>OY757011.1:52702958-53383853 GCA_963580285.1 Lucinisca nassula
CTGTAAAGTCTGGGCTGGAATCATGGGTTGGGCTAGGCAAACAGTGTAGACCCAGATAAGACGCCACAGAACGCGGCGTCTGATCAGGGTCTTCGCTGTTTGCTTAGAGTATAGGAATTTAAGGGTCAGGCGCAGAAAAACGCAGCATCTGATCATGGTCTAAACGGTTTGCTTTCAGTAAAGGAGTTTAAGGGTTAAACGAAACAGTCCACGCTCAGGCCAATTTTTCCTAACTACAACCAGAGACAATCGACACACCAGTACTCTCAGTGCTTTGATTGTTTTTAGGGTAAAATTTTCAATTTATTTTAATAGGCACGTTTTCGTAAAGTCTGCTGATCAACCCTACTGTTTGCCATGGCATTAGTTGAGAAATATTCGTCTCTGCACATGCGCTTGAAGTTCTGAGCTCAAAACCTAAACAACGGGCCTCCGTGGCCTAGTGGTTAAGAGCGCTGACTCTTGATCATTAGGTCTCTCACCGCTGTGGTTCGAGCCTCGCTCGGGTCACATGTGAGACGCCAAGTTCTGCAACGGAAGGTCAGGTGGTTTTTCTCCGGGTACTCCGGTTTTCGCCCACCTCTGATTAACGATCGGCTCGATATCGAGTGAAATAATCTTGAAAGGGCCGTAACCCCCCCCCCCCCCCAAAAAAAAAAAAACAACAACAAAAAAAAAAAAAAAAAAAAAAAAAACTTAAACATGAATGTTAATATTGACGTATTCAATATTCAATTTCGTTATGGCCTTTCAAACAAATTTGAAATGTTTAAGCATTTAAACTTCAAGCGCCTGTGATCTTTCCGACATTATTCTTCAAGAGCATTTGCACAGGTTTACAACATTTTTTTGCAGTTTAATTTCAATCTGATTTGGCATTTACATGTTCAAGTGTTTACATCAGTGACCAGCCTTGTAGCCTGTTGTGTAAACTAAATATGGGAGAGTTAAGGATGGAGTTATTCTTGGTGATTGTTGCGAGTTTAAGACACCAGTTCGCACAAAACATACATTTTTCTTCATGGCTCCCAGTGAAATCTGCCTTATAGTGCAGATTTTACTAATAATCATAGAATAAATCAAGTATTTTAACAGCAGTACATGAAATGTAGTTTGTATATTTCGTCGACGGTCGTATCAGTCAGACTAGGATACCATCGACGGTCGTATTTCTACTAATCGACATCCGTATCCCGACATTTTTCAAAGGTCTATAAAAACTCCCAGAGTGTATGAATTTTGTCAAACCCACGTTGTTGTCGAAGCGTAAATGGTAGATAAAATATATATGGTGTTTTATTGCTTTCCTACTTTTCATAAAGCATTAGATTAATGAAATTCTGTGAAAACTGATTTTTTTCGAAAGAACCGGTATTTTATAGTGTTTTTCAGACTCACGACTCTCTATAAGTGAACAGACAATTAACAGCTTGTCTCTTTAAAACACCGACATCGTTTGTAAATGTTTAAACTAACGTTTTCGCCTCTCCAAGTGCATCAAAATCGAAGACCCCCCTCTGTCGACATCCGTACTGCTCGGTCGAAAGCCGTATTTCTCGGTCGACAGCAGCTTTACACAGTACCGGCTCGGTCGACAACACAGGTATAGAAAATGGTATTACCCCCGTGATATTTCAAACGGAATAGATGAATATTTTTAATAGATGAACTGTGTAGCAGTCTAATCTTATTATAGTTCAGTTCATATAACCAAGTTTACAGCCCATTTGTACCATAAAAGCCCAAACCTGGCAACTGGCAAACAGGACAAACCCAGATCAGATACCACAGAACGCGGAGTCTCATTATGACCTGCACTGCATACTTACAAAAAGGTTCAGCCATTTTTGGCAAATATTACGTGGAAGCCACAACCCGACATCCCTGATTTTAATCAGTATGATCAGTCCCACACACACACACATATCTGCTACATGTATGTTTGTCCCTAAAAAGGCTGCGACAACAACGTGGGTTTGACAAAATTCATACACTCTGGGAGTTTTTATAGACTTTTGAAAAATGTCGGGATACGGATGTCGATAAAAATCAGATCATACTGATCTGGGTCTGCTATGTTTGTCCCTAAAAAGGCTGCTAGATATATACTCAGAATATGGGTTAATGTGTGTGTGTGTGGGACTGATCATACTGATATAAGGTGTTGAGGGTTCCATTCGTTTATAATGGGTTAAAAGTACGCAGTGTGGGTCGATAATGTATTACCAAAATAAGACAGTTGGAATGAGTTTGGACAGGTGCACGTCAAGGTTTATATTGTAAGCAGTAAATTTTGCAGTTTAGACACAGATGAGGCGCCACTTATTGTAGCGTCTGATCTGGGTCTGCTATGATTGTCCCTAAAAGGGCTGCTAGATATATACTCAGAGTATGGGTTAATGTGTGTGTGTGGGGGGGGGGGGAGGGGGGGGGGGAACAATGTTATTTTTTTTAAAGCGACCTGTCTGCGTCCTAGGCATGTGACCTTAAATACAACTAAGTATCAGCTCAGACGCAAGTACAATACCTGCCGGGTTCGGCAACATTTTTTTCCATGAGATTGATCGTGAAACCTGTTCCACGGTGATTCTATCCCTTTCGCTGATTCAAGAAGGGCAGTTGTTGGTTTCCGGTAAAAGACTGTGCACTGTGCTGTATTGACAATATCTCACACTATTTTAAGTCATTTTTGAGCCGGTCAGTTTACCTATCCGCACTTTTCCTGGGGAAAAGGAAAAGTGTGGATAGGTAAAGTTCTGTGGTAGTCTCATTATGACCTGCACTGCATACTTACAAAAAGGAGTCTCATTATGACCTGCACTGCATACTTACAAAAAGGTTCAGCCATTTTTGCCAAATATTACGTGGAAGCCACAACCTGACATCCCTGATTTTAAAATGAACTCATTCCATACTGATATAAGGTGTTGAGGGTTCCATTCGTTTATAATGGGTTAAAAGTACGCAGTGTGGGTCGATAATGTATTACCAAAATAAGACAGTTGGAATGAGTTTGGACAGGTGCACGTCAAGGTTTATATTGTAAGCAGTAAATTTTGCAGTTTAGACACAGATGAGGCGCCACTTATTGTAGCGTCTGATCTGGGTCTGCTATGTTTGTCCCTAAAAAGGCTGCTAGATATATACTCAGAGTATGGGTTAATGTGTGGGGGGGGGGGGGGGGAGGGGGGGGGGGTGAACAATGTTATTTTTTTTTAAAGCGACCTGTCTTCGTCCTAGGCATGTGACCTTAAATAAAACTAAGTATCAGCTCAGACGCAAGTTCGATACCTGCCGGGTTCGGCAACATTTTTTTCCATGAGATTGATCGTGAAACCTGTTCCACGGTGATTCTATCCCTTTCGCTGATTCAAGAAGGGCAGTTGTTGGTTTCCGGTAAAAGACTGTGCACTGTGCTGTATTGACAATATCTAACCAAAGAAATTGCCTAAATGCCAGATCATTTCATAAATGGCCTCGTTGAGGCAATTTATTTTTATATAATAATAATTGAGTATAATGTCTAAACCTCTTCAAATATTCCTATGGATTTATATTGACAATAACTAACCCAAGAAACTGTCGTATGCAAGATCACTTCATAAATGGCCTCACCGATGCAATATATATTTAGAAAAATGTTAACAGAGTATAATGTTCAAACCTCTCTGAATATTCCGATCGTTTTTGGCATTCGGATTGATATTGACAATACCTAACCCATGAGGCTGTTTTATGCAAGATTACTTTATGAATGGCCTCGCCGAGGCAAAATAATATAAAAATGATCTAAACTGAAGTGGCTATGGTGATGACAAGTTCAAAAACAAGAGTTGTCAGAAGACAACATAGCTCGCCTTTGGGGGCCTAAGATGGATGAGGGCAAGTTATCAAAAAAAATTTCTTCTGTAAAACAGCCCAATAGACTGCAGCAAATGAAAGAGAACCAAAATGTACCCCTAATCATCCTGTTTTCAAGCCTTTCCACTGCAAAAAAAAAATGAAAAAGAAATCTTTATTTGATAAAAAAAAATTCCACAAACTACCAAGTAATAACAAGGCATCACAGACGATACAAATCCCCTCGAGCAAGACAAATTAAAAAAAAGCCTAGCCTAGCATTTGTGTAAACTTACATTATATCCATCAATAAATGTAGGTACTTAAGAGTGATGACAAAGGTTTTCTAAAAATAGCCACAGTGACTTTGACTTTGAGCCCCAGACCCTGAAAGTTGAACTTCATACCCAACATTTGAATGAAGTTATCTTAAAATCCATCAATAAATCTGAACACTAGAGCAAAGAACACGTTTTTCTAAAAAAATAGCCACAGTGACCTTGACCTTCAACCCCTGACCCGGAAAGTCAAAGTCACTCAAGATATCATCATACCAAACATTTGTGTCAAGGTATATTAAAATCCATCAATAAATGAAGGCGCAAGAGCGATGACAAAGTTTTTCTAAAAATAGCCACAGTGACCTTGACCTTCAGCCCCAGACCCTGAAAGTCGAACTCGCTCAAGATATCATCATTGCCAACATTTTTGTGAAGTTATATTAAAATCCATCCATAATTGTAGGCACTAGAGCGATCACAAAGTTTTTTTCTAAAAATAGCCACAGTGACCTTGACCTTCAGCCCCGGAACCTGAAAGTCGAATTTGCTAGAGATATCATCATACCCAACATTTGTGTGAAGTTATATTAAAATCCATCAATAAATTAAGGTGCAAGAACGATGACAATGTTTTTTCTAAAAATAGCCACAGTGACCTTGACCCCGTGACCCTGAAAGTAGTGACCTTGACCTTAGGCCTGGACCCTGAAAGTCAAAGTCACTCGAGATATCATTATACCCAACATTTGGGTGAAGTTATATTAAAATCCATCAAAAAATGAAGGTGCTAGAGCGATGACAATGTTTTTTCTAAAAATAGCCACAGTGACCTTGACCTTGAGCCCCAGACCCCGCTATGTTTTTAAAAAGAAAAAAAAAGAAAAAAGGAAAAAAAAAATGTTCCTCCCCCGGGATTTGAACTCACGCAGCTTGCAGGTAAACTTTAACACAGAGAAGTAAGGGAGGTAATACAGAGGAAAATATTAACTTCTCAAAAAGTCCAATTTAAGCCAAAAAACCTGTAAAATGAAGTACAATGATAATGTTAAATATTGTTTTTTAGCAATTATTAATTATATATTCAAAATAAAGTTGTAAAACATCACATATAAGAGCTTGCAGGTAAACTTTAACCAAATGCGGACGCCGACGCCGACGCCGACGCTGACGCCGGACGCCCGGGGGTATGGCAACAGCTCCCCCTTACTTTCGTAAGGCGAGCTAACAAGAGTTTTCAAACTCCTCCAAGCTTTCTCCCTGACTTCCTTGTTTGTAAGTTTCATGAAGATCCGTTCAAAACTAAAGGGGCAGCTGTGATGACAAGGTCGAAAATAGACATTTTCAGCAATCAAAGGCATGTCACTCTATGATTAATGTGCCGACTTAGCCGGTTTTCGAACTCATCCAAGTTTTAATCCCTAGCCACCTTACATATAAGTTTCAGAAAGATCGGGTAAAAAACTGAAGGGGCTACCGTGATGACAATGTCAAAAATTGGCATTTTCAGCAATCAAAGGGACGTAACTCTATGATAAATGATCCGAGTTTTTATCCCTAGCCACCTTACATATAAGTTTCAGAAAGATTCGATAAAAACAGAAGGAACTACCATGATGACAAGGTCAAAAATCGGCATTTTCAGCAATCAAAGGGACATAACTCTATGATAAATGGATCGACTTGGCCGATTTTCGAACTCATCCAAGGCTTTATCCCCAGCCACCTTATATATAAGTTTCAGAAAGATCCGATCAAAACTGAAGGGGCTATGGTGATGACAAGGTCAAAAATCGGCATTTTCAGCAATCAAAGGGACGTAAATCTATGATAAATGGGCCAACTTGGCCGGTATTCGAACTCATCCTAGGTTTTATCCCAAGCCACCTTACATATAAGTTTCAGAAAGATCCGATCAAAACTGAAGGGGCTACGGTGATGACAAGGTCAAAAATCTACATTTTCAGCCATCAAAGGGGCATAACTATATAGTAAATAGGGCGACTTGGCCGATTTTCCAACTCATCCGAGGTTTTATCCCCAGCCACCTTACATATAAGTTTCAGAAAGATCCGATCAAAACTGAAGGGGCTACGGTGATGACAAGGTCAAAAATCGGCATTTTCAGTAATCAAAAGGACGTAACTCTATGATAAATGGGCCAACTTGGCCGGAATTCGAACTCATCCTAGGTTTTATCCCCAGTCACATTACATATAAGTTTCAGAAAGATCCAATCAAAACTGAAGGGGCTACGGTGATGACAAGGTCAAAAATCGACATTTTCAGCCATCAAAGGGACACAACTATATAGTAAAATGGGCGACTTGGCCGGTTTTCGAGCTCATCTGAGGTTTTATCCCTAGCCATGTTACATATAAGTTTCAGAAAGATTCGATCAAAACTGAAGGGGCTACGGTCATGACAAGGTCAAAAATCAGCATTTTCAGCAATCAAAGGGATGTTACTCTACGATAAATGGGCCGACTTTGTCGGTTTTAGAACTCATCCGAGATTTTATCCCCAGCCACCTTACATATAAGTTTCAGAAAGATCCGACCAAAACTGAAGGGGCTACGGTGATGACAAGGTCAAAAATCGGCATTTTCAGCAATCAAAGGGACGTAACTCTATGATAAATGGGCCGACTTGGCCGGTTTTCGAACTCATCCGAGGTTTTATCCCCAGCCACCTTATATATAAGTTTCAGAAAGATCCGATCAAAACTGAAGGGGCTACTTTGATGACAAGCATTTTCCCATTGTAAGTCTATGGGACCTTGTGATTGCCATAGCAACCAAAGTTTTCATGCGATTAAAAAAAAAGCTTATGTCATCAATGCCCCACCAGAGGCATGCTACAGATGAGAAATGATTGAGATCAGCCTGCAGGCTGCAGAGATATAGCTGCTCTAAAAGTGTGGACCGACGACGGACGGACGGACGACGGACGACGGAGGGCCCACTATACTATATGCTCCCCTGGAGCCTTCGGCCCAGGTGAGCTAATGAATACGGAGTATAACATCTAAACCCGGCTTTGATCATTTTCGGCATACAGGTTGATATTGACAATACATAACCCACAAAATTGTCTTATGCCAAATTACTTTACAAACGGTCTCGCCTAGGCAAACTGAAAAATTATTTCGGAGTGTAACTTGTAATCTACTTGGAATATTTTTGACAACTGTTAGCATACAAATAGATAATATACAGATCTAACCAACGAGATTCCTGAATGCCCAATTTCTTTATTTTAGCCTCGGCAAGGTAAAAAATTCAGCCACTGACACGGTCGTATAACTTTCAAACCGACGGGTATATTTTTATAATGTTTTGCATGCAGATGTAAATTGACAAGATCAAGCTAATGATATTGTCTAATGCCAGATAGCTTTATAAACAGCCTCACCGAGGCAATTTTGAAAGACCGATTACGGATGTATAACTTATAAACTGCTGGGAAAATTATGTTAATTTTTCACATGAAGATAAACATCATCAAGACGTAACCAAAGAGAATGTCTAATGCAAGTTTAATTACCTCCCCAAGGGAATTTTTCAAAAACTGATTACATAAAATAACTTTAAAGTCGCCAAACAATTTCGCAAGCCGCAGTTATTGCACGAACTATAGCTCAGCAGAAATCTTCAAGTAAACTGTAGAACTGCATGGTTGCTGTATTGCTCAAACACATTGATTGTGGGTACTTGATAAAACTGCCTCGTCAAGGCGGTTCAATCAAGTCCCCGCAATCAATGTTTTGAGCAGAGACAAGAAAATATCACAATTTTGTATCTTAAAATTTCCATTTTATTTTGGGGGGGCCGAAAAATTGATAATGTATTTGTACAGGTGTGTTTTCGTGATGGTTGGTGCGGGGTCTACACCTTAGCGTGAGTTAATTTCAATATAGGTCTTGTTGCTTTAACACGACTTGTGGCCCAGAATAGCTTCAAACAGCTATGTTCATTGGATCAATATGAGCCTGAATTAAAATACCAATCAGACGCTAAATCAAATTATCAAAGCTACGCTCCATCAGCACTCTCAGTGCTTTGATTCAAAATACTTGTTATTGCTAATTCTAAGCGCAATTAAGGCATCACATTTCTTGTGAATTGTCTGCAACAAACGATTAACGTGAAATGTCAAGCCTTATTCGCGTTGACAAATGAAATAATTTAAAGTGTCGTCTGCTACTTCGTCCTAGTTCTTGAATGGTTAATACACAAATTAGTCCATTAGTGCTTCTCATCAGAAGCGGTTATTTTTATAAATACATTAAAGCGTATTTACATCACGTGGACAAGTCCGTGAAATGAGCACCCATCTAAACCCCACTTTATAGAGAGAAAACTAGGGTTTACAGGGGTATACAATATGTTTCGTATTTCTGCTCCAAGACATAGGTGTGGGTACATGTTAGAACTGCCTCGTTGAGGCAGCTCTAACGAGCACCCACAACCAATGTTTGCAGTATAAATAAGAAAAACGTCACTGATTTTCATCAGAAAAGTAGCCATTTTGGAGTTGTGAACGGGTGTGTTATCAGAATGTAGTCAATCAGTCGAAGACATAACTATGTAAACGTCTTCAGCGGGTCTTTGTGGGTAGAAATGTTCCTTCAGGCGAACAAGTAGACTAGGACCAGACTCCGTGCATTCACAAACTGATCCTAGTCTTTATTGAATGCACACGTGTGTCATCGTAGGGAATATATAAGGTCAAACTATGATATTGAGACCAGAGGCACCCTGATTTAGTTTCCGCATGTTTGACAGTCCAGTGACTAAGATTAGATGACACCCGTTCGTATTCACTTTATTTGCATTATCTGCTGGTTGCTAGTCTGAAGGTTATCAGTGTTGGAAAAACAGGTAACCAGACCCCCCTGACCTTGAAAGGTCAGGGGGGTCTGGTTACCTGTTTTTTTTTTTCAATACTGACAATGTGCAAGCTGGGAGCCAGCAAATAATGCAAATATGGTGAATTGCCTTATCCAATTTGTGTTTGATAAGAGCATCATACGAAAGCCGGGTAGGGCCATTTCTTAATTCTAACTTCTAACTTCTTACTCTTAACTTCTAATTTCTAAGTTCTAACTTCTTACTTCCAACTTCTTACTTCTAACTTCTAACTTCCATGTTGTATGTTGTTATTTTTTTTTTCGGTTTGGAAACATCAAAAGCGGAAAGCCAAAAGGACAATCACTTTCCCACAAAATGGACAATTTTCTATCCAAAAGAAAAAAAATTAAAAGCGATACACACACTCAAAGACAAACCGATAACGATTTAAAACCCAAAGGATAATTTAAACAAGGTCGCTCATCTGATTTCAGAATAGAAGTGGAGGCAATGATCAGGAATCGATGCAATTAACCCACAGCTCCCATCAGAGACACCAAAGGGAAAGAAACACAAACATGAAACAACAGACCCCGGTGGAAACATCAATAGCGGAAAGCCAAAAGGAAGTTACTTTCCCACAAAATGGCCAATAAGCTATCCAAAATAAAATAAAAATAATACAAGCGACACAAACACCCAAATACAAGCCATAACAAAAAAAAAAGTTGGCTTCTTTAAAAAGAATCCAAAGGAAAGGTCTGCTTCTTTTTAGTCAGCAGAATAAACAGAGCATTATCACAATAGTAATGATAATACTAATAAACATAATAATAATAATAATAAACGTGCGTAACGTTTGTCATTTGTAAACATGACCAACCCTTAACTAATCGCTTAAGAACCTTAAAATCAAGAATGATCAAATACCACTGTCATTTGGTGAATCGCTTTTTTTTTCAATAGCAGGGATACTTAAAACTAAGATCAGAAATTCTAAAGTTGTATAATTTGCATCTCCTGTTCCTTCGTTTTAGCTGAGACCTCAAAACAAATCAGTGGTAGAATTTGCAACTTCACCAATAGCTGCCATACTTCTTGCCAGCGAAAGGCAAGGGAAAAATAGAGAAAGTGGCCACGGGGTCATGGATACCATCGGCAGATGCAACCATGTATTGCAAAGCACACTTTTTAAGTTAATGACCTTGATCTCAATTTCTAAATAGTAAGTTTTTGACCTTGATCTGCTGACAGCAGTATCTTTTCTGCTCCAATAAAAGTGTCTACATATCCACCCTAATCGTAGGTTGAAACCCACAACAATACAAAAACTTTAACATGACTACCTCAATCAAAGTTCAAAGTGTGCGATCTTGGCAGCAGAAGTCAAATCAGTGTTACTGTACTTTGTCAGCTGTCAAGTAATACCACATATCGACTTCCAATAACATAAAACATAGAGATCAAATGTTTTACTTAACAAGTAACATGAATATAACGCAAAGTTCTGTGTCAACTGGAGCAGCAGTCACGTGACTGTAACTATACATTATCTGCTGTAAATTATAATTTATCATACAAAACCCCAGTCAACACGAAAAATGCCAAAACTATACAATGGCCATTCAATTTATGCGACCATGACCTTCTGTCAGCAGTCGCAGCAGCATCAGCCACATAACTGGAACAAAACTCTATACGTGTCTATTTAAAAGTAATACCCGTTAGGAATTATCAGATCACACTGCAATGTTAAAGGAAAAAAAATAAATCTGGAAATTACCAATATCGCTATATATCCTAATTACTGGCGTTAGCCAAACCCGGGCACTTGACTCAGGAGTGTGACCGACTCATGTTTAAGGCAATGCCATAGAAACACGATATACCAAATAAAAATGTATTAGACAAGTGATTAGCAAGATATTAGAATTAAAGCAAAGCTTTGAAGTTAAGTGTTGATGGACGTCCACGTGTTCTCACGAAACAGTCAATATGTGACTTTTCGTAGATAGGACAGATCGTTATGTGTCACTTTTTTGTGTGACAGCCACTTAAAAAGTTATTTGTTCTCAAGAAATGAGCGTTAAATTGATAGAATTTATGACGAAAAAAAACTGTAATAATTCTATAGAAACCAGTTAACACTCATTTCTTGGGCCAAGACAGACAGAAGACAAACAGACGGAAGAAAAACAGACACAGGACGAAAACTACATACATCTCAGCATTCTTTTCATGCCGGGAAAAATTATCAAAATATTCCTAGCGGTCCATCATCAGCTCGTGAAAGATTTGCCTCGGCGAGGCTATTTATATAAACAAACCAGTGCTACAGCTGAAGTGCACGACCCGCCGGATGCTTTAAGCTTTATGAGTGTTCCATATATGGGTACGGCGGCCATTTTGGTCATGTGACCTGGACCTAAAACGGTTCCCCCAATAAATGCGCCTTATCGTAAGGAGCAAAAATATATCTTATACTTTAGTACTGTATTCTGAATCGCAGGATAAAATGCATTCTCACTTTTCCAATACAAAAGCGTATGTCAAAGTTTGACCTAGGCACAAAGAAGGTCAAGGTCAACCCAGGGTCACCATTTTAGCAATTTATGATGGGCCTACGTCCCAGATGCTATTTATCAAGTTTCGTGGAAATCTGCCCAGTGGTTCTGGAGAAGACTATTTTTGAAGGGTTTTTACCATATATGGCTTGGCGGCCATTTTGGTCGTGTGACCTGGACCCCATGAGCAAATTTTGGTTTCCCCCATCCCATATAAGCTCCATATGAAATTTGACTTCAATCGGCCCAACGGTTTCCGAGGAGAAGCAGTTCGAAATTTTCACATTTTTCGCCTCGGCGAGGCTATACTAAATGGAATGTAATATCTCGCAAGTTCATTGGTTAGATCTCATTGATATCTATCAGTATGCCAAAAAATGTTTAAATATTCCAACAAAAACATATGTGTCAAAGTTTGACCTAGGCACAAAGAAGGTCAAGGTCAACCCAGGGTCACCATTTTAGCAATTTATGATGGGCCTACATCCCAGATGCAAGTTTCGTGGAAATCTGCCATGTGGTTCTGGAGAAGACTATTTTTGAAGGGTTTTTACCATATATGGCTTGGCGGCCATTTTGGTCATGTGACCTGGACCCCATGAGCAAATTTTGTTTTCCCCCATCCCATAGAGGCTCCATATGAAATTTGACTTCAATCGGCCCAACGGCTTCCGAGGATAAGCAGTTCGAAAATTTTCACATTTTTCGCCTCGGCGAGGCTATACTAAATGGAATGTAATATTTCGCAAGTTCATTGGTTAGATCTCATTGATATCTATCAGTATGCCAAAAATTGTTTAAATATTCCAACAAAAGCATATGTGTCAAAGTTTGACCTAGGCACAAAGAAGGTCAAGGTCAACCCAGGGTCATCATTTAGCAATTTATGATGGGCCTACGTCCCAGATGCTATTTATCAAGTTTCGTGGAAATCTGCCCAGTGGTTCTTGAGAAGACTATTTTTGAAGAGTTTTTACCATATATGGCTTGGCGGCCATTTCGGTCATGTGACCTGGACCCCATGAGCAAATTTTGGTTTCTCCCATCCCATAGAGGCTCCATATGAAATTTGACTTCAATCGGCCCAACGGTTTCCGAGGAGAAGCAGTTCGAAAATTTTCACATTTTTCGCCTCGGCGAGGCTATACTAAATGGAATGTAATATTATGCAAGTTCATTGGTTAGATCACATTGATATCTATCAGTATGTCAAAAATTGTTTAAATATTCCAAGCGGTTAAGTCACTATCACCAATTTTCACAAGCGGGTTACGGACGGACAGACAGACAGACCATATATGGCTTGGCGGCCATTTTGGTCATGTGACCTGGACCCCATGAGCAAATTTTGGCTTCCCCCATCCCATAGAGGCTCCATATGAAATTTGACTTCAATCGGCCCAACGGTTTCCGATGAGAAGCAGTTCGAAAATTTTCACATTTTTCGCCTCAGCGAGGCTATACTAAATGGAATGTAATATTTCGCAAGTTCATTGGTTAGATCTCATTGATATCTATCATTGTGCCAAAAATTGTTTAAATATTCCAAGCTGTTAAGTCACTATCACCAATTTTCACAAACGGGTTACGGACGGACAGACAGACTGACAGACTGACAGAATGACCGATTGACCGAATGACAGAATGACACGGTGATTTTAGGGCACTCTTAGAAATCAACCGACTTCAGTCGGTCGCTTTTTCTGCGGGTCGTGCAATATTGCATTATACAAATTGGTAAGGTCATGCCAATATACATCTTCATGCCAAAATTTTTGAAATATACCTTGCGGATAATATATCTAAAATCAGTTTGTTATTATTTTACCCCGGAGAGGCTATCAATATCAAGAAATTTGGCATTAAACACTATAATTAATTAGATCTTGTCAATATATATATCTGATTGCAAAAACTTATCAAAATATTTCTTGCGGGTTGAAAGTTTTAACGTCTATGTCAGTTAGTGAAATTTTTGCCTCGGCGAGGCTAATTATAAAGATATCAGCGTTTAGACAACTCATTTGTTTGGTCTTGTCAATCTCTCTGCATGCCAAAACTTAACAAAACTAGAATCGCGCAGTCGATGGCACGCCATCGCATATCCCCACGCCACTACATAATCTACTCATCATGCCGTTCGCTTTGATATGTTACACGACCATGTTCAGGAAATTTTAATTTTTGAACCCCGCGGGCCCCAACCCTAGGGTGTGATCAAAATTCCGAAAGTGTCATGCACTCCCCAGACCAAAGATCTATCAGTTGCCAAAGTTTCAAGTTTCTATCTATAACCGTCTAGGATGAGTTATCCGGTAAGACGAACGGACGGACAGACGTACGGACGGGCGGACGGACGGACGAACGGACGACGAATACCATTACAATAGCCCCACTTTTTCTTTGAAAAGTGTGGGGATAATAATCCCACTGTCGCCTTGGTCTGGCTTCTTGTGAAGAAATCAGGCATTATGATGAGGCCTAATTGGTCACCGATGAGGCCTAATTGGCCGAAACTAGCTAGTCTGGCCCAGAAAACTGTACATTCCATATTTTCCAGTTCTGTAGTGTATTCCTTGCTTCCAAAGGATAACCCTTTCTAGAACATATTAGACGGTCTTGTCAATACACATCTGTTTGCCAAATCTTATCAAAATAAAACTTGTATACCTGCAATCAGTTTGTGAATATTTTGCCTTGGCAATGCCATTTATATAAAGAAATCAGGCATTAAACAACATTGTCGACTATATCTGATCAATATATATCTGTTTGCCGAAAAATCGTATAAATTATTTCTAACGGTTTGAAATTTATACGGCGGTGCAAGTTAGTGGAAAATTGCCTCCGTGAGGCTATCTATAAAGAAATCAAGCATTAGACAATCTCACTGGTAAGACTTGTCAATATGTATCTGCATTCAGTTTCTGAAAATGTTGCCTCGGCCAGGCTAGAAATCTGGCATTAGACTGCTGTCGGTGCTGCTTGACGTAGTCTTGGAGCTGCCTTCTTGGTTCTGGCTGGGGGTTGGACTGCGCAGATCCTAACGTCAAACGACAGTGACACTCTGGTGCTGAAGGCCTGTGGTCACCTCAGGAGTCCCATGAAGTCGGCATGACTTCAAGAAAGCCACAAGTGGCTCTGGAAGTACTCTTTCATAAATCCAGACATGTTGTGATATCGATCTGGACTAGCTGCTCAAGAGCTGAACAGAGAATGATGATGATGATGAGACTGCTACGTTCGTTCGTTCAAGCTAGGGCATTTTACGTCTGCCAGGGTCGAGCGGACAGAACTCCATAGCTCCACAGCGAGACGTAAGTTATGTGCTTCTGGGCGGCGAATCGCGACAGTCTGTCCAACAAGAGTTAATCGTGCTGGACTGCCTGTGCCCTACCGAGTAAAATGAAGCACTGCCAGTTTTAGAAATTTTGAATGCATGTCTAAATTGAGCCAAAAATGTAGAGTAATCAGTGACAAATCGGTTGCAGATCGCGATTTCTCTACTGTGCTCGAGAGCAGAAAGTAGGCCAACGGTGCTCTCTTTTGGGGCCGCGCGAGTTTGGCCATCGGACTTAGGCTGCACATGAAGCATGCCTTTGCAAGTTTCCATACAGAAACGCGCGGCTAGTGGTCCAGGAAGAAGACTTGTCGCAGAACAGAAGTGGAGGCAATGATCAGGAATCGATACAATTCACAGCTCCAAGTCCTAGTCCCAACCAGCAGGCAGGATGAATACGCAATGATCCAGATTTGGTACAAGCCCTCAGCATCTCCTACCGGCTTGGCAATGCAGAAGTGCTGCTTTTAGAACCACCAAGCTCCTGGGACGAACTCATCGATCCCCGTACACAATGCCGTTCTCTAAATGTGACTGTGGCCTAACTTGTACACCTACGTGCAACACACTATACCAATGCCTTGGCGCCCTCATTAGCTTAGATACGAGCATTTAACAACAGCTTTAGCCTGCCTGAGCAATCAAATTTAATTCCGCGCAGAGTACCTGTTACTATTATTTCGAGTAGTGGTTTTCAGTTACTGGATATCAGTATGTTACATGTAATTGCAATAAAGTTGGGATTACAGGGATTGCATTAGTTTTCTTAGTTTTGTTATAAAACGTAGGTCGTGCCACGCGTTTTACGACACTAAGAAGGAACAATATATATGTATATTGGATCCGTGCCACCCATAAGAAAGATAAGTTATTCCTAGCGGGCACATGACGTCTATGCAACGTCGTACCAACGTCAATGCAACTGATTATACTGACATAGAAACTGTAGTGACTTTCAGCCTCAGCAATTGTTTCGCTAAGGCTTATAAAACGCCTTTCTCTCGTTGGAGAGGAGGCAGCTGATTACTTTCCTTTCCGTTGCATTCTTACTGTATATCAAAAATTTTGGTTTGCTCTTCCTGTTGGTGCCGTTGGTATTATGTTTTCTGTGATGTCGCCTTTTCTGGCCATCTTCAATGGTATATACCGGCCAAGATAGCTCAGTGGTAGAGCGTCTGTTTTGGGAATGGGAGGTCGCCGGTTTGATCCCCGGCCGCGTCATACCAAAGGCGTACAAAATGGTACTAGGAGCTCCCTTGGCTGACGCTCGCATTATCAGGGGTAGTCCTAGGAAATTAAATGAAGGCAGGCAAGTATTTGTTAAAGGATACTTTGTTTGTCGCAATAAAAGCGTATGCTATTTCCCAGCGGGCACATGACGTCTATGCAACGTCGTACCAACGTCAATGCAACGTCATGTCAGTAAAACTGATTATACTGACACAGAAACAGTAGTAAATTGCCTCAGCAATTAATTCGCTAAGGCTTATAAAACGCCTTTTTCTCGTTGGAGAGGAGGCAGCTGCATGATTACTTTCCTTTCCGTTGCATTCTTACTGTACATCAAAAATTTTGGTTTGCACTTCCTGTTGGTGCCGTTGGTAGTATATTTTCTGTGATGTCGCCTTTTCTGGCCATCTTCATTAGTATATACCGGCCAAGATAGCTCAGTGGTAGAGCGTCTGTTTTGGGAATGGGAGGTCGCCGGTTTGATCCCCGGCCGCGCCATACCAAAGGCGTACAAAATGGTACTAGGAGCTCCCTTGGCTGACGCTCGCATTATCAGGGGTAGTCCTAGGAAATTAAATGAAGGCAGGCAAGTATTTGTTAAAGGGTACTTTGTTTGTCGCAATAAAAGCTTATGCTATTTCCCAGCGGGCACATGACGTCTATGCAACGTCATACCAACGTCAATGCAACGTCATGTCAGTAAAACTGATTATACTGACACAGAAACAGTAGTAACCTTCAGCCTCAGCAATTGATTCGCTAAGGCTTATAAAACGCCTTTTTCTCGTTGGAGAGCTGCATGATTACTTTCCTTTCCGTTGCATTCTTACTGAAAATCAAAAATTTTGGTTTGCCCTTCCTGCTGGTGCCGTTGGTATTATGTTTTCTTTGATGTCGCCTTTTCTGGCCATCTTCATTAGTATATACCGGCCAAGATAGCTCAGTGGTAGAGCGTCTGTTTTGGGAATGGGAGGTCGCCGGTTCGATCCCCGGCCACGCCATACCAAAGGCGTACAAAATGGTACTAGGATCTCCCTTGGCTGACGCTCGCATTATCAGAGGTAGTCCTTGGAAGATAAATGAAGGCAGGCAAGTATTTGTTTAAGGATACTTTATCGCAATAAAAGCTTACGCTATTTGTTTCGGATATGTGACGTTAAATAAAGCTTCTTTATCTTAATCTTATCTTTATTTCGCTTTTTCTCAGTTCAAATATATTGCAAATCAGCTTCACGCATACGAAAAGGACGTTGCCAGACGGTTCAACAATTTGCGGAAGATGGAATAAGGATACATTAATTTACAGATATGTTGTGCCGCTTGCTAGCGAAAGGCAAGCTTTTTGTAAAATATCATACTTGTAAATGGTAACTTTCATTAATGGTCATTTCGCCAAATAGACACACTACATAGAAAAATGAAGTAATCCCTGCATATGTTTGACTGGGTCACATTGTTTCTTCACGTTGAATATGATTGCAAATAGCAAATTATAGCGAGAAGTCTGCACTGTCTAGCGAAAATGCTTCAAATTTCACATAAACACTGTGGAAAGGTCCTTTCCAATAAACCGCGACAGAAGAACCGCCTTGGAACGGTCAGAGGGGTCTAAAGAAGTCTAAAGAACGAGGTCCATTTTTCTTAGACTTGGTCACAGGTCAAGGTCAAAGTCAGAAGTAGAGAAGCCCTTGTCACAAGAAAGCTACAAACAAAATATGAAGACCCTATTTCAAACTGTTCTAACGATAAAGAAGATCATCGGTCAGTCAAAATTGCCCGAAACTCAAGAAACCTGCATGCCAAATATGACGGCTCTATCTCAAACGAATCAAAAGTAATGACAAAGTAGGTCACCAGTCAAAACTTTGTATAAGTGGCAAGAAAATAACATGCCGAATGTGAAGGCTCTGTCTCATCATGTTAAAAGTAACAATAAAGTAAGTCACATGTCAAGGTCAAGGTTACAGTTCAAATTTTTTGTATGCGTTGGAAGCCCTTGTCACAATGAACCGACATACAAAATATGAAGGCTCAACCTCAATTAATTAAAAATAAAACTATGATAAAGTAGGTCACAGAACAAAGTCAAGGTGACAGTTATTTTTTGTAAGAGTAGGGTTCCTTGTTACAAGAAATCTACAAGCCAAGACTCTATCTCAAAGGGTCCAAAAGCAATGATAAAGTAGATCACAGTTAAGGTCAAACGTCATAATTTTTGTTTCAGCGGGCAACCCTTGTCACAAGAACCCTACAAATCAAATATAAAGTATCTACCTTTAACTTAGTTCATAAGTTGTGACCAATGTTATGTTTTTATTTAAAGAAGGTCACAGGTCAAAGTCAAGAGCAAAATACCATGTGAGTGGGAAGTCACAAGGAACCTACATGACAAATATATGAATGCGCTATCTCAACTGGTTCAAAAGTTATGACCAATGCTATTTTTTTTACTTTAACGTAGGTCACAGGTCAAGGTCACAGGTCAGTTATTTGTATGTGTTAGAAGCCCTTCCAACAAGGACACTTATTCCAAATATGACACTCTATCTCAAAACAGTTGAAATATTACCAATGCTTTTATTTTCTTGTTTGATTTGATTTGAGGTTTAACATCCCCGTCAAAATTGTAAAGGTCATTTTGGAGACGTAGCTTCCAATTTTGTGGGACTTTTACCTGACGTTGAGATGAAAATGACATCTCAAGCCCTGCCGCCAAAAGAAACCAATAGGGTTTATATGCATGGACAGCCCAACTCACACAACTTTTCCTGCGCAGGCGTAGGAAGCTCTAACGGGTTTACCAGTACCAATGTGCAGTCTGTTTCTGCAGCGCAATCTATTTCTTCAAGCCCCGGTGGGAGGGGGCTGTATTTTTTGTCTTAAAAGCAGGACACATACCAAGGGACATAAAACTAGAGCACGTTTTTTTTTCATTTGCCCTGCTGACCTCCTTTTTTACCCGACATGATCCACATTTAAAATTTATACAGAAATTGTCAAGGTAAACATGCTGACAAAGTTTGATGATGACTGGACCAAAACTGTGGCCCCTAGAGTGCACACAAGGTCATCGATGATTTGACCTTCTGACATACTTTTTGACCCGACATGACCTATATTCGAACTTGATCGAGATATTATCGTGATGATCATTCTGACCAATTTTAATGATGATTGGGCAAACAATGTGGGCTCTAGAGCGGACACATGGTTATTCTATGATTTGACCTACTGAACTACTTTTTGATCTGACATGGCCCATATTCGAACTTGATCGAGATATTGTCGTGATGCTCATTCTGATCAAGATTGATGATGATTAGACGAAAAACTGTGGCCTTTAGAGCGCTCACAATGTTTTTTTATGATTTGTCCTATTGACCTACTTTTTGACTGCATGACCAATTTTCGAACTTGATCGAGATTTTGTAATTATAATCCTTCTGAGCAAAATTGATGATAATTCGACCATAACTGTGGCCTCTAGAGTGCTCACAAGGTTTTTCTCAGATTTGACCTACTGGCCTACTTTTCACCCGACATGACCCATATTCGACATTGACCGAGATAGTCGTGCTGATCATTCTGAACACGTTTCATAATGATCTCACCAAAGTTGTGGCCTCTAGAGCGCTCACAATGTTTTTGTATCATTTGACCTACTGACCTACTTTTTAACTCACCATGACCTATATTCGAACTTGATCGAGATAATGTCGTGATGATCATTCTGGCCAAGTTGAATGATAATTGGGCCAATACTGTGGCCTCTAGAGCGAACACAATGCTTTTCTATGATTTAACTTACTGACCTTCTTTTTTAATCTGACATAACCCTGGCATAACCCATATTCGAACTTGATCGAGATATTGTTAAGATGATCATTCTATGCAAGATTAATGATGACTGGACAAAAACAGTGGCCTCTGGCGCGCTCACAATGTTTTTCTATGATTTGACCTACTGACCTTCTTTTTGACCCAACATTTTTGAACATGATCGAGATATTGTCCCGATCATCATTCCGAGCGAAATTGATGATAATTGGACCAAAACTGTGGCCTCTAGAGCGCCCAGAATGGTCGTTCTTTGATTTTACCTGCTGACCTATTTTTGACCCGACATGACCCATATTCGAACTTGACCGAGATAGTGTCGTGATAATCATTTTGAATAAGTTTGATGATGATTGGGCCAAAACTGTGGGCTCTAGAGCGCTCACATTCTCTTCTGCATCAAGGTATATCGGAACCCGAATTTTATGGTGACTTAGTATATAAATTCAGAAAAATATATAACCGTAATGATTTCAGCACCCAATATCGGAACATCATTCTTCGATATAAAACGATAGGGTACAACATAAATGTTATACGACAGACAGCATGCATGGTAGTTAACCCAATCACGTTTGACAACTTTGCTTCCCTCTTAAACTGCACGCCGGTGGGTCAGGCCTAAGATTCTACGACGGTTTCAACGTAAATGCTAACAGAATTAGAGCGATCTATTTCAATGTAACTTTGGTTGGTGCCTGATACTCTGTCTCTGGTTGGGCCCATCGGAGTCTAACTGTTGGTTTTCTTTTACTCCGGCATTTCAGTGGTTTTTTTGTTGTTTTTTTTTTGTTTTGGATTTAAGGCCCTTCCAAGATTATTTCACTCATATCAAGCCGATCGTTAATCAGATGTGGGCGAAAACCGGAGTACCCGGAGAAAAACCACCTGACCACCCGTTGCACTACTTGGCGTCTCACATTCGACCCGAGCGAGGCTCGAACCACAGCGGTGAGAGACCTAATGATCAAGAGTCAGCGCTCTTAACGACTAGGCCACGGAGGCCCGTTTCAGTGGTTTCGTGTCGTCGAGTCCTCGCCGTTGTTTCATCTCTGTGGTTGTTTGATTTTTTGTATTCACGGAGATGTTGCACTGATGAGTTGGGAGGCCTTCATGCAGACTGGACAAAGTATTTGTCTAAATCGCGACGGGCGAGGATTGTGGCCACATAAAATCGATTTAAGCCCGTTTCTGCTGACCGTTCCAAGGCGACTCTTCTGTCCACTGGGGTTTGTTGTTGGACCTCGTTCTTTAGACTTCTTTAGACCCCTCTGACCGTTCCAAGGCGGTTCTTCTGTCGCGGTTTATTTTTTTTGTTATGGCTTGTCTTTGGGTGTTTGTGTCGCTTATATTATTTTATTTTGGATAGCTTATTGGCCATTTTGTGGGAAAGTAACTTCCGTTTGGCCTTCCGCTATTGATCTTTCCACTGGGGTTTGTTGTTTCTTGTTTGTGTTTCTTTTCCTTTGGTGTCCCTGATGGGAGCACTTCTTTTTTCTATGATTTGACCTACTGACCTAAATTTTGAACCGATATGACCCATATTCGAATTTCATTGAGATATTGTCGTGCTGATCATTCTGACTACGTTTGATCATGATTGGACCAAAACTGTGGCCTCTAGAGCGATCACGAGAATAACAACCATTTTCCCATTGTAAGTCTATGGGACCTTGCAGTTGCCATAGAAACCAAAGTTTTCATTCGATTTCGGTAAAATGCTTATGTAATCAAACCCCCACCATAGGCAAGCTTCAGATGGGATCAGCCAGCAGATTGCAGAGATATAATTTGTCAAAAGTGCTGACGGACGGACGGACGACGATCGACGGATCGAAGACTATACTATAAGCTCCCATTGAGACCTTCGGCCTAGTTGAGCTTAACAAAAACTCGAGTATCCATCACCTTAACAAATCTAAGCAATGAATTCCCTCTTTAAGTGAGCCAGAGAGTGAGACAATTTAAAAAAAAAAAAAAAAAAAAAAAAAAAACAAAAAAAAAGCAAACAGAGCCAAAGTTTAAGGAAACATTACGAAAACACGCCTAAACAAATACGATTTGTAAATTTTACAACCGAGAAAAATGAAAATGAAAAATTTCATATGAAAAATTTCGATAGTTTTCTTATTTCTGCTCAAAACAAAGATTGTGGATACTCGTTAGAACCGAACCGCCTAGACGAGGCGGTTCTAACGAGTACCCACCGTCTATGTTTTTGAGCAGATACCAGGAAAAATTTATATACCCCTACAAACCCCAGTTTTACTATATAAAAGTGGGGTTTAAGGGGGTCAAATTTCTATAGGCGTGTTTTCGTGATGAATGCCAACATTTACCGAAGTATTTATGCGGGGACAAGGTGACGACACCATAAGCATTTTCTGCAATCAAGTAGAATATAACTCTATGATAAACAGGCTGACCTCACTGGGTTTCAAACTCATTCAAGCTTTTATCCCTGACTTGCTTATATTTAGCTTTTAAGAAGACCCGATATAAATTGAAGGGGTTATGGTGATGACAAGGTCAAAATAAGCATTTAATTGCTGCAATCAAAGGAATGTAACTCTATGATAAATAAGCAAACCTCACCAGTTTTCAAACTCATCCGAGCTTTTCTGCCTGACTTACTTGTTTGTACGTTTGATGAAGATCCTATCAAAACTGAAGGGGCAGCAGTGATGACAAGGTCGAAAATAAGCATTTTCAGTCAAGCAGGGGACTCCATGATTAATTGACTGGCATTGATACTGCGGTGTTGACGTCAGCACTCAAGTACTGATTTAAATAACTATATTATATCTTTAACTTTTGCAGTATAAAATTCTAACTTTTCTAAAACTAAGACAGACTTTTCAGGTGAGACATGTATCTTAGCGGATTTGGTTATCACGTTTTGTTATATTATAAATATTGCAAGTCTCGCTACTTTTGACATCTCCTTCCTGATGCCCGGGACTTTCGTGGAGCGTGGGCCATGTTTGCTGATGTTGGCTCGGTGGGGGACGCCTATCTGGATCGGGCGTCTCTTGCCTGATGCCTCAAGCTGACATGTCGTCATGAGCTACGTCGGTCGGTGTGTGCTCAGAGGGGGGTGTACTGTGTTTGCCGGGTCTTCTCCATCATGCGTTTCGGTTTCAAACCTTTGGGTTTTAGACACACTGATGAAGATTAAATATCAGAAAGGCCTCTGTGTCACTAAATTTGGTATAGTTACACCTTAATTGACTTACTTGTTATTTTTTTTGTGTGTGTGTGTTTTTTTTTTTTTTTTTTTTGCTAGTTTCCAAACTTGTCTGAGTTTATATCCCTAACTTACTAACATATTTCAAGATTATTCGATGAAAACTGAAGGAGTTACGGTCAAAAAAGGACGTATAACTCTCTGATAAATGGGCTGATCTCATCAGTACACGAACTCGGCGATTTTATCCCTGACTTACTAACATGTACGCTTCAAGGAGATCCAATAAAATTGAAGGAGCTACGGTGAAGACAAGGTCAAAAATAAGCATTTTCTGTAATCGAGGGGGACATAACTCTCTAAAATATAAACTGACTTCACGGATTTTTTTAATTCAGCCGAGGTTTGATCCCTTACTTACTTACATGTTAGTTTCAAGACGATCCGATGAAAACTGAAGCAATAGTGATGACAAGGTCAAAAATAGGCATTTTCAGCAGTAAAGTGGACGCAATTCTACGACAGATAAGCCAACCGCGTCAGTTTTCGAACTCATCCGAGCTTTTATCCCTGACTTAGTTGTTTGTAAGTTTGAAGATTATCCAATCAAAACTGAAGGGGCTACGGTGATGACAACATCAAAACTAAGCATTTTCAGCAAAGTAGAGGACATAACTCCATGAGTAATCGACCTACATCGCTAATTTTCGACTTATCCAAGCTATCAACAGCAACTTATTTGTATGTAAGTTTCAGGAAGATCAGATCAATACTGAAGGGGCTATGGTGATGACAAGGTCAAAAAGGGCATTTTCTATGATCAAGGGATATATAACTCTCCGAAATATATGACGACCTCACCAATTTTTGATTTCAGCCAATATTTTATCCTTTATTTTCTAACATGTAAGTAACAAAAAGATCCAATGTAAACTGCAGGGGCTATGGTGATGACAAGGTCAAAAATAGGCATTGTCAGCAGTAATGGAGACGTAACTCTACAATAGATGAGACAAACTCGTCAGTTGTTTTACTCATCCGAGCATTTATCCTTGACTTACTTGTTTGTAAGTTTCAAGAAGATCCGATCAAAACTGAAGGGGCTACGGTGATGACAAGGCCAAAAATAAGCATTTCCATCAAAGGAGGGGGCATAACTCCGTCAGTAATCGACCCACATCGCTAGTTTTCAAATGCATTCGAGCTTTTAACCCTGACTTACTTGTACGTAAGTTTCAGGAATATCTAATCAAAGCTATCAACACCAACTTATTTGTATGTAAGTTCAGGAAGATACGATCAAAACTGAAGGGGCTACGGTGATGACAAGGTCAAAAATCGGCATTTTCAGTAATCACAGGGACGTAACTCTATGATACACATGTGAAAATGGGCCCACTTGGTCGGTTTTCGAGCTCCTACGAGTTTTAATCCCCAACATATTACAAATAAGAGTCAAGAAAGATCCGATCAAAACCGAAGGGGCTACGTTGATGACAGTGTCAAAATTAGGCATTTTCAGCAATCAAAGGGACGTAACTCTATGATAAATAGACCGACTTGGCCAGTTTTCGAACTCCTCCGAGTTTTTATCTCCAGCCACCTTACATATAAGTATCAGAAAGATCGGATCAAAACCGAAGGGGCTACGGTGAAGACAAAGTAAAACATCGGCATTTTCAGCATTCAAAGGGACGTTACTCTATGATAAATTGGTCGACTTGGCCGGTATTCGAACTCTTCCGAGGTTTTATCCCGTGCCATCTTACATATAAGTTTCAGAAAGCTCCGATCAAACCTGAAGGGGCTACAGTGATGACAATGTCAAAAATCAGCATTTTCGGTTTTTATCTCCAGCAACCTTACATATAGGTTTCAGAAAGATCCGATCAAAACCGAAGGGGCTACGGTGGTGACAGGCTCAATAATCAGCATTTTCAGCAATCAAAGGGACAAATCGGCCGACTTGGCTGGTATTAGAACTCATACGAAGTTTTATCCCCAGCCATCTTGCATATTAGTTTCAGAAAGCTCCGATCAAACCTGAAGGGGCTACGGTGATGACAAGGTCAAAAATCGGCATTTTCAGCAATCACAGGGACGTAACTCTATGATAAATGGGCCCACTTGACCGGTTTTCGAACTCCTACGAGTTTTTATCCCCAGTCACCTTACATATGAGGTTCAGAAAGATCCTATCAAAACTGAAGGGGCTATGGTGATGAAGAGGTCAAAGATCGGCATTTTCAGCAATCAAAGGGAGGTATATAAGTATATAACAAATCGGCCGAATTGGCCGGTTTTCGAACTCGTTCGAGTTTTTTTCCCCAAGCCATCTTACAAATTAGTTTCAGAGAGTTCCGATTAAAACTAAAGGGGCTACAGTGATGACAATGTCAACGATCGGCATTTTCAGCAATCACAGGGACGTAACTCTATGATAATTGGGCCCACTTGGCCGGTTTTCGAACTCCTCCGAATATTTATCCCCAGCCACCTTACAAAAATCGGCATTTTCAGCAAGCAAAGGGACATAACTCTATGATAAATGGGCCAACTTGGCCGGTTTTCAAACTTGTCCTAGGTTTTATCCCCAGCCACCTTACATATGAGTTTCAGAAAGATCCAATGAACACTGAAGGGACTACGGTGATGACAAGGACAAAAACCGGCACTTTCAGCAATCAAGGGAACGTACTCTATGATAAATTGGCTTACTTGGCCGGGTTTTGAACTTCTCCGCGGTTTAATATCCATCCACCTTAAATATAAGTTTCAGAAAGTTCCGATCAAAACTGAAAGCGCTACGGTGATGACAAGCATTTTCCCATTGTAAGTCTATGGGAACTTGTGGTTGCCATAGCAACCAAACTTTTCGTGCGATTTCATAAAAAAGCTCATGTCGTCAGAGGCATGCTACAGATGAAAAATGAATGAGATCAGCCTGCCGGCTGCAGAGATATAGCTGCTTAAATGTGTGGACGGACGGACGGACGACGAAGGGACTACCATCCTGTTAGCTCCCCTGGAGCCTTCGGCCCAGGTAAGCTAAAAAACAGACTAAATATCATCATCATCATAATAATTAGTCTTATTAATATTATTATTATCAAATATCATCATCATAAGTAGTGGTAGTAGCAATAGTAGTAGCAGTAGTTGTATATAACAACTAATAACAACTATTATTATCACAAATACCCCTCAATCTCGAAAAATTAATATTAGAAAATTCATCCAATATTTTTGCATAGACGTGTTAACAAACCGAAGCCTGAAAGTGCGGTAGGAAAAATGGTGACATTTAGACAAAAAATGTTAAGCCACAAAACGAAGTAAAAAAGCGCTCGCTTGGAGGTTTAAATGACACGCGTCAATCCGCGCGTCGACAGGTAGGAAAACGGTCAGTTATCAGCTTCACTGATAGCATTTTTGTATGAATTCTGGAATTACTTTTAATAATAATAAAAAGATCGTTTGGTCATTGGAACAGCCTACCAGTGACGCCAGCAACAGAATAATGAGCCAACGCCGGAGATGCCAAGGTTTGCCTGCTTTTGCCGGTACTCTGGCCTTTGTAAAGACCACCTGGTCAGATATTCTTACTGGGACTGGCTATGGGACACGGTTTACAGGTCGAAACTGACCACCTTCCATAGCCGCGATGTGCAGCCTGCTATTTTTCTGACCGGTTATCGAAATTTCTGTAACTTACAGACCACTTTCCTTTTATTGCACCGTGCCTGAGACGAGAGTGGTGCATTGGTCCCAATGTATCACTCCGTGCAAGAAGTGGAACAACTAATCCTGGACATATTCTATGGGTAGCCCCTATGTGCTTATAGCGCCCGGTTACCTTAAAAATCTGTCACCGTCAACGTGGGTGACTAACGGCTGTATTTCCGTGTTAAACCCTACGTCTGTAATGTCTACTCCCATGGGCGCCTAATGACGAGTACTTGAGTCCATCAGTCACAGGAACGTCATCTAGAACGCGTTTTCTTGCGTATACCAGCAATTAAGTAATCTATGCTGTCTGGTCTCCGTGGGTTTGTGGATAAGAGCACTGACTCTTAATTATTAGGAAGGTGAATTTGGTGTGATTTTCGTTTTTCGTTTTTCGATATTCATTTTCAGGTGAAGTTGGTTTGATTTTCGTTTTTCGTTTTTCGATATTCATTTTCAGGTGAAGTTGGTTTGATTTTCGTTTTTCATTTTTCGATATTCATTTTCAGGTGAAGTTAGTTTGATTTTCGTTTTTCGTTTTTCGATATTCATTTGCAGGGGAATTTGTTTTGATTTTCCTTTTTCGTTTTTCGATATTCGAATTGAGGCCGAATATCGTATTTTGACATTCAAAATCCTAGTTTGACATTCGATTTGGCGAAGAAAATCGTATTTTGACATTCAAAATCCTATTTTGACATTCGATTTGGCAAAGAAAATCGTATTTTGACATTCAAAATCCTAGTTTGACATTCGATTTGGCGCTGAATATCGTATTTTGACATTCAAAATCCTAGTTTGACATTCGATTTGGCGAAGAAAATCGTATTTTGACATTCAAAATCCTAGTTTGACATTCGATTTGGCGAAGAAAATCGTATTTTGACATTCAAAATCCTAGTTTGACATTCGATTTGGCGAAGAAAATCGTATTTTGACATTCAAAATCCTAGTTTGACATTCGATTTGGCGAAGAAAATCGTAGTTTGACATTCAAAATCCTAGTTTGACATTCGATTTGGTGAAGAAAATCGTAGTTTGACATTCAAAATCCTAGTTTGACATTCGATTTGGGGAAGAAAATCGTATTTTGACATTCAAAATCCTAGTTTGACATTCGATTTGGCGAAGAAAATTGTAGTTTGACATTCAAAATCCTAGTTTGACATTCGATTTGGCGAAGAAAATCGTAGTTTGACATTCAAAATCCTAGTTTGACATTCGATTTGGCGAAGAAAATCGTAGTTTGACATTCAAAATCCTAGTTTGACATTCGATTTGGCGAAGAAAATCGTAGTTTGACATTCAAAATCCTAGTTTGACATTCGATTTGGTGAAGAAAATCGTAGTTTGACATTCCAAATCCTAGTTTGACATTCGATTTGGCGAAGAAAATCGTAGTTTGACATTCAAAATCCTAGTTTGACATTCGATTTGGTGAAGAAAATCGTAGTTTGACATTCAAAATCCTAGTTTGACATTCGATTTGGCGAAGAAAATCGTAGTTTGACATTCAAAATCCTAGTTTGACATTCGATTTGGCGAAGAAAATCGTAGTTTGACATTCAAAATCCTAGTTTGACATTCGATTTGGCGAAGAAAATCGTAGTTTGACATTCAAAATCCTAGTTTGACATTCGATTTGGCGAAGAAAATCGTAGTTTGACATTCAAAATCCTAGTTTGACATTCGATTTGGCGAAGAAAATCGTAGTTTGACATTCAAAATCCTAGTTTGACATTCGATTTGGCGAAGAAAATCGTAGTTTGACATTCAAAATCCTAGTTTGACATTCGATTTGGCGAAGAAAATCGTAGTTTGACATTCAAAATCCTAGTTTGACATTCGATTTGGCGAAGAAAATCGTAGTTTGACATTCAAAATCCTAGTTTGACATTCGATTTGGCGCTGAATATCGTATTTTGACATTCAAAATCCTAGTTTGACATTCGATTTGGCGAAGAAAATCGTAGTTTGACATTCAAAATCCTAGTTTGACATTCGATTTGGTGAAGAAAATCGTAGTTTGACATTCAAAATCCTAGTTTGACATTCGATTTGGCGAAGAAAATCGTAGTTTGACATTCAAAATCCTAGTTTGACATTCGATTTGGCGAAGAAAATCGTAGTTTGACATTCAAAATCCTAGTTTGACATTCGATTTGGCGAAGAAAATCGTAGTTTGACATTCAAAATCCTAGTTTGACATTCGATTTGGCGCTGAATATCGTATTTTGACATTCAAAATCCTAGTTTGACATTCGATTTGGCGAAGAAAATCGTAGTTTGACATTCAAAATCCTAGTTTGACATTCGATTTGGCGAAGAAAATCGTAGTTTGACATTCAAAATCCTAGTTTGACATTCGATTTGGCGAAGAAAATCGTAGTTTGACATTCAAAATCCTAGTTTGACATTCGATTTGGCGAAGAAAATCGTAGTTTGACATTCAAAATCCTAGTTTGACATTCGATTTGGCGAAGAAAATCGTAGTTTGACATTCAAAATCCTAGTTTGACATTCGATTTGGCGAAGAAAATCGTAGTTTGACATTCAAAATCCTAGTTTGACATTCGATTTGGCGAAGAAAATCGTAGTTTGACATTCGATTTGGCGAAGAAAATCGTAGTTTGACATTCAAAATCCTAGTTTGACATTCGATTTGGCGAAGAAAATCGTAGTTTGACATTCAAAATCCTAGTTTGACATTCGATTTGGCGCTGAATATCGTATTTTGACATTCAAAATCCTAGTTTGACATTCGATTTGGCGAAGAAAATCGTAGTTTGACATTCAAAATCCTAGTTTGACATTCGATTTGGCGAAGAAAATCGTAGTTTGACATTCAAAATCCTAGTTTGACATTCGATTTGGCGAAGAAAATCGTAGTTTGACATTCAAAATCCTAGTTTGACATTCGATTTGGCGAAGAAAATCGTAGTTTGACATTCAAAATCCTAGTTTGACATTCGATTTGGCGAAGAAAATCGTAGTTTGACATTCAAAATCCTAGTTTGACATTCGATTTGGCGAAGAAAATCGTAGTTTGACATTCAAAATCCTAGTTTGACATTCGATTTGGCGAAGAAAATCGTAGTTTGACATTCAAAATCCTAGTTTGACATTCGATTTGGCGCTGAATATCGTATTTTGACATTCAAAATCCTAGTTTGACATTCGATTTGGCGAAGAAAATCGTAGTTTGACATTCAAAATCCTAGTTTGACATTCGATTTGGCGAAGAAAATCGTAGTTTGACATTCAAAATCCTAGTTTGACATTCGATTTGGCGAAGAAAATCGTAGTTTGACATTCAAAATCCTAGTTTGACATTCGATTTGGCGAAGAAAATCGTAGTTTGACATTCAAAATCCTAGTTTGACATTCGATTTGGCGCTGAATATCGTATTTTGACATTCAAAATCCTAGTTTGGCATTCGATTTGGCGAAGAAAATCGTAGTTTGACATTCAAAATCCTAGTTTGACATTCGATTTGGCGAAGAAAATCGTAGTTTGACATTCAAAATCCTAGTTTGACATTCGATTTGGCGAAGAAAATCGTAGTTTGACATTCAAAATCCTAGTTTGACATTCGATTTGGCGAAGAAAATCGTAGTTTGACATTCAAAATCCTAGTTTGACATTCGATTTGGCGAAGAAAATCGTAGTTTGACATTCAAAATCCTAGTTTGACATTCGATTTGGCGAAGAAAATCGTAGTCTGACATTCAAAATCCTAGTTTGACATTCGATTTGGCGAAGAAAATCGTAGTTTGACATTCAAAATCCTAGTTTGACATTCGATTTGGCGAAGAAAATCGTAGTTTGACATTCAAAATCCTAGTTTGACATTCGATTTGGCGAAGAAAATCGTAGTTTGACATTCAAAATCCTAGTTTGACATTCGATTTGGCGAAGAAAATCGTAGTTTGACATTCAAAATCCTAGTTTGACATTCGATTTGGCGAAGAAAATCGTAGTTTGACATTCAAAATCCTAGTTTGACATTCGATTTGGCGAAGAAAATCGTAGTTTGACATTCAAAATCCTAGTTTGACATTCGATTTGGCGAAGAAAATCGTAGTTTGACATTCAAAATCCTAGTTTGACATTCGATTTGGCGAAGAAAATCGTAGTTTGACATTCAAAATCCTAGTTTGACATTCGATTTGGCGAAGAAAATCGTAGTTTGACATTCAAAATCCTAGTTTGACATTCGATTTGGCGAAGAAAATCGTAGTTTGACATTCAAAATCCTAGTTTGACATTCGATTTGGCGAAGAAAATCGTAGTTTGACATTCAAAATCCTAGTTTGACATTCGATTTGGCGAAGAAAATCGTAGTTTGACATTCAAAATCCTAGTTTGACATTCGATTTGGCGAAGAAAATCGTAGTTTGACATTCAAAATCCTAGTTTGACATTCGATTTGGCGAAGAAAATCGTAGTTTGACATTCAAAATCCTAGTTTGACATTCGATTTGGCGAAGAAAATCGTAGTTTGACATTTAAAATCCTAGTTTGACATTCGATTTGGCGAAGAAAATCGTAGTTTGACATTCAAAATCCTAGTTTGACATTCGATTTGGCGAAGAAAATCGTAGTTTGACATTCAAAATCCTAGTTTGACATTCGATTTGGCGCTGAATATCGTAGTTTGACATTCAAAATCCTAGTTTGACATTCGATTTGGCGAAGAAAATCGTAGTTTGACATTCAAAATCCTAGTTTGACATTCGATTTGGCGCTGAATATCGTATTTTGACATTCAAAATCCTAGTTTGACATTCGATTTGGCGAAGAAAATCGTAGTTTGACATTCAAAATCCTAGTTTGACATTCGATTTGGCGAAGAAAATCGTAGTTTGACATTCAAAATCCTAGTTTGACATTCGATTTGGCGAAGAAAATCGTAGTTTGACATTCAAAATCCTAGTTTGACATTCGATTTGGCGAAGAAAATCGTAGTTTGACATTCAAAATCCTAGTTTGACATTCGATTTGGCGAAGAAAATCGTAGTTTGACATTCAAAATCCTAGTTTGACATTCGATTTGGCGAAGAAAATCGTAGTTTGACATTCAAAATCCTAGTTTGACATTCGATTTGGCGCTGAATATCGTATTTTGACATTCAAAATCCTAGTTTGACATTCGATTTGGCGAAGAAAATCGTATTTTGACATTCAAAATCCTAGTTTGACATTCGATTTGGCGAAGAAAATCGTATTTTGACATTCAAAATCCTAGTTTGACATTCGATTTGGCGAAGAAAATCGTAGTTTGACATTCAAAATCCTAGTTTGACATTCGATTTGGCGAAGAAAATCGTAGTTTGACATTCAAAATCCTAGTTTGACATTCGATTTGGGGAAGAAAATCGTAGTTTGACATTCAAAATCCTAGTTTGACATTCGATTTGGCGAAGAAAATCGTATTTTGACATTCAAAATCCTAGTTTGACATTCGATTTGGCGAAGAAAATCGTATTTTGACATTCAAAATCCTAGTTTGACATTCGAATTGGGTCCGAATATCGTATTTTGAAATTCAAAATCCTATTCTGACATTCTATTTGGCTGTACTGTGCCCCTTTGAGCGTGACCTTGATCCCCAAGGTCAAAGGTCAAAAAGTAGGACATGGGCATATCTTCTAAACCGTTGGGAGTTACACTTCTGAAACTTGGTCATTGGATGGTCCTTGGAATTTAGAGTGTACTGGGCCCCTTTGAGCGTGACCTTGATCCTCAAGGTCAAAGGTCAAAAAGTAGTACATGGTCATATCTTCTAAACCGTTGGAATAACACTTCTGAAACTTGGTCATTGGATGGTCCTTGGAATGTAGAATGTACTGGGCCCCTTTGAGTGCATGCTTGGCACCAAGGTCAAAGGTCAAAAAGTAGGACATGGTCATATCTTCTAAACCGTTGGCGTTACACTTTTGAAATTTGGTCATTGGATAGTCCTTGAAATGTAGGGTGTACTGGGCCCCTTTGAGTATGACTTTGACCCCCAAGGTCAAAGGTCAACAACTAGGACATGTTGATATCTTCTAAACCGTTGGAGTTACACTCCTGAAACTTGGTCATTAGATGGTCCTTAGAATGTCGAGTGTACTGGGCCCTTTTGAGTGTGACTTTGATCTCCAAAGTCACGGGTCAAAAAGGAGGACATGGTCATATCTTCTTAACCGGTGGAGTTACACTTCTGAAACTTGGCCATTGGATTGTCATTGGAATGTATGGTGTACTGGGCCCCTTTAAGTGTGACCTTGACCCCCAAGGTCAAAGGTCAAAAAGCTGGCCATGGTCAGATCTTCTAAACCTTTGGAGTTACAATTCTGAAACTTGGTCATTGGATGGTCTTTGGAATTCGGAGTGTAGTATCCAAATTATGATTTGACCCCCTAGGGTTATGTAGAGCCGATCGTCCGCTTCAGAAGGGCGAAAATTGTGTTTTGTATTTAACAGAGAGAGAGAGAGAGAGAGAGAGAGAGAGAGAGAGAGAGAGAGAGAGAGAGAGAGAGAGAGAGAGAGAGAGAGAGAGAGAGAGAGAGAGAGAGTTCAACAAGTATAGTAACGTAACAACACAAAGGACACACTCAAATGAGTCGCCCTCGTCCACCGGGGACTGAAGAAATAGATGAGCTACATGATGCTCCCACGCAGAGCTGAATCCGACCGCATACGAATACTGGTAAACCGCTTAGACGATCTAAGCCTGCCCAGCCAAAGCGGTACGGACCATGCTTATAAACATCGGACGACAGGCTTTTAGACGTCATTTTATCTCAATGTCGGGTAAAACTCACACAAAATCGGAAACAACGCCTCCAAAATGACCTATATTAAGTCCCCACCCATCGAGGCTTAAAGAAATATATGGGCTGCACGATGCTTCCACGCAGAGCTGATCGCGACCGAACATTAGTACTGGTAATCTGCTTAGAAGGCCTAAGCCTGCCCAGGAAAACTGCTGCGAGTCGGCCCGACCATGCATATAAACCCTTTTGGTTTTATATGACGGCAGGGATTGAGAAGTCATTTCATCTCAATTTTGGGTAGAAGTCTCACAAAATGGGAAGCAAGTCTTCAAAATGACCTAAATAGTGTTGACGGGGACGTTAAACCTCAAATCAAACACAATGACCTATACAGTGTTGACGGGGACGTTAAGCCTCAAATCAAACAAAACAAAACACTCCAATGCGGTGTCTGATTATGCTCGTTGATTATAGATGATTTTCTAGTGTTCGTTCGAACCAGACTTTTTGTCTGAATCCTTGACCAACGTCTAAGCAACGTCGCATCAACATGAACACGAATACGACGCTGCAAAGAAGATAAAGTTTTAACTTGACAAATTCATATATTTAAGGTCAATGTCACCCAAATCAAATAAAATATTTTAAGTGGCAATGATATATCGAACCAAGTTCGACCAAATTTCATCTAAGGCGGTCCATAAAGTATGTTCTATAAAAAGTCTATCCTTTGAAATCAAGGAAGACATCGCAGAACTGAAATTATCATCACGAAAGCACGCCTATATAATTTTGACCCCCTTGAACCACACTTTTATACAGCAAAACTGGGGTATATAGGGTTAAACGCTATTTTTTCTTATTTATGATAAAAAAAAAATTAGATTCTGGGTACTTGATAGAACCGCCCCATCGAGTCGGTTTTATCGAGTCCCCGCAATCTAGGTTTCGAGCAGAAATAAGAAAAATATCAGAATTTTCAAAAGAAAAGTTATTTCTTTTGGATTTAAATTTCCAATACATTTAGACAGGGCCTGTTTTCGTAATGGAAGTGTGTATGTTTCCTTGGGCAGACTAGCCATTTAGGCCTCATAAGTGACCCTCCGATATATTAAACATTCAACAGTGGCAACAATGATCCCAAAGGACAAGAAAATATAAATTACGCTATGATGTAGGATAGGGTGACTTTTTTACGTCTGCCTTAACACTAGCTGCAGTGACGTACTATATAAAGATTATCATACGCATTTTTTTCATATTATACCCCATATGAGCTCGAGGGTTGATGTGGGGTATGATATGCAATATGCCTTTTCGCAATACGAAAACACCCCTCTTACCCCCCTTGAACCTTAGGTTTACATAGGTAAAACCATGGGGGTTACAGGAGTATACATTATTTCTTCTTTTCTTATTTCTCCTCTAAATCAGAGATTGTGGGTACTCGATAGAGCACCTCGTCGAGGCGGTTCTATCGAACCCCGCAATCTATGTTTTGAGAAGAAATAAAAAAAAAATATTACGCCGAAAAAAAATGACAACACACATCTTTTATACAGCATCTCATTTAGAGGTTGGCCTGACGTTGCATCGACGTTGCAGTGTGGTTATGTAGGTCGCGATCCAATTTCAACAAAAATACAACGTCTCTACAACGTCGCATTCTGACCTTGAACTGACATCGCAGTTACAACGTTGTATCGATGTTGTGTTGTGTTGTGTTGCGACCTAAATACAAACAAATACCAATGTTGATCCGATGTCAGGCGTTTGCTTGGAAAATATCCTAAATCATTAAAATAGTGTTATTTGGCCATTAAATCTAAATTTAAACAAAAATAATTAAATGGAGGCCTCGCTTATGTGGTCCGGCCTCGGTAGCTCAGTCGGGTGCGCGTCTGACTGGCGATGAGGAGGACGTTGGTTCGATTCTAGCCGGGGTCTACAGCATTCTTTCGTGGAAATTGATCATGAAATATTTTATACCGCCATTATCTCCCTTTCGCTGATTCAAGAAGGGCAGTTGTCAATTCTCGTTCTGGCGAAAGAATGTCCTCACGGACTACGCTCCAGGTTAGTTCACTGCAGAGGAGTCAAGATATTCACCAAAGGACTAGTACGGACTCCGTCTCGTTTAAATTCAATGGAAACTTCACCTCAGATGTGGCTTAAGTTGAGTTCAGTGGAAACTTTGCCTCTGGTGAGTTCTCTGGAGACTTCGCCTAAGGCAAGTATCTTATGTGTTCATGTCAAGTGAGTAAGTTCGCTCTATCAAGCAGAGGTGGGGAGGACATAATTTTGGTGCGAATTCCGTTTGCATCGGTGTTGGCGTCAGTGAACCCTGTGTTAACCAATGTGAAGCCTGCATGGTGGCATTGCTGTGTTGAAGGATTTCATTTTAAAGGAAAAAGTCCCAAAACTGTCACTTTTGAGTAAAACACACTGTTTTCTCCGTTTCGCTAGATCCGCCTTCTAATATAGATAAATTACAGTTAAAGGCAACGTTGAGAACGTCCTAGCGTTTTTCTCCGTCATCGGCATCGGTATCCGTATTCTGTATTGGTGTAAAATGTCTAAGAAAGAAATGATGGATTTTGATCAAATTTTGCATATGAATTGATATTGACAATGTCTAGCTTGGGATTGTTACACTGCTTTTCGCGTCAATTTTCAACAGAGTTATGGCCTTAGAATGATGCCAGAAAATGATTTCCGCTCAACATATATCTTAAGAAAGAAATGATTGATTTTAATCAGATTTTGCATAAGAATTGATATCGACAACCTCTAGCTTGGGATTGTTACACAGCTTTTAGCGTCAATTTTCAAAAGAGTTACGGCCCTTGAAGGATGCCAGAAAGTTGTTTCCATTTGATATCTTAAGAAAGAAATGATAGATTTTGATAAAATTTTGCATATGAATTGATGCTTGGGATTGTTACACGGCTTTTGCGTTAATTTTCAACAGAGTTATGGCCCTTGAATGATGCCAGAAAATGGTTTCCACTCAATATCATAAGAAAGAAATGATTAATTTTGATCATATTTGGTATATGAATTTATATTAACAAGATCTAACTTGGGATTGTTAAGCGGCATTTTGCATCTATTTTCAGCAGAATTATGGTCCTTGAATGACATCAAATATTTACTTCAGTACAATATTTTGAGAAAGAAATGATGAATTTTGATCGAAATTTGTATGTGAATTTATATTGACAAAATATAGCTTGGGATTGTTACATGGCATTTTGCGTCAATTTTCAGCAGAGTAATGACCCATGAATTATGTCAGAAATTTGTTTCCGCTCAATATCTTGAAAACACATTAATGGATTTTCATCAATTTTTGCATATGAACTGATATTGACAACCTCTAGCTTGGGGTTATTACACAGCTCAATTTTGCGTCAATTTTCAACAGCGTTATGGTCCTTGCCCGATGCCAGAAAGTCTAATTAATTTTGATCATATTTATATGTGAATTTATATCAACAAGAGTTAGCTTTGGATTGTCATGCAAAATTTTGTCTCTATTTTTAACAGAGTTATGACCCCTGAATGGCATCAAAAATTCGTTTCTGCTCGATATCTTGAGAAAAGAAATGATGAATTTTGATCTAATTTGGTATGTGAATTGATGTTGACCAAATATAGCTTGGGATTTTTACATGCCATTGTACTATTGCGGGGGGGTATTTAGTAAGCCCTGCTTACTGACATCTAGTTGGTCCTGAAGCGCTCACCTAACAGCTCAAGATCTGAAGGGGTAAGGGACACCCTGGGATCCCAAGATCCATGCCTCTTGGTCATGAATCGCTCACCAGAAGAAGAAGAAGAAGAAGAAGAAGAAGAAAGTAGTAAAACTAGATATTATGCAATTGATGAAATGAGGGAGTGGGGCATGCCCCCGTTGTACACTCTAGGGTCCAAAGATCCATGCCTCTAAATGGCCCTTATCATAATGAACAAGAATATATATGGTTTATGGGTGGGTATCTGAACGGTTTCAGAGATATTAAGCATTTTACCATATATGGGCATGGCGGCAATCTTGGTCATGTGACCTGGACCCAAAATGGTCTCCGGATTAAATGTCCCTTATCATAAGGAACAAGAATATATATGGCTTATGGGTGGGGATCTGAACCGTTTCCGAGATATTAAGCATTTTACCATATATGGGCACGGCAGCCATCTTGGTCATGTGACTTGGACCAAAAATGGCCCCCACTAAATGCTCCTTATCATAAGGAGCCAGAAAATATATGGTTTAGGGTGGTATTCTAAACCGTTTGTAAGATATCATGCATTTTCACTTTTTCCCATATAAATGCCTATGTGACCAAATTTGGCGTTGGCAAAAATAGGTCAAGGTCATCCCAGGGTCACCATTTATGCAATTTATAATGGGCCAATGTCCCACATGCTACATACCAAGTCTAATGCAAATCGGCCCAGTGGTTCCGGAGAAGAAGATTTTAGAAGGTTTTTTTTACCATATATGGGCATGGCGGTCATCTTGGTCGTGTGACCTGGACCAAAAATGCAAACTTTCGTTCCCCCACCCCATGGAGGCTCCACATGTTCCAGAGGAGAAGACGCTTGAAAATGTGAACACACATACACACACGACACAAGACAGACAGACAAACTCTGGCCACCCTGTAAGCTTACCATTGAGCCTTCGGCTCAGGTGAGCTAATAAATGGTTCATATGTGGGGATCTGAACGGTTTCTGAGATATTAAGCATTTTACCATATATGGTCACGGCGGCCATCTTGGTCATGTGACCTGGACCAAAAATGGTCCCCCCACTAAATGCCCCTTTTCACAAGGAACAAGTATATATATGGTTGGTTGGTGGGGATCTGAAAGGTTTCCAAGATATTAAGCATTTTACCTTATATGGAAATGGCGGCCACCTTGGTCATGTGACCTGGGACAAAAATGGTCCCCGGACTAAATGCCCGTTATCGTAAGGAGCAAGAAAATGTATGGTTTGGGAGTGGTATTCTGAACCGTTTGTAAGATATAATGCATTTTCACTTTTTCCTATGCAAATGTCTATGTGACTAAACTTGACCTTAGCATAAAATAGGTCAAGGTCGACCCAGGTCAACATTTTAACAATTTATGATGGGCCTACGTCTTAGATAATACTTACCAAGTTTCATGAAAATCGGCATAGCGGTTATGGAGATTTTAAGGGTGTTTTACCATATATGATTATGGCGGCTATCTTGGTCATGTGACCTGGAACCCATTAGCAAACTTTCGTTCCCCCATCCCATGGAGGCTCCACATGAAATTTGACTTCAGTTGGCCCAGCGGTTTCTGAGGAGTAAAAGTTTAAACATTTTACCATATATGGACATGGCGGCCAGCTTGGGCATGTGACCTGGGCCAAAATGCCCCCCCCCCCCCCCCCCCCCCACTAAATGCGCCTTGTCACAAGGAGCAAGAATATATTTGGTTTAGGGGTGGTATTCTAAACCATTTGTATGATATAATGCATTTTCGATTTTTTTTCCCATACAAATGCCTATGTGGCCCTCGTCCCAGATGCTACATGTCAAGTTTCTTGGAAATCGGCCCTGTGGTTCCGGAGAAGAAGATTTTTGAAGGGTTTTACCATGTATGGGCCTGTCAGCCATCTTGGTCATGTGACCTGGACTGAATGTCAAAATACGATTTTCTTCGCCAAATCGAATGTCAAACTAGGATTTTGAATGTCAAAATACGATTTTCAGCGCCAAATCGAATGTCAAACTAGGATTTTGAATGTCAAAATACGATATTCAGCGCCAAATCGAATGTCAAACTAGAATTTTGAATGTCAAAATACGATATTCAGCGCCAAATCGAATGTCAAACTAGGATTTTGAATGTCAAAATACGATTTTCTTCGCCAAATCGAATGTCAAACTAGGATTTTGAATGTCAAAATACGATTTTCTTCGCCAAATCGAATGTCAAACTAGGATTTTGAATGTCAAAATACGATTTTCTTCGCCAAATCGAATGTCAAACTTGGATTTTGAATGTCAAAATACGATATTCAGCGCCAAATCGAATGTCAAACTAGGATTTTGAATGTCAAACTACGATATTCAGCGCCAAATCGAATGTCAAACTAGGATTTTGAATGTCAAACTACGATATTCAGCGCCAAATCGAATGTCAAACTAGGATTTTGAATGTCAAAATACGATTTTCTTCGCCAAATCGAATGTCAAACTAGGATTTTGAATGTCAAACTACGATTTTCTTCGCCAAATCGAATGTCAAACTAGGATTTTGAATGTCAAACTACGATTTTCTTCGCCAAATCGAATGTCAAACTAGGATTTTGAATGTCAAACTACGATTTTCTTCGCCAAATCGAATGTCAAACTAGGATTTTGAATGTCAAAATACGATTTTCTTCGCCAAATCAAATGTCAAACTAGGATTTTGAATGTCAAAATACGATATTCAGCGCCAAATCGAATGTCAAACTAGGATTTTGAATGTCAAACTACGATTTTCTTCGCCAAATCGAATGTCAAACTAGGATTTTGAATGTCAAACTACGATTTTCTTCGCCATATCGAATGTCAAACTAGGATTTTGAATGTCAAAATACGATTTTCTTCGCCAAATCGAATGTCAAACTAGGATTTTGAATGTCAAAATACGATTTTCTTCGCCAAATCGAATGTCAAACTAGGATTTTGAATGTCAAAATACGGTTTTCTTCGCCAAATCGAATGTCAAACTAGGATTTTGAATGTCAAACTACGATTTTCTTCGCCAAATCGAATGTCAAACTAGGATTTTGAATGTCAAAATACGATTTTCTTCGCCAAATCGAATGTCAAACTAGGATTTTGAATGTCAAACTACGATTATCTTCGCCAAATCGAATGTCAAACTAGGATTTTGAATGTCAAACTACGATTTTCTTCGCCAAATCGAATGTCAAACTAGGATTTTGAATGTCAAACTACGATTTTCTTCGCCAAATCGAATGTCAAACTAGGATTTTGAATGTCAAACTACGATTTTCTTCGCCAAGTCGAATGTCAAACTAGGATTTTGAATGTCAAACTACGATTTTCTTCGCCAAATCGAATGTCAAACTAGGATTTTGAATGTCAAACTACGATTTTCTTCGCCAAATCGAATGTCAAACTAGGATTTTGAATGTCAAAATACGATTTTCTTCGCCAAATCGAATGTCAAACTAGGATTTTGAATGTCAAACTACGATTTTCTTCGCCAAATCGAATGTCAAACTAGGATTTTGAATGTCAAACTACGATTTTCTTCGCCAAATCGAATGTCAAACTAGGATTTTGAATGTCAAACTACGATATTCAGCGCCAAATCGAATGTCAAACTAGGATTTTGAATGTCAAAATACGATATTCAGCGCCAAATCGAATGTCAAACTAGGATTTTGAATGTCAAACTACGATTTTCTTCGCCAAATCGAATGTCAAACTAGGATTTTGAATGTCAAACTACGATTTTCTTCGCCAAATCGAATGTCAAACTAGGATTTTGAATGTCAAACTACGATTTTCTTCGCCAAATCGAATGTCAAACTACGATTTTGAATGTCAAACTACGATTTTCTTCGCCAAATCGAATGTCAAACTAGGATTTTGAATGTCAAAATACGATTTTCTTCGCCAAATCAAATGTCAAACTAGGATTTTGAATGTCAAAATACGATATTCAGCGCCAAATCGAATGTCAAACTAGGATTTTGAATGTCAAACTACGATTTTCTTCGCCAAATCGAATGTCAAACTAGGATTTTGAATGTCAAACTACGATTTTCTTCGCCATATCGAATGTCAAACTAGGATTTTGAATGTCAAAATACGATTTTCTTCGCCAAATCGAATGTCAAACTAGGATTTTGAATGTCAAACTACGATTTTCTTCGCCAAATCGAATGTCAAACTAGGATTTTGAATGTCAAAATACGATTTTCTTCGCCAAATCGAATGTCAAACTAGGATTTTGAATGTCAAACTACGATTTTCTTCACCAAATCGAATGTCAAACTAGGATTTTGAATGTCAAACTACGATTTTCTTCGCCTAATCGAATGTCAAACTAGGATTTTGAATGTCAAACTACGATTTTCTTCGCCAAATCGAATGTCAAACTAGGATTTTGAATGTCAAACTACGATTTTCTTCGCCAAATCGAATGTCAAACTAGGATTTTGAATGTCAAACTACGATTTTCTTCGCCAAATCGAATGTCAAACTAGGATTTCGAATGTCAATCTACGATTTTCTTCGCCAAATCGAATGTCAAACTAGGATTTTGAATGTCAAACTACGATTTTCTTCGCCAAATCGAATGTCAAACTAGGATTTTGAATGTCAAACTACGATTTTCTTCGCCAAATCGAATGTCAAACTAGGATTTTGAATGTCAAACTACGATTTTCTTCGCCAAATCGAATGTCAAACTAGGATTTTGAATGTCAAACTCCGATTTTCTTCCCCAAATCGAATGTCAAACTAGGATTTTGAATGTCAAAATACGATTTTCTTCGCCAAATCGAATGTCAAACTAGGATTTTGAATATCAAAATACGATTTTCTTCGCCAAATCGAATGTCAAACTAGGATTTTGAATGTCAAACTACGATTTTCTTCGCGAAATCGAATGTCAAACTAGGATTTTGAATGTCAAACTACGATATTCAGCGCCAAATCGAATGTCAAACTAGGATTTTGAATGTCAAACTACGATATTCAGCGCCAAATCGAATGTCAAACTAGGATTTTGAATGTCAAACTACGATTTTCTTCGCCAAATCGAATGTCAAACTAGGATTTTGAATGTCAAACTACGATTTTCTTCGCCAAATCGAATGTCAAACTAGGATTTTGAATGTCAAACTACGATTTTCTTCGCCAAATCGAATGTCAAACTAGGATTTTGAATGTCAAACTACGATTTTCTTCGCCAAATCGAATGTCAAACTAGGATTTTGAATGTCAAACTACGATTTTCTTCGCCAAATCGAATGTCAAACTAGGATTTTGAATGTCAAACTACGATTTTCTTCGCCAAATCGAATGTCAAACTAGGATTTTGAATGTCAAACTACGATTTTCTTCGCCAAATCGAATGTCAAACTAGGATTTTGAATGTCAAACTACGATTTTCTTCGCCAAATCGAATGTCAAACTAGGATTTTGAATGTCAAAATACGATTTTCTTCGCCAAATCGAATGTCAAACTAGGATTTTGAATGTCAAACTACGATTTTCTTCGCCAAATCGAATGTCAAACTAGGATTTTGAATGTCAAAATACGATTTTCTTCGCCAAATCGAATGTCAAACTAGGATTTTGAATGTCAAACTACGATATTCAGCGCCAAATCGAATGTCAAACTAGGATTTTGAATGTCAAACTACGATATTCAGCGCCAAATCGAATGTCAAACTAGGATTTTGAATGTCAAAATACGATTTTCTTCGCCAAATCGAATGTCAAACTAGGATTTTGAATGTCAAACTACGATTTTCTTCGCCAAATCGAATGTCAAACTAGGATTTTGAATGTCAAACTACGATTTTCTTCGCCAAATCGAATGTCAAACTAGGATTTTGAATGTCAAACTACGATTTTCTTCGCCAAATCGAATGTCAAACTAGGATTTTGAATGTCAAAATACGATTTTCTTCGCCAAATCAAATGTCAAACTAGGATTTTGAATGTCAAAATACGATATTCAGCGCCAAATCGAATGTCAAACTAGGATTTTGAATGTCAAACTACGATTTTCTTCGCCAAATCGAATGTCAAACTAGGATTTTGAATGTCAAACTACGATTTTCTTCGCCATATCGAATGTCAAACTAGGATTTTGAATGTCAAAATACGATTTTCTTCGCCAAATCGAATGTCAAACTAGGATTTTGAATGTCAAAATACGATTTTCTTCGCCAAATCGAATGTCAAACTAGGATTTTGAATGTCAAACTACGATTTTCTTCGCCAAATCGAATGTCAAACTAGGATTTTGAATGTCAAAATACGATTTTCTTCGCCAAATCGAATGTCAAACTAGGATTTTGAATGTCAAACTACGATATTCAGCGCCAAATCGAATGTCAAACTAGGATTTTGAATGTCAAACTACGATATTCAGCGCCAAATCGAATGTCAAACTAGGATTTTGAATGTCAAAATACGATTTTCTTCGCCAAATCGAATGTCAAACTAGGATTTTGAATGTCAAACTACGATTTTCTTCGCCAAATCGAATGTCAAACTAGGATTTTGAATGTCAAACTACGATTTTCTTCGCCAAATCGAATGTCAAACTAGGATTTTGAATGTCAAACTACGATTTTCTTCGCCAAATCGAATGTCAAACTAGGATTTTGAATGTCAAAATACGATTTTCTTCGCCAAATCAAATGTCAAACTAGGATTTTGAATGTCAAAATACGATATTCAGCGCCAAATCGAATGTCAAACTAGGATTTTGAATGTCAAACTACGATTTTCTTCGCCAAATCGAATGTCAAACTAGGATTTTGAATGTCAAACTACGATTTTCTTCGCCATATCGAATGTCAAACTAGGATTTTGAATGTCAAAATACGATTTTCTTCGCCAAATCGAATGTCAAACTAGGATTTTGAATGTCAAACTACGATTTTCTTCGCCAAATCGAATGACAAACTAGGATTTTGAATGTCAAAATACGATTTTCTTCGCCAAATCGAATGTCAAACTAGGATTTTGAATGTCAAACTACGATTTTCTTCGCCAAATCGAATGACAAACTAGGATTTTGAATGTCAAAATACGATTTTCTTCGCCAAATCGAATGTCAAACTAGGATTTTGAATGTCAAACTACGATTTTCTTCACCAAATCGAATGTCAAACTAGGATTTTGAATGTCAAACTACGATTTTCTTCGCCAAATCGAATGTCAAACTAGGGTTTTGAATGTCAAACTACGATTTTCTTCGCTAAATCGAATGTCAAACTAGGATTTTGAATGTCAAACTACGATTTTCTTCGCCAAATCGAATGTCAAACTAGGATTTTGAACGTCAAACTACGATTTTCTTCGCCAAATCGAATGTCAAACTAGGATTTTGAATGTCAAACTACGATTTTCTTCGCCAAATCGAATGTCAAACTAGGATTTTGAATGTCAAACTACGATTTTCTTCGCCAAATCGAATGTCAAACTAGGATTTTGAATGTCAAACTACGATTTTCTTCGCCAAATCGAATGTCAAACTAGGATTTTGAATGTCAAACTACGATTTTCTTCGCCAAATCGAATGTCAAACTAGGATTTTGAATGTCAAACTCCGATTTTCTTCCCCAAATCGAATGTCAAACTAGGATTTTGAATGTCAAAATACGATTTTCTTCGCCAAATCGAATGTCAAACTAGGATTTTGAATGTCAAACTACGATTTTCTTCGCCAAATCGAATGTCAAACTAGGATTTTGAATGTCAAAATACGATTTTCTTCGCCAAATCGAATGTCAAACTAGGATTTTGAATGTCAAACTACGATTTTCTTCGCCAAATCGAATGTCAAACTAGGATTTTGAATGTCAAACTACGATATTCAGCGCCAAATCGAATGTCAAACTAGGATTTTGAATGTCAAACTACGATATTCAGCGCCAAATCGAATGTCAAACTGGGATTTTGAATGTCAAACTACGATTTTCTTCGCCAAATCGAATGTCAAACTAGGATTTTGAATTTCAAACTACGATTTTCTTCGCCAAATCGAATGTCAAACTAGGATTTTGAATGTCAAACTACGATTTTCTTCGCCAAATCGAATGTCAAACTAGGATTTTGAATGTCAAAATACGATTTTCTTCGCCAAATCGAATGTCAAACTAGGATTTTGAATGTCAAACTACGATTTTCTTCGCCATATCGAATGTCAAACTAGGATTTTGAATGTCAAAATACGATTTTCTTCGCCAAATCGAATGTCAAACTAGGATTTTGAATGTCAAAATACGATTTTCTTCGCCAAATCGAATGTCAAACTAGGATTTTGAATGTCAAAATACGGTTTTCTTCGCCAAATCGAATGTCAAACTAGGATTTTGAATGTCAAACTACGATTTTCTTCGCCAAATCGAATGTCAAACTAGGATTTTGAATGTCAAACTACGATTTTCTTCGCCAAATCGAATGTCAAACTAGGATTTTGAATGTCAAAATACGATTTTCTTCGCCAAATCGAATGTCAAACTAGGATTTTGAATGTCAAAATACGATATTCAGCGCCAAATCGAATGTCAAACTAGGATTTTGAATGTCAAACTACGATTTTCTTCGCCAAATCGAATGTCAAACTAGGATTTTGAATGTCAAACTACGATTATCTTCGCCAAATCGAATGTCAAACTAGGATTTTGAATGTCAAACTACGATTTTCTTCGCCAAATCGAATGTCAAACTAGGATTTTGAATGTCAAACTACGATTTTCTTCGCCAAATCGAATGTCAAACTAGGATTTTGAATGTCATGTCAAACTACGATTTTCTTCGCCAAGTCGAATGTCAAACTAGGATTTTGAATGTCAAACTACGATTTTCTTCGCCAAATCGAATGTCAAACTAGGATTTTGAATGTCAAACTACGATTTTCTTCGCCAAATCGAATGTCAAACTAGGATTTTGAATGTCAAACTACGATTTTCTTCGCCAAATCGAATGTCAAACTAGCATTTTGAATGTCAAACTACGATTTTCTTCGCCAAATCGAATGTCAAACTAGGATTTTGAATGTCAAAATACGATTTTCTTCGCCAAATCGAATGTCAAACTAGGATTTTGAATGTCAAACTACGATTTTCTTCGCCAAATCGAATGTCAAACTAGGATTTTGAATGTCAAAATACGATTTTCTTCGCCAAATCGAATGTCAAACTAGGATTTTGAATGTCAAAATACGATATTCAGCGCCAAACTAGGATTTTGAATTTCAAACTACGATTTTCTTCGCCAAATCGAATGTCAAACTAGGATTTTGAATGTCAAAATACGATTTTCTTCGCCAAATCGAATGTCAAACTAGGATTTTGAATGTCAAAATACGATTTTCTTCGCCAAATCGAATGTCAAACTAGGATTTTGAATGTCAAAATACGATATTCAGCGCCAAATCGAATGTCAAACTAGGATTTTGAATGTCAAACTACGATTTTCTTCGCCAAATCGAATGTCAAACTAGGATTTTGAATGTCAAAATACGATTTTCTTCGCCAAATCGAATGTCAAACTGGGATTTTGAATGTCAAAATACGATTTTCTTCGCCAAATCGAATGTCAAACTAGGATTTTGAATGTCAAAATACGATTTTCTTCGCCAAATCGAATGTCAAACTGGGATTTTGAATGTCAAAATACGATATTCAGCGCCAAATCGAATGTCAATCTAGGATTTTGAATGTCAAAATACGATTTTCTTTGCCAAATCGAATGTCAAAATAGGATTTTGAATGTCAAAATACGATTTTCTTCGCCAAATCGAATGTCAAACTAGGATTTTGAATGTCAAAATACGATATTCGGCCTCAATTCGAATATCGAAAAACGAAAAACGAAAATCAAAACAAATTCCCCTGCAAATGAATATCGAAAAACGAAAAACGAAAATCAAACTAACTTCACCTGAAAATGAATATCGAAAAATGAAAAACGAAAATCAAACCAACTTCACCTGAAAATGAATATCGAAAAACGAAAAACGAAAATCAAACCAACTTCACCTGAAAATGAATATCGAAAAACGAAAAACGAAAATCACACCAAATTCACCTTCCTTAATTATTAGGTCTATCAAATCTATAGTTCGAAGCTCGCTCGGGTTATATGTGAGAATTCAGTTTTGCAACGGAAGGTCATGCAACTTTTCTTCGGGTACCCTGGTATTCTTGTCAGGGCCGTTAAAGAGCAACACAAATAAATAAATAAAAATAAGCAGCAGTGTGTGTGCGCGCACGTGCGCGTGTGTGCTCTATGTTTGTTTGTTTATATTTGAGTATAATGGACCCGTCAACACTGTTTCAGGTCATTTTTTACCTCGTCAGTTTACCTATCCACAATTTTCCTGGGGAGGCGTATAAGTAAGCGGTTAACCAGTACAGTGCACATTCTTTCGCCAGAAACTGACAACTGCCCTTCTTGTATCAGCGGAAGGGAGATTGGTTGGTTGATTTGAGGTTTAACGTCCTCGTCAACACTGTAAAGGTCATTTTGGAGACGTTGCTTCCAATTTTGTGGGACTTTTACCCGACAATGAGATGAAATGACATCTCAAGCCCTGTCGCCCAATGAAACCAATAGGGTTTATTTGCATGGACGGTCCGCCTCGCACCGCGGTTCCTGGAAGGCTTAGATCCTCTAAGCGGTTTAACAGGACTAGTGTGCGGGCCGGATTTAGCTCTGCGTGGAAGCATCATGCAGCCCATATATTTCTTCAAGCCGCTATGGGCGGGGGGCTTGCGGAAGGGAGAGAATGTCCGTAGAAAAGACATCATGATCAATCTCCACGAAAGAATGTTATCGAACCCGCGTCCTCCTGATCGCCCGTCAGACGCGCATCTGTATTTTACCTCTTTGCGAGAAAAGAGGAGATACTGTGATATGTCAGTACAGTATGAGTGAGTAGTGGAGATGGGGAATATGGGTGCGATTAAGCGAATGTTTGTTTTTGTTTGATTTGATGTTTAACGTCCCCATCAACACTATGTAGGTCATTTTGAAGACGTTGCTTCCAATTTTAACGGACTTTTACTCGACACTGAGATGAAATGACATCTCAAGCCCTGTCACCCAATAAAACAAATATTGTTTACAAGCATGAACGGTCCGACTCGCACCGCTTTGCCTGTGCAGGCTTAGATCCTCCAAACGGTTTACCAGTACTGATGTGCGGGCCGGATTCAGCTCTGCGTGGAAGCACCATGCAGCTTAAGCGAATGACTTCAGCATACTAACAAGTGACCGTTCAATCTAATCGCAATTGACCTGTACAATCCGAATACTTACAAAAGCAAGTGATCTGAACGGTTTGTTTTTTCTCCTGTGTCATACTTTAAACAGTCCTTCGATCTGATTTGCATTTTTGACGATGTCTTTGATCACTATTCAATCAGTGATACTATTGAAAGACTTAAATGCTAAATAACAAAGGAAATGCTTACTGGCACACGTTTTATGCGTATTTACAGGTGTGTCAACCGGTTTTAGCATAACGTAAACAAAGTGATCAACAATCTAGCTCTTCTCATGCCATCCAAAAATAGCATGTTTCTGCGGTTGTAATATGATAAAAACATCCATCTTACCATCAAGACATATAAATTGCACATAAGCGTTATGTTCGCGGAACAAAAATGAAATTCCTTGCCGTGTCGGCGAAAATATCATACAGCAAGTGACTGATCGTCCACTGTACAAATCGCAAGTGCTGCTGAATCGCAAATGGCTGTTCACTTCCGCTCCCATACTGTGGTATGGGAAAATTATACTCTTCCATTCCCAGCTTTCATGGTTAACTGGTATAAGTTTTGCAAACATTCCCATTTTCTTTGCAAACTGTGTAGAATCTGAAAAGACGCCGTTACGGGAAGTCGGATTAAAGAATACAATACAGTAAAATTCCTATATTAAAATCACCTTTGGGACTGTTCAAAAGTCGTCTTAAAGATCACTTTTGAACAGTCCCAAAGGTAGTCCTTGGCCAGACCACAGTGTGGGCAGATTACACAAAGAAAGATCAAGTGCATCCTTCAAAATAAGCTTTTCAAGCATAATTAGTCTTAATTTTAGGTGGCGGAATAGCGGAATTTTAATGTACTTTACACTGTTTTACACTGTCTTATTTGGAACCCACTCAGATTTGGGTACTCCATTTTAATACGCACTGTTGTTTTAAGGTTTGTATACGTTCTTTACGTTAATATGGCTGATGTCTGCGTAATGAAACCTCTCTAAACCATAGCCCCCGTCCATCGGGGCTTGCAGAAATAGATTGGGATGCATGATGCTTATACGCAGAGCTGCAACCGTTTGCACATGAGTCTGGTCCGCTTAGAACGTCTTAGTCCGCCCGGGTTAAGTGGTACGAGTCGGACCGTCCAGGGACGTGAAACCCTATTGTTTTACTTTGGCGGCAGGATTGAGATGTCATTTCATCTAAATGTCGGGTAAAATTTCGAAGCAACGTCTTAAAAATGACCTAAATAGTGTTGACGAGGAAGTTAAACCTCAAATCAAACAAACTAATACCTCTCTAAACCCTAATTATTACAGGACGAATGAGTTTTCAAATGTTTGTACGAGGATATTTCAATAAGTATCTGGCCTTACCTACTTAGAGTCACGCTTGAATCTTCTTTTTCCACATAGCGATAAGTACTTCCTCCAGGCTGAAAATCTATTTTTGTAGAATTCAGGGTCGTTAGAGTCAATCCGAAGTCTCTTACACTGTCACGACTTTGACCACGATTGTCCACGACTGTCCACGACTGTCCACGACCAATTGGGACCATGAAAATCGTGGCAAATCGGGGCATACATTGTTCCGACTTCACTACCCTACGAATACTCACGACATTGCTACGACACTTCTACGAACAATCACGATTGCTGTACGATAATGGAGCCGATTTACAACGATCCTCTACGATCGACTACGATGTCTTACGATCCTCTAGGATTCTTTTACGACTGCACCACGATTGCTTCAAGATATCAGACGATCATACACGATTTCTCACGATCCCTGCAAGACTGCTCTACGACCAAGGCAACGATGATCAAAGACTCAGTACGATCATGGAGGATTCGATACGATTTACTCACGATTAACCAAGACTTCTCCCGATTCGTCAGGATTTATAACGATCTGGGTATATAAAAGTGTTCATCAAATGCACAGTGTCATTCAGTTTCAACCATTTCTGTAGAGAGCATCTGACGAAAATGTTTTTGCAGCCAGGTCAAAGGCTTCTGTATCTTCAAAATTTAGTTCAGCTCGAACAAGACATGATCGAAAATGACATTGCAATGGCTGAACAACTGGAGGTGCAGAGGAACAGGAGGGACAGGTGACAGTTGACCATAGTTGCTTGGGTAATTATATGCACAAAGTTACGTGGAGAAAGTAGTGCGTTCGACGTAGCGTCGTGATGAATCGTGCTAACGTCGTCATCAATCGTAGTGCATTCCTGGTGAATCTTGCATTGTCGCGAGCAGTCGTCATGATATCGTTATAGATCGTACGGCAGTCGCAACGGAATCGTAGAGGCATCGTAGATGATCTTGTCTCGTCGTAGCACAATCGTGGTAGAATTCAGTCACGATTATTCACGATTGGCCACGATTACCACGACGACGGCTCACGACTGAGCTACGATTTCTCTAAGACCGCTCTACGATTTGAAAAATGATGCCGACTCGTCACGAATGTTTTGAACATGTCCAAAACAGTCGTGGTCATTCCCGAACTATCACGATCAACCACGATTCCTCAAGATCTCTGCCGACTTCTCTACGACGGTGTTCACGATTTACCACGATTTAAAAAATCGTGGTGAGTCGTGGCCAAAATCGTGACAGTGTAAGAGCCCCTTTAAGTACTTCATCTGGTCGGAAGTGACGTCAACGCAATTCTTTCTTCAAGATAGGAAACAAAACTTAAGCACTGGGTGTCAGATCAGGAGAACAGGGTGGATGGGGAAAGGTTTTTTTAACCGTTCTGCTTCATTACGTCAACAGACAATTTTGCAAAATAAAAGTGAAGGCGATCCAAATCTCTCAGCTCCCACCAGACACACTAAAGAGAAAGAAACGCAAACATGAAGTAACTAGACCACTAGTGGATAGCCGAAAGGACAGTTATTTTCCCACAAAATGGCAAAACGCCTTTCCAAAAAGATGTATATATCAGCAAAACGTGCAAAGACAAATTATATTAAATAATAAACCACGACAGAAGAACTGCCTTTGAACGGTCATTCTAACACAGCGCGCCTATATAGGCAATGCAAAATAACTGTGTTTTATTCTGCAACAAATCACAGCTCGGAAGAGCGTGACGTGTGACGTCATTAAAAACTGCAAATTTATGACGTCACTAGTCGATTTACTTGACGTTAGACGGTGTAACGCCATTTTCTCGCATCGAAAACGTTAGAAAAGGATATAAATGCATGTGTTTCAGTCGATAATTTTAGCGGGATTTCTTCTAACAATGGCGAAAAGTTGTGAGATTTTGAAGGAAACAACAACATTATTGCCGATTTTCAGAGTGTTAGAATCGAAATAGATCAGCTCTAGCCAGCGATTTGTTGTGTAATAAATCACAGTTTGTCGGTCAGTTGTAAGTAGACAAATCACGCGCGCTACGCGCTCGTGATTTGTCTACTTTACAACTGACCTCCAAACTGTGATTTATTACACAACAAATCACAGTTAGAGCTGATCTATTTCTTAAGTAAATAGGATTTCAGTTGTGGAGGGGGCTTTTATCGATTTTGCATGGCCTTTGGTTCTGTCGTGGTTTAGACAAATAATTGGTTCAGTCCGCGTGAAGTCTTTCTAACTCATCAGTGAGAACATAAAAATCAAACAACTACAGAGATGAAACAACAATGAGTACTCGACAACATGAAATAACTGAAATGCTGAGCAAAAGAAAACTAACAGTGGGCCCTTACAGAAAGTATTACGTACCAACAAACATTGTCTAAAATATACCACATGGTGACACACCCGTGCGACATAGAGCATTTTTTCACATCTCCAAAATGGCTAATTTTTTGATGAAAATCTGTGATAATTTTCATATTTTTACTGCAAACATAGGTTGCAGCTGCTCCAACGAGTACCCACAACCTATGTCTTGGAGTAAAAATAAGAAAAATAATGTATACCCCTGTAAACCCCAGTTTTCTCTATACAAAGTGGGGTTAAGGGGGGGGGGGTGTTCATTTCACTGACTTTTTCACGTGATGAACAGGTTAAACAAGAGGATCAAGGAGCATAAACCGCTCACCGGAGAAAAAGAAGTTGCCACATCTCACGGGACGTGGTCAGTTTGAACCCCAAAGGCATGATTGGCAGGATTTATGTAGAGGATCACTTCATCACGAAAACACGCCTATAAAGTCTTCAACCCCTTGAATACCACTTTTATAGAGTAAAACTGGGGTTTACAGGGGTTAACCTTATTTTTCTTATTTATGCTCTAAATTTATAGATTGTGGGTACTCGTTTGAACCGCCTCAACGAGACAGTTCTAACATATACCCACACTCCATATTTTGAGCAGAAATAAGAAAAATATCACAATTTTTCATCTTAAAATATTCATTTTTTTCGGCGATAAATGTCACAATGTATTTGTATAGGCGTGTTTTTGTAATGTGACCTTGTTACATGCTAAAATGTTGCCACTTACTAAATATTTAAGCTCTGGACCTTGTGGTTTAAAAGTGGAAGATTTTTATTGTTTTTCCCATTATAAGTCTATGGGGGCTAATGAGCCCCGGGGTTTGGTCAAAATTGACCCCGGGGCTTGATTGGCAGGATTTATGCAGGTGACCACTTAACGTTGCTTCACACTTAATTTCTAAGCTCTGGACCTTGTCATGTCCATTGTAAGTCTATGGGAGATAATGAACATTTGGACCCTGGTGCATGATATGCAGGATGTATGCAGGTGACCACTTGACGTTGCAACACACTAAATATCTTGAGTTCTGGGCACGGATGGAGCTACCTAGTAGGTAATATTCCTGTGAAGTTTAAATCAAATTGGCTTAGGGGTTTAGGAGCAGTTCGCATTTAAAACAAATTTACTTTTTTCTATTGCTTGCTCTTGTAGGAGTCTAACTGTTGGTTTGTTTTGCTCAAGCAATTCAGTCGAGTCCTCACCGTTGTTTCATCTCTGTGGTTGTTTTAGGAGATGTTGCACTGATGAGTTAGGAGGCCTAACATGATTAGACACACTGGCAAACCGAATTAATTGCGAAATATAGACACCGTAGGATTTCGCAGTAGGAATGTCACTATCTAAACATGAAAATTCATAACATCAAAATCAAAATCGTGACGTTTATCACAATTTTGCAGGAAACTAACACTACTCAAATGTAAATCCAAAGACTGGGCTTCGGTAGCAGAAGAATTGGCATTATTTAACTGTAGTTCTGACGGGTTTTGACTAATCTGTATCAGAGCAGAGTAAACAATAGGCTTGTCACCTATCAAAGTAGGTTTTGCTAATATTTAATAAATCATCCCAATATCTAGACGTCGAGCTGAAAGCTTCATTAATTCAGATTGGTAATCGACGGAAAGGGACATCATGAAGTCTCTTTCACAACACAAAAAATGGACTCTTGCATTGTCATGTTACATCAGCACACCTTTTGTTATTTTTGACGCCTTTTCTTTACTGTAGCTGCACGAAATTGGTCCAAAATATTACCATTATAGTAGTCATCGTGAATAATCTGGCCCTGAGGTAAATAGTCAGCCAACAGAATCCCCTTGCTATCCCAAAACACAGTTGCCATGACATTGCCAGCTGAAGGCTGACTCTTGAATTCTTTCAACGCGGTGAACCATGACAAGTCAATTGTTTACTCTGCTGTTTAGTCTAAGGATCTAAGTGATGAATCCAGGTTTCGCCCCGGTAACAATTCTTCCAAGAAAGCTTTCTGGATCAGAATCCCGTATCTTTCCAAAAGTGGCTCAGACATGGACACTCGGACAGACTGTTGATCTTTACTTAGGTATTTTGGCACTCAATGCGCTGAAAGCTTCCTCATGCCAAGCCGTTCATGTAAAATGGCAAACTTTTCTAGCCATTTCTGAAACTTAGTAGCGTTCACTGGTCTTCAACTACTGCGCTGGCCTTCCAACGTTAAAATCAGCCACCCATTTTAACAGTAGAATATGAAGGAGCAGTCTATCCGTAAACGCCCCACAATTCCTCGTATATTTCCTGATTCGTCTCTTTCGAAAATCAGGTATCTAATCACTGCTCTGTACTCAATTTATGAAGAATAATCAGCATCACTGACCCCTGTCATGTTTTGTTACCTCATACGGACTAGACTGACCGACAAAATTTTGTGTAACATTGTATAAAGCATTGATTTATATTATGCGAAAAGCGTGCACTTGACAGGGCTCTGTAAATGGTTTAAGCCACCTACATATTGAACGACTCTCGTACTATTGTTATTTCCAGTTGTGTACCCCAACGATAGGCGCTTCAACCCAGTACCCACAATTTATTTATGTAGAATAAATAAGAAAAATACAAATCTAATGTAGAATAGAAGTAAAACAAAGATTCGGAATCGATACAAGTAACTTACTCCACCCATCAAAGACACCAAAGGGAAAGAAAGACAAACATGAAGCGACCAGACCATAATGGAAACCTAAACAAAGGAAGGCCATAAGGACAGTTACTTTCCCACAAAATGGCCAAATGGCCATCCAAAAGTGATACACACAGTAAGTAACAAACAACAACATAAATAAACCACCACAGAAGAACCGCCTGGAACGGTCAGTTGAAAGAATTCCACTGGGGGGGGGCTTAAATCGATTTAAAATGGCCATAATCCTCGCCCTTACCTCTGTCGCGGTATACACTAATTTTGTTTAGTCCCCATGAAGGCTTCCTAACTCATCAGTGTAACATTCCCGAGAACATACAAATCAGAAAACTACAGAGATGAAACAAGGTTGAGGACTCGACAGCATACAACAACAGAATTGCTGGAGCAAAAGTTAGACCCCGAGGGGCCCGGCCAAAGACGGAGCATCAGGCACCAACCAACATAAAGAATACTAAAATAAAATTCCATTTATGCTTTAACGCTGGAACCGTCATATAATCTTAAGCCCGACCCACCGGTGTACAATCAAAGAGGGAAGCAAAGTTGCCAACCGTGATTGGGTTAACCACCATGCATGCAGTCTGTTTTATAACATTTATATTGTACCCAATCTTTATATATCGACGAACGATTTTACGAAATCGGGTACTAAAGTCATTACAGGCATGTATTTTTCTAAATTTATATACTAAGTCACCATAGAATTCGGGTTCCGATAGGCCATGTAGCAGAAGTGTTTTAAGTCCAACATTGAATTTTGAAACCAAATCAGAATGACGTCTATAAAACTTAAAAAAGGCTTTACGTAGTTTATGATACCGATACCCCTGATTAAGAAGTTTAGCGGTTAATAATTTATTACGAGTGTTGAAGTCGGATACATGACTAGACACTCTAGCGAATCGAATTAACTGCGAAATATAAACCCCGTATGATGTCGCACGAGGAACATCACCGTCCAAAAAAGGAAAATTTACAATCTCGAAATCAAGATCATCACGTGTATCAAAATTTTTGCAAGAAACAAATCCATCTACAATAGATAAATGTAAATCCAAAAAGGGTATCAGGGGAATTTGCCTTGTTTAACTGAAGTTCTAGGGGATAAATCTGACTGATCAAACCATCAAAGTAAGTATTGTCAATATTTAATAAATCATCTAAATGTCTAGAAGTAGAACTAAATGCATCAATAATTTCAGATTGGTTATCAATAAAAAGCGACAACATGAAGTCTCTTTAATAACAATACAAGAACAGATCAGCCACAAGAGGTGCGCAAGTCGTACCCAACGGAATACCCACAATTTGTCTCAATAACTTAGTACCGAATCTAATATAAATATTGTCAAGTTGAAAGGTGAGGGCATCACAAACTTTCTGACATGACCAACGTGTATAATTCTTATGCTCTTTAGAAGTGGAAAATGCATCTCTGACATTATATGCAAGATAGAGAGAATATTCTCTGTGAAAGGCCCATTCAATTAAATCATTAAGCTCTTCTTTTATAAGATTATGGGGAAGTGTAAAGTCTCATTGGTGTATTGGTAAAATTACTCGCATCATAAAACAGAGGTCGTCGGTTCCGGGCCTCTCTTGTCTTTGGGATGTGTCTCCAGGTCCCATCGCCGTACGACCTTTGTTGCGCGTTGGACGTGACAAATCAGTAAAAGTCACGTGGAGAGCTACTTGCGCCTCAAAACCTTGGGTCGATACTTACGAAACCCTGGAAGGGACATGCGTTTCATTTTAACAAGATGATTTCTTATTCGCACAGCATATTAAAACAAATGTACATGTCCGTTCCCTGGTTCCGTAGATAATAGACCCAAAATTTATCTGACTTCAGGCCAATACTTAAAATTAATATTCGATGGCTCCGATTACCTCGCCTGATTCGAGCTCGTTTCCCAAGAAAAACTTCTCATCACTGCATATGTTTTTGTATTTATTTTTTTTTCCTTATCTTGATTTACAAACGGCGTTCCTCTATTTTGACGAAAATCGTAAAAAAGGCAACCATCACGTGAACATGTCCGTAAATGGAACACATTCTAAACCACACTTTAGGTAGAGAAAACTGAGGTTTACGGGGGTGTAAATTATTTTTCTTATTTCTGCTACAAGACATAGGTTGTGGGTACTCGTTAGAACCGCCTCAATGCGGCGGTTCTAACGAGAACCTACAACATGTGTTTGCAGTATAAATAAAAAATAATATCTCGGATTTTCATCAGAAAAGTAGCCATTTTGGAAATGTGAAAAAAATGCACCATAGCACATGGCTATATTATCGTTACGGCTATCATACCATATAAACTTGTACTATGATTACCCCTGAGTGGCTCGAACTACCAGTCTCGAACTTTCATGGTCCAAGAGGTGTTCGAGCCATTAAAGTTATGCCGTATATTAACAAATCAGTATTATTTAAGGAAATCAAACAAAGCAAGTGTATGTGTTTACTTATCCATCTGCTGAATATCCGTGAAATCCACACTTAGGTTTATTTTATTTACCTTATTTTATTTCAAAAGCATACATTGTGTTTAGCAAATATGACGCCACTGAAAACAATGACGTCATATGATTACGTGGTTTATTATATACGTTGTGCAAGCTCACTATTCCGAGTATTCGTCAAGGTTCATCCACGTCCTGACATTAATAAAAGTACATATTTCGTAGGAAAACATAGAAAGGTGCGCGACTACGCGCAGTCACGCCAGTTACGAAAACACGCCTATACAAATACATTGTAAATTTTACCGCTGAAAGTTTTAAGATGAAAAATTGTGATATTTTCCTTATTTATGCTGAAAATGTAGATTGTGGGTACACGTTAGAACCGCCTCATCGAGGCGGTTCTAACGAGTACCTACAATCTATATTTTAGAGTAGAAATAAGACAAATATGGTTTACTCCTGTAAACCTTGTTTTGCTATACAAATGTGGGGTTCAAGTGGGTCAGAATTATATAGGCATATTTTCGTGATGTTTGCATTTGCATGTTATTATAGGAGATTGATTTAACGGGTTAATTAAATACTTTATTTTCATTATTTTACGATTGTGACTTCATTTAGTATATAAGTTTAGCTAATCTTTCATGAGGCGCTGAAGTATTATTGTTCGAATTGTAACGTGTATTGGACCATTACTTCAATATGCCCGGCACATGTCTAGCTAATATGTGTGATAACCCCGTTCCATATACGTTAAGCTTGATATCTTTTTTTTTTTTTTTAGATTTCCGCTTGTTTATAAATGTTCCGTTACTTTTGTTTCAGCGAATTGTGAGGATGTTAGACTGTCTCGTTTACAGCAAGGCCAGCCCGCAACTTCGGGAGAATATGAAATTCAAACTGTGTCCGGACATTCAATCCTGGTATACTGTGATTTTTATAGCGACGTTGGTAGAAGCTATATGTTTCTCTCAAGATCAGCCATCGAAGAGATTGACACAAGTACCCTAAAAAGTCTTTATAATAACAACCACCAAATATATGCACGCTTGTTGTTTTTCGGAGGCCAGCAAGAGGACCTGTTAGTCGAGCAATTATCGTCTTTTCAGGGTAAATACCCACTCAGCGTCCAAATTAACGAGTATAATAGACATCCACGCCCAGTCAACCATGGTGTGTCAAAGTACCTTTATTTAGGTTTTCAACCCAACGAGGCAAGTCAGACCCTGGAAAAGGGGAAAAACCCATTGCTCGGATATAGGGCAAATTGGTAAGAATTTCAGATTCTGGAATTGTGAGCAGGATGCGAGAAGTTGTGTGGCCTTTTACAACAATGACGAGGCCTTCCGAAGCTCAGATATATACACGTGGTTAGAATAATTTGTGATATTTTACAGTATGGCTTTAGACTGTGAGTTAACTGTATTCAAAAATCTCATTTTGCGATTTTGCAGTCGAAAAGTGCGTTTTACCCCTTCTCATATTTGTTTAAAAAATGCCAAGATGGCATTTTAGAATTTATTAGCAGGGCAAACAACATTCCTAAGTATCTGAGCAGGATTATTGCCTTTATTTATTTTAGTTTCATATGTACGACTTATGAACATTTTATCAAGCTGAGCATAAACGATTGTATAATCTTTGTGCTTAGCTTATATTAATTTCGCTACCTGGCTTGTCGGCACCATTCTTTCGGGTAGACTGATAGTTTAAGCTCTATTTACGGACATTCTCTCTCTTCCGATGGTTCAGTAAGTGCACTTCTCAATTTCATTGGTCCCTGCTAATTATAAATCTAGCCAGGAAAAGGTTACGTAAATTGATCGGCTCTATATGACCTAAATAGTTCTGACTAACCCCGTAAACTAAAAAAAAAAAAAAGATTAAAGAAACAAGGGGCTGCCGCGTGACAGCATAGCACGCCTGTTTTGAGGCTTGTCTAAATATGCTTTATCATATTTTAGAAAGGGTTTTAAAACGGCTTTTACATGCAATATTTTATAGGACTTTATTACAAATAGAAATTTATTCCATGCATGGTATTGCTCCATCAAATACTATTCAAGATATAAGGCAAAACCAATGAACAAAGAAATATAGACAAACTGACCTACATATATATTTTGAGGTGACTGTTTGGATAACATGGAACTAGTATCCACAATTAGGGGATAACTGTATTCAAAATTGTCATTTGGGGAGGTAAATCGGTGGTTTTACGGTCGGAAATTTCGTTTTACGGCGACGCGTAAGCGGAGCCGTAAAACTGAATTTGCGACCGTAAAACCACCGATTTACCTCCCCAAATGACAATTTTCAATACAGTTATCCCCATTCTAATGCACTTATTCTGTTGTTTTGTTAAAAACTGTACTATTTTGCACAAAGCGGCAGGCGTTGTGAGCTGCGTAAAACCAAATGTCAACCAATGAAAAACGACGTTACGTGGTGACGTCGGATTTCCGACAGTATATCGTGGAATATACTGTCGCAAATTTTTGACGTTATCCAATCAGACGTCGCGTTACATACGTAAGTGCATTAGAATATAACATTTCTCCAACAAACAGTCTTAAAGATATATGTTAAAATCAATGAACCATTAAATATAGGCCACACTGGCCTAGGTAAGTTTTCAGGTCAGTCATCAGGTCACATGGAACTTACATTCTTGCACACCAGACAAGGAAATCCGTGATTTTACCCTGGGGTAGAAATTTATGTTCTGACCCTGGTGTTCCGACCCAAAATCGAATATAATCACGTGTTCGATAAATGCACTGGTTGATTACGACCTCGTATGCGCCGTCGTTAAGGCTGACATCATGCACGTTACGTGACGTCACTAAACTTTCCTGTAGTGTCATCACAATATGGCGGACGTCGGTACTCGAAGTGACTGCAGCATTAATAATCCGCACAAAGAAATGAAGGTATGCAAGAAAAAGAATCCTATATGGGTGTGAGGGGCGGATAGAAAAATTCGTCCCTCGGGATCACTGTCCGGCATCACTCGGCAAGCCTCGTGATGCCGGACAGTGACCTTTGGGACGGATTTTTCCATCCACCCCTCACACCCATATAAGATTCTTATATTCCAGGTATGATATTAAATTTCTCCATCAAATGGCCTTCGATTTACATGGCAAAACCATTAGACCAGGCAATATAAGCCACACTGACCTAGATATTATAGGGGTGGATTTCATTTGTGTGAATTTTATCGACGTGTAAACTCCGCGAATCACTCGCAAGCTGCATGAGGCCCGAGGGGCTTACGCTTAGTTTGTGATTGATTCGCTCGACATTACACATCGATAAAATCCACAACGAATATAATTCATTCTTTATAGTTATAACTTTGTCATCACGTATATTAAAATACCATCAAAATGGTAAATGTTTGGAATTATTTTGAAATCGTAAGAATAAACCTACCAACGGCCACGGCGAAATGATTATTCTTTGAAAGAAACCCAGGTGACACAAGCGTCTAGTCTTTAAATTCCATTTATTTGCCTTCCTACATTTACGTTTTCAATAATTTCCTATCTTTAAATCGAACGGTGTTGACGTCACTTCATGCGATGACCTAAGTGCGGGTTTTAAACGTGCACTTTGACGTCACGTTACTACATGTATTCCTGTCTGTGTGAACTAGTTCTGAGATTCTTGCTTGTGGAATTTCTCGAAATATAAAACTTTTATTTTAACCAATCAAATTGCTCGAAATGTATATAATGACTGAGAACTTGAAATATATATCTTTGCCTCAGTCATATGATCACATGTAACTTTATAATCCAGGTATGAAGTTTCTCCATCAAACAACATTTTGCAGTGTCTTATTTGTTATTTGGCGTTGAGCCGTTGGTTCATGTTTCGTCTCTTTTTGTGTGTGCCTCCGTGTTACTTTCTGTAGGTGACTCGAGACGGCTGCGTTTTTTGGATTGTGGCCTTTCCTGAGTGACTTTTTCTAACTAGTTTTCAAGATACAAGGTAAAATCACTGAACAATGCAGTAAAGGTCAAACTGACCTGGATATATTTTACTGTCAATCATCAGGTTGCATGGAACATATAAGCCAGGCATGACATTCCTCCATCAAATGGTCTTTGAGTTTAAAGGTAAAATCATTGAACCATGAAATGTTAAAGTAACCTAGAAACATTTTTATGCTATCATTGGGTCAAATGGAATGTTTTATACAGGTATGGAGTTTCTCTATTAAGTTGTATTCAGGGTGCAAGGCAAAACCACTGAACCATGAAATAAAGGTAATACTGACTTAGATACATTTTGAGGTCATTCATCTGGTTGACCTAGATATATTTTATGTCAATCATCAGGTCACATGGAACTTGTAATTCATATATGACATTTCGCCATCAAATAGTATTCAGGATAAAATGCAAAAATACTGAACATTGCAATATAGGTCACATTGACCTAGATAAATTTTGAATTCAATCATTGGGTCACATTTTAACTAATATACAATGTATGAAATTTCTTAAACAAATAGTGTTCAAGATCACTATTAAAATACTGGGTCAGCATGACTGTAGTATATTAAAACTGTCAGTCAATAGTTCTAGGCGGAGCTTACGAAAATGTGATCTTTGTTTGCATGCTGCAACATGATTAATAAGCGGTGAACATCCGAATCGAATAGTTCAGTAAGCCGATGGTGTTCAGTAAGCCAATGGTGTTCAGTAAGCCAATGGTGTTCCTTTAATGCACCCACTGTAAAATAAAACAATGGCGACGAATAAGGGATTTTGTTAACGAATTCAAATCAATGTTTGTCTGGTGGAAATAAAATTTTGTCGAACCAATGAACAAAACAAGTGTAATTAAAACAAGAAAAAAAATCATTTATGGCGACAAAATTGGATACTTCGAGTCCAGGACATTTTAGTGTCATAGGAGAACGAACGAATTTAAATAAATCAAAGTACTGAAAGTACTAATAGAAGGTGATGGTAGATAACTGTTAGTTTTTACATTGGGCCATTTCATTTCATTATCTTTTTTTTTTTTTTTTTTTTGTTGTTGTTGTTTTTTAATTTTTAAACAGTCAATGGTTTTGTATGATTGTAGTTACGCGAGGAGCAGACAAATGAAATGTCAAAAACAAAATTGAGGATCGAACGGTACATGTTGTGAATGCCTTCTTGTGTCAGTGAGAATAATTCTGGAGACAATTACATACATAGACTTTAGCAAACAAGATAATTTACTCAACACTCTGTACGTGCTAGCAAATGGCTTTCTTACACCAATATTCCGGGACACTGGCTGGTTTTTATCTGAGGCTTCGATCACAAGTTTAAAAGTTTGTTGGTTCCTTTGTTTGTCAATTGGTCGACCCATCGAAACCTGGATTAAACAAGAGGGTTATAATGGCCTTGGAACGCTCACCTCATCCTTATTGTACAGATCAAGTGGTAGGTAATATCAGGTGGAGTGGATGGTTTGAGCCATTTTGGTTGAGAGTGACCAAAGGAACATTCCTGTGAAATTATTTCAAAATCAGTCTACCTATTTAGTAGAACATCACGTGAACAAGTCCGTGAAATGAAGACCCCTCTAAACCTCACTTCATATAGAGAACACTGGGGCTACGGGGTGGGGGTATACATTATTGTTCATATTTCTTCTCAAAGACATAGGTTGTGGGCACTCGTTAGAACTGCATCATTAAGGCGGTTCTAACGATCACTCACAGCCTATGTTTTGAGCATTGTTAAGAAAATACCACGGACTTTCATCAGAAAAAGAGCAATTTTGCGGATGTTATTGTTTGTTTGTATTGGAGTTTAGCGGCCCAGTCAACACTATTTAGGTCATTTTTGAGCCGGTCATTTTACCTATCCACACTTTCCTGGGCAGGCTTATACGTAAGCGGTTAACCAGTACAGTGCACATTCTTTCGCCAGAAACTGACAACTGCCCTTCTTGAATCAGCGGAAGGGAGAGAATGACCGTAGAAAAGATTTCATGATCAATCTCCACGAAAGAATGTTGCCGACCCCGGCGGGAGTCGAACCCGCGTCCTCCTGATCACCAGTCAGACGCGCATCCGACTGAGCCAACGAGGCCGGCTTTGCGGATGTTAAAAATGCACAATATCGCATGGGTGTGTTATCGTAATGAGAAGTCTTATTGTTTCGTTTGGTGTCTTTTATGTTCAGTGGAGCGAAACTATTTTGAGCAAATTTGTCAGAGGGTCACCCATGGAACATTCCTTCCAAATTATTCTCTTTCTGCATGAGGATGAAGTCTTTTCAAAATTCCCTTCTAAAGAGCTGACTTATATGTTACTATCTGGACATTTTCCGAACATTGAGGGTCATGTCCTAATGCATGGAGATGAATTTGCTCAGAATCACGTGAACAGGTCCGAAAAACGACCACCCCACCCAAACCCCCTTTATATGGAGAAAACTGGGGTTTACGATGGTATACATTGTTTTTCTTATTTCTGCTCCAAGACATAGGTTGTGGGTACTCGTTAGAACCGCCTTACTGGGGCGGTTCTAACGAGCATCCTCAACCTGTTTTGAACATTTTTATAAAAATATCATGGCTTTTCATCAGAAAACTAGCCGTTTTGGAGATGTGAAAAATGCTCTATGTCACAAGACTAAGTTATCGTAATGGTCTAACTTACAATGCCTCGCTGTGACAACTGGCGGGGGTTGTGGGGGCGTGGGGCCAAGAATTGTCACAAAATGCTAGACAAATGAGTCATTGGTTCCCTTTGACAATACACAGCTAACTTGTATGTAACTATCTGGACATAATTGTGGACATTGAGAGTCAGGTCCTAGTGCAACAGAAGGAAATGAAGAGGCTCAGTTTTACTAATACTGTCACATGGTGACAAAGGGTGTATGTGTGTGTGTGTGTGTGTGTGTGTGTGTGTGTGTTGGGGGGGGGGGTTATGTGTCAGTGGTTCCCTTTGACAATACAGAGCTGACTTGTATGTCACTGTCTAGGCACCTTGTGGACATTGAGGGCCAGGTCTTAGTGCAGCAGAAGGAGATTAACCGGCTCAGCCTTAACCCTATATAAAACCAGAGTGCTCCGGGCAGGTCCAGTTTTGACCCGGTGGGGTTATAATTTGGACAATCTTGGATAAAGGATCTAGAGGAAGTTTTATTCCAAATATCAAAGACTTGGACCTTCTGGTTTCAGACGAGAAGGTATTTAATGGTTTTCAGTACGTAAGTCTATGTGAAACCAGTGGGCCCTGAGGCGGGGCAACCTTTGACCCCAGGGCTATAATTTACACAGCATAGTAGAGGACAACCAGATGAAGCATCATACCAAATATCAAAGACCTGGGCCTTCTGGTTTCAGACAAGAAGCTTTTTAAAGGTTTTCCATATATAAGTCAAAATAAAACCAGTGTACCCCAGGGCAGGGCCATTTTTGACCCAAGGGCTATAATTTGAACAATCCTGGTAGAGGTTTGCTAGCTGAATCTTCACACCAAATATGAAAGACCTGGGCCTTGCGTTTTCAGAGAAGTTTTTAAGGTTTTCCCTATAGATCCCAATGTAAGACCAAAGGGCACCCGGGGGTGGGGGGGGGGGTGCAATTCTGGCACAAGGACTATAATTTGAAAATCTTGATATAGGTCCACAAGATGAAGCTACATACCAAATATCAAATATCTGAGATCTGAGGCTTATTGTTTCAGACAAGAAGATTTTTGAAGATTTTCCCGCGAGATGTCTATGTAAAACCAGTGGACTACAGGGCGGGGGCATTTTTGGTCACAGAGCTATAATTCTAACAATCTTGAAAGAGGTCCACTAGACGCAGCTTCATATCAAATATCAAATACCCCAGCCTCCTGGTTTCTGACAAGAAGATTTTCAAAAGGTTTCCCTATATAAGTCAATGTAAAACCATAGGGCCCCGGGGCGGGGGCATTTTTGTCCCCAGGGCTATAATTTGAAGTCGGAAAGTCCATTGGCCTCATAGTGTGGCAAGGCTTTAAATGCCATTTCATCACAATGTTAGGTAAGAGTCCAACGCAATTCGAAGCATGTCTATACAGTTTTGTTTATTTGTTTGATTTGATGTTTAACGCCCCGTCAACACTTTAAAGGTAATTTTGGGGACGTCGCTTCAATTTTGTTGGTTTTTTACCCGACATTGAGATGAAATGACAACTCAGCCTCTGCCGCACAATGCGACTAATAAAGTTTATATGCATGGATGGTCCAACTCGCACTACTTTTCCTGGGCAGGCTTAGAATCGGAACCTTTAAGCTGTCTACCTGTACTCATGTTCGGTCGATTTCAGCTCTGCGTGGAAACAGCATGCAGCCCATTCTGTTTCCTCAAGCCCCGGTTGGCGGGGCCGTTATACAGTCTTGGCGGGGACTTTAAACGTCAAATCAAACTAATCAAATACACCTCAGTAAAAAAGGGAAATATTCAGATACAGAAGAAGAGGAAACAAAGTCTGATAGTTTCTGACCTCGCCCCGACCCCCCCCCCCCCCCCCCGCCACACACACACACAAAAGCACCCACCGCCGGGAATAAATATGTATTACTCCGTACTATAAACGTTAAAGTAAGATTAAGGAGTATAAGTTTTAAAGTCATATTTTCCTGATGATTCACAGAAATATATATCCATGCAACAGTGAATCGGCCCCCGCCTATCGGGGCTTGAAGAAATATATGGCTGCACGATGCTTCCACGCAGGACTGAATCCGACCCGCACACGAGTACTGGTAAACCGCTTAGAGGATCTAAGCCTGCCCAGGCAAAGCGGTGCGCACGAGTCGGACCGTCCATGCTTATAAACCCTATTGGTTTCATTGGGCGAAAGGGCTGGAGATAACATTACATCTCAATGTCGGGTAAAAGTCCCACAAAATTGGAAGCAACGTCTCCAAAATGACCTTTACAGTGTTGACGGGGACGTTAAACCTCAAATCAAACAAATGCAACAGTGAAGGTAACTTCGCTCTATCCGCCGCGCCCCCGCCCATGGGGGCTTGAAGAAACATATGGGCTGCATGATGCTTCCACGCAGAGCTGAAACCGGCCCGCACACTAGTTCTAGTATACCGCTTAGAGGATCTAAGCCTGTCCAGGAACCGCGGTGCGAGACGGAGTGTCCATGCTAATAAACCATATTGGTTTCATTGGGCGACAGGGCTTGAGTATTCATTTCATCTCAATATCGGGTAAAAGTCCCACAAAATTGGAAGAAACGTCTCCAAAATGACATTTACAGTGCTGAGGGGGACGTTAAACCTCAAATCAAACAAACAAACAAACAAAACTTCGCTCTATCTGTAGTATAGCAAGTCGTAGTATTCCATTCATACTGTCAACTCATTCATTGAATTATTAATCCGCAATCTAGATTTTGAGCGAGTTCAGTTGACGTACTAGAGTTAACAAGAGTTGACTTGCTCCAAAACGCGCCGTGTAGAAATATTGCGACTGCTAGAGTTACCTTGGTATGAGAGTTGGAAGCCTTGCCTAGTGACAACGAATACGGTGGAAAGTGGAAAATTGTAAGTTGAATGCAATCCGAAAATCGATTATTTTCATCTTTTTGAAATTTTGGCCACGAGTTGGAAAAATCACGTCCAACTTGAAAACATTTTTATACTTTCTATTTACTCAAGGGCAAACGATGACATTTTCTTTACGTCAGTAGAGTTCTGAATCTGAATCGTTACTGGTGACGCATCAAATGATATTTGATGCTTCCTGTCGCTTCTAATTTGGGGATCGTGAAGTAGGGCGGTGGGGTGGGGGTGGGGGGATAAAGTCATTGTACAACCTTGTACCCCTACTTTCCTTGAGTTAACTTTAGTTGGTCAACTGAACTCGCTCACAGCAAATTAGGTCATAACAAAGCTGCGAATCGAGACCAATTTGAACTCTAGGGTTAATTTTATGGTATTTTACTCTGAAGTTAGTTGTTTATGTAATTGGCTTCCTCAGTTTGACAATCTGCATATCATTTTCACTTATCAAATGATACATGCGCGTCTATTGATAAATATATGGAGGCTTACTTTTCTTGAAGCATAGGATTGATTCGTCATCGAGGGGCTGCGGTGTCGATTGGCATAAGAAGGTGAGACCTGAAAGGTCATCACCTTCTAATAAGTTTACATTCATTTCTTAATTAACCTATGATCACCCCCCTGCCGTCGTGTTTTTTGTTCTTGCTAGACAGAACTCCCAAACTCCCAAAGCAAGCTTGGTTGAACTCAAGTTAACTCTAGTAGTGCGGCACGAGCCATAACCCGCGTGTTTTGGTGTAACTATAGTTAACTCTAGAAAGTCAACCGAACTCGCTCTCAATAACTAGGCCAGGTCAGCTGCGAAACGAGACCAATTTCAAATCTAGATCAATTTTATGACATTTAAAACTGAAATTCATTGTTTGTGCATTTTGCATCCACAGTTTATTTATCAATCTGCATATTATTTTCACATATCAAATGATACAGGCGCGTCTCTTCACTGATTTATCAGGACCTATTTTTCTTGAAACAGATGAGTGATGCGGTATCGAGGGAATTCTCTGAGTGTTGCCATAAGAAGGTGAGACCTGAAAGGTCATCACCTTCTAAAAATGGGAAAAATATCTCCAACTGTTCGAGTATTATATCAAGGCCGCAAACATTACCAAAGACGAACAAAAGCGTGCTGTATTATTACATGTCGCTGGGACAGAAGTGCGGGACATTTTTGAAACATTTGAGGACCAAGTACGACCTATAATGAGGCCATAGCATTGCTCTCAGACTTCTTCAAACCAAACAAAAACGTCACGTGTTCCATAAAACAACACAAAAAAGACGAAACAACAGATAACTGTATCCAATGGTTGCCAAAATTTGCTATTTCATGTGAATTTACGGATCGGAAATAAAAAATCCGAGACCAAGTTGTAAACGGATGTCACTCTACCCGACTGAAGAAAAAGTTACTCGAAGAACAATACTTGACTCTTGATAAGTAACAATCAATAGCCAGAACGTTTTAACTTTCAGAAACGCACTCCAAACAAATAGAAAGCCACGACACCCAAAATAATGGCACCACCACTGAGACAGGGGAAGTAAACCGGGTTCGAACCAGCCGCCGTGGACGTCGACGATCGAGTAATTGGGCTAGATCAAAACAAACTACTCATCCACCCATAACACAGCCGACACAACCGACACAAAATTACGCCCATCTCAACATAATGACCAGTCTACGCGTCAAGAACCTGACATTAAACAAGGACAAATGCGAAATGCTATACGATAGACTGCATGCATGGTAGATAACCCAATCACGGTTGACAACTTTGCTTCCCCCTTTAATTGCACGCCGGTGGGTCAGGCCTCAGATTATATGACGGTTCCAGCGTAAAGGCTTATTGAGAATGAGAGATCTAATTCAAGGTAATGTTGGCTGAGTGCCTGATGCTCTGTGTCTGGTCGGCCCCATCGGAGTCTAACTGTTGGTTTTCTTTTGCTCCGGCGTTTCAGTGGTTTCCTGCTGTGGAGTCCTCACCGTTGTTTCATATCTGTGGTTGTTTGATTACTTGTGTTCACGGAGATGTTGCACTAATGAGTTAGGAGGCCTTCATGTGGACTGCACATATTATTTGTCTAAATCGCGACGGAAGTAAGGGTGAGGATTGTGGCCACGTAAAATCGATTTAAGCCCCTTAGTGGAATTCGTTTCCGCTGACCGTTCCATGGCGGTTCTTCTGTCGCGGTTTATTTTTGTTATGGTTTATCTTTGTGTGTTTGTGTCGCTTATAGAGTTTCGCTCTTTGCCTTATGCGGCACATCAAAACGGTTTTGTTGAAAATTTCAACACATCTTAACAGAAATGAGTGAAAACTGCGATTTCAGAAGACACGAACTGGCGCAAGGAACTTCAAACATTTCTCAACAAAGCACTGCACAGCAAACTAATCACCATCCGAGTTGCTAATGAACACAGAAATCAAAACAAAACTCCCTGAATATAACATCTATAAAATACCAAAATCTTTGCAAGTCAGAGGTATGCAACAGAAGGCAAGTATTAAATTTTATGCCAATAAAACAAAAAACCCTAAATTTTAGGAACTTTGCATCAGGCCAAAATGTGCAGATATTGAGACAAGAAAAGGGGAAACTTTTGCAAAATTGGCGTAACAAGGTTTACATGGTCATAAAGCAAAAGTGATTACCCGTCAAACCATAAGGGGAAAGTGGTGAAGTTCTGTATCTTTGTGTTAATCATCTGATACCATACTATTATCCAGCCAGTGTTGTAAAACAAACTTCTAGGATAATAAATCATAGAGAACTCAGAAACAGATAAACATTGAAGTGTCCAATTAGATATCATGATGATTGAAAGACTAAAAGACCTAAACCCTTCTTGTGTGGCAAGGCATTGACATTGAATTACTATATCAATTACGTGTCAGAGACGGGGGGTAGAACTGCTTGAACAGTCTAGAAATAATTATTGTTGAAATAATTGGCTTGGCAGTTCAGTTTCAATCTTTCATTAAATGTCGACACCAAACTATGACGATTTACATGATCTTTATCAAATTACTTTCTGATGCTAACTAAGCAATTATTGCGGTAATTGATATGACTGCCTGCCCCCCCCCCCCCCCTTATTAAGAATTAGAAACTGTGTCAATTATTTGTATATATAATATATATGTTCTTGTTTTCTTTCTTTTGTTTTTCAAAGTAAGAATAAAGTGTTGTATATTAGAACTGTCAGTCAATAGTTCCAGGCGGAGCTTTCAAAAATGAGATCTATGTTTGCATGCTGCAACATGATTATTAATCGGTGAGCACTCGAATAGAATAATTCCGTAAATCAGTGGAGTTCCTTTAAATTGCACCCCACGGTAAAACATTACAATGACCTTGATTCTTTAACACTTGAACCAAGGTCACATAGCTGGTTGATGTATAACCAATTGTGTCTATAGCTTGTTAGCATAATGGAAATGCATATGACACATTACAAATGCATCCTAGATTTTTACCCCTAGCCCGACCCACAAGCATGAACCCAGGGGTGTAATATTTTGGAATCTCAGAAGACCCCCCACCACCAGGTATTGAAGTTCTAAATTGCTTTTACTTGTATTGCACCTTACCTTTATGTCAGTATAACAACCAATCACTGCCTACGAAATACATTACTGGTTCTAGTATTCTGCAGTGATTTAGGGAAAACTGGGAACGAGTCAACCATAATCGAACCAACCTATCCTCATTAGTTTAACCGTGGAAACAACCAAATACAGTTCGATCACATTTAGTCACAGATAAGTGACCGCACTTCTTACATCGAACTCGCTTTTAAGTCAGCTTGCAACCCTGCCTACACTCAGAGAAATACTACACTCTTTACTTTATTTTTTCTAGATACAATGATACATATCCAGAAGCATCGTGGTTTATAGACAGCCAGCTGGTTGCAAGAATAAAACTTCTTCCGACATACTACTTCATGCTTTACGAGATTTCTATGGGTGGATGTGAGGGCTACGCCACCGCTTTTCATGGTCTTGAAATTGGTATAATCGGAGCAACGATTGGATTTGCAACAGGTTAGTAGATTACCTCCCCTGAGGTAAAGGCTCCCTGGGGAGCTTATACAAATAGTATGATAGGCATCAGTGTTCATCATCACGTGAATATGTCCATGAAATGAACACCCCCTAAACCCCATTTTATATAGAGAACAGCAGTTTACGGGGGTATACATTATTTTTCTTTTTCTGCTCCCTCGCGGTTCTAACGAGCACCCTAAGCATAGGTTAGCTGTATATATAAGACAACTGTCACGGAATTTCACCAGAAATGTAGCTATTATGGAGATGTGAAAAATGCACTATGTCGCAGGGGTGTTATCGTAATGTTGTCTATCTACGTGTCATTTATCAACATTGTTTAGTGGTTAAGAAAGACAAAGTACCTGTATCACTTGTGCATACAGCTGAGTTGGGCAAGGTCTGTTGTCCATTCAGCAGGTAAGAGTATAGGCGTATGTTTTTACATCTTCAATTTCTCTTTAGGTAAAGGGTACAAAAAGTAAATGGTCTTTGTCGGAAACCCTAAACGATTTGTATTTCTACAATTCCAGCTGTTTAATTATTCGACGAAAAATCAACCACTGGTCAGTGACAAAATTAATTATCGACCACAAACTGACATTTAGTTTATATTAATTTATTTTATTTCGTTTGCGATGGAAGCTACAAGCTTATTTAATCGCTCTCAAACATTCATTCCGGGTGTTATCACGCGCGCGCGCGAGAGGCAGTGACTATTACACCACTGCTACCCATTTACACCTGGGTAAAATTGAGGCAGTGTCATTACGTGCCTTGCCCAAGGACACACCTCGATACCGGGTGCAGGATCCGAACGCACAACCTCTCGATCATGAGTCGAACGCGTTAGCCACTGCGCTATCGAGGCTGACATTTAAGCTGGGCCAAAACACTATACATCACCCTTGTTGATTGTTAATTTTACCTCTTATCCTGCTGAATAAATTAATTTGGTCGCACCCATTTCTCACTGTCAACCAATCAAGTTACTTGATAGAATGTATTCATTCATTTCACAAACTGCTTGACAAACTGTGTTGATCCTGATCAGAATACTTCTTCAGAATCCAGCTGATCTGGATCTACAGAATACGAATGGAGTGTTGGCCATGTTTGTTGATGTTTGCTCGGTTGGGGACCGCTATAAGTCCGCGGGTAGCCGTCTTTTGCATGATGCCTCCAGATGATCTGTCTCATGAGCTACGTCGGTCGGTGTGTGCTCGAAGGGGGATGTGCCGTGTTTGCCAGGTCTTGTTCATCATCCGTTTCGGTTTCAGAACTTTGGGGTTGAGACGCACTGATGAAGATTAAATATCAGAAAGGCCTCTGTGTCACTAAATTTGGTATAGTTACGCCTTAATTGCAACCACTGAGTCGGTTTCTCTGCTGGTGAATGATTCGTTCGTCCTCGAGGGTACATTCAGCTCAGTATCAGTTCCTTAGTGCTGAGGTTGATACTGCGGTGTTGACGTCAAGTACTGATTTAAATAACTGATTTAAATAACTATATTACATCTTTAATTTTTGCAGTATAAAATTCTAATGTTTCTAAAACTAAGACTGGCTTGTCAGGCGCGACATGTATCTTAGCGGATGTGGTTGCCACTTTTTGTTATATTTTGAATTTCGAACGTCTCGCTGCTTCTTTGGGCATCTCCTTCCTGCTGCCCGGGACTTCCGTGGAATGTGGGACATGTTTGCTGATGTTGGCTCGTTGGGGGACCCCTATAAGTCCGCGGGTAGGCATCTTTTGCATGATGCCTCCAGTTGACCTGTCTCATGAGCTACGTCGGTCGGTGTGTGCTCGGAGGGGGATGTGCTGTGTTTGCCAGGTCTTATCCATCATCCGTTTCGGTTTCAGAACTTTAGGGTTGAGCCACTCTGATGAAGATTAAATATCAGAAAGGCCTCTGTGTCACTGAATTTGATATAGTTACGCCTTAATTCCCTCATAGTTTTGATGACATTTGTTTTATCCTGACTCAAACAAAATTGTGTACTATACGTAACAAGAAAAAATAAAGTTTTCTTTAGTCTCATTTGTATATGAGATGACTAAACAAGATCATTTCCCCACCCATAATTGATAACTGTTCTAAGATCACATTATCGCCAATAGCAGTGAGATTTATTTTCCAATATTTGCTGCCATTTGGATAGGTCATCTTAACCTATTTTTGTGAACAATTCCGTAAACTTTTAAATGGTCGTGCTATAATTGCGTACGTATACAGTGGCACGTCCGTGTGTCTACGTCATGAAGCGATTTTTAATTCACGTGCGAAATAGAGACTTAAAGCCGCATTGAATTTGACGTGACTGGCTAAAAAAAGAATTCGCTTGAAACGAACCGGTCTCAGATTTGTAATAAGAACCACTGACATAGAAAAGTTTATGCAGTGTAAGTTTTTACCAAATGACAAATTTAAATGTAAATTCTGTAAATAATAAAACGCGAGAAAGAGGTATTATAAAATGCGGAGTCCCGCAGGGATCTTTTTTTAGGACCGTTGCTAATTTTCATCTTGATAAATTATTTACCACTGTCATTTTTCTCATACATACGTTTTTATTGTTTATATTCATAGTGTAGATTATATTTTCTTGTCCTTTGGGATCATTGATTCCATTGTGGAATTTTGAAAATATCTGAGGGTCACTGATGAGGCCTAATTGGTCGAAACTAGCTAGTCTGGCCCAGAAAACATATAGACTCCATATTTTTCACGTCTGTGGTGTATTCCTTGCTTCCAAAGGATAACCCTTTTATAGAACATATTTAGCTTCACTACAGCTGGTGTGTGGGAATGTGTGGCGGCGGTAAAACGTCTCCCTGCCCTACATCATAGTGTAGATTATATTTTCTTGTCCTTTGGGATCATTGATTCCATTGTGGAATTTTGAAAATATCTGAGGGTCACTGATGAGGCCTAATTGGCCGAAACTAGCTAGTCTGGCCCAGAAAACATATACACTCCATATTTTTCACGTCTGTGGTGTATTCCTTACTTCCAAAGGATAACCCTTTTATAGAACATATTTAACTTCACTACAGCTGGTGTGTGGGAATGTGTGGCGGCGGTAAAACGTCTCCCTGCCCTACATCATAGTGTAGATTATATTTTCTTGTCCTTTGGGATCATTGATTCCATTGTGGAATTTTGAAAATATCTGAGGGTCACTGATGAGGCCTAATTGGCCGAAACTAGCTAGTCTGGCCCAGAAAACATATACACTCCATATTTTTTACGTCTGTGGTGTATTCCTTGCTTCCAAAGGATAACCCTTTTATAGAACATATTTATACCCATATTTTGTTTATTGATAGTTGTGGATATTGTATAATTAATGTAGGATCTCGTGGAAGATTGGTATAACTAAACAAGCACCCCTCTCTAAATAACAATTGCTTTAGATTATTGAATTAAGATTAAGGAACGCACTTATTCCTCACTCACTCACTTAATTCGTTTTAATTAAAACTTCATGGCAACTAGTTTCAGGTATCTATTCATATTAAACAATACTATGGTTATGTCAGATTTCTGTAACCGGATTCTATGTTGCTTAGTAGATATTGGATTAGATGTCTTTTATCAAAATACAGATGCAACCAATATCCCTTTCGAAATGAAGTTCTCACACAAAACTTTTAATTTCTTTTTAAAATAACTCATTTAATAGTTTCACTTACAGTCATTGTTTTACGAACATGATTGCAAATAGATCTAAAATATATTGGTACCTCTTAAACAGATTCCTGTGTATTGTAAAGATGAAGAAAAGCCTATAGATCGGATAGAAATATTACTGAATCACATTTTTTGTGTTACAGTACATGGTTATTTGGCGTAACAATCGTGCAGCTGTTGTATAGCGTATAGGCAAGTAAAACTAAACGGTTGGCTGATTTCGAAGTGAACTGAAGCGGGCGTTTTTTATAGAACAGATTACGATAACACATCCGTGTGATATATTGCATTTTTCCATACCTCAAAAATGGTTATTTTCATGAAAATTTGTGATATTGTTCTTATTTATGCTCTAAACATAGGTTGTGGGTGCTCGTTATACCCCAATAAACCCAAGTTTTCTCTATATGAAGTGGGGTTTAGAGGGGTCTTCATTTCACGTGATGATATTTGACGTCACTGCAGCTGGTGTCTGGGAATGTGTAGCGGCAGTAAAAAGTATCCCTGCCCTACAACATAGTGTAGTTTATATTTTCTTGTCCTTTTGGGATCATTGATTCTATTGTGGAATAATGAAAATATTTGAGGGTCACTGGTGAGGCCTTATTAGCCGAAACTAGCTAGTCTGCTCTAGAAAACATGTGCACTCCATAGTTTCGAGTTCTGTGTTGTATTCCTTGCTTCCAAAGGATAACCCATTTTATAGAACATATTGTACATTGTAGTACAACAAATTCTATATCTATCCAGGTTTTTAGCTAACCTGGGCCGAAGGCTCCAGGGGAGCTTATAGTATAACTGGTCATCCGCCGTCCGTCGTCCGTAGGGCTTGAAGAAATATATGGGCTGCATGATGCTTCCACGCAGAGCTGAATCCGGCCCGCACACTAGTACTGGTAAACCGCTTAGAGGATGTAAGCCTGTCCAGGAACCACGGTGCGAGGCGGACCGTCCATGCTAATAAACCCTATTTGTTTCATTGGGCGACAGGGCTTGAGATGTCATTTCATCTCAATGTTGAGTAAAAGTCCCACAAAATTGGAAGCAACGTCTCCAAAATGACCTTTACAGTGTTGACGGGGACGTTAAACTTCAAATCAAACAAACAAATCGTCCGTCGTCTGTCCGTCACCACCTTTGACCAGATATATCTCTGCAGCCTGCAGGCTGATCTCAATCATTTCTTATCTGTAGCATGCATTTGGTGGGGCAACGACGAATTTAGCTTTTTATCAAATTTGAATGAAAACTTTGGTTGCTATGGCAATCCCAATTTCTCATAGACTTGCAATGGAAAATGCTTGTCATCACCGTAGCACCTTCAGTTTTGATCGGATCTTTCTGAAACTTATATGTAGGGTGGCTGAGGATAAAAACTCGGATGCGTTCGAAAACCGACCAAGTCGGCCCATTAATCATAGAGTTACGTCCCTTTTATTGCTGAAAATGCCGATTTTTGACATTGTCATCACAATAGCCCGTTCAGTTTTGATCGGACCTTTCTGAAACTTATATGTAAGGTGACTGGGGTAAAACCTCGGATGAGTTCGAAAAACGGCCAATTTATTATAGAGTTACGTCCCATTGATTGCTGTAAATGCATATATTTGACCTTGCCATCGCAGTAGCCCCTTCAGTTTTGTTTTGATCTTTCGGAAACTTATATGTAAGGTGGCTTAGGATAAAAACTAGGATGAGTTCGAAAACCGGTCAAGTCGGCCGATTTATCATAGAGTGACGTCCCTTTGATTGCTAAAAATGCCGATTTTTGACCTTGTCATCACTGTAGCCCCTTTAGATTTGATCGGATCTTTCTGAAACTTTTATGAAAGATGGCTGGGGATAAAAACTCGGAAGAGTTCGAAAACCGGCCAACTCGGCCCATTTTATCATAGAGTTACGTCCCTTTGATTGCTTAAAAATGCAGATATTTGACCTTGTGATCACTGTAGCCCCTTCAGTTTTGATCGGATCTTTCTGAAACTTATATGTAAGGTGGCTGGGGATAAAACCTCGAATGATTTCGAACACCAGCCTAACCGGCCCAATTATCATAGAGTTACGTCCCTTTCATTGCTGAAAATGCCGATTTTGGACCTTGTCATCACTGTAGCCCCTTCAGTTTAGATCGGATCTATCTGTAACTTATATGAAAAATAGCGTGGGATAAAAACTCAGACAAGTTTGAAACCGGCATAGTCGGCCCATTTCTCATAAAGTAACGTCCCTTTGATTGCTGAAAATGTCGAATTTTGACCTTGTCATCACCGTAGCCCCTTCAGTTTTGATCGGATTTTTCTGAAACTCATATGTTAAGTGACTAGGGATAAAAACTCGGATGAATACGAAAATTGGCCAAGTCGGCCCATTTATAATACAGTTACGTCCCTTTCATTGCTGAAAATGTCGATTTTTGACCTTGTCATCACCGTAGTCCCTTCAGTTTTGATCGGATCTTTTTGAAACTTCTATGTTAGGTGTCTGGGGATAAAAACTTGGAGGAGGTTGAAAATCGGCCAAGTCGGCCCATTTATTATAGAGTTACGTCCCTTTGATTGCTAAAAATACTGATTTTTAGCTCACCTGGGCCGAAGGCTCCAGGGGAGCTTATAGTATACAGGGTCCTCCGTCGTCCGTCCGTCCGTCCGTCCACACTTTTGAGCAGCTATATCTCTGCAGCTTGCAGGCTGGTCTCAATCGTTTCTCATCTGTAGCATGCCTCTGGTGGGGCATTGATGACATAAGGTTTTTTTTTTGAAATCGCATGAAAACTTTGATTGCTGAGGCAATCACAAAGTCCCATAGACGTATAATGGGAAAATGCTTGTCATCACCGTAGCCCCTTCAGTTTTGATCGGATCTTTCTGAAACTTATAAATAAGGTTGCCTGGGATAAAACCTCGGATGAGTTCGAAAACCGGCCAAGTCGGTCCATTATCATAGAGTAACGTCCCTTTGATTGCTGAAAATACCGATGTTTGACCTTGTCATCACCGTAGCCCCTTTAGTTTTGATCGGATCTTTCTGAAACTTATATGTAAGGTGGCTGGGGATACGTTCTCGGATGAGTTCGAACACCTACCAAGTCGGCCCATTAATCGTAGAGTAACGTCCCTTTGATTGCTGAAAATGCTGATTTTTGACCTTGTCATCACCGTAGCCCTTTCAGTTTTGATCTAATCTTTCTGAAACTTATATGTAACGTGGCTGGGAATAAAGTCTCGGATGAGTTCGAAAACCAGCTAAGTTGGTCCATTTATCACAGAGTAACGTCCCTTTGATTGCTGAAAATCCCGATTTTTGACCTTGTCATCACCATAGCCCTTTCAGTTTTGATCGGATCTTTCTGAAACTTATACGTAAGGTGGCTGGGGATAAAACCTCGGATGAGTTCGAATACCGGCCAAGGTGGCCTATTTATCATAGAGTTAGGTCCCTTTGATTGCTGAAAATGATGATTTTTGACCCTGTCATCACCGTAGCCCTTGCAGTTTTGATCTAATCTTTTTGAAACGTAATGTAACGTGGCTGGGGATAAAGTCTCCGATGAGTTCAAAAACCAGCTAAGTTGGTCCATTTATCACAGAGTAACGTCCCTTTGATTGCTGAAAATCCCGATTTTTGACCTTGCCATCACCGTAGCCCTTTCAGTTTTGATCGGATCTTTCTGAAACTTACATGTAAGGTGGCTGGGAATATAACTTCGGATGAGTTCGAAAACCGGCCAAGTCGCCCCAATTTACTATATAGTTATGTCCCTTTGATGGCTGAAAATGTCGATTTTTGACCTTGTCATCATCGTAGCCCCTCCAGTTTTGATCGGATTTTTCTGAAACTTATACGTAAGGTGGCTGGGGATAAAACCTCGGAAGAGTTCGAAAACCGGCCATATCGGCCCATTTATCTTAGAGTTACATCCCTTTGATTGCCGGGGATAAAACCTCGGATGAGTTCGAAAACCGGCCAAGTCAGCCCATTATCATAGAGTAACGTCCCTTTGATTGCTGAAAATGCTGATGTTTGATCTTGTCATTACCGTAGCCCCTTCAGTTTTGATCGGATCTTTCTGAAACTTATAAGTAAGGTGACTGGGATACAACCTAGGATCAGTTCAAATACCGGCCAAGATGGCCCATTTATCATAGATTTACGTCCCTTTGATTGCTGAAAATGCCGATTTTTAGCTCACCTGAGCCGAAGGCTCATGTGAGGTATTAGTATACCACGAGCCGGCGTCCGTCGTCCGTCGTCGTCGTCGTCGTCCGTCGTCCACACTTTCAAAGAAGTATATCTCCGGAACCAGTGGGCCAATCTTGATCAAATTTCATGTGAAGCATTATCAGGTAGGGGGAAAGGCTGCATACTGTTTTCGGGCAGATCGGATTGGAACTCTGGTTGCCACCGCAACAAATAGCTCCCATAGACTTAACATAGGAAAAAGCTTGTCATCACTCTAGCTCCGTCAATTTTTTTCTGATCGACTTCATTCTTGCAGATAACGAGGACAGGCATGAAATCTCGATCAAGTTCGATTTTGGGCTGAATCGGATTATTCACTCAGGAGTTACGTGCCCTTGGGCGTTGAAAAAATTGCCTATTGACTTAACATGGGGAGAATGTTGTCATCACCGTAGCTGCTTCAATTATTTTCAGATTGGCTTTATTCTTGCAGATAACCAGCACAGCCATGAAATCTCGGTCAAGTTCGATAACTGGCAGAATCGGATCATTCACTTAGGAGTTACCTGCCCTTGTGTGTTTTTGCATTAGGGTTAAAGGGAATTTCAAAAATGTATATCTTAAAGACTACTTGGCCAACTTTGATCAAATTTCATGTGTCGCATTATTGGGCAAGTGGAAAGGCTTCATTAGGTTTTCAGGCAGATCTGAGTGGAACTCTGGTTGCCATGGCAACATCTAGCTCCCATAGACTTCACATAGGAAAAAGCTTGTCATCACTCTAGCTCCGTCATTTTTTTTCTGATCGACTTCATTCTTGCAGATAACCAGTACAGGCATAAAATCTCGGTCAAGTTCGATTTTGGGCCGAATCAGATAATTCACTCAAGAGTTACGTCCCCTTGAGTGCCCGAAAAATTGCCGATCGACTTAACATGGGGAAAATGTTGTCATCACTGTAGCTGCTTCAATTTTGTTCGGATTGGCTTCATTCTTACAGATAATCAGCACAGCCATGAAATCTCGGTCAAGTTCGATACTTGGCAGAATCGGATCATACACTTAGGAGTTACCTGCCCTTGTGCATTTTTGCATAAGGGTTAATGTGAATTTCAAAAATGTATATCTTGAAGACTACTTGGCCGACTTTGATCAAATTTCATGTGTAACATTATTGGGCAAGAGGAAAGACTGCATAAGGTTTTCATGCAGATCTGAGTGGAACTCTGGTTACCATGGCAACATATAGCTCCGATAGACTTAACATAGGAAAAAGCTTGTCATCACTCTAGCTCCGTCAATTTTTTTCTGATCGACTTCATTCTTGCAGATAGTAAGGACAGGCATAAAATCTCGGTTAAGTTCGATTTTGGGCAGAATCGGAATATTGACCTCGGAGTTACGTGACCTTGAGCGACAAAAAATTTGCCCATAGACTTAACATAGGGAAAATGTTGTTACTACGATAGCGACTTGAATTTTTTTCAGATCAGCTTCAAACTTGCAGGTAACGAGGACAGACATAAAATCACGGTTAAGTTCGATTTTGGGCCGAATCGGATTATTTGCCTTGGAGTTACCTGCCCTTGAGCATGAAAAAATACGTTGTGACCACGATAGCAACTTTATTTTTATTCAGATCAGCTTCAAACTTGCAGGTAACGAGGACAGGCATAAAATCCCGGTTAAGTTCGATTTTGGGCCGAATCGGAATATTGACCTCGGAGTTACGTGACCTTGAGCGACAAAAAATTTGCCCATAGACTTAACATAGGGAAAATGTTGTGACTACGATAGCGACTTGAATTTTTTTTCAGATCAGCTTCAAACTTGCAGGTAACAAGGACAGACATAAAATCTCGGTTAAGTTAGATTTTGGGCCGAATCGGATTATTTGCCTTGGAGTTACCTGCCCTTGAGCATAAAAAATACGTTGTGACCACGATAGCAACTTTATTTTTATTCAGATCAGCTTCAAACTTGCAGGTAACGTGGACAGGCATAAAATCTCAGTTAAGTTCGAATCGGAATATTGACCTTGGAGTTACATGACCTTGAGCGACAAAAAATTTGCCCATAGACTTTACATAGGGAAAATGTTGTGACTACGATAGCGACTTGAATTTTTTTCAGATCAGCTTCAAACTTGCAGGTAACGAGGACAGACATAAAATCTCGGTTAAGTTCGATTTTGGGCCGAATCTGATTATTTGCCTTGGAGTTACCTGCCCTTGAGCATAAAAAAATACGTTGTGACCACGATAGCAACTTTATTTTTATTCATATCAGCTTCAAACTTGCAGGTAACGAGGACAGACATAAAATCACGGTTAAGTTCGATTTTGGGCCGAATCGGATTATTTGCCTTGGAGTTACCTGCCCTTGAGCATGAAAAAGTACGTTGTGACCACGATAGCAACTTTATTTTTATTCAGATCAGCTTCAAACTTGCAGGTAACGAGGACAGGCATAAAATCCCGGTTAAGTTCGATTTTGGGCCGAATCGGAATATTGACCTCGGAGTTACGTGACCTTGAGCGACAAAAAAATTGCCCATAGACTTAACATAGGGAAAATGTTGTGACTACGATAGCGACTTGAATTTTTTTCAGATCAGCTTCAAACTTGCAGGTAACGAGGACAGACATAAAATCTCGGTTAAGTTCGATTTTCGGCCGAATCGGAATATTTGCCTTGGAGTTACCTGCCCTTGAGCATATAAAAAAATACGTTGTGACCACGATAGCAATTTTATTTTTATTCATATCAGCTTCAAACTTGCAGGTAACGAGGACAGGCATAAAATCTCGGTTAAGTTCGATTTTGGGCCGAATCGGAATATTGACCTCGGAGTTACGTGACCTTGAGAGACAAAAAAATTTGCCCATAGACTTAACGTAGGGAAAATGTTGTGACAGAAATAGCGACTTGAATTTTAGCTCACCTGAGCCAAAGGCTCCAGTGAGCTGATAGTATACCAAGGCTCCGGAGTCTGTCGTCTGTCGTCCGTCCATCCGTCGTCCACACTTTCAATGAAGCATATCTCAGAAGGCAGTCGACCAATCTTGTTTACATTTTATGTGTAGCACCATTGGGCAAGGGGAAAGGCTGCATTAGGTTTTGGAGCTAGTCTGGTTCATTTGTTCCTTCATTCTTCTTTCTCTCCATATAGAGATAATAGACCAATGTTAAATTTTTAATCAAAGATTTCTCAGGAACTATAAAAGCTAGAAGCATCAAATTTGGTATTCAATAGAATAATGATGACTTATTTTGTGAAAGAGACATTGGGATTTCTCAGCTTATTTGTTCATCTGTTCTTTCATTCTTCTTTCTCTCCATTTTGACCAATGTTAAATTTTCATCAAAGATTTCTCAGGAACTATAGAAGCTAGAAGTCTCAAACTTGGAATGCAATGCAACAATGATGACTTATATCCTGTAAGGGTCAATTGGCTGGATTCTATTAGCAGATTTAGTAGTCAAGTCTGTGAATTGTTAAAACTTAAGTTCCTCAGGTGAGCGGTTTAGGCTCATTGAGCCTCTTGTTTACCTTGTCATCACCATAGCCCCCTCAGTTTTGATCGGATCTTTCTGAAACTTATATGTAAGGTGGCTGGTGATAAAATCTCGGATGAGTTCGAAAACAGGCCAAGTCAGCCAATTTATCGTAGAGTTAAATGCTAGTCTGGCCCAGAAAACATGCACACTCCATATTTTTCAGTTCTGTGGTGTATTCCTTGCTTCCAAAGGATAACCCTTTTATAGAACATATTTAAGTCCCTTTGATGGCTGAAAATGTTGATTTTTGACCTTGTCATCACCGTAGCCCCTTCAGTTTTGATCGGATTTTTCTGAAACTTATATGTAAGGTGGCTGGGGATAAAACCTCCGACGAGTTCGGAAACTGGCCATATCGGCCCATTTATCTTAGAGTTACATCCCTTTGATTGCTAAAAATGCCAAAATTTGACCTTGTCATCACCGTAGCCCCTTCAGTTTTGATCGGATCTTTCTGAAACTTATATGTAAGGTGGCTGGGAATAAAACCTTGCATGTGTTTGAATACTGGCTAAGTCGGCACATTTATCATAGAGTTACGTGCCTTTTATTGCTCAAAAAAGCCTATTTTTGACCTTGTTATCACTGCCGCCCCCTCAGTTTTGATCGGATCTTCATGAAACTTACTAACAAATAAGTCAGGCAGAAAATTCAGAGGAGTTTAAAAACTCATGAGGTTTGCCTATTTGTCACAGAGTAACATCCCTTTGATTGCTTATTTTTTAACTTGTCATCACCATAGCCCAATCAGTTTATATCGGATCTTCTTAGCAAGTCAGGAATAAAAGCTTGAATGAGTTTGAAAACTGGTGAGGTCAGCCTATTTATCATATAGTTACATTCTACGCTCGTACTTGATTTGCAGAAATTGCTTACCCTGCCATCACCATGTCCTTCCATTGATCCTTCAGTAAAGGTTGGCACTTCCTGACACTTTGAATCTGTTAGCTCAGGTGAGCGATACAGGACCAGCTTGGTCCTCTTGTTTAATTTAGTTTGACGTTTGTAACTGTATAATATAGTTGTGGATGAGAATGTGTCCTCTATTTTTTCTGGATGTTTATATAACAATTGACTGTTCTGTTTTAGGTTAAAGCATATACTATCTTTGAAGTGTACTTCTTTCCTCTCTAATTTTGGTGTAACATTAAAAAACAAATAACTTATTTAAACATGAAAGCTGAACAAAAAGTATAAAAAAAAGAATAAAATGTTAAAAAAAAAATAAATAAAAAATAAAAAAGCAAACAAACATGACAATACAATACAATGCTTTGAAAGGCTGATTTTAAAACTCCAAAAACGGTAAAAGATATTACCAGACATAGGTTTAATGGGTCCGGAGTTTGTTGAACATAGTCTTATTCGCCGTGGGGCAAATATTTCGCTAAACTGCTGTATGCTCAATGGGTTTGTTGGTGTTGGTATTATAACTGGTGTTCTTATATGTATTACTTTTTTCTTTTTTATTTTCAGCCGAGATGTTTAACATTCTCACAACAAACTGTCGTCTGCTCTTAGTAGAACACACAACAGTATATATTAAGCAGATTAAATGCCACTTGTAATCCTGTTTGCGTTATTTATTGCAACATTAACAACACGTTGAAGTCACTTTAATTAGTAATTCTAATTGCAAAACGGCTTTCCATACAAAAAGCATTTTTTGTTTGTTTCGTCCCCGTCAACACTGTAAAGGTCATTTTGGAGACGTTGCTTCCAATTTTGTGGGACTTTTACCCGACACTGAGATGAAATGACATCTCAAGCCCTGTCGCGCAATGAAACCAATAGGGTTTATTAGCATGGACGGTCCGCCTCGCACCGCAGTTCCTGGACAGGCTTAGATTTTAATGCCAATTCGAAATCCACAACGTCCATACCGTGGTTTTGAATTACCTATAGTTTAAGCATTTTTATATGCAAAAAAAATCAGCTGTCCTACTTTCCAGGTAAGAATCGATGGCTTTTTATCGAGATAGGCAAAATGGGGCTACAGCCTATACGGCTTTTTGCCTTACTTGTTTTGTCATGTTTTTACTATCATATGACTAGAGGACATAGCGTTAAGGTATTATTTATCTCTCCCCCGGGAATTCTATGTACATAATAGTGTCATACTTATTAACAAAGTTGATACTTTTGTCTTTATTACAATACATTTATATTGATACACTGTTAGATCGGTTGATTGATTGATTAATTGATTCATTTATTACATACAAGCAACAGAGACTGAATCGGAAGTTATCAGCAGAAACAACCACCAGCTGATCAGGGCTAATCAATTATCACAGCCAGTACTACAATCAAGTCAAAATAAACTGCTTAATACCGCTTATTTATTAATGTATTCAATATTTATTTATTTCAGACTATAAGCAAGGTTGTCCAACAGAGCCTGAAGCAACAGTTATGCTACCTCCGCCAGCTGACTAACATTTCAGCATAGCTAGTCAACACTTCATCAGAGCCAATTATCACACAGTCAGAGCCAGTGTTATGATAAAGTTCAAGTTAATTGTGAAAATTGCATAACGACGACCCAGAACTTTTCTTTTAGTCTTCTTTTTGGTTAAACTATCACAAAACTGTATTTCTTGTTGCAGTTTAAGGAATATGAAAATGTCTACCTGGCACTAGGGTAAAATTGAAGGTTGTTCTGAATGTTGAGACGTTTCTAGAAGAACATCTCATAAAGGTCCAAATTATATGAATACTCATGAAACATGCATATTATTTAAAAGCGTATTTTTCGTCGTTCGGAGAAAAAAGTCATATTGAAAGAAAATTACTTTCAAACTGGTCATTTTAAGCATATGTTTCTCTATTGTCCTTCCTGAGAAACATTATATTTTTCACATCAACCTATAATGATATAGTCTGTGCCCTTTCAAGAATGAGAAGTATTTTTTTAAATGTCATTTTAAAATCATATCCATCTACCTATCCGTTCATACTGACAGCCATTTTTGAATGAAGGACCGGTAATTTTCCCAGGTAATTTCAGGGGTACAAATGTCCACATCATGGGTAATATGTATAGTGAACTGTACAATTGTAGGAGTTATATGAGCAAGTACATGATGTTATAATTACAATTTTCAAAAAAAAAACTTGATGTTGCTAGTACATTGACTAAATTATACGTTGGTGTAAAAATGTGTCTGCGGAAGGACAATGCCGAAACAGATGTTCAAAACGGGTTGGAAAGGTTATTTTCTGTCAAAAGTAAATTGTATCTGTTTCTTGGGAACAATTGCACTTTACCGGGCACTGATTTCCCATAGAAAATTTACGTGGGTAGGTATCTAAGGTCTTTTTATTATAAAATATCATTTTATTGTTTTTGAACATTCCTGTCGATTCCTGGCAGAAAAAATAAAAGTTTTCAGATTGATTTTAAAACATATTTTCATATTTTTGCTCAAAACATAGATTGTGGGAGTTCGTTAGAACCGCCACGACAGTTAAACAATATAAAAGTGAGATGCAACTTATATATGCATGTTTTCGTGATGAGGAAAAAACTTAGATTCTAACAGAATCGTCCGTTTAAAGCATATATTAAGATTTTCAGGCAAATGTGTACCTCTGTCCAAAGTCCGTTTTAGCTCACTAGAGCCGATGGCTCCGGGGAGCTTATAGGATAGCCAGTTGTCCGCCGTCATCGTCTGGTGTCGTCTGGCGTCAACACTTTCAAGCGACATCTCTTCTGAAACTTGAGGGCCAACTGAGCTTACATTTCATCTGTAGCATCCTCGGGCTGGGGAATTGACAATTTGTGTTTTCATGAAAATCGGCTCCTTAGTTTGGTTGCTGTGGGAACTTAGAGTTTCCCTAGACTTGTCTATGAGTAAAATTGAACAATTTCATTTAATGGCCTTTTGCAAATATGTTGACAAATCTTTCATAGAAATGTTTCATAGGCAATTTCCTGTCTATCATAATTTCAGGACTATTGCTCGTATTTATTGGTTGCCATGGAAACCAAAATGGCAAACAACAGAAAAAATACTTACACAATCATATCAGAAACTATATGTTCTTTTAAGCTGCGACTTTATGGAAATATTCACCATATTAGCCTTTACAGGTTTTGTGTTTTTAATGAAAAATAGAATAGAAGGCAATGATCATATATGTCGATACAAGTAACCCACAGCTCCAATCAGTGACACCAAATGGAAAGAAACACAAACACGAAACAACCAGACCCCACTGAATACACCAATAGCGGAAAGCCAAAAGGAAGTTACTTTCCTATAAAATGGCCAATTGGCTATCTAAAACAGAATAATATAAGTGAAACACACACACACACACACACACACACACACACACACACATACACACACACACACAAATGCGGCTCTTAAGTTTGGTTTGCTAAAAAGACCATATATCACAGAAACCATTCCGAGCCCCACCCCTAGACAAGCTTGGTCGGTAATTACCGGTGACGGGAATTCCCACTGGTATTTACCGGTAATAAACGTTCTGGGTAATACTCCAAATTTCAGCAAAAGTGGGAAATACTGGGAAATAGTGAAAAATATGATTTTTGTTTAGTTATTTCATAGAAAAACAATATTAATATATGTGTTATTTCATTGAAATAATGAACAGTTAGCTATTTTGCAATATGCCTCCCCATACATATTTGTGGTTATAAGTCTGAATATAAAGTGATTTGTTGATATGTAGGGTACAGGGAGTTATTCAAAATCACTCATATGCTTTTGAAGATAAAATACCATAATGCTCCCAATATTTGTTACTGAGCTTCTTTAAGAGAGTTTGTCATTGGAACAACATGTTTTGTATGCTTTAGTGTAACACTAAACCACACGGTTCATTTTTTTAGATTTACAACAACTTTTTGGATGTTTGGATTTTAAGGATGTTTACACTAGAAAAGGTTTGTTTGCAAGTTTGTCAAGTAATCATACTCCTAATGCTTAGATGTGTGATAATTTGTTTGTATGCGGCAGGTATTAAAAGAACACAGATAATTTAAGCATAGAAATTTCTCAGATTATCTACAGATACTCACCTAAGTATTAATATTACATGTATTTACAAGTCAAGGGAAATTAAAAGTTAAAATCTATTTTTTTAGAATCACGTTTGAAAAGGAATTATATACATTCTATATGAAGTTAAGGGAGTATAGATCTTTCAAGTTATTCAATATAAAAAGATTTTTTTCCAAATTTCACTTGTCCTACATGACTAAGTGCATGTAAACTTTGGTAATTGTCGTAAGGACTAGACAAACTTTTTACTTGCCCTTCAATTTTTTTTTGTAATTGCAAGCAGACAAGTGGAATTTTCAAGCCCTGCATGAACTTGAAATAGTTTTGCTTTTAAATAGCTAGGTATTTGGTATATATTAAGCAGTCTCAATTGGTACTACCTATGTAAATATATATTTCCCAGTATTTCCCGAGAATTCTCTGTATTTCCCGGGAATTCCCTGTATTTCCCGCCGTCCAGAAAATATGAGTATTGCCCACTTTTTTGCCCACCTTGCCCAGAGACCATATATACTCTTGTTCCACATGATAGATGCATTCAGTGACACCGACTTGGGGTCTCTCGGGATTTACCGGACCATGCATCACAACCTTGGCTTCATAAAAGGTCTAATATCACTGAGATCTTTCAGACTCCACCCCTAAACCATATATAGTCTTGTTCCCTGTGATAAGACACATTCAGAGACGTGAACCTTCATAAAAGGTCTAATATCTCTGAAACCATTCCGAGCCGCAACCCTAAACCATATATACTATTTTTCCTTTTGATAAGTGTCGTTCAGTGGCACCACTCTGTGGGTATTCTGTGGTGCAGCGAGTCCACCCCTCCACTTCATAAAAGGCAACATATCTGAGAAACTGTTCAGAGCCCCACCCCTAAACCATATATATATATATATATTCATGTCCCATATGATAACATGCATTCAGTCACAACAACTTTGGGGTCCCCCAGGTTGGCCCTTGGGTGTGGCTCACCCCTTCAATATATATGCCATGTTTCTAAAAAATTGTTCAGCCCCCACCACGAAAACCGTATGATTCTTGTTCCTGATAATAAGACACATTCAGTCACACCAACCTTGGGGTATGCTGGGGCCATGCCCCAGCCCTCCACTTCATTAAAGGTCATATATCTAACACAACATTCAGATCCCCACTCTACATCATAAATTCTTGTTCCTTACGATAAGATACCGGCCCCGATAGCTCAGTTGGTAGAGTGTCCGCTCCGGGGAACGGGAGGTCTCGGGTTCGATCCCGGGCCGGGACATACCAAAGTCGTTAAAAATGGTACTAGCTGCTCCTCGCTTGGCACTCAGATTTACGGGGTAGAGCTAGGACTGGTCGATCCAGTGTCAGGATAATGTGACTGGGTGTGGTATCATGTAATGTGTCTGGGACATGATACTTCAGTGAGGCAGCACTATAAACGTGAGCATTGAGCTCCCTGTCGCAACCAGACACCGTCGTGATATGACTGAAAAATTGTTGAAAGCGACGTTAAACCCGAATTCACACACACTCCTTACGATAAGACGCATTCAGTCACACCAACTCTGGGGCCCACTGGGTCTTCTGGGGTCATTCCTCATCCAATGGCCCATATCTCAGAAACCGTCCAGATCCCCACCCCTGAGTGAACCATACACATTCTTGGTCATCATGATAAATCACATTTATTGACAACAATCTTGGGCTTTCCTGGGGTCCGCCGGGCCATACCCCAACCCCTCCACTCCCTATATCTCCCCACCCTTAAACCATACATATTCTTGTGCCCTTATGATTAGACGCATTCATTGGAACCAACTTGGGCTCCGTTGGGTCCACGCCCCACCCCTCCAATTCATATAGAACCTAATATTTCAGACGCAAAGTCCAGAGTGGTGTTCATTTGAGTATAGGGGTTCCATTGGGAGACTTTATAACCAGTAAATTGTAATCACACTTGTTGAAATACATGGCTGCCGGTGGGTAGTTCCCACCTGAGCTCTTGTGAGCATAACGTCCCATGGACCTATTGTTTAAACAAAGTGAAAACTGTAACCTCTCTATTACTTGAGCCAGACCGAACGAAATGATAAATTCAAACTTCAGTTGGAAATTTATGGACAACACACACCCATATCTTTCCAAGTTACATGTAACTTGTTCCATCACGTAATCAACTCCGTGTAATGAATACCCCTCTAAACTCTACTTTATAACGAAGAAACTGGGTTTAGAGGGGTATACGTTATTTTTCTTATTTCTCCTCCAATAAATTGGTAGCGTTGCTTGACTTCGTGGACGAACCGGTACACGCTACATCGGTCGCAGCGGTCGGATGGAAACAGTGCCGCTGCATGGGTTGTTGCATAGACTCCGCCCTCAAGTGTAGCCTTGTGAGGCATGTGTGACTTCGGGACGAAATCAAGAGATGAGGGGGAGAAATGTAACGGTTATGGATAAATACCACTTCTACAGCCTCGCTGTGGGAGCCGGCTCCTTTAGCGACGCAGGTAGAGTGGTTGGCTATCAACTGAGATCGCGGTCAGTACCTGGATGGGTGACCGCGTTGCTTGACTTCGTGGAAGACCCGGTACACACTACAGCCCCTTATCTAAATTACAGAGTGTGAAATCAGACATTACTCGGGAACATGCTATTACAGGTGGTTTTAGTGTTTATTAGTAAATTTGTTTTATGAGACTGCTCTAATTAACAGACTGATTACAGTCTAATAAAATGGTTGTGTGTACTCATTAGAACCGCCTAAATAAGGCGAGTCTAACGAGCACACACAACCTTTGTTTGGAGTATATACACGGAAAATACCACAGTGTTCAGTCGGAAAAATGATCGTATGGAGATATAAACAAATGGTCTATTTTTTTATTTTTACGGACGTGTTATCGTAATTGTGTAATGGACACAATTTTAACCCTTTTTGTACCAAATGGAATCTTCATCCTTATAAATAGCATGAGTCCATTTCAAAATTTAGGGGTGTCAGGTTGTGTTTTCTTCAAAATCTATTTGGAAACTGGCTGAACTTTTTGCAAACAGAGAAGGCCCTGATCAGACGCCGCGTTCTGTGGAGTCTGATCTGGGCCTGCACAGTTCGCCAACTACCCGTTTTGTGGTTTCCGGCACTAAATGGGTTAAAGAGAACAGTGGAGTTTACCAAGGTCTACATTATTTCAGTATTTTTGCTCAGATCCGTAAAGAACCGTCTCAACGATATATGTCATTACGAAAACACGCCTATACAAATACAGTCGAACTTCAATGGCTCGAACACCTTTGGGACCTCGAAAATCTGTTCGAGACAGGGGTAGTTCGAGCCACTGAGGTTACTGTCAGGAGGCATAACGAGATACTTTTAGACATCTTTTCGGTGTTCTATAATGAATATGTATGCTGTGTGTACTCATTAGAATCGCCTAATTTGCAAGATAAAAGACTAAAATATCCTTAATTATCCCCCACTATTTCTTATGTAGAGGATTTCTCTAGGGGCTCAAGAATGGGTCCGACTCACCCATGGTAAACGAGCCATCGGTGTTCGAGCCATCGAAGTTCTACTGTATATATATCTAAAAAAAAAATGAAAAATTTATGATGAAAAATTGTGATGTTTTCTTATTTCTGCTCCAAATAAAGATTCTGGGCACTCGTTAGAACCTCCTCATCGAGGCGGTTCTAACGAGTACCCACAATCTATATTTTAGAGCAGAAATAAGAACTAGACATGTGTCCAAAGTACACAGATGCCCCCGCCATATATCTTTGTCGATATGGCTTGTACCCATCCTCTAGAATGGCCCGGGGGTGTCCGGAGGGACCCAAAGTCTATGTCTTGGAATGTGTCATATCATAAGTTACAAGTAGGCATCGCATGCGATACAAATCCCCTCGCACAAGACAACTTCGTGTGTGGAAAACACTGAACTGGCAAAAGTCCAACTTGCTTGAGATATTATCATATGCAACATTTGTGTAAAGTTTAAAATCCATCCAAAAAATGTAGGTTCTAGAGTGATGACAATGTTTCTTTAAAATAGCCATAGTGACCTTGACCGCAGAGTAGATCTTACTCAAGATATTATCATAAGCATCTTTTGTGTGAAGTTATATTAAAATCTGTTAATAAATGTAGGCGGTAGAGCGGTGACAAAGTTTTTCTAGAAATAGCCACAGTGACCTTGACCTTGAGGTCATGACCTTGAAAGTCAAAGCAACTCGAGATATCATCATAAGAAACATGTGTGTGAAGTTTTATTAAAATCCATCAATAAATGTAGTTGCTAGAGCGATGACAAAGTTTTTTCCAAAAGTTGCCACAGTGACCTTGATCTTGAAAGTCAAAATCGCTCGAGATATTGTGATAAGGAACATTTATACGAAATTATATTGAAATTGGTGAAAAAATGTAAGTGCTAGAGCAATGATAAAGTTTTTCTAAAAATAGCCACCGTGACCTTGACCTTGAAAGTCGAAATCGCTTGAGATATTGTCATAAGGAACATTTGTGTGAAGCTATATTAAAATCGGTGAAGAAATGTAAGCGCTAGAGCGATGACAAAATTGTTTCTAAAAATAGCCACTGAGACTTTGACCTTGAAAGTGGAACTCGCTAGAGATATTGCCATAAGGAACATTTGTGTGAAGTTCTATTGAAATCGGTGAAGACATGTAGTCACTAGAGGGATGACAAAGTTTTCTTAAAAAAGCCACAGTGACCTTGATCTTGAAAGTCGAAATCGCTTGAGATATTGTCATAAGGAACATTTGTGTGAAGTTATATTGAAATCGGTGAAGAAATGTAAGCGCTAGAGCGATGACAAGGTTTTTCTAAAAAAAGCCACAGTGACCTTGACCTTGAAAGTGGGATTCGCTAGAGATATTGTCATAAGGAACATTTGTGTGAAGTTATATTGAAATTGGTGAAAAAATGTAAGCGCTAGAGCAATGACAAAGTTTTTTTTTTTAAAAATAGCCAACGTGACCTTGACCTTGAAAATCAAACTCGTTTGAGGTATTGTCATAAGGAACATTTGTTTGAAGTTATATTGAAATCAGTGAAGAAATGTAGTCGCTAGAGTGATGACAAAGTTTTTTCTAAAAAAAGCCACAGTGACCTTGACCTTGAAAGTCCAAATCGCTCGAGATATTGTCTTAAGGAACATTTGTGTGAAGTAATATTGAAATCGGTGAAGAAATGTAAGCACTAGAGCGATGACAAAGTTTTCTAAAAATAGCCACAGTGACCTTGACCTTGGAAGTTGATCTCGTTGATATTGTCATAAGGAACATTTGTGTGAAGTTATATTGAAATCGTCGAAGAAATGTAAGCGCTAGAGCGATAACAAGTTTTTCTAAAAATAGCCACAGTGACCTTGACCTTGAGGCCATGACCTTGAAAGTCGAACTCACTCAAGATATATTTTTATAAGGAACATTTGGTTGAAGTTATATTGAAATTGGTAAAAAAAATGTAGGCGCTAGTGCGATGACAAAGCTTTCCAAAAATAGCCACATTGACCTTGACCTTGAGGTCATGACCTTGAAAGTCAAACTTGCTAGCGATATTGTCATAAGGAACATTTGTGTGAAGTTATATTGAAATCAGTGAAGAAATGTAGGCCCTGGAGCGATGACAAAGTTTTTCTTAAAATAGCCACAGTGACCTTGACCTTGAGGCCATGACCTTGTTAGTCGAACTCGCTCAAGATATTTTTGTAAGGAGCATTTGTGTGAAGTTTTATTGAAATTGGTGAAACAATGTAGGCACCAGTGCGTTGACAAAGTTTTTCTAAAAATAGCCTCACTGACCTTGACCTTGAGGTTTATGACCTTGAAAGGCGAACTCCCTCGAGATATTGTCATAAGGAACATTTGTGTGAAGTAATATTGAAATCAGTGAAGAAATGTAGGCGCTAGAGGGATGGCAAAGTTTTTCTAAAAATAGCCACAGTGATCTTGACCTTGAGGCCATGACCTTGAAAGTCGAACTCGCTCGAGATATTTTTGCAAGGAACATCTGTGTGAAGTTATATTGATATCAGCGAAGAAATGCAGTCGCTAGAGCGATGACAAAATTTTTCTAAAAATAGCCACAGTGACCTTGACCTTGAAAGTCCAAATCGCTCGAGATTTTGTCTTAAAGAGGCCGACGTTAATTTCGGTTGCGCAACGTTCTGCGCATTGCCGTGAATCGGCACTGTAACGACATTCTCTTCTTAAGCGGTACTTATATTTTCTTTTCGACCTCTAAAACGAAGTGTGTGTGTGTGTGTGTGAATTCGGGTTTAACGTCGCTTTCAACAATTTTTCAGTCATATCACGACGGTGTCTGGTTGCGACAGGGAGCTCAATGCTCACTTTTATAGTGCTGCCTCACTGAAGTATCATGTCCCAGACACATTACATGATACCACACCCAGTCGCATTATCCTGACACTGGGTCGACCAGTCCTAGCTCTACCCCGTAAATCTGAGTGCCAAGCGAGGAGCAGCTAGTACCATTTTTAACGACTTTGGTATGTCGCGGCCCGGGATCGAACCCGTGACCTCCCGTTCCCCGGAGCGGACACTCTACCAACTGAGCTATCGGGGCCGGTTCTAAAACGAAGTAAAGTTTCTACGATTGACTATATTTTCAACACACACTGTTTAAAATACGTCAGCAGTTATCATTTCTGGTAGCTGTCAAAGTAGACAAAGTATAGGGGGTGGCACGTAGGGGCTAAAATGTCCAAAAACTTGACATAGGTTTGATAGACCTTGTATATATTGAAACGGGGTCAAAACAGTCATTTTTAAGTCATAGACCTTGTCAATAGATACAGTGTCTATAAAGCCTATACTTTGTTTTAGGTCATTTCTTGGATAGAAAAACCCAATACGTGCCAGCTACCTTTGATACAAAGATCGAGTGAAGAAACAATCGAATGTGTTGGTCACAACTGAACAAGGCCAATGCAGCCAAAAAAGCAGCTCATTTACAATAGCAGGATTTTTTTTCCCTTTTTTATTCGTTTTTTTTTTCTCTAAGATTTCTTTTGCTTTGAACTTAGCTCCTGGAAGCACCTTATCTGACATTGAAAAGCTCGTACTAAAGTGTGTCGTCTTTCCAAAATGGCAGTTACAGTTTATCTAAACCTAGAATAATAGTAACATACACCATCAGAATCAGAATCAGAATTGTTTACTGGTGACACGTTCTTAGACAACCCCTAACCAGGACAACATGTTGAATGCCATACTATATCTTCTTTAAATTCAAGTACAATCCATTTGCTAACCTGTTTGTTTACACTGACAACACAATAAAATGTTAGAACTTTCTTTCCTTTATTACACAACGCCTGTGTTCGACACCGCATGTGTAAACTTTTAGTTTGCTGTGACGAAATCATATTGATGACTTCATGAACAACAGCCGATGGATTGAATCAAAGTCCGCATGCTATTAATTTTGTTTCTGGCTGAGAACATTTTATGCCCATAGAATGAATCATTCAGTTTGTATAGGCCTACTACTGAATTTCATTGTGGTCGAGAACTGCTGGCACTTTTTCTCTCTCTCTCTCTCTCTCTCTCTCTCTCTCTCTCTCTCTCTCTCTCTCTCTCTCTCTCTCTCTCTCTCCAGTAAGTCCCTTGGCTTTCTTTATTCTTTCGACTGATACTGCGATCCTTACTCGCAGGTGTACATTACATACACACCAGGTATGCAGGATGAAAGCCTAAACAATATTCATGTAATTACGGTATGGGTCTTGAACCTGTACATGGCATGACTCGCCCTGCACAGGGGGTGGGGGCCTCCAGTTAACGTCGTGATTCGAAGGACGGTGCACTTTATGACATTCATCCCTGCAAATGATGCCAATGGAGCGTGTTCGGACACCGAAATTTTATCGCCGCTGCCTGGGATCGAACCCGGGACCTCTAGCATCAGAGGCAAATGCACTAACCACTGAGCTATCACGCTCCCACTTGGCATCACGAAAACACGCCTATATAATTTTAACCCCCTAAAACCCCACTTTTATACAGTAAAACTTAGGTTAACAGGAGTATACATTTTCTAATTTCTGCTCTAAAACATAGATTGTGGCTACTCGTTAGAACCGCCTCGACGAGCAGAGAGCGGATGAAATGTCTTCTGACAATACTAGCTGGCCAATTGTCTCTGACCGTTTTATTGAAAAAGAAGCTGTCCTTTTGGCCTCTTGCGTGATGTTTTAATTACGGTGAAGTTGTATATGTTGGTGTTACTTTCCCTTTGTTGTCTTGAATGGGAGGTGTTAGGTAATTGTATCAATGCCTAATCATTGCCTTTACTTCTGTTTGGCAAATCCTGTGTAAATGCATGACCTATCTGAGTGACACCTTTGTCTTAGTATATAATTAACTTAAAAAAAAGAGATTTTGACAAAAAAAAAGATATTTTGCATGAAAAGCTTTCTCTTATAACGACACACAGTTTTTATGAACGACCTACAGTTTTTATTTGATAGGTTTTGCAAGTCATATTTAGATATATCACCTTTCTTAGTGATCACATCATTTTTATAGCAGAAATTCCTTTAATAATTTGAAAAATATGTATATATATATATATATATATATATATATATATATATATATATATATATATATATATATATATATATATATATATATATATATATATATATATATATATATATATATATATATATATATATATATATATTCATAATTTTCAGTTTATGTTTACTTTTGAAACGACCCACACTATCTTATTGGAAAGCTGTCAACCTGTTTTCATTTCATAGTTTTGCGGATTTCATATAGATGCATCACCTATCATGTCTAGCTCAGAAGCAATGATAATTTTTGTGATTTTTTTTAAAAAAAATATATGTTTTGCCTGTTATGATAACTTTTGAAACGGCCCTTTTTTTCTTAAAATAATACTATAGCCCCATTCTTTCGTCAAATTGCGGCAGATAATAAGCATAAATATCATCTTTTTGCGTGACGTTATCATTTCTAGCAAAACAGTTCTTTTAATGTTTGCGACCTTCACGAAAAAGGTCTTTTGCTTGTAATTTTTACTTTTGAAACGGCCCTCATTCTCTTATATGGCCGGTGCCCCCCAATTTTATTTCATGTTATTGAATGTCATATGAATATACATAATTTATCTTAGTAAGTCCAAAATCTCTAGGGCAGTAGTTACTTTAATTTTCGCATTTGTGTCAAATTGTAGCGATTTCCCGTTACAATCAAATTGAATGCAAAATATGTGTAAAATGGCGTTACTTTTGGATTGATCCCCATTCTTTCCCAGTCTCGGTGACATGATATTTTTATTACTTTTATCTAAAGTTAAGTCCTTGCTGGATTATTTGATATAATATAAGGAAATTCTCTAGGGCAGGTATCTCAGAAAAAAATTAAGGTCGGCCTCTTTAAGGAACATTTGTGTGAAGTTATATTGAAATCGGTGAAGAAATGTAAGCTCTAGAGCGATGACAAAGTTTTTCTAAAAATAGCCACAGTGACCTTGACCTTGGAAGTGGAACTCGTTGATATTGTCATAAGAAACTTTTGTGTGAAGTTATATTGAAATCGGTGAAGAAATGTAAACGCTAGAGCGATGACAAGTTTTTTCTAAAAATAGCCACAGTAACCTTGACGTTGAGGCCATGACGTTGAAAGTCGAACTCACTCAAGATATTTTTATAAGGAACATCCATTAGGTTACATTGAAATTGGTGAAAAAATGTAGGCGCTAGTGCGATGAAAAAGTTTTTCTAACAATAGCCACATTGACCTTGATCTTGAGGTCATAACCTTGAAAGTCGAAATTGCTCGAGATATTGTCATAAGGAACATTTGTGTGAAGTTATATAAAAATCAGTGAAGAAATGTAGGCCCTAGAGCGATGACAAAGTTTTTCTAAAAATTGCCACAGTGACCTCGACTTTGAGGCCATGACCTTGTAAGTAGAACTTGCTCGAGATATTTTTATAAGGAACATTTGTGTGAAGTTATATTGAAATTGATGAAAAAATGTAGGCATCAGTGCGATGACAGAGTTTTTCTAAAAGTAGACCTTGACCTGGAGGTTTATGACCTTGAAAGTCGAACTCGCTTGAGATATTGTCATAAGGAACATTTGTGTGAAGTTATATTGAAATCAGTGAAGAAATGTAGGCGCTAGAGCGATGACAAAGTTTTTCTTAAAATAGCCACAGTGACCTTGACCATGAGACCATGACCTTGAAAGTCGAACTCGTTCAAGATATTTTGATAAGGAACATTTTGGTGAAATTATATTGAAATTGGTGAAGAAATGTAGGCGCTAGAGCGATTACAATTTTGTCTTAAAATAGCCACAGTGACCTTGACCTTGAGGTCATGACCTTGAAAGTCGAACTCGCTCGATATATTGTCATAAGAAACATTAGTCAGAAGTTATTTTGAAATCAGTAAAAAATGTTGGCGCTAGAGGGATGACAAAGTTTTTCTAAAAATAGCCACAGTGACCTTGACCTTGAGGCCATGACCTTGAAAGTCAAACACGCTTGAGATTTTTTGTAAGGAACATTTGTGTGAAGTTATATTGAAATCAGTGAAGAAATGCAGTCGCTAGAGCGATGACAAAATTTTTCTAAAAATAGCCACAGTGACCTTGACCTTGAAAGTCCAAATCGCTCGAGAGATTGTCTTAAGGAACATTTGTGTGAAGTTATATTGAAATCGGTGAAGAATTGTAAGCACTTGAGCGATGACAAAGTTTTTCTAAAAATAGCCACAGTGACCTTGACATTGAAAGTGGAACTCGTTGATATTGTCATAAGAAACTTTTGTGTGAAGTTATATTGAAATCGGCGAAAAAATGTAAACGCTAGAGCGATGACAAGTTTGACTAAAAATAGCCACAAAGACCTTGACCTTGAGGCCATGACCTTGAAAGTCGAATTCACTCAAGATATTTTTATGAGGAACATCTGTGTGAAGTTATATTGAAATTGGTGAAAAAATGTAAGCGCTAGTGCGATGAAAAAGTTTTTCTAGAAATAGCCACATTGACCTTGACCTTGGAGTCATGACCTTGACAGTCAAACTTGCTCGAGATATTGTCATAAGGAACATTTACGTGAAGTTATATTGAAATCAGTGAAGAAAAGTAGGCCCTGGAGCGATGACAAAGTTTTTGTAAAAATAGCCACAGTGACCTTGACCTTGAGGTTTATGCCCTTGAAAGTCGAACTCGCTCGAGATATTGTCATAAGGAACATTTGTGTGAAGTTATATTGAAATCAGTGAAGAAATGTAGGCGCTCGAGCGATGACAATGTTTTTCTAAAAATAGCCACAGTGACCTCGACTTTGAGGCCATGACCTTGTTAGTCGAACTCGCTCAAGATATTTTTATAAGGAACATTTGTGTGAAGTTATATTGAAATTGGTGAACAAATGTAGGCACCAGTGCGATGACAACGTTTTTCTAAAAATAGCCACATTGACCTTGAGGTTTATGACCTTGAAAGTCGAACTCGCTCGAGATATTGTCATAAGGAACATTTGTGTGAAGTTATATTGAAATCAGTGAAGAAATATAGGCGCTAGAGCGATGACAATGTTTTTCTAAAAAAAGCCACAGTGACCTTGACCATGAGGTCATGACCTTGAAAGTCGAACTCGTTCAAGATATTTTGATAAGGAACATTTGTGTGAAGTTATATTGAAATTGGTAAAAAATGTAGGCGCTAGTGCGATGACAAAGCTTTCCAAAAATAGCCACATTGACCTTGACCTTGAAGTCATGACCATGAAAGTCGAACTCGCTCCAGATATTTTTGTAAGGAACATTTGTGTGAAGTTATAATGAAATTGGTGAAGAAATGTAGGCGCTAGAGCGATTACAAAATTTTTCTGAAAATAGCCACAGTGAGCTTGACCTTGAGGTCATGACATTGGAAGTCGAACTCGCTCGAGATATTTTCATAAGGAACATTTGCGTGAAGTTATATTGAAAACAGTAAAGAAATGTTGGCGCTAGAGCGATGACAAAGTTTTTCTAAAAATAGCCACAGTGACCTTGATCTTGAGGCCATGACCTTGAAAGTAGAACTTGCTCGAGATATTTTTATAAGGAACATTTGTGTGAAGTTATATTGAAATTGGTGAAGAAATGTAGGCGCTAGAGCGATGACAAAGGTTTTCTAAAAAGTAGCCACAGTGACCTTTGCATTCAGTGTGTGTGTGTGTGTGGGGGGGGGGGGGGGGGGTCGGGATGGACCCAATGTCTGTATCAGCCAATGCATCTTATCATAAGGAACAATAATATATATGATTAAGGGGTGGGGATAGGATAGTTTCTGAGATATAAAGACTTTAATGAAGCAAAGGGGGCGGGGCATGGCACAGGGGTGATCATAGGGACCCAAAGTCTGTGTCATGGAATGTGTCTTATCATAAGGAACAATAATATATATGGTTTAGGTGTTCGAATCTGATTAATTTTCAAGATAATTAGACATTTTGACAGTTTTGCATACAAATTCCTATCTGACAATTTTGACCTGTTACGCAATCTGACCCCTGGGCCCACCCAGGGGCACGACCCTGGCTCAACTTGAACATGAACTGATAGGTCTTGGTCTGAGTAAATGGCATACCAAATTTCAACTTTGTAGCACAACAGGTAAAAAAAATTAAGAGCCCGAGGTTTGAGCTCGACATTTCAGCTCGACATTTCAACTCGACATTCAGCTCGACATTTCAGCTCGACATTTCAGCTCGACATATTAGCCCGAGGTGGTTACGAACGTGACATACATACGTACGCACGTAACATCACGGTGAAACACAGTATGCCTCACTCCTGCCAAGGCAGGCGGGGGCATAAAAATAAGGTATACCCCCGGAAACCCCAGTTTTACCGTATAAAAGTGGGGTTCAAGGGGGTCAAATTTATATAGGCGTGTTTTCGTGATGATATTGCGAAAATGCAAAATGGGTCGTAATAGTGGCCTTCTTTCACTCTCATGTTTATCTTCATGTTTGAAAAGCTGCTTCATGTGAAAACCTATGCCTGTGGGCCTCTTCATTTATAGCTACACCCTTGGACACGAAACTGTGCAAATGAATATTTGCATCAAGTCAGTTTGATGTAAAATGTCATTCGTCAAAGAATTTTAAAACTGGATCAAGCAATATACATGTTTTTGGTCTGCTTGACATTTGAGATGTATTTTGATTGGACAGTGCATGTGTCTGCAACTTTGGTTGTTTGGCAATTGCCTGACAGGATGTTATGATATATGGAATGATGGAATGAGTTAGGTCAATCAAAGTTTGCTCGGGTAAAGTCTTAATTTAATTACGTTAACGTACCCGTGTGATGTATAATTATTATTATTATTATTAATGACAGATTCCATCTGTCTATTCTTGCTGTCCTACACATTTATAAGTAGTTCAGGCTTTCTTCCGGCTTTGACCGCCATGGTAATATGAGACCGCACAAAATATAGTCCGGTTTGGCGCAGTAATCAAAATTGTACAAACGTATTAGTTATCCTGAAAGCGTAATACAAACTTTTGAAGCAGACGACCTGACGATTTTATCTTACGATTCAGCATTTCAAATGATTCAGCTGCATCATGCGACGGGTTTGGCGAAAACTTTATAACCAGATCATCACGGCGTCTGCTCAGCAGTCTGCTCAGGTTTTACACTGTTTTCTATCAGTGCTGTCAATTTCTAATCCTTAAAGGCCAGCCTGCTGTTGGACGAGGTCAGCTGCAGACAAGAATATTAATGGGTTTTCTTTCTGACTTTCGAGGTCAAGTTTAGGTCAGTTACAACGTCGGTGTATATTGACTTTGCGTGGAGAAATTGGAAAGAAAGGCTGTCCCTTTCAATCCTGGAATATGGTACAGATACTTAGTGTAGGTCCTGTGATATAATTCTAGGTGCCATATTTAGCAGAATGGACAAGCCCAACTTCAGTGATGGAAGAATGCACTCCAGTAACTCAAGGCAGTGAATAAATCAAAACACTGACAACCCTCATGCCGATTGTCTCTAAATGCTGGCTGGTCATGAGCGGGGACTTGGACTGACTCGTTTAAACTTAAGGTGTTAGTAACTAATACAAAAAAAGTGTAGAACAAGATCAGCACCATGTTCTGTGGCATTTGACCTAAGTTTACATTGTTTGCCAGATCATGTGCAGATTTTACAGATAACACTTACACTGACAAACGACGCGGCTATGTTTGGATTGATTGTTTAGCATTCGACCCGAAGTTGCTAATAAGAAAAGCGTTTCAGTGCTAACGTCTACGTGACTATCAATGACTTGTCAGAATAACCTTTTGTCTTGCAGAAAATAGCAACAGTGTGATCAGGGTATTCCATAAGACTGAAGAGGATTATCCTGGAATCATAGGATGAGTTTGGCAAACAGTGTAGACCAAGATCGGGCGCTGCAGAACGCGTCTTCTTATCAAAATCTTCACTATTTGTTTGGAGTTAAATGAAACAGTTTAAATCTCACCCCAGGACTATTACTCCAACCTACACCCCACACTCTCAGTGCTTTGATTCTGAAACCAAACGATTGCATGATAACAACACGCTTAGGCACCATGCTCTTAAGCTAAAAAGGTTCAATCAATCAACCGTGACGTCTGGTTACCAGTCCGGCCACGTCTGATTTTGGGTGCCACATGTGTCGGTGATTTATCGTCTATTGGAGCGACATCTTACTATATACAGAAGATGCTAGTGGACGTCGACATAGCGAAAGACCGACGTCAGTACGTCAAGATCGTTTCAACCGCCAGACGCATATGCGCTGCTACACTGTACCTGTAGATAAACAAGGGGTCTCAATTACCGAATAATAAGCACTGACACTGTTCGTCGCCCTTTCGCGATGCACATTTGAGAGTTGGACGTCCCTGTCGTGACCAAAGTTCACGCGTCAGCGACTGACATATTATGCGCTTCAGTGACGAATCGCAGGTCAACGTGAATTACGCAGATTGTCGTACCCGTCCGTGTGTTTCGACGTATACGTGTAAGGTATGCCGAGGCGACTAGTGCGTAATCGAGCATGACATATCGGGTGAAATAAGCGTAATTGTGTTGCGAGCTATTGCATGTAGTTAGCGAACGCAGCTTAGTGTCATTAAGAACATTCAATATCATGGCTGAGACGTGAACTGAACAGGGAGACGTTACATCAAATCATGTTTCCATTTATTTGTTTACGCTCAAAATCCGGGATATCTTATCCGGCAAATACGGGCCTCCGTGGCCTAGTGGATAAGAGCGCTGACTCTTAGTCATTAGGTCTCTCACCGCCGTAGGTTCGAGCCTCGCTCGGGCCACGTGTGAGACGCCAAGTTCTGCAACGGAAGGTCAGGTGGTTTTTCTCCGGGTACTCCGGTTTTCGCCCACCTCTGATTAACGATCGGCTCGATATGAGTGAAATAATCTTAAAAGAGCCGTAAAACCCAAACCAAAAAAAAATCTTATCCGGCAGGATTACGAGCGGGCTCATAGTGCTGTTCTTACTCAAAATGTCTTATAGTAAATGGAATTCATGTACTGGACAAGCCAACCTTTCTCCTCCGATATCTTTCCCATAGAGTATCTTTTGGGAGAGGTGTCCACAACCGACCAGACAAAAACTGTTACTTATGGACAGTAGCATTGCTAAACTTTGAATTTTAATGTTTGGTTGTAAAAACGTAAATAGTTTCTTTCAAAAATTTGCAAATCGAAAGGCGTTTCATAATACGACCGGTCTATAGACATCTGCAAACATATCCTATATTTGAATTTGCATAACTACATTTCTAAATATTTTTATAGTTTTCACAGTGTTATGATTTTCTCATAGAATCTGTCATTTCGGTGCCTTTGGCGCTTTGATTATTATTTGCTTTAGAACTTGGGTTTTTCACATGAATTTTTTCTCTAAATTTTGCTTCTAACATATATTGTTGGTGAGCGTTGAGTTGAGTTGAGTTGAATGCCCCCAATTTGTGCTCAGAGCTGAAATTTGAACAATAGTTATCATTAGAGAGCCTAGCTCACCTGCAGGTGACGACGTCAACTAGAGCGTTAAGAAGACTTATCAGTTACCCTCTGTATATATTGCATTGTAACACATTAACCTGATAAAGATATGCTACCTCAGGACAAGTGAGCTTTATCACGTTAACGTGTCATTGCACTTTTATGAATGAACCGGACTACGGAAAATGGGAGAAATGTCATAATTACTGGAAAAATGGAAAAATTAAATGAAAATAAAAACAAACAAAAAAACATAGGAAAAATTATGGTCAGATTATACTAAATATATGGACCGATTATTGCTCGTCGGAATGTTGAGACGCATTGACTGATCGTAAACTACATATTAAAAGAGTGAATGAGGGGATTAACAGATAAATAGAATACCAAATTCGTGTCATTTGATATCAAGTTTATCAGGCTCGGCTTCGAGAACGCATGTAGAATCGCTCGGCAAGCCTCGCGATTCTACAAGCGTTCTCGAAGCCTTGCCTGATAAACTTGATATCAAAAGACACTCACCTGGTATTCTCTGTTTTCAGGTGACAAAAAGCGCTGCCACTAACAACAAAGTCGGTGTGAATGTCATTCCAGTATGTTCATTCAGGTCAGTTAACCCTTAACCTGCTGAATATTTAATTATGCCACACCCACTACTGATTATTAACCAATCAGATTACTTGATTCTGAGTCTTGATGCAAATTATTGCAACAGATTCACAATCTGAATGGCAAACAAAGTAGATCCTGATCAGATGGCTTCGTCAGAAGCCATCTGATCTGGATTTTCATTGTTTGGAAAATAAGGCATATCCGGGCTCAGCAGGACAAGGGTTAAACTGGGCCACATTCTGATATGAGAAAAGGATCATTTTCAGAGTCAAAAAGATAACATCAATTGGGCCCCGCCAAGCGAATTTGTGTCTTCGAGCATTCCGTCATGACAAATTTTAACTGCGCATGCCCAGCCATTCAGTGAGGCCAGGGATATGGCTTTCTGTCTGAAGGCTCCTCTTGATTCACTGCTTGTCTGTGCAAGCAGCGAAGGTTCTGGCGAGACTGCGCGGATGCGCAGGCTCGCCTGAACCTTCGCTGCTCGCATAGGCGATAAGTACCAAAATCGCTTGACGGGGCCCAATTAATAACAGGTTATTCCGAAAAGCACTTGCAGCAAACTGTTCAGATTGTCTCTTGGGGTAGCTTTTACTTAATTATTAATATCATAATATCCGGTTATCATTTCTGAATACCAACGAATACAACGTATGGACAGCAACAAGAAACCCTCAACTCAACTGAGTTCTACTCTGGTATTTATATGTAGATCTTTTAATACAATGCATGAAATTTTATGGCCAGCTCTAAATTTAGTTTCGCACAACAAGCTTTGTAGAATTCCCGAGGTGTAGTGTTTGTGCTACTAGCCTCAGAAAGGGGTCATTAGTTCTATCCCGTGAGGGTGAGTCTTAAAACCGAGGTCCTGTGTCCGTATGGCCACAGATGTTGGTGAGACATAAAACCAAACACAGACACAAGAAATGCAACTCCAAACAGCAATGATAATCCAGTCCTTTATATGATAAAATAAACACCCATCGCGAAAGCAGGCCAGTTTACTTTTGACCCCTATAAACTTTTATATATAAGACCTGGGGTTTACTAGGGAATCGGCCCCCGCCCACCGGGGCTTGAAGAAGTATATGGGCTGCATGATGCTTCCACGCAGAGCTGAAACGACCCGCACACGAGTACTGGTAAACCGCTTAGAGGATCTAAGCCTGCCCAGGCAAAGCGGTGCGAGTCGGCCCGTCCATGCTTATATACCCTATTGGTTTCATTGTCGGTAAAAGTCCCACAAAATTGGAAGCAATGTCTCCAAAATGACCTTTACAGTCTCGACGGGGACATTAAACCGCAAATCAAACAAACAAACATAACAAGGGAATACTGTTTTTATATATATTTCTGCTCATACACAAAGACGTTGAGTACTCGTCTAGCGAGTTCCCAGAATTTACGTTTTGAGCAGAAATATGAAAATTATCAGATTATTTTTTTATCTAAACATTTTCATTTTTGGTGGGAAAATATTTCAATATATCCCAGCAGGCACTCAACGTTGAACTAACGTTGAAACAACGTTGCAAACGTTGTTTCAACGTTAGTTCAACGTTGAGTCAACGTTTTGTGCCTGCCGGGATATTTGAATAGCAGTCAATATATCCCAGCAGGCATTCAACGTTGAACTAACGTTGAAACAACGTTGCAAACGTTGTTTCAACGTTAGTTCAACGCTGAGTCAACGTTTTGTGCCTGCCGGGATATTTGAATAGCGGTGTTTACGTAATGAACCCTTACATCCCGTGTTGACCAATAACGGTGAAAACAACATTGGTCCTGATAAGACGGCTCATAACAAGTCGTCTCAACTGGATCTATACTGTTTGGCATGCTGTCACAGAAAGCCCATATTTACAGGAATGGACTCATCCAAACCCAGGGAAGGAAGAGCGCACTTTAGAAATTTAGGGACGAAAGGGTTAACCGACGACAACCCTACCTTTGCAAATAGTGAAGATCCGGATCAGAAGAAGCCATCTGACCTGGTTTCTAAAGAAGCCATCTGATCAGGATCTACACTGCTGCAAATTTGAATGAATAAATTATATCAAGCAATTCGATAGGTTGAAATGTAAATGGGTGCGGTTAAGTAATTCATGCATATCGCGAAAACACGCCTATATAAATTTGACCGCCTTGAACCACACTTTTATATGGTAAAACTAGGATAAACATTATTTTTTTTATTTCTGCTCCAAAATATAGATTGTGGGTACTCGTTAGAACCGCCTCATCGAGGCGGTTCTATCGTGTATCCACAATCTATATTTTGAACAGAAATAAGACGTGTTAGAACCGCCTCAATGAGGCGGTTCTAATGTGTATCCACAATCTATATTTTGAGCAGAAATAAAAAAAATATTACAATTTTTCGTCTTAAAATTTGCATTCATTTTGCGGGAAAAATTTGCTATGTATTTGTATAGGCGGGTTTTCGTAATAAGCGGTATAAGGGTTAATCAACGGATACACTGTGTCTGATCCAGGTCTATGTTTGATTATCCCATTACCCAACAAGTCGTACTAGACCATGTTGAAATCTAGGGGGACCCGGTTTAAGGGGGATGGATACACCTTCAGTTAGGCAAAAGAATTTTTGTCTCCCATATCAATAGCGGTCAACTGTTAGAGGGACGAATTTGCATTTGAGGAGCGAATTCCTTCCTGTATGAGTATACCATTTTTTACGGCGTAGCCGTAATGGTTTTGCTTTTGTCCTACATTTTTCGTTACTCCATTGGTCAATAAAACCACATGTCCAAGGAGTTGACCATTTCATTGGTCAATGATTTGCATAAATAAATCTACTCAAAAAATACGACAGTTTACCGAAGTTTTAACCTAGGAGATGTTTCATTTTTTATGTGAGACATGAATGAAAAATATATACAGTTTCGGCTTGCTCACCGTCTTGTCCTTTGATGACCATACGTCATATGTATAATTGGGATTCTAGTGAATTCTGTAACTGCTGCGGTGAATAGCTATTTTTACCTAATTTCACGTGGTTGGTCTATATAGCGAAAGGAACCATTACGCGAAAGGAAGGTTCCTTTCGCGAAAGGAAGAATTTTCTGCGAAAGGAATTGTTTGTTTGATTTGAGGTATAACGTCCCCATCAACACTGTGTAGGTCATTTTGGAGACGTTGCTTCCAAGTTTGTGGGACTTTTACCCGACATTGAGATGAAAGAAACCTCAAGCCCTGTTGCCCAATGAAACCAATACAGAGATATAGCATGACAAAAACATATAATAATCGCATTACAAATTGACAGATGTTTAATTTACAATATATGCTAAATAAAAGTTGCAGTGTATCATTTGTCTTCAGCATACTTTATCTCCTCCATGTTAACACAAAATGGACATTTTCGAATATCATTAATGTTATATAATTTCTGAAAAGGAATAAGTGTAATTTGAGTTTTAGTTAGGTGCACATAAGATCAAGTTTCCGTCCGTTTGTCTGCTCGTCCGTTTGTTCGTCCGTCTATGCGTTTACGTTCACCATAGCGACAACCCTAAATGTTAACCCTAGAATTTGTGTTCAAAAACAGTGAATGATAACGTTTTCTTATTTGTTGTGCATATACTTGAGATCATATGCTCTTGAAATGAGGTCATGTTTTTAACCTTGACCTTTTACATTGACCTTAGCTCAAACAGGTGGGACACCGCCCTCTGCAAAGCTATTTTTCCTCGCGTGGCATCTGAATTGTTTGAATACAGTAAACCATTTCATAGCTAGACAATTGTTGCTGTTACTATTGTAGCTCATATTGCACGACCCGCAGAAAAAGCGACCGACTGAAGTCGGTTGATTTTCTAAGAGTGCCCTAAAATCACCGTGTCATTCTGTCAGTCTGTCTGTCCGTCCGTAACCCGTTTGTGAAAATTGGTGTTAGTGACTTAACCGCTTGGAATATTTAAACAATTTTTGGCATACTGATAGATATCAATGAGATCTAACCAATGAACTTGCGAAATATTACATTCCATTTAGTATAGCCTCGCCGAGGCGAAAAATGTGAAAATTTTCGAACTGCTTCTCCTCGGAAACCGTTGGGCCAATTGAAGTCAAATTTCATATGGAGGCTCTATGGGATGGGGGAAACCAAAATTTGCTCATGGGGTCCAGGTCACATGACCAAAATGGCCACCAAGCCATATACGGTCTGTCTGTCTGTCCGTCCGTAACCCGTTTGTGAAAATTGGTGATAGTGACTTAACCGCTTGAAATATTTAAACAATTTTTGGCATACTGATAGATATCAATGAGATCTAACCAATGAACTTGCGAAATATGACATTCCATTTAGTATAGCCTCGCCGAGGCGAAAAATGTGAAAATTCTCGAACTGCTTCTCCTCGGAAACCGTTGGGCCGATTAAGGTCAAATTTCATATGGAGCCTCTATGGGATGGGGGAAACCAAAATTTGCTCATGGGGTCCAGGTCACATGACCAAAATGGCCGCCAAGCCATATATAGTAAAAACCCTTCAAAATAGTCTTCTCCAGAACCACTGGGCAGATTTCCACGAAACTTGATAAATAGCATCTGGGACGTAGGCCCATCATAAATTGCTAAAATGGTGACCCTGGGTTGACCTTGACCTTCTTTGTGCCTAGGTCAAACTTTGACACATATGCTTTTGTATTGGAAAAGTGAGAATTCATTTTTTCCTGCAAACGATTCAGAAAACAGTACTAAAGTATAAGATATATTTTTGCTCCTTACGATAAGGCGCATTTATTGGGGGAACCGTTTTAGGTCCAGGTCACATGACCAAAATGGCCACCATACCCATATATGGTAACACTCATAAAGCTAAAAGTATCCGGCGGGTCGTGCACTTCAGCTGAAGCACTGGTTTCTAAACAACCTTCTAAACAACCTACGCCGCATATCTTTTTTAAAGATATTTCTTGTTTCTTATAGAAAAGCGAATAGGAAGTCCCGAAAGTTGTCTCCCTTTGAAAAGTAGCGGAAAAAATCTGCCAGGTGTTCCCATTCCCCTTAAGTCAGTTGCATTAATATCTGTAGAAAACGGTTGAGTCTTTTCTCAAAACAGTGTGATCCGTGATCAAACGCCGCATTCTGGGGTGTCTCATCTTGGCATGACTTGTTTGTCACTAGCTAGCTTTTGGGGTTTCTTTTAAGAATGGTTTATGAAGACCAGCTTCCTGACAATGTGACTTTTATCTACTGCCTTTACCCTGTATTCGTTGTATGTTGTAGTACATGTACAATAGAACTTCGATGGCTCGAACACAGATGGCTCGTTTACCATGGATGTGTCGAACCCTTTCTTGAGCCCCTAGCGAAATCCTCTACATAAGAAATAGTGGGGGATAATAATTAAGGAGATTTAATCTCTAATCTTGCAAATGTATGCTGTGTGTACTCATTAGAATCGCCTCGATGAGGCGATTCTAATAAGTACACACAGCATACTTATTCATTATAGAACACCGAAAAGATGACTAAAAGTATCTCGTTTTGCCGCCTGACAGTAACCCTCAGTGACTCGAACTACCCCTGTCTCGAACAGATTTTCGAGGTCACAAAGGCGTTCGAGCCATTGAAGTTCGACTGTATATGTAAAAGAGTACGAAAAAGAGTACCAAGCATTGTTTTTGAGCGTTTAGATGGATGAGAACTTTCATTTTCTTTGAAGGGGCGTGGTTCATGTGGCATATTTCTGTCACTTTTATTCAAGGGAGACAACGTTTGGGATTGTCTCTTTATACGCTCTCAACTCAGGGGAGTGTACTAAAACTGAAAGAATTTGCTTCACATGGCTAAATATTCCCGATGCAAAGATGTTAATAACCTCCGAATAAAAACAACGAATACAGTGGATCCGTTGTAAACTAGTGCTCTCTTCCAAGACCATTATTCATGTGAGGGTTGGTAGGCCTATTTCTTTTCTAGTTTTGACGGAAATTTATGTAAGCAAATAGTGAAGGCCCTAATCAGACGCTGCGTTCTGCGGCGTCTGATCTGGGCCTGCGCTGTTTGCAAAGGTACCCCTTCAATGGTTTCCCCCTGCAATAGGTCAAAGACGGTATTTGCCCCTCTAACATTTTGTCGGTATGAAGACTTTTCCACATCACGCTAACAGTTCCGTGAAATGAACACCCCCTTACACCACATTTTATATAGAGAAAACAGGGGTTTACGGGGGTATACATTATTTTCTTTATTTCTGCTCCTAGACATAGGTTGTGGGTACTCGTTAGAACCGCCTCAATGAGGCGGTTCTAACGAGCACCCACAACCTATGTTTTGAGTATTAATAAGGATAATATCACAAATTTTCATCAGAAAAATGACCGTTTTGAAGATAAAAAAAATTACACTATGACACACGGGTATGTTATCGTAATGATTATAATCCCATTAAGGAATAGTATAATGGGTAATAAACGGCCCATTTCCCCAAAACTACAAGAAACAAATATTGTGTCATTTGTCAAAACCGCCTCGTCGACGCGATTTTAACATATATTCACAGTATTTTTGGCGTATTAAATGCAAGAGTCTTGTATATCTTCGTTAATTCGATTCATCATGAGCTAAGGTTTTGGTCCACTGTAATTATCGTTATTACGAGGTTGTTGTTGTATCGAATGTCAGTAAAAATCGGTTGACCATCACGAAAACATGCCTATATAATTTTTACCCCCTTGAACCCCATATTTTTATATAGTAAAACTGGGGTTTATAGAGGTAAACCTTATTTTTCTTATTTCTGCCCTAAAATATAGATTGTGGGTTCTCAATAGGCGGTTCTAACGACTACACACAATCTATATTTTTAGAAGAATTAAGAAAAATATCACAATTTTAGTCTTAAAATTTGCATTTTTTTCGGCGATAAAATTTACAATGTATTTGTATAGGCGTGTTTTCATAATGAATAAATTCGAAACTTCCAGGACCCGAACGCCGATGACATGTTTACATTGTCTGAGTCGAATTCCGAAAATAATTCCAGTATAACTCCAGGTAAAACATGTTTAGAGATAAGTCAGGGAGTATATCTTATTTTAATCCATCTTCCCCCGACTAAGTTCTGATTGGTCTATTTTCAATAAGAGGGGTGTCAGGTTGGTATGGATGAGAATGCGTGTATTTTGAGCAAACAGTGTAAACCCAAACCACACGCTCTGGTCCACGTACATGCATTCACTGCTAATGTCCCAAAAAAGAATTCACATATGCCTAGCGGCCCATTTTTGGGGTATTGGCAAATGATGTAGACCCAGATCAGACGCCACATAACGAAGTGTCTGATCTGAGTCTACACTGTTTGATTACAGTTCGTACTGTTTTGTAAAACTTACCACAAACAGAACAAACCTGTCTCCACTTAAACTGGAAATGGACTATTCCAAACTTATCAAGTGGAATATTCTATTTTCATATGTGGGTTAATCTCGAAAATGCATATTTCGTAAGGTGGCTCTTATTATTAAACTTAACCTTCGCTGCATTTAATAGTATGCGCCCCCGCCCACTTGGGCCTGGGCACTAAATAGATTAGGCTGCATGGTGTTCATGGGCGGTCGGGCTGCGTTGAAGCATAACACAGCCAAATCTATTTCTCCAAGCCCCGATGGGCGGGGACCCAACGAAGTATAAGAATCATTTTTCTTTGTCCAGTAGATATTCAATAAATCGAACACCTTTTATGCCATGACAAAATTTGTTCGAGATATGGGTAGTGACATGTAGAACTACTGAGGTTACATGTTATTATCATGCCAGGTCTTGGGGCATAATTTGGTTCAATTAAGGGGAATGGGAACACCATGCAGATTTTTGTGTCATTTCTATGGAAAAATGGGGTCTACTCACCCTTTAACCCTTGTTCTGCTGAGCCCGGATATGCCTTTTCTTTGAAACAATGTAGATCCAGATCAGATGGCTTCTGAAGAAGCCATCTGATCAGAATCTTTATTGTTTGTCATTCAGATTGTGAATGTGTTGTAATAATTTGCTACACGTAATCTGTTTGGTTGATAATCGGTAGTAGGTGTGACATATATGAATATTCAGCAGGACAAGGGTTAAGAGTTGTGGAGACCAAAACACAACTGCAGTAGTTCTCTCCCAAGAAGAAATACCAGTCTCTCTTAACTCTTATCATGCTGTTCACGACAACCCCTATCTTTGGAAACAGTGTAGATCCAGATCAGACCAGTTTGACATTCAATTTATGAATTTGAAGGAATAAATTACATCAAGTTATCTGATTGGTTCACAGACAGAAATGGGTGTGGCTAATCTGAATATTCAGAAAGAGAAGGGTTAAGGATATCTTGACGATCCTAATGACATTAAGTGTGTTACATACAAACTGTGCACATGCCCTGTCTTTTCTGAGTTTCTGAGACGTCGTTTTCTGTTTGTTTTTTTAACCCTTTTTTTCCAAATGGAATCTTCCTCCATATATATAACTGGAGTCTGTTTCAAAATTTAGGAGTGTCAGCTTGTTTTTTCTTCAAAATTTATTTGGAAAATGGCTTAACATTTCGCAAACAGTGTAGCATCTGATCTGGACCTGCAGTGTTTGCCCTGGTACCCGTTTTGGGGCTTCCTGTACTAAATGGGTAATTAATAACTGTTTCAACCCTGCAGACTGTGTATCCGGATATGGTGACTCATAACAAACCATCAACCCAGGTGTAATCCATGTTCTTTTGCAGGATATCATGTTGAGTAGGTTAAAATGCAAGGTCGTAATCACTTATTAATTTCTATGTATCTGATGTCTACATGGTATCATAATTTAAAAAAAAATGAAAGTTTTCACCTGTTTGACATATGAATGACTGCATGAAACCTTAATATGACCCTTCTTTATCAGTTCAGTATAGTAGTTTATTACTGACATATATCCAAGATGTAGAATTATAGAAGAGCATCAATGAGCTTGTTTGTCTTCTTTTATATCACACAGCATCCAGCTTAGTAAAGACAACAAAATAAACAATCCCTGCAGGCACAAAACGTTGACTCAGCATTGAACTAACGTTGAAACAACGTTTTCAACGTTGTTTCAACGTTAGTTCAACGTTGAGTGCCTGCTGGGATGCTGCCATTAACATTGAAAACTAAATTTAGTGGACTCTTTCAGTGTTACATGTTGGACAAGTTACGTGTATTAGTCACATAACGGGTGTCAGACTTACGTTTTTATACGCCCATTTGAAAACCGGTTGTATCATGTTATAGCCCCTGGCGTCCGTCCGTCCGTCCGTCCGTCTGTAAACTTTTCGTTTCCGGATAACTCCTCCTACAGTTTACATCCAATCAAGCTGAAACTTTGTACATAGTTAGACCATGATGTGGGGCAGCGCATAATGTTTCGAGGTTACGGTCCACCAAATAATAATAGTTATGCCCCTTTGAAATTGTTTTGTAAACGTTTTTTTTTTTGTTTGATTGATTTGCGGTTTAACGTCCCCGTCAACACTGTAAAGGTCATTTTGGAGACGTTGCTTCCAATTTTGTGGGACTTTTACCCGACATTGAGATTAAATGACATCCCAATGAAACCTGGGTTTATAAGCATGGACGGGCCGACTCGCACCGCTTTGCCTGGACTTTACCAGTACCCGTGTGCATGTCGGTTTCAGCTCTGCGTGAAAGCACCATGCAGCCCATTTATTTCTTCAAGCCCCGATGTAAACTTTTCGTTTCTGGATAACTCCTCCTACAGTTTACATCCGATCAAGCGGGAAACATACATGTAGTTAGACGATGATGTGATGCAGCGCATATTGTTTCGAGGTTACAGTCCACCAAATAAGAGTTATGCCCCTTTGAATTTTTATCTCACCAGAGCCGAAGGGGAGCTTATAGGATAGGCAGTTGTCCGTCGTCGTCTGCGGCGTCTGCGTCGTTTGCGTCTGCGTCAACACTTTCAAACGACATCTATTCTGAAGCCACAAGGACAATTGGGCCCAAATTTTATCTGTAGCATTCCTGGGCTGGGGGATTGAAAGTTTGTGTTTTTTATGAAAATCGGCTCAGTAGTTTGGTTGCTATGGCAACTTAGAGTTTCCATAGACTTATAATGGGGAAAATTGAAAAATGGCATTTACTGCCAAGCCTCTGTAGATATTTTGACAAAACTTTCATAGAAATGTTCCTTAGGCAATCTACTATCTGCCATATGATTTTAGGCCTACTGCTCATTTTATTGGTTGCCATGGAAACCAAAATGCAAAAATATAGAAAAAAAAATACTTAAAAAATCATCTCCTCAGAAACCATATGCTCTAGGAGGCTGAGACTTTATGAAAATATTCACCATATTTGCCTTTATAGGTTGTATATTCTGAGAAATCGGAGATAAATTATTGGTTTAGACTCATTCTAGACAGGTTTATAGTTGTTTGGGCCCCATTTTGGTTTGTGTCGGTCTTTGAATCGATTGCCTATTCGAAATTCGCAAAATTGCAGTTTGTTTCCTCTGGCTTTCTTTGCCGGATCATTACAGGGTCGCTGATGGGGCTTTATTAGCCGAAACTACGTAGTATGACCCATCTTCTTTCTTATGAATGTTTTCATTGCTCTTAAAGGAACTCATAGTGATTTTTATTTGCCTTCACTGCGGCTGGTGTTGTGCCGTGTGGCGGCCGTAAAACGTCTCTCCGTTCATCAACCATAGTGCAGTTTATATTTTACTTTTGGTCCTTTGAGATCATCGTGAATATTCTGAGAAATCGGAGATAAATTATTGGTTTAGACTCATTCTAGACAGGTTTATAGTTGTTTGGGCCCCATTTTGGTTTGTGTCGGTCTTTGAATCGATTGCCTATTCGAAATTCGCATAATTGCAGTTTGTTTCCTCTGGCTTTCTTTGCCGGATCATTACAGGGTCGCTGATGGGGCTTTATTAACCGAAACTACGTAGTATGGCCCATCTTCTTTCTTATGAATGTTTTCATTGCTCTTAAAGGAACTCATTTTTGATTTTTATTTGTGTTTTTTATGAAATTTGGCCTTTGAGTTTTGTTGCTATGGCAACTTAGAGTTTCCATTGACTAATAATGGGGAAAACTGAAAAAATGGCATTTACTGCCAAGTCATTGCAGATATTTTGACAAAACTTACATAGACATGTTCCTTGAGCAAATTTCTCTCAGCCATATGCCTTTATGTCAACCTGGGGGTCCCCTAGGTTGTGCCGGGCCATGCCCGCCACCTCCACTTCATAAAATGCCTTATATCTCAGAAAGCTTACAGATCCCAACCCCTAAACCATATATATTATTGTTCCTTATGATAAGATGCATTAAGTGACACCAACCTGGTGGTCCCCCGGGATGTGCCAGGGAAATGCCCTGCCCCCTCTATTTCATAAAATGCCATTTATCTCAGAAACCATTCAGATCCCCACCCCTAAACCATATATATTCATGTTCCTGATGATAAGACTCCACTTAATAATAGGCCATATATCTCAGAAACCATTCAAATCCCAATCCTATAACCACATATATTCTTGTTCATTGTTATTAGACACATTCAGTCAACCCTGTCTTGAGGGTCAGCAGGGGCCATTTCTCTCCCTTCCACTTCATTAAAGGGACTCGTATCTCAGAAACCGTTCAGATCCCCACCATTTAACCATATATATTCTTGATTTTTACGATAAGACGTATTCAGTGACAACAATTTTTGGCTTTTCTGGGATCTGCCATGCCTGAATCTCTTCATTGCTTAAAAGGCCTTACGTCTCAGGAGCCATAAATATCCCCACCGCTAAACCATATATGTCTCTGTTAGAAGTAAAGGGCGCCACTTTGGCGAGATTTTATAGCGAGATTTTTTGGGTGTGTTTCTCGCTATAATTTCTCGCCGTAGTCTCTCGCAAAAGGTGAGACCCCTGTATCTAAGCTTGACTTGGCTAGTTTGGGGGTTCTCGCCATAATTTCTCGCCATAAATTTCTCGCTATAATTTCTCGCCATAAAATTCTCGCTATAATTTCTCGCTATAAATTTCGGATAATTTCTCGCCATAAAACTCTCGCTATAATTTCTCGCCATAAAATTCTCGCTATAAATTCTCGCTATAATTTCTCGCTATAATTTCTATGGTAATTGTTATTGGAAGTGTTTTTGATAAATTTTCAAGAAGGTCAAGGGATACCACAAGATGACATTATGTTGACCTTGATAGTGCTATGCTTATATATTGAGGCTATCTAGTAGCAAGTTTCTATTAGAAATAAAAAGTCTTGTATCTCAAGACTTTATTTCTTCATCAATAGAAACGTGACTGTCCAGCGTCAAGTGTTTTTGGTAAATATATTGAGGCTTTATAGTAGCAACTACTTAGTGGAAACACCAATAGATCTTGTATCTCAAGATCTATTTTTCTGGTTTCATGAGTACTAAGAATTTTGACTATGAAGCGTCAGTGGATGTTATTTCCAGCCCTCTCAAGTTTAGATACTACTAGTTAGCTAGGCAAGGGTCTCAAGCCCATGCAAAATTTCAAAATTCTCTCTCTGAACAGCCCGCTGCAATATCGCAATGAATTTTCTCAGTCATTGTAAGTTCTTATTGGTTGGGTTCATGTTACAAGGTTTGAACAGATATATTCAGCCATTCTCATGGTATTAAGGCATTTATAAACATTTTCATCAAAGTTTTGTCTTCAAAATATCCTCAAAATGCCATTTTTTTTACTGAAATTAGGGGGTATAGGTGTGAGAACAGCCAAAATTTCTAGCATGAGTGCTAAAAGCTTAAAGTATTCCAAAGACATCTGAGAAGAATCACTGATGCAAGCCGGTTTCTGGGTTCCATTCTGGAAAGAGGTAAACTTTGCGCTTTTTCACAAAACATGGTTTGTTCGGCTTTCATCGTAGAATCTGGAAGCGATGACTTTTTCGCACAGTTTAAAGATTCTTTGTCACTGAACATTAATTATGCATGACTTTATTATTAGAAATGGTCTAAACTTGTGTTTGGAAATTCTTTTGATGGATCATAAAGAAATTAGGCTTTAATATAGGTTGCACTACAGTAAATAATTGGTCTTTATGAAAGCTGTACTTGCTTTGGGGAGAGCTTTCAGTACAGAATTGAATATTCTGCTGCTTCTGATTGGATTTGGTGCTAAGCCATTATTTTTCTGAGAAGTATTATTGTTTATTAGAAGAAATATTAGTAGGTATTTGCTATTGTGAAAAGCAGCTGATTTAAATTGAACCAGAAAATTGTGCTGACTTGCCACTGGAAATGCCTGGATTTATTCGCTGCAGTATGGGTTTGTTGACACTGGCTGCCAAAAAGGTCAAAATATGCCGCACAGCACCCATATTTTTAGCTGCTTCTGGAAGGTAAATGGTCAGCCTTTCAAATTATATGCCTCATAATGGAAGCATTAGACTTGCTGAAATGTGGTAGAACATGGAATATGCCCCAATTTCCATTGTGAGTAAGGGGATTTTTTTACTGTAGTGCCACCTAAACCGAAAGTAGAAAAATGAGCTTCACTGTCCTTTTTTTCATTCATTACATAATATTTTCATACATAATAGGGTCCCTCCAATTCTGTATCATAAAATGGATCATCCTGGCATGTATTTTGTCACAGAAACTGTTCAAATTGTAAGTTTAGTGCTAATTTAGGACTAACTGGGTCTACATCGGACTAACATGTTTGGAGCAGAAATATGAATCTCTAACCTGAAAACCCAACTTATTCCGGAAGTGCGGTTTTTCAACGAACTTGTTAACAGAATGTAGGTTTTACAATGACCACTCTGGAAAACCCAATTATATATTGAGAAAAGTGAGGATACGGAACCCGGGAAGGGACATGATTTTTTTATTTTATAAGTTGTGCGCACAAGATAATATCTTGTGCGGACAAGATATGATCTTGTGCGGACAACATATTATCTTGTCCCCACAACATATTATCTTGTGCGGACAAGATATTATCTTGTCCGCACAAGATATTATCTTGTCCCCACAACATATTATCTTGTGCAGACAAGATATTATCTTGTCCGCACAAGATATTAAGTTGTGCGAACAAGATATTATCTTGTCCGCACAAGATATTAAGTTGTGCGAACAAGATATTATCTTGTCCACACAAGATAATATCTTGTCTACACAACATAGATCTTGTGCGCACAAGATGTTATCTTGTCCGCACAAGATATTATCTTGTCCGCACAAGATAATAACTTGTCCGCACAAGATAATATCTTGTCCGCACAACTTCCCAAGATCTATGTTGTGCAAACAAGATAATATGTTGTGCGAACAAGATAATATCTTGTGCGCACAAGATATTATGTTGTGCGAACAAGATCATATCTTGTCCGCACAAGATAATATGTTGTCCGAACAAGATAATATCTTGTCCGCTCAAGATATTATCTTGTTCACACAACATAATAAAAATAAAAAATCATGTCCCTTCCCGGGTTCCGTAGTTTTCAGCGAAAAATCCATACTTATTCACATAGGTTGTGGGTACTAGTCAGAACCGACTCATCAGGGCGGTTCTACTAAGCACCCTCCATCCATGTTCAGGTTGAGCATATTGCTGCTCCAAAACATAGGTTGTGAGTTACTCGCCAGAAACGACATTAAGACGATTTATCGAGCACTCACAATCCGTTTGGAGCAGAAATAGCCTGAAAACCTATAACCAGTAAAATCCACCTTACCAAACATCTTTCATTTTTTCACCATATTATCAATGTCTTGGAATCATCGTTTCCGTCTTTATGATGATGTAAGCAATATGTTAATAACGAGCATAGCGGCGGCTGCAAAAGGCAGCCGTCGACGTCCGCCGAAGGTGGGCGTCGTTCGGTGGGCGTCGAGCGAGCTCGTATCTAGGTAACGCGTATCATCACAAGACACAATCTATGCAAGAAAGTTTGCTTGCGCTCAGGAACTGGCTTAAACCGGTTTTCAGGTTTCCATGTATTCCATTCAAACCATGTATGAAGTCGGGAACCAGCGCCTCAAAAATCTTATGTAACCCGTATCTCTCACCGGTTGAATAGTGTGTCGCAAGGCTGATTGGTGATTCGGTTAGTTGCAATAGCTAAAAAATCAACATTGGCATATCAGTCAATTAATACATTTTTCTTATTTTTGTGTTGGCATAAATATGTACATTTTGTATTTATTTTTGTTGTTTTTATTTATGAATAAATTATAGTGATGTCACGAGGTCGAGTCATGACCTTGGGAATTTTCTACGCCGCCATATTTATTTCTGTCGTTATGTACTGGAAGCACTCGAAAAACAATGAATCTGATTATTAAATCGGGCAATCTACACGTAAGTGATCTTCAGGCTCAGGGGTGTGATTTTTTTCTATATATTGACCTAGCGAACTCGGCCCATGCAACAACTTGGGAAGTTCAAGCTCATTGTAGGGACATCTCGACCCCTTGTCCTTGACAACAACAAACAACAACAACAATATTTCTTGGTCTTTTCGCCCCGCCCATCAGGGAGCGTGGTGCTCCCATCAGGCGGAACTCGGAATCAGAATTGTTACTGGTGACACGTCAGATAACATTCATACACCAGAACTGAAGCCGAGTGAACTTGAATACTGCCATAACTTGAGACCACTCCTAGGAAAAATGATATTGGTAGGGCTTGAGATGTCATTTCATCTTAAGTTAATTTCTATCTATCTATTTATACTGCAGCAACCCCGTTAAGAGGACTATTGTGCAAGTAAATTTTGTTTGTTTGTTTGATTTCAGGTTTTACATCCCGTCAACACTTTAAAGGTCATTTTGGAGACGTTGCTTCCAATTTTGTGGGACTTTTACCCGACATTGAGATGAAATGACATATCCCCAATGAAACCAATAGGGTTTATTAGCATGGACGGTCTGCCTCGCACCTCGGTTCCTGGACAGGCTTAGATCCTCTAAGCGGTTTACCAGTACTAGTGTGCGGGCCGGATTCAGCCCTGCGTGGAAGCATCATGCAGCCCATATATTTCTGCAAGCCCCTTTTGTTTGCAATGGAGTTTAACGCCCAAGTCAACACATTTTGTACCGAATGGAATCTTCCTCCTTAAATATAGCACAACTCACAAGTCTATTTCAAAGTTTAGGAGTAGCAGGTGTTTTCTTCAAAATCTATTAGGAACTGCCTGAATGTTTTGCAAACAGTGTAGGCCCTGACGAGTTTGTTTGTTTGATTTGAGGTTTAAAGTCCCCATTAACACTGTAAAGGTCATATTGGAGACATTGCTTCCAATTTTGTGGGACTTTTACCCGACATTAAGATGATTATGATATCTTCAGCCCTGAAGCCCAATGAAACCAATAGGGTTTATAAGCATGGACTCTCACCACTTTGCCTGGGCAGACTTAGATCCTCCAAGCGGTTTACCAGTACTCAGGGATACAGACTAAGCATTTTGCTTTAGGCGCCCAGACTGCCATAAATCCAAATTTTAAAAATTAAAATAATAAGCACTTTTATTCAAAACTTAGGCGCCCAGGCAAAAATTTAGGTGCATTGGGCAACTGGGCGCCTGTTAGTCTTTACCCCTGAGTACTTGTGTTCGGGTCGGTTTCAGTTCTGCGAGGAAGCATCATACAGCCCATCTACTTCTTCAAGCCCCGATGGATGGGGCCCCGATGAGACGCTGTGTTCTTCGGCATCTGACCTGGGCCTGACAGGCTGTACTGTTTGCCAACTACCCGTTTTGGGGTTTCCGATACAATATGGGTTAAAAGACCAATTTTATTATGTTTTAGGTTTTAACTATACTAACCTTCTCTTTTCACACTGTACTTGTAAACCTATTTCATCAACTCCTACACCCTCCAACACTTGGTTTGCCGGAACCCCTCTTATGTCTCTCTCGGAGGGGTTAAGACGTATTGGAAGAAAAAAAGAAAACACTGACTGGCTCAAAAATGACCTAAATTCAATACAACTGCGGCGAACTGCTGCAATTTTTTTAACCCTTGCAACTCTGTATTGAGGGGGGGGGGGTTAAATTAAGAAATGCAATTTATTTTTCTGCAGTTCATGGAAGTATAAACGCATTGGGTCACGTGCAAAGTGAATGAACCCCAAAGGGGTTCATGTAAACTTTGCTAGCGACCCAATGTTGTTCATACTTTCATGAAAAGCAGAAAAATAAAGTTTATTTTTTATATTTACATTATTTGCCCCTCATCACTGGGCGAAAAAATGCTTGTAGGGCAAACTTTTGAAGCTAAAAAAACATTTATACGCTGTTTTTCTACAAAGAGCGGAGCAGCGTTGACGTCATCAACACCTGTAGAGGACAATGACGTCACTAAAAATCATGTGATTCAATGTGTTCATGGAAGTATGAACACAATTTTTGTCGCACCTGCTTTAGCAGGAAGACATAGGCATGCAAGTTTCCGTCAGTCCGTCAGTCCGTCCGTCCGGTTGTCCATGCATCCGGTTGTCAGTCCGTCTTTCCGTCAACATTTTACACTGGGTGTCTTGTCATCGCAACTCCTCCTACAGTTTCATACCGATTATTTTCAAACTTTGTGTGTGTTTTTGCCATGGTATGAGGATGCGCATGTGTTTTGGACTTTATCGTTTGATCAATTTTTGTCACTTTTTCCACATTGTGAACTTAGTCATTTTTAACCTACAATTGATATATGATAGGTACCTCTTGTCATCGCAACTGCTCTTGCAGTTTTATACCGATCATTTTGAAACTTAGCATGTGCTTTCGGCATGGTATCAGGATGTGCATGTGGTTTTAACATAATTCTCAGAATATTTTTTTTTCACTTTTTGCGCGTTTTGAACTCAGTCATTTTTGTCGCACCTGCTTTAGCAGGAAGACATAGGCGTGCAAGTTGATATATGATAGGTACCTCGTCATCGCAACTCCTCTTACAGTTTTATACTAATCATTTTGAAACTTAGCTTGTGTTTTCTCCATGATATGAGGATGTTCATATGCTTTGGGTATAATTCTTGGATCCTTTTAGTTTATTTTATGACATTGTGAAATTAGTCAGTTTTTACCTCACATATATAGGCTATGGATTCTTCTCAAAGCCCTGTATTCATCTCTTCTGCCTTAAATAAACCTTTTTTGTGTTGGGCAGGTGGGGAGCAGGTGCGACATCAACTTCACCGAAGTTGAATTTCTGGTTTTGTATAGGTCTACATTAGACTTTACAGTTGGAAATGTAAATATTCTTAAATAAACACACCAGATACGTAATTTATTTAACCCGCACAATCTCGCGTTGATGGGGCGATGATGAAAGAGATAAACATTTGTGACTACCGGCGTGGATACGCACCGAACGTGTGGATAGAAGGGTAATCACATAATTCCGCGGCATTATAAGATTGAACCAGTGCTTCAGCTGAAGTGCACGACCCGCCGGATGCTTTTAGCTTTATGAGTGTTACCATATGTGGGTATGGCGGCCATTTTGGTCATGTGACCTGGAAATAAAAAGGTTCCCCCAAAAAATGCGCCTTATCGTAAGGAGCAAAAATATATCTTATACTTTAGTACTGTATTCTGAATCGTTTGCAGGATAAAATGCATTCTCACATTTTCCAGTACAAAAGCATATGTGTCAAAGTTTGACCTAGGCACAAAGAAGGTCAAGGTCAACCCAGGGTCACCATTTTAGTAATTTATGATGGGCCTAGGTCCCAGATGCCATTTATCAAGTTTCGTGGAAATCTGCCCAGTGGTTCTGGAGAAGACTATTTTTGAAGGGTTTTTACCATATATGGCTTGGCGGCCATTTTGGTCATGTGACCTGGACCCCATGAGCAAATTTTGGTTTTCCCATCCCATAGAGGCTTCATATGAAATTTGACTTCAATCGGCCCAATGGTTTCCGAGGAGAAGCAGTTCGAAAATTTTCACATTTTCCGACTCGGCGAGGCTATACTAAACGGAATGTAATATTTCGCAAGTTCATTGGCTAGATCTCATTGATATCTATCAGTATGCCAAAAATTGTTTAAATATTCCAAGCGTTTAAGTCACTATCACCAATTTTCACAAACGGGTTACGAACGGACAGACAGACAGACCATATATGGCTTGGCGGCCATTTTGGTCATGTGACCTGGACCCCATGAGCAAATTTTGGTTTCCCCCATCCCATAGAGGCTCCATATGAAATTTGACTTCAATCGGCCCAACGGTTTTCGAGGAGAAGCAGTTCGAAAATTTGCACATTTTTCGCCTCGGCGAGGCTATACTAAATGGAATGTAATATTTCGCAAGTTCATTGGCTAGATCTCATTGATATCTATCAGTATGCCAAAAATTGTTTAAATATTCCAAGCGGTTAAGTCACTATCACCAATTTTCACAAACGGGTTACGGACGGACAGACAGACAGACAATATATGGCTTGGCGGCCATTTTGGTCATGTGACCTGGACCCCATGAGCAAATTTTGGTTTCCCCCATCCCATAAAGGCTCCATATGGAATTTGACTTCAATCGGCCCAACGGTTTCCGAGAAGAAGCAGTTCGAAAATGTTCACATTTTTCGCCTCGGCGAGGCTATACTAAATGGAATTTATATTTCGCAAGTTCATTGGTTAGATCTCATTGATATCTATCAGTATGCCAAAAATTGTTTAGATATTCCAAGCGGTTAAGTCACTATCACCAATTTTCACAAACGGGTTACGGACGGACAGACAGACTGACAGAATGACCGATTGACAGAATGACACGGTGATTTTAGGGCACTCTTAGAAAATCAACCGACTTCAGTCGGTCGCTTTTTCTGCGGGTCGTGCAATTCAGCGTATGTTAATAAAGATGCACTCAGGGGACACGCAGTGTGTACGTTGTGCTGTTGCAATGGCTTACAGTTGGATATAGCACATGTCTTGCTTGGAAATGCGACTAGCCTAAACAACTAGACAGCAGGGTTGTGCAGGTAACCGGTAAAATTACAATTGCAGCTGTATAATAATGTACACACCAAGGGGTATCCCCATGTTTCCTTGGAGTTCCAACAGGTGTAAAATCATTTGTCCCCGTGGTCTCACAGATAAATTGCCATGAATCTGCAGTGGTACTATCCCCATGTTTCCTTGGAGTTCCAACAGGTGTAAAATCATTTGTCCCCGTGGTCTCACAGGTAAATTGCCATGAATCTGCAGTGTACTTACAACTTTGCATTGAAAGTTGAAACTCTGTTGGTTTCATTGGTTGATTGGGCGAGAGGAGTTGTCGTTTCATCTCAATGTCAGGTAAAAGTCCCACAAAATCCAAAATGACCTGCATGTATTCAGTGTGAAGGGGATGTTAAACTCAAATCAAAGAAACAAAACTTTTTCGCTCTTTCGCTATACATTTACCAAATATTAACATTTTGGTTCATGGACTGTTGGGGACTATACAAGCTCTGGTTTGCTCGATGCATGCACTGTTGCTAAAATTACCATATGACAAGCTCTGAGTTATCCAATGTGGGATTGGGTAGCAGTGCTTATTTGCATAGTCATATAACAGGTCTGTCACTCATCACTCATATACTCATAATGCTTGAGCCAGATTGCACCTCTGCTAACAGCACCACCTCTGCTATGCAGATTTAAACCTTCGTTCAACAATACTTTAGGTGGTTGTCAACATATCCTGCTTAATGAATCTTATCATTTGACATGTCACCAGTAACAACTCTGATTCTAATAGAACTGACCCAACCCCAGAATGCCACCAGAACCTGACAGGATACCCTGGGATTGTATATCACTCTAGTTATGTGGTATCTGCAGCTGTTCATTACATACACTCCAGATTTGTAGCAATGTGGATGATGCCTACACAGTGACCATGTAATAGATTACTGTAGAGGTCTTTGATATGGGCCATGCACAGGGGGTTTCCAGTAAAAGTGGCATTCATTCCTCAACTGCTGCCTGTGAAACATGTTCGGATATTGAAATTAATAGCCCTGCCAAGGATCAAACCCATCACCTATACACCATCAGTACCTACCATAGTAGTGTCTGTTTATGCACCTTCTGGCTTTTAATTACCCTCTTACATGTACACTGCTTATTGTAACATACTGTAGCTGTAGGGTGAGTGGTATGTGTATATATGCCCATATAAGCCATTAGCCAGACAACCTTATTACAGAAGGACCTGGGGGTTCAAACCGGCCCCGATAGCTCAGTTGGTAGAGTGTCCGCTCCGGGGAACGGGAGGTCACGGGTTCGATTGCGGGCCGCGTCATACCAAAGTCTTAAAAATGGTACTAGCTGCTCCTCCCTTGGTACTCAGATTTACGGGGTAGAGCTAGGATTGGTCGACCCAGTGTCAAGATAATGTGACTGGGTGTGGTATCATGTAATGTGTCTGGGATATGATACTTCAGTGAGGCAGCCCTATAAAAATGAGCATTGAGCTCCCTGTCGCAACCAGACACAGTCGTGATATGACTGAAAAATTGTTGAAAGCGACACACAAACCTGGGGGTTCAAGTTAGAAGCGAAGTTTGTGTTTGTTACTCATATGATTACATACAACTTTGTACAACTCATTGAAAATACTATCATGTTTGTGACCCCCCCCCCCCCCCCCACACACACACACATTATTTAATTTATTTATATTTATAAAATTTGAAGCCAGTCCTCTTACTACATGTTTTGTTTGTTTGTTTGATTTTAAGTTTAACGTCCCCGTCAACACTGTAAAGGTCATTTTGGAGACGTTGCTTCCAATTTTGTGGGACTTTTACCCGACATTGAGATGAAATGACATCTCAAGCCCTGTCGACCAATGAAACCAATAGGGTTTATAAGCACGGAAGGTTCCCCTTGCACCGCGGTTCCTGGACAGGCTTAGATCCTCTAAGCGGTTTACCAGTACTAGTGTACGGGCCGGATTCAGCTCTGCGTGGAAGCATCATAATGCAGCCTATATATTTCTCCAAGGCCCTATGGGCAGGGGCTTTCTTACTACATGTACATTTTGTAAGTATCACAGTGTGCCATACAGTCATCGCCACTAATACATGAACATACATGTACATAAGATAACTCTAGGAAGAAAGCCTGTGTAATTTACTGCCTGTGTAATTTACTGTATTAAAGGATCTTTAACCAGCACAGTGGATGCTTCTCCTTGCAGAAGGACCTCCAGTTAACAACTTAACACTGAAGAATGGTGCACTTTGTAGCCTTCATTTCTGCAAATAATTCTAATGAGCTTGTATGCATGTGTGTTTTGGAAAGAAAAGAATAATTTCCTCATACTTCTGAGAATTTTTTGTTAGAATACCCCAGATGGGACTATTGTAACAAGTACCCACAACATATTTTCTGAGAGAGAATAAGTCAGAATCCCTTAATTATCCTAATTAGTCTTTATCAACAGGTACTCAATATTCAAGTTAATGAGCTAAGTTGTACTTGCAGTGAAAGGATCAAGACTAGGCACAATGATTGTGTGTGCTTGGTTTGTGCGGATGGCTTCAAGTAGTATATACAGATACAACTATACAGATGCCAACATGGTAAAAATTTGCTGAAGTTTTCTAGTAGACTTAAGGAGATATAAAAAAGAATGTACATGAATAGTCCTTGGAGTAGCCACCTATGATACTGGAAGTCCTCTAGTGGCTCTACTATCATCAGCGGTTACTCCTTAGTGAAAGAATTTGCTCCCTGAAAGAGAGCCAAATCTTTGCTTTAGAAGTTTCCATTTCAGAATTTTCCTTGGGAGTGAAGGGTATACAGTTGAAAAAGAATTGCTCTATATAAGCAGCGGGTCCTTTCCATATTGTAGGTTGATCAAAATGTTCTTGATTATCTATGTTCTGCAGTTCCAACATGTCGTCCTTCTGGCCAGATTTCCTGAGTAGTCAAAGTGGTAGGCTCCTTCTTTCCTATACTCAAGTAAGTGGCCTTTGCTGACAAGAAAGAACATTGTGAAAATGGCTAGTCAGTTTTGAAGTCCTGTCTCAGTGATCGTGGTGAGGTAGAAAGAGACTTAAAACATAACGGCTGGAAATCCAAAAAATGCACAGCATTTGCTTTTTGGTTCTTTAAAATGTAATATGGCTGTTTCAGGTACTACCGGATAGTTGATATATTGGCATTAAATTAGCAGAGCATAAAAATTTGTAAAACTGCGATGAAATTTGTAGGGTTTTGTGTTGACAGGTTATTTTCCATTACTTTATTTCATTATTTTTATGCCCCCTATAGGAGTGTGTGTGAATTCGGGTTAAACGTCGCTTTCAGCAACTTTTCAGTCATATCACGACGGTGTCTGGTTGCGACAGGGAGCTCAATTCTCCCTTTTTTAGTGCTGCCTCACTGAAGTATCATGTCCCAGACACATTACATGATACCACACCGAGTCACATTATCCTGACACTGGGTCGACCAGTCCTAGCTCTACCCCGTAAATCTGGGTGCCAAGCGAGGAGCAGCTAGTACCATTCTTAACGACTTTGGTATGTCCCGGCCCGGGATCGAACCCGTGACCTCCCGTTCCCCGGAGCGGACACTCTACCAACTGAGCTATCAGGGCCGGTACGAGGGCATATAGTTTTTGTGCTGTCCGTTTGTGTGTGGGTTTGTAAGTCCGCACTTTTTGTGATGCCAACTTCTTCCACATTTCTTCACCGCTTGAGCTGAAACTTTGCACATGCATTTCTTGTGAGGTAACGGGGTGCCTAACACAATTTTCACATCCATCCTATCACCAGCGAAGGAGTTACGGCCGTTTATTTTCGAAAAATGTGCTAACAACCTTGTGATGCAAACTACTTCAACATTTCTTCACTGATTCAGCTGAAACTTTTCACATGCTTTCCTTGTGAGGTGAAGGGGTGCCTAACACAATTTTCACGTTGATCCTATCATCTGTGACAGAGTTACAGCCCTTGATTTTCTGGAAAAAAAAACGCGTTCGAAAACCTTTTAACACAAACTACTTCCACATTTCTTCACCGTTTGAGCTGAAACTTTGCACGTGCATTCCTTGTGAGGTAAAGGGATGCTTAACACAATTTTCACGTTGATCCTATCATCTGCGGAGGAGTTACGGCCTTTTTTTTTTTTTACTGAAAACCGCGTTCTTAAGCCTTGTGGCGCAAGCTACTTCCACATTTCTTTGACTATTTTGTTAGATTTTTTGCATATGCATTTGCAATGATATGTAGATGTGCCTAACACAAAATTCATTCTGCTCGGATGAAGCGTTTTGGAGTTATGGCCCTTGATTTTCTAAAAATGCGCTAAAAATATTGTGACACAAACTACCTCCACATTTCTTCACCGATTGAGCTGAAACTTTGCACATGCTTACCTTGTGAGGTGAAGTGGTGCCTAATGCAATTTTCAAGTTGATCCTTTCACATGCAACAAAGTAATGGCCCTTGATTTTCTGAAAAACGCGTTCGAAAACCTTGTGATGCGAACTACTTCCTAATTTCTTCACCGATTGAGCTGAAACATTGCACATGCATTCCTTGTGAGGTCAAGGGGTACCTAACACAATTTGCACGTCGATCCTATCATCTGCGAAGGAGTTACGGCCCTTTATTTTCTGAAAAACGCATTATTAAACCTTGTGTCGCGAACTACTTCCACATTTCTTCGTCAATTTTGTTAATTTTTTGCATATGCATTTGCAATGATATGTAGATGTGCCTAACAGAAAATTCATTCTGCTCGGATGAAGCGTTTTGGAGTTATGTCCCTTGTTTTCCCCTCAAATTGGCTCCCACGGGGGCATTGCTCACTTATAGTGACGGCTCTTGTTGGTTATAAAATTCTCATTCTATCATAACAGCCTATATGAGTATTGTGATCAACTAACATCACAAAAACATGTCTATATAATTCTGTACTACACCCATGACAACATCCAGCAAGCTTTCATAGCAATCAAATGATCATCAGTGCTGTCATTGTGATCGATAATCAATTAGTAATCACTGAACATACTGAAGATTTGGTCATATTTTATTTTTTTCCTGTTGAAATTTTATTCTGGATAGAAGTGCCTGTTACAACAGCCCCATCAGGGATCCAGGCACTCCCTGCGGTTGTTCCAGCACATCCGTTCAACTTTGACCAATGTGCAACACCCTTTCATACCGACAGTCTGGAACCTGTCTACAATGTACATGTTAAATTTAAACATTTTTATGCAGCTTGATTTTGGTGTTGCACCTTTCATGCTTCTTATGTACAATTAATATAATGGCTATGATGCAGCATCTCACTTTTGCGACTACACAGTCTGCTGTATGTTGTAAAAAAGTCCTTTTTCACATATAACGGAAGTTTCTACTGTCTCAACCCAAACACAGAGTGTAGGCACCCCCTCTGCACTGCCTTTTGATCAGTCCAGAACAAGTGCCCAAACCCATGACCAAGAGCAGAAATGAAAAGAATAGTTTTCTCTCCCAGATATTGAGGTTTAAGTTTATATTTACTCACATTGGCGTTCAGGTGAGATGCTACTTGCATTATAACAGTGTGCTGATACAATAACATTAAATTACAATGCCAAGGACAGTACATACATGTGAAGCTCTATTATTGAAGTTCAGACACCTCTTCCAGTATTCTGCCTGAATATGTGGCAAAACAGCAGAGATGTTATGTTATTTATCAGTGGTTAATTCAGACTTCAATCGTTATAAACTTCTGACATATATCTGACATTAAAAACATATGTTTGCTCTTTGTTGTGCTATATAAAATTTCAGCAGGCTCATTTTGGCCTGGCAACCAAATTGGGGTGGGGGTGGGGTTGGGGTTCTGCCCAGTACAGTGAAAATATATTATTTGTCTTGGGTTGCATGGGATTGGCTCTAGCTTACCTATTACGTTCTATTATTGTTGTTTTTTTTTTTTTTGGTGTGTTTTATTTTTTTTATAGCCCCGCTTTGAAAAAGTGGGGGCTATATTGAATTTGGCTTGTCCGGAATTCCGTCTGTCTGTCTGTAATATTTGATAGTGGGTACCTTGTGATCGCAACTCCTCTTACAGTTCTAGGTCAATCCTTTTGAAACTTTACAGGTGTTTTCATATAGGTCTGAAGATGTGCATGTGCTTTTTTCATTATCCTTAAATAATTGTTTTCACTTATTTCACCTTTTTTAACTTAGACAATTTTTGAGATCTACTAATGTTAAAATGTATAGGGAGTAGCTACCTTGTGATCGCAACTCCTCTTACAGTTCTAGGTCAATCCTTTTGAAACTTTACAGGTGTTTTTATATAGGTCTGAAAATATGCATGTGCTTTTTTCATTATCCTTAAATAATTTTTTTCACTTAAATCACCTTTTTTAACTTAGACAATTTTTGAGATCTACTAATGTTAAAATGTATAGGGAGTAGCTACCTTGTGATCGCAACTCCTCTTACAGTTCTAGGTCAATCCTTTTGAAACTTTACAGGTGTTTTCATATAGGTCTGAAGATGTGCATGTGCTTTTTTCATTATCCTTAAATAATTATTTTCACTTATTTCACCTTTTTTAACTTAGACAATTTTTGAGATCTACTAATGTTAAAATGTATAGGGAGGAAGTACCTTGTGAACGCAACTCCTCTTACAGTTCTACGCCGATCCTTTGAAACTTTTCAGGTGTTTTCAAAGAGGTCTTAAGATGTGCATGTGTTTTTTTCATTATCCAAAACTAATTTTTTAACTTAGACTGTTTTTCAGATCTAATAACGCGAAAAGTCTATAAGGCGTAGGTACCTTGTTAGGGATTTAACCCTCTCACACGTCTTTACCTTTAATTCATGAGTCTTTCTCCTCTGACAGGGCTATAGCGGGGCTATAGTCACTCTGACAGTTCTATTTTTATTTTACCTTAACCCTTATCATAATTTTACCTCTTACCATAACATCTTTCTTATCATGTGTTATACATTACCGCGTGAATTAGGACAGATAGGCCTGATCAAACAGTGTAGACCCAGAATGCATTGTCTCTTCAGGGTCTGCACTGTTTGCCACTTATCCAGCCATTTTGGATATAAATTGGGTTGTAAATTATACTTATCGAATATCGAACAATCGATTACTACTAAATATGATAATCAGTTTAGGGGAATCTATATTGATCGATTAATCGATTATTGGTGTCAGCCTTAGTAAAACTGGGGTTTACAGGGGTATGTATAAATACATAAATTTTCTTATTGCTGTCTGCACAGACCATCTAGTTATCCTTTGTTTGTTTGTTTGAATTAAGGTTTAACATCCTCCTAAACACTATTTAGGTCATTTTGGAGACGTTGCTTCCAGTTTTGATGGGAATTTTACCCAACATTGAGATGTGATTACACCTCAAGCCCTGCTGCCCAATTAAACCAATAGGGATTATATGCATGGATGGTCTGACTAGCATCACTTTGCCTGAGCAGGCTTATTGAACCCTCTAAGCGGTTTACAAGTACTCCTTTGGTCGGTTTCAGATGGATGTTGGGGTGGGGGGATGGGGGTCTAGTTATCCTTTATGAATGGAACTGAGCACTTCAGCAAATACAAACAAATTTGATTTTTCTAGTCGATAAACCCCAGACATTTGTTTTGTGGTGCAGCTGCAATGATAATGTTTTGCTTTGATATGTACTCTGGCAAGTGATGTGCTTTTCCAAACATGTATCCTCCATATGTGGAATGAACACCAGGAATTGGCAGCAACTACCACCAACGGTGACCAGGTGAGCTTTTGGGATCACTTTTTGTCCATGCGTCCGTGCGTAAACTTTTGCTTCACACGACATCTTCTCCTAAACCACTGATCGGATTTTGACCAAACTTCACAGGAATGATTGTTAGGTAGTCCGGTTTCAAAGTTGTTCAAATGGTTCCAGCCACAGGAGCTAAATATATCTTTTTTTTTTTACTGAAAACTTAAACTTAAACCCATGTCTTTAATATTTGGTATGAAGCTTCATCTAGTGAACCTCTACCAAGATTGTTCAAATTATAGGCCTGTGACCAAAGATGCCCCCGCTCCGGGAGCCTTTGGTTTGACATTGGCTTATATAGGGAAAATCTTTGTCTCTGAAACCGCTAGGTGCAGGTCTTTGATATTTGGTGTGAATCTTCATCTAGTGGACCTCTATCAAGATTGTTAAAATGATTGCCCTAGGGCCAAAAATGCGCCCACACTGGGGCCCTTTGGTTCATCATAGGGTTGTATAGGGAAAATATTTAAATTAAAAATCTTCTCTGAAACCACAAGGCCCAGGTATTAGATATTTGGTATAAAGCTTCATCTAGAGAACCTCTCCCAAGATTGTTCAAGTTATAGCCCTGAGGCCAAAATTGCCCTCGCCCTGAGACCCTTTGGTTTTATGCAACAGTCATTTGTAACCACTTCCCCCACCCCACCTACGGGAATAGCGGGGAACAATAACTTTTCACTTTTTACAGCCCTGCCGGGGGGGGGGGGTGGGTGGGGGACCTGTAGAAGGTCACAATAGTTCATTCCACTGGGGGTATATTTGCATAATATCAAACTCCCGCATTAACCCGGCACTGCGGGGGAACATGGGGGGTAACTATCCCACACATGAGCCCCGCTTGCCCCCGCCTATCACCGTAGGTGGTTGTAGGGGGGGGGAGGGAGTGGTTACAAATGGCTAGACTAGTGCATTATAAAGACTCATATAGGGAAACTCTCCTATCTGGAGATCATAGGCAGCAATAAAATGCCTTTTAGATATACAACAACAACAACAAAATCTTTAAAAATCTTCTGTGAAACTGCAAGGCCCAGGTTTTTGAAATTTGGTGTGAAGCTTCTTCTAAATGGACCCCTATCAAGATTGTTCAAATTATAGGCCTTGGGTGAAAAATGCCCCCACCTGCGGGCCCTTTGGTTTTACATTGGCTTAAACAGGGACAAACTTTAAAAATCTTCTTCTCCGAAACCGCATGGCCCAGGTCTTTGATATTTGGTGTGTAGCTTCATCTTGTGGACCTCTACGAAGATTGTTCAAATTTTAGCCCTTGGGCCAAAAATGCCCCCGCCCCGGGGTTCTTTGATTTTGCATTGACTTATATAGGGAAATTAAAACAAGAGGCCCATGGGCCACTATGCTCACCAGAGCTCAGGGGGCACTGCCGACTGGCAGCAAAGTATTTTAATTAACCATGGAAGCCCTGCGCCCAAGGATGCTACAGATAAAATTTGGACCCAATCAGCCTAGTGGCTTCAGAGGTCTGATGTCGCTTGAATGTGTTGTTGCAGGACAACAGATGACAACTGACAATTTCCCATCTGTGGCAACCAATAGGCCTAAAAGAACATAATTAAATGAACATTTCTATGTAAGTTTGACAAAATATCTTATAAGGCATAAACGTCATTTTTCAATTTTCCCCATTATAAGTCAATGGAAACTCTTAACTTGCCATGGCAAACAAACCAAAGAGCCAAATTTCATAAACCAGAGCTCAGATGGGCATTGCCCAATGGCAGACATGTATTTTAACATGGTATGATTTTAATCTTCCAATTACAAAGTCTCCCAATTCCCAAATGAGCACTTATGTGGACTGTATCTGAAATATTAGGTGTTTTATATAGTAGAGAGGGTGGGGCATGAACCCAATGGAGCCCTGGTTGGTGCCACTAAATGTGTCTTATAAAAAAGAACAGAGACATATATGGTTTAGCGGTGGGATATGTATGGCTCCTCAGATGTAAGGTCTTTTAGGCAGTGGAGGGATACGGGCATGGTGGATTCCAGAAAAGCCCAAGATTGTTGCAACCTAATGCTGAACAGTTTCTGAGATATGAGGCCCTTTTAAGAAGTGGATGGGAGAGAAATAGCCCCTGCAGACCCCACAAGATGGGTTGACTGAATGTGTCTAAGAATATATGTGATTATGTGGTGGGGATTTGAATAGTTTCTGAGATATATGGCCTATTACGAAGTGTGGTCTTATCATAAGGAACAAGAATATATATGGTTAAGGGGTGGGGATCTGACCGATTTCTGAGATATATGGCTTTTAATGAAGTAAAGGGGTGGGGCATGGCCCGTGGCACCACATGGGGGGGACCCCATGCTGGTGTCACTGATTGCATCTTATCATAAGGAACAAGAATATATATATGGCTTAGGGGTAGGGCTCTGAACAGTTTCTCAGATATATGGTCTTTTGTGAAGTTGAAGAATGGAGCATGGCCCGGGCGAGCCCTGGGGGAACCCTATGTTGGTGTCACTGAATGTGTCTTATCACAAGGAACAAGAATATATATGGTTTAGGGGTGGGGATCGGTAAGGTTTCTGGAATATTTGGCCTTTTATGAAGTGGAGGGGGTGGGGCATGACCCTGGCACATCCCGGGGGACCCTCAGCTTGGTGTCGCTGAGTGCGTCTTATCATAAGGAACAAGAATATATATGGTTTAGGGGTGGAGATCTGAATGGTTTCTAAGATAAATGGCATTTTATGAAGTGGAGCGGGTGGGGCATGTCACCGGCACATCTGGGGGTACCCCCAGGTTTGTGTCACTTAATGCTTCCTATCATAAGGAACAAGAATATATATGGTTTAGGGGTGGGGATTTGTAAGGTTTTGGAATATTTGGCCTTTTATGAAGTTTTGTTTGTTTGATTTGAGGTTTAATGTCCCCGTCAACACTGTAAAGGTCATTTTGGGGACGTTGTGTCATAGGCTACTTTGGTCTTGTCTTATTTTCCCATAACATGTCCCTGACTTATCCTATATGTGAGCCCTATTACGTGAATATTCCCTAAGGTAGTCCCCTGGTCATTAACTCTGTGGTCCCGTCGTGGTAATCTGTAGTCCCGTAGTCGGTAGATTTAGGTACTGTAGATTATCATCTTGTATTCACGTCGTTTCATGTAATTGTATTGAACAATTCATGTATCATCATATCTCACATATAATTGGATTATCTCATCAATAAATATATTATTTGAATATATTTGTTACAGGTATGTTTTGCTTTATATCATTTTCATCAATGAGTGTAACATCGGGTCATTATAGAATGTGTAAGTCATTATTTCTGAATATTTTATTCCTTTCATTGTATTGTTTACATACCTGGAAACTGTCATGGCTGCCAGGTAAACATACATGTATTCCGTCCATCATAACATGACGTTTTGTTTATCATCTTGTATTCACGTCGTTTCATGTAATTCTATTGAACAATTCATGTATCATCATATCTCACATATAATTGGATTATCTCATCAATAAATATATTATTTGAATATATTTGTTACAGGCTCTCATTTATTCCGGAGAACCCATATTGTTGCCGGCTGGTAGCTCTGCGTTCCAGCGCTGGTAAGAGGTGACTTCGACATTGGTGGCCAGTTGTGTTTGTATGATGGAGTCGATTTGATGCAGAATCCAAGAGTTCCAGAATGATTCCGACCTGGGATATCGATGTTCGTGTGTGACGTCACTGGGACTGTGTTTACCGTGTGAAGGAATTCCTGTGTTGTTTACTTTAAACACGTGTTTTCTATTTGTGGGCCCTCGCGTATTGTGACATTGCATTCATCTGTGGATCATCAGGAAACAACGATGGAGTCAACGTCATCATTCTACATGTGTGCTGAGTAACTGAGGAACTTACGATCATATTTCATGATCTGACACTTTGTGCGTTTAGTTGTGTTTTTTTTGTGTTTTTGTTAGGATGGACGGATTAGTTTTATTCAGGTACGATTTTACTATACCTTGTGTCATCATCTTTTATTGACATGTATATGTATGCTGATGTTATGATAGGTTGCTCGTTTTCCGTCACATTACGTCGGAAATCGCTCAGGCGAGCAATCTTCCTGAAAGCAGTTGCCCTGCTTACATTTATTCCAGGAAGTTGACCCATGTTCGGCTCAAGCAGTCGCCCTGCTTGAATGTTTTCGCACTGTTCTAAACGGTGAACTACATTCTTGTTCTTGTTGATTTTGCCATTTGTTGTGGGATATTGCTTGATGGTGATTTTGGTTCTAATGAGTCATTCATTCTGTGTACGTTCTTGATTCTGACGCACCCGCATAGCAGTGGTTTGTAGTGCTGCACTAACGGGGATGATTTCAATCAGGTTCATGTAGTTACTCTACATGGTTATTGTGTCACTGTTTTTGACTTAGTACGACAGAACTCAGTTGGACGGACTTGGTCAAATATCACACTTAGTCACCCTAAGTGGAGTTTTTTTTTGTATTTCATGAGGTGTTCTCATGTGATGGTAGTTTCTGTGAGGTCTCTCATCGGGGCACAGAGTGCTTGAACCAATACCACCGTTTATTTACGGATCAGAGATACTTGTGTGTGTCATGTGGACCCTGATCAGAGGGATCGATTTCAGAATTTGCTTGTGATATTGGGTTCAGCGAAGTGGCTCATCGATGCACGGAGTGTTATTACTGTCGGTAACACTGATAAGATATACTTATGCGTGACGTGTGGACCCTGATCAGAGGGTTCGATTTCGGTGTTCCTACCTCACTATAGAATAGGTGTTATATTCTACAGCGACTTAGGCTGTACGCAAAATTCCACATTGACGGGCGAGTCAATATTTCATTTGATGTGGATATAAGACAGGCAATTTTATAAAGATCTTTGCACTGAAAAGCAGTACAGTTGACTACATTGGACTAGCGATTTGTGTGATCTTAAAAATTCGATAAGATTCACACATTAGGTCACAATGGAGGAAGTGACAGATAGACAGTTACGCTATCGCGCAAGAGAAAGAAGGACAGAAGACAATGAAAGAAGAAGATTACTTGAAGAGATACAGAACCAGAGAGAACGTCTTTCAATGATAAGAGCAGCTAATGCTCAACAGAGAAGAGACGACAGTCAAGACAGAACATCAATAGAATTAGAGCCCCGCTTGTCTGTTCAGAGAGAAGATAAAAGATTATCGGCATCAGCTGATGTGGAGAAGCTAGGCTATGCAGGTCGACTTTCTTTTCAAGACGGCAGCCTCTATACTATTGATGACACATACAGTCAGTTGTCAGAAGACCCGTTTATTGCAAGAACAGCTGATTACAGAGTAAGCCAGGATAGAAGCCGCTTAGAGGTCACAGATAGAGACACACGGGCTATAGATTTACCTACAGACGACGAAGACTTTGATAGGATATTACTTGAACTTAAACCTCGTACCAACTTCGGAAATAAGGACACGGTTTCAGAAAGAGGAGGAAGACATCAAGAACCAGAAGTAGTGAGTAGACAGCGACCACGGAGTGATCAAACACTTCTCTTGGATAGAGACAGAAGTACCGAAAGATTCGGACACTCTAGAAGTCAGCAATCACATATACATGGCGTCAAGGATACGTTAACTGGCAAAGATGACACTGAAGTCCTCTTTGAAAGCGAAGAACACTATTACAGGGCCAGAATAGAGGAATTAGCAAAGCAACAAAGAAGAATAGAGGAAGGAAGAGTGCAAAGACAAAGAGAGGAGATAGAGATGGAGAGAAGACTGAAAGATCTACAGATAAGACAGGAAAAGGCCCGTGAAGAAACAGAAAGGAAAGAAAGGCTTCAAGCTTTAAAGAAGCAAGCAACAGAGATGGAGATGTCATTATTAGAAGAAGAAAGAGAAGACAGAGAATGGAAGGAGAGAATTTGTAAAATGGAACAACAGGCAAGAATTATTGAAGAAGGCATAGTAAGGAGAGAAAGTAGCATCCTAGAGACAAGATCATCAGTTCCTTTGGAAAAAGATGTTGATGAGAGACAGCTTTGGAGAGACAAGTACAGAGAAGCTGAAGGGCAAAGAGCTCTTGAAGATGAACTAAGGAGAAGAGAAGATATTATTAAGAGAGAGATGGAAGACGAAAGACGACGAAAGATCATCCATGAAAGAACAGAAGGAGAGACCGCTAGAGGTTGGGAAACCAATATTAGATATGAAGAAGAAGAGAGGGCTAGAAAAAGAGACGATGCATTACGAAGAGCTATGGAAGAGCAGATGACTAGAAGAGAGGATCAATTAAGAAGACAGTTTGAAGAAGAGCTCAGAAGGAAGGAATTAGAGTTGGAAAAGAAAGAAGACCTGCTACAAAGATTGAAAAGGCAACTTGAAGATCAGCAGAGTGAGTCGAACTTAGAGCTCTTGAGAAGAATCGAGGATCTAGAAAATAAAGAAAGCTGAATTCAAGGTTTTGAAGAGGAGTTACAAACAGAAGACAAAGCTGTGCGAGCTACCACACAGAGTGTTAAAGAACCTGCCAGTGCGGCCGTAACGCACTTCATAAAGCCGTACTTAACACAGTTCTCTGGCGCCGAACCAACTCCAAAGAATGAAATTTCTTTCGAAGATTGGAGGGCAGAGACACAGTGTTTGTTAAAAAGCAATGTCTACCCCGACTACATCGTCACACAGGCTATTAGAAATTCCTTGAAGGGACAAGCAAGGAGAGTGCTGGCTACTCTCGATCCATTGACTTCTAGCGAGGGAATAGTTTCCAAACTCGAGAGTCTTTTTGGCAATGTTGCCAGTGGATTGAGTATCCTTCAGGAATTCTATACTGCTAGCCAAAAAGAAAATGAGAGTGTGACGTTGTGGGGCTTGCGGATAGAAGAAATTTTACAACGAGCTATAGAGAAAGGAGAGGTGGCTCCAGAAAGAAAGAATCATTTACTTAAAGATAAGTTCTGGAGGTCTTTATATAGTCTAGACCTGAAGATCGCCACGAAAATACACTTTGATAAGGTAGCAGATTTTGAGATCTTAAGAGGAAAGGTGAGAGAAGAAGAGCGTGAGCTACAAACACATAAGTCAGCAGGCAGTAAGAGTGCTTCAACTTTGTCGTCAACAATGGATAGGCAAGGTGTCAAAGAGAAGAAACCAGAAGAGCTGCAGCATCAACCTCTTCAGTTAGAACAAGGAGCAGCAAAGTTTTATAGTGACCTATCTAAAAGACTTGAAAGGATAGAAAAGCTTTGTTCGTATCGGAGGAGAAGACAGAACCAACAGCGGCAAGATGGTGGAAAACAAGGACAGACAATACAAGAACAGGAAACCCAACAAAAGAAGCCTGATCCACCGAAGACAGAAAATAAAGCTGAATCTTTAAACAAGGGCAAGCCTCCATTGCAGGGCAAATGAGAGGCGAGAGTAACATGTTAATTGGCCCTAAAGAACACATTCTAGAAAAATTAGTTGGAAAGGAGAACACCTGCGAAATAATAATAGAACAGAGTACGACTATGGCTCTTATTGATACTGGTTCAGCAATCAGCACTGTCAGTGAGAGTTTTATAGATCACATCTCTCCTAAACCTGTTCTACACAGTTTAGAAGTTAATTTAGAAGTAAAGGTTGCGGATGGCCGCACTCTACCTTACATAGGTTGCATTGAAGTCACAATTAAGCTTCCATTTTCAGAGGCCTCTGTTGACACATTACTGTTGGTTGTACCTACTACGGAATACAACAGAGTAGTACCCATAATAGTAGGCACTAATATAATTAGTCGTCTAAAACATGAGGTTTCTGGAGATGAGGACGTTCCTGATGCTTGGCAACTTGCATTTTCATCTGTCTGTAACAACCAAGTAGGGGTTGTCAAACTTACAAATAGACTGAAATTGCAACCTATGGAAGTTAGAGATGTTAACTGCTTCGTGCGAAATGCATGTAGTGTGGAGTCGGCCATCACGGAACCTTTAGAGGGCAATACAGGCATAAAGGTTGAAGTCTGTCCAAGAATTGTTTCCTTGCAAAATCCTGGCAAAACAGCACGAGTGCCAGTGAGAATTTTCAACATGTCGGCTAAGGTCATGACTATGCCTTCTGGGACAAATGTTTGCCAGCTTCACGAAGTGAAAGTTTTGCGTTCGCCCTCTATTACACAAGACGATAACCTTCCTCGGTTTGATTGTGACACTCCAGATCAGTCTGTCCATGTCAATCAACAAAGTACTGGCAATACAGATGTGCCAAGGGTTGACTTAGATGGAGCTAAGCTTTCTGCCGAGGAGAGGGTGAAAGTGCAAGAATTTTTAAACAAGTGGCACAACGTTTTTTCAAGGAGTTCCACCGATCTTGGCTGCACCAATCTCGTAGAACATGAGATTAAATTGGAGGACGAGCCCCTTTCAAAGAGCCATATAGACGCATTCCGCCCGCTATGATACAGGAAGTGAGAGAGCACCTAAAGGAAATGCTTGAAATAGGTGCTATCAGAAACTCAAAAAGTCCTTTCAGCTCGAACGTAGTGATCGTTCGCAAGAAGGATGGCACGATTCGTTTCTGCATTGATTATCGGAAACTGAATCAAAGGACAGTCAAGGACGCCCATGCCATTCCTAGGATAGATGATACCCTTCATTTACTTGCTGGTGCGAAATATTTCTCTACATTAGATTTGAAATCTGGCTACTGGCAGGTAGAAATGAAGGAGGCTGATAAGGCGAAGACAGCATTCCAAGTAGGTTCACTCGGCTTTTACGAATGCAATCGCATGCCTTTTGGATTGTGCAACGCTCCTGCAACGTTTCAGAGGTTGATGGAGAGGTGTATGGGTGACCTCAATTTGCGAGATTGTCTCATATACCTCGACGATATCATAATCTTCTCGGCAACGTTTGAAGAACACCTGGAGCGACTGCAGGCTGTTTTTGCGCGTCTGCAGGAGCACAATCTTAAGCTAAAGCCATCGAAGTGTGAGCTTTTTAAAAGCCGTATAACTTACCTCGGTCATGTAGTTTCTGAGGAGGGCATCCATACTGATCCGGCTAATATAGAGGCGGTTAAATCATGGCCGGTTTCTAAATGTATCAAGGATGTCCGCCGCTTCCTGGGCTTCACTGGTTATTACAGGAAATTTGTGAAGGGATTTGCCGCCATTGCAAGGCCTTTAAACGATCTTCTGGTAGGCCATGTAACAAATCCTAAAGCCAAGAAGAAGCCAAACCGTAAGCGGGTGCGTTTTGAATGGGGAACTGAGCAGCAAGCCAGTTTTGAGGCAATTATTGACAGTCTTACAAACCCTCCTGTATTGGCATATGCTAACTACAGCCTACCTTTCAAGGTGCACACTGATGCTTCCACAAACGGTCTTGGGGCAGTACTTTATCAGGCTCAAGATGGGGCTGATAGAGTAATAGCGTATGCCAGCCGAAGCTTGAAGGCCTCAGAGAGGAATTATCCAGCGCACAAACTTGAGTTCCTGGCGTTAAAGTGGTCTGTGACTGAGAAATTTCACGACTACCTTTATGGTAATACGTTTGAGGTTATTACCGATAATAACCCCCTCACGTATATTCTCACCACAGCCAAACTTGACGCCACCGGACAACGCTGGGTAGCCTCTCTGAGCAACTACAACTTCAGCATCAAATACAGAAGTGGTTTGAAGAATGCAGACGCCGATGGACTGTCTAGACGTCAGGAATGCGATACAGAGGGACGCACGATGTTTCCTGACGCCATCAAGGCTGTCTGTACGTCAGTAACTGCCAAGGAATGTCCGTTAATTGACAGCATCTCTGTCTCTGACACTTCGGAATCATTTGTTCCCTCGACCGAAGGCATCTCAGAGCAGCTGCTTCAAGAACACGGCCTTACTGCGAAGGATTGGAGAAAAGCTCAGCTGGCTGATCCTACCTTGGGGGTTATCGTAAGCCGTCTTGAATCTGGCTTACCAGCACCATCAAAACGAGATCTCGACCCGTCTTTTGATGGACGCTACCTCAAGGAATGGGATAAGATGCTTCTCTCTTATGGAGTTATCCATCGCAAGGTCGTTCTTAACGGACAGGATTTCCTCCAGCTCGTCCTCCCACCAGCTTTTCGAGAAGATGTTTTCCAAGCCTTACATGACGACCTTGGACACCAGGGCAGAGACAGGACCATGTCTCTAATGAAGCAGAGATTTTTCTGGCCTGGCATGGACACATTCATAAAGGACAAGGTCGCCAATTGCGGGCGTTGCATCAGAAGAAAAGCTGGTTCGGACAAGAGTGAGTTGGTGAACATTACATCAACATCACCTATGGAGATTGTGTGCCTTGACTACCTTACCTTGGAGAAATCCAAAGGTGGTTTTGAGAAAGTGCTGGTAATCACCGATCACTTTTCAAGGTACGCCCAGGCCATACCCACCAGGAATGAAACCGCCAAAACCACGGCGCGTGTGTTGTTCGACCATTACATTGTTCACTATGGTTTTCCAGCACGCATTCATAGTGATCAGGGCGCCAACTTTGAATCTAACTTGATCAAAGAATTGTGCAAAATTGCAGGGGTCGAAAAGTCTCGAACAACACCCTATCATCCGATGGGTAATGGGCAGGTTGAAAGGTTTAACCAAACCTTGCTCCAAATGCTGGGCACTCTTGAGGACTGTAAGAAAATTGATTGGAAGGCACACGTCCCCACTCTTGTCCATGCCTACAACGCTACATTTCACGATAGCACCGGGTATTCGCCTTATTTCCTTATGTTTGGGCGCCACCCCAGATTGGCGATTGATGCTTTTCTGGGGCTTAACTCAGATTCTGTGAGCTCTACGACTCAGACTGAGTACGTAAGGAAATTAAGGGATCGCCTCAGTTTTGCCTACCATAAAGCACAGGAATTGTCCAAGAAGGCTGCGGCAAAACACAAGCTGAACTATGATTTGAAAGCCAGAAGTTCGGTCTTGGAGCCAGGCGATCGGGTGCTCGTCAAGAATGCAGGCGTTAGGGGCAGGTGCAAACTGGCCGATCGGTGGGAAAAGGACTCATACATAGTCATTGACCAGCCGAACGACGACATTCCTGTATACAGGGTGAAACGGGAAGGTACGAGGTCGAAGACGAGGCTATTGCATCGGAATTTTCTGTTGCCGTTCATGGGTCTTCCTTGTCTTGATCAAGACGATAGAGAGGGAGGAGCCAAAACAACAGAAGATCTAGCAGCCACCCTAGTAGAAGAAATACCGTCCGTCGATGCCATATCGGATCTATCTTCAGATCCGGGGTCTGAGGCAGCATATGACGGAGGTGTTTCTGACAGTAGTGGTGGCTGCTCGACAACTGATGAGGTAAGGCGGTACAGAATTCCGATGCGACGGAAACCTGGAGAGCCTGGTCTTTTACCCCGTACCCAAGAGTCTTACCGTAGCCAAGATACTGTGTCGTCAAGCACAAGCTGCGAGGATAAACGCCCACGTCCTATTCGTGCTAGACGAAAGCCCGCGTGGATGCAGTCAAATGACTGGGTTCTTGGACAGCTCCACCCCCGTTTACCTAAACCGAAATAGGTTCTCTGTGCCCAGTGGAAATCTTCCACTGACCGTTCCAAGGCGGCTCTTCTGTGGCGATCTATTTATGTTGTTGTTTGTTACTTACTGTGTGTATCACTTGTGTCTTTTAATTTTGGATGGTCATATGGCCATTTTGTGGGAAAGTAACTGTCCATATGGCCTTCCTTTGTTTAGGTTTCCATTATGGTCTGGTCGCTTAATGTTTGTATTTCTTTCCCTTTGGTGTCTTTTATGGATGGAGTAAGTTAATTGTATCAATTCCTGATCTTTGTTTTACTTCTACTTTGCATATCAGGGCTGTTTTGTTTGTGCCGTGTGGCGGCTGTAAAAGGTCTCCCCGTACATGCATTTAATGCTCTTATTTTTCCGATCCTCAGGGATTGCTTATGCAATTGCTTTTCACTGTTCCATCAATTGACATCCTTTAGATACCTGTTGAAGGTCATTATTAAACCGATGTTCGTTCCTCGTTGTATAACAACTGCTTGTTTGACATCCCTGTACTTTAAGTAGACTAGGATGTTTTGTGGGCTTTTGTTGTACCTTCCTTCTATTCGAAGGAATCTTCTTCAGTAATTTTATTTATTTAATAACCGGTATGAACATCGCTTTAGTTTTGACGGTATCACAACCTTACTAACCAAAATGAGTATTACAAATACATTTAAAATATCAATATCACCCCTTAGGTTACACTCTGCTTCTTCTGTACGGATTCCCCATTCTATTAAGAACTTTAATACTATGTTGCCTTCGGTATTGGTTAGACCCTTAAATTTGTCTTCTGTAACTTCAGTTAATCTCAAAGGAGCAGGCAATACCAATGTTTTTGGGAGTAGTCTTCGTATAAGACTATCTCCTCTCAAATCACCCATCCTTCGAAAATATACTAATCCGTGGAAAAGAAGTGGAATGTATCCTAGTATTTCTAAGTGCAATGCCAAGAGGTGCAGATGTTGTTCGCATTTAAGCACTGCGTCTACCGTTACTTCATCTGTAAACGGTAGACGCTTCTCTGTAGTTAACATGTCTGATTTGACATGACAGTCTACAGATTTAATTTATCTAATTACTTGACGTGCTGCAAACTGTAATATGCAGTACGTCGGTCAAACTAACCGCATGCTTAAAACTAGATTGAACGAGCATTATCGTAGAATGAGTAAGCCTAAGAAAACTGACACTTTCTTGTACCGTCACTTTCGACGTACAGGTCATTCTGTAAATAACATTATTATACAACCAGTGGAAAAACTTTATTACGATGCAAATTCTACATCTAGATTCAAAATAATCAAAAGACATGAAGCTGAACTGAAATGGATTAAATTTTTACAGACCCCTTTTCCACTGGGATTTAATGACAACATTTATCATGAGGGTAATATTTCCAGAATGCCGGACTTTGATATTTTCTCACTCCTGGAATGTCGAAAACGCAGAACTAGATCTCACGGCACCAGGAAAAATGGTAACTTTAAACGTAAATCACGTGCGTTTAAACGAAACAATACTAGACTGAAGTGACTGTCAATTATATTATTAAATCATGGACGCCACTCTATGCTTTCATTTTTAAGTTCATTACCCGTTTCTGTTTTACGTCTTCTGGACACCGAGGCGAATAAATTCTACGATAGTTCTCATCAGTTATATGATGCGGCTCTCTTAACTAGAGGCTATACTCAGCATACTCTCCGTCCTTACATTGATTCTGAAATTAACCATAAACGTCATTTCTTCAAAATATCCTTCATTAATAAGGGTATGGATTTTATAGATTTGCCCAGTATCTTCCGTGAGAGATCGGTGCTTTCTTCCATTCCTGCTTATTTTCAAAATACTGAAACACCTATAATTTGCTATAAATATAACAAACCTGTTAGATCTATCATTTTTAATTTCAATAAACTTGTTTCAGATCTTGATATTGATACTAATACTCCTGATTCATGTGATTGTAAAAATTCAAAGTATTGCTATCCTGCTGCTGGTCATGTAATTACTGGCAATTTGAAAATTATTCCTGATTCTAGGATAAGGAATATAATTTCTAAAGGACCGAAATATCGGTTTCCTTCTAAAATTGATTTCAGTAAATGTAGAGATGAAATCGCTGCTTCCTTGAATGAATTCGGTAATCGATGGTGTAAGCGAGAGTATGTTGAGTGTAAAGCCCTAAAGGACTGGAAACTTAGCATTTTAAGACTAGTGAATAAACGCATTTCTTTCTATTCTCAAAATACTAACTTATTACCTCCTAAGCCCAAGACGTCTTTACGTCATCTTAAACTAGGTATTCAAGAATTTCATAAGAAGTTTGTTTTGGCCCCTGCAGACAAGGCCGCTAACAACGTCGTTGTTGTGTGACGGCTCCACTATGTTAACACGCTTAAGCAGGAGCTTGGTGGTACTAAGGCCTATGAACTTCAGCCTTTGGCTGAAGAGAGGGCTATAGTAGATAAACATGTTTGTCTTTCAGCCACCAAGTTTGCTGTGTGTGTTAACGAAGGCCAAGACAAGCTTCCTACGCTATACTGGTTACCAAAACTTCATAAAAAAACCTTACAAAGCACGGTTTATTGCAAACTCTAGTTCTTGCACTACCACTGAACTTTCTAAATTATTAACTTCCTGTCTTACTGCTATTAAAACGCATGTAATTAAATATTGTGATAAAGTCTTTGAAAGATCAGGAAGAAATCTGTTTTGGTCTATAAAAAATTCGAATGAGGTTTTAAATAAATTGAAATCTAGACAGTTTCGTGCTTCTAGTCTGTCTACCTACGATTTTTCCACTCTTTACACTACACTTCCTCATAATCTTATAAAAGAAAAGCTTAATGATTTAATTGAATGGGCTTTTCACAGAGAAGATTCTCTCTATCTTGCATGTAATGTCAGAAATGCATTTTTCACTTCTAAAGAGCATAAGAATTATACACTTTGGTCATGTCAGAAAGTGTGTGATGCCCTCACCTTTCTACTTGACAATATTTATATTAGATTCGGTACTAAGTTATTTAGACAAATTGTGGGTATTCCGATGGGTACTAATTGCGCACCTCTTGTGGCTGATCTGTTCTTGTATTGTTATGAAAGAGACTTCATTTTGTCGCTTTCCATTGATAACCATTGATAATCTGAAATTATTGAAGCTTTTTAGCTCTACTTCTAGATATTTAGATGATTTATTAAATATTGATAATACCTATTTTGATGGTTTGATCAGTCAGATTTACCCCCTAGAACTTCAGTTAAATAAAGCAAATTCTTCTGATCTTGGATTTACACCTATCTATTGTAGATGGATTTGTTTCGTGCAAAATTTATGATAAACGCGATGACTTTGATTTTGAGATTGTAAATTTTCCTTTTTTGGATGGTGATGTTCCTCCTGCGCCATCCTATGGCGTTTATATTTCGCAATTAATTCGATTTGCTAGAGTGTGTAGTCATGTAACTGACTTCAACACTCGTAATAAATTGTTAACGGCTAAACTCCTTAATCAGGGTTATCGGTACCATAAACTACGCAAAGCCTTTTCAAAATTTTATAGACGCCATTCTGATTTAATTTCAAAATTTAATATTGGACTTAAATCTCTTCTGCAACAAGGTCTATCGGAACCCGAATTTTATGGTGACTTAGTATATAAATTCAGAAAAATATATAACCGCAATGACTTCAGCACCCAATTTCGTAAAATCATTCTTCGATATAAAAAGATTGGGTACAACATGGATATTATACGACAGACTGCATGCATGGTAGTTAACCCAATCACGGTTGGCAACTTTGCTTCCCTCTTTAATTGCACGCCGGTGGGTCAGGCCTCAGATTCTATGACGGCTCCAACGTAAAGGCTTATTGAAAATTAAAGAGATAATGTTGGTTGGTGCCTGATGCTCTGTCTCTGGTCGGGCTCATCGGAGTCTAACTGTTGGTTTTCTTTTGCTCCAGCATTTCAGTGGTTTCTTGCTGTCGAGTCCTCACCGTTGTCTCACCTCTGTGGTTCTTTGATTTCTGTGTTCACGGAGATGTTGCACTGATGAGTTAGGAGGCCTTCATGCGGACTGAACAAAATTTTTTGTCTAAATCGCGACGGAAGTAAGGGCGAGGATTGTGGCCGCGTAAAATCGATTTAAGCCCCCCAGTGGAAATCTTCCACTGACCGTTCCAAGGCGGCTCTTCTGTGGCGATCTATTTATGTTGTTGTTTGTTACTTACTGTGTGTATCACTTGTGTCTTTTAATTTTGGATGGTCATATGGCCATTTTGTGGGAAAGTAACTGTCCATATGGCCTTCCTTTGTTTAGGTTTCCATTATGGTCTGGTCGCTTAATGTTTGTATTTCTTTCCCTTTGGTGTCTTTTATGGATGGAGTAAGTTAATTGTATCAATTCCTGATCTTTGTTTTACTTCTACACTGCTTTATTACGGAATGATGACAGTGTGTACATACTCATTTTCATCCAACATATCATTCATTGTTTTCATTTTTATCAGTTTTATTTCCAGGCATGTATGGTAAGATTTAACTAAACCGGTTTTTTTATTTTTACAGTGAGCGCTGTTTGTGTCAGACTGGAATTCCTCATTGAAATATTTGGTGTTTCAATAATGAGAATTTCAGAGAATTTAGGATTGTTTGCTAGAATAAACCTGTGACAAGGAAATACATGCAATTAATGTGTTTCTGCTTTGAAATTTTAGTTTCATTTAGGTCTGTCTAGCAGGGGGTAATATCCCCAAACTTTGGATGTTTTGTAACTTTCAAAACAATCACCATTGCACTCTCTTTTCAAGAAATCGGCATTTTTCAAACGCGTCACGGACATGAACTTACCATATTTGTGCTTCATTATTTTACTTTTATTGTTTCAGTTCCACCATGTGACATATTGTGATGGCCTGAGATCATGTTCCTGCATGTGATTTTCTTATTTTTACAGTTGCAGCTCTCTATATTGTGAAGGCTGTTCCAGACGTCCTTGATACACGCGGAGAAATTACAGCCAGTCTCTGTGGTATATTAGATGGCCTAGTTATTGTCAATCTTTCAGCACACTGCATTTTTGTACTTTGACAAACTAATTTATAAAGTGTAGTTTGATTTTTAGGTTGACATAGGCTATAAGTTTAGACCTATTGATATTGTCAATTATGGTTATACTGCAAGACGTCTGTGAGATAAATTAAGCCTTCGTTCTCGTTTTTTACAGGTCATTGCAATAATTATTTTGAAGGCTGTACATGTAATTTCATTAGAACATTTGTTTTCATTTTCAGAACACGCTGTGATCATGTTTGGACTGAAAAGACGATTAGTATTGTAACTAAATATTTATCTTTTCAGGCAAATTGTGTTCTGATTAGTCATATTATCCCAATGACAGTTAATAAAAAGTCACAGTTTGATCCTACATATACGTGTATCTGTGATAATTTTCAATTCCATTGTTTATTTTTGTAGCATACCACATAATTTGATGAATGTCGGGACGACATTCCCCGTGGGGAGGAAATATGTCATAGGCTACTTTGGTCTTGTCTTATTTTCCCATAACATGTCCCTGACTTATCCTATATGTGAGCCCTATTACGTGAATATTCCCTAAGGTAGTCCCCTGGTCATTAACTCTGTGGTCCCGTCGTGGTAATCTGTAGTCCCGTAGTCGGTAGATTTAGGTACTGTAGATTATCATCTTGTATTCACGTCGTTTCATGTAATTGTATTGAACAATTCATGTATCATCATATCTCACATATAATTGGATTATCTCATCAATAAATATATTATTTGAATATATTTGTTACAGGTATGTTTTGCTTTATATCATTTTCATCAATGAGTGTAACATCGGGTCATTATAGAATGTGTAAGTCATTATTTCTGAATATTTTATTCCTTTCATTGTATTGTTTACATACCTGGAAACTGTCATGGCTGCCAGGTAAACATACATGTATTCCGTCCATCATAACATGACGTTTTGTTTATCATCTTGTATTCACGTCGTTTCATGTAATTGTATTGAACAATTCATGTATCATCATATCTCACATATAATTGGATTATCTCATCAATAAATATATTATTTGAATATATTTGTTACAGGCTCTCATTTATTCCGGAGAACCCATATTGTTGCCGGCTGGTAGCTCTGCGTTCCAGCGCTGGTAAGAGGTGACTTCGACAGTTGCTTCCAATTTTGTGGGACTTTTACCCGACATTGAGATGAAATGACACCTCAAGCCCTGCCACCCAATGAAACCAATAGGGTTTATTAGCATGGACGGTCCGCCTCGCACCACAGTTCCTGGACAGGCTTAGATCCTCTAAGCGGTTTACCAGTACTAGTGTGCGGGCCGGATTTAGCTCTGTGTGGAAGCATCATGCAGCCCATATATTTTTTCAAGCCCCTATGGGCGGGGGCCAACCTTTTATGAAGTGGAGGGGTTGGGCATGTCCCCGGCACATCCGGGGTGTCCCCCAGGTTGGTGTCACTGAATGCAACTTATCATAAGGTACAAAAATATATTTCATTTTGGGGTTTGGATCTGTTAGGTTTCTGGAATATTGGGGCTGTTGTGAAATAGAGGGGTGGGGCATGGCCCAGGCACATCCTGAGGGACCCCCAGGTTGGTGTCACAGAGTGCATCTTTTCATAAGAGACAAGAATATATACGCTTTACGGGTGGGAATCTGAATGGTTTCTGAGATAAATGGCATTTTATAAAGTGGAGGGGGTGGGGCATGTCCCCGGCACATCCGGGGGGATCCCCAGGTTGGTGTCATTTAATGCACCTTATCATAAGGAACAAGAATATTTATGGTTTAGGGGTGGGGATCTGTAAGGTTTCTGAGATATAAGGCATTTTATGAAGTACTGGGGGCGGGGAATGGCCCCGGCACAACCTACTGGACCCTCAGGTTGACATAAAACCATATTGCTGAGAGAAGTTTACTAAAGGAACATTTCTATGAAAGTTTTGTCAAAATATCTGCAAAGGCTTTGTAGTTAATGCCATTTTTTCACTTTTCCCCATTATAAGTCTATGGAAAATCTAAGTTGCCATAGCAACCAAACTAAAAGGCTGAATTTCATAAAAACCACAAAACCTGTAAAGGCATATATGGTGAATATTTTCATAAACTCTCAGCCTCATAGAGCTTACAGTTTCTGAGGAGATGATTTTTTAAGTATTTTTTTTTCTATTTTTTTTTTCAATTTGGTTTCCATGGCAACCAATACAAATGAGCAGTAGGCCTAAATTCATATGGTAGATAAAAGATTGCCTAAGGAATATTTCTATGAAAGTTTTGTCAAAATATCTTCAGCGGGTTGGCAGTAAATGCCATTTTTCAATTTTCCCCATTATAAGTCTATGGAAACTCTAAGTTGCCATAGCAACCAAACTAATGAGCCGAATTTCATAAAAAAAAAAAAACTTTCAATCCCCCAACCCAAGGATGCTACAGATGAAATTTGGGCTTTTGTCAAAATATCTGCAGCAGCTTGGCAGCAAATGCCATTTTTCAATTTTCCCCATTATAAGTCTATGGAAAATCTAAGTTGCCATAGCAACCAAACTAAAGAGCCGAATTTCATAAAAAAACACAAAACCTGTAAAGGCAAATATGGTGAATATTTTCATAAACTCTCAGCCTCGTAGAGCATACGGTTTCTGAGGAGATGAATTTTTAAGGATTTTTTTTTTCTATTTTTTTTTTTCAATTTGGTTTCCATGGCAACCAATACAAATGAGCAGTAGTCCTTAAATCATATGGCAGATTGTAGATTTCCTAAGGTACATTTCTATGAAAGTTTTGTCAAAATATCTGCAGCGGGTTGGCAGTAAATGCCATTTTTTAATTTTCCCATTATAAGTCTATGGAAACTCTAAGTTGCCATAGCAACCAAACTAATGAGCCGAATTTCATAAAAAAAAACAAACTTTCAATCCCCCAACCCAAGGATGCTACAGATGAAATTTGGGCTTTTGTCAAAATATCTGCAGCAGCTTGGCAGCAAATGCCATTTTTCAATTTTCCCCATTATAAGTCTATGGAAAATCTAAGTTGCCATAGCAACCAAACTAAAGAGCCGAATTTCATAAAAAACACAAAACCTGTAAAGGCAAATATGGTGAATATTTTCATAAACTCTCAGCCTCGTAGAGCATACGGTTTCTGAGGAGATGAATTTTTAAGGATTTTTTTTTCTATTTTTTTTTTCAATTTGGTTTCCATGGCAACCAATACAAATGAGCAGTAGTCCTTAAATCATATGGCAGATTGTAGATTTCCTAAGGTATATTTCTATGAAAGTTTTGTCAAAATATCTGCAGCGGGTTTGCAGTAAATGCCATTTTTTAATTTTCCCATTATAAGTCTATGGAAACTCTAAGTTGCCATAGCAACCAAACTAATGAGCCGAATTTCATAAAAAACACAAACTTTCAATCCCCCAACCCAAGGATGCTACAGATGAAATTTGGGCTTTTGTCAAAATATCTGCAGCAGCTTGGCAGCAAATGGCATTTTTCAATTTTCCCCATTATAAGTCTATGGAAAATCTAAGTTGCCATAGCAACCAAAATAAAGAGCCGAATTTCATAAAAACACAAAACCTGTAAAGGCAAATATGGTGAATATTTTCATAAACTCTCAGCCTCATAGAGCGTACGGTTTCTGAGGAGATGATTTTTTAAGGATTTTTTTTTTTTTTTTTTTTAAATTTGGTTTCCATGGCAACCAATACAAATGAGCAGTAGGCCTAAATTCATATGATAGATAGAAGATTGCCTAAGGAATATTTCTATGAAAGTTTTGTCAAAATATCTGCAGCGGGTTGACAGTAAATGCCATTTTTCAATTTTCCCCATTATAAGTCTATGGAAACTCTAAGTTGCCATAGCAACCAAACTAATGAGCCGAATTTCATAAAAAACACAAACTTTCAATCCCCCAACCCAAGGATGCTACAGATGAAATTTGGGCTTTTGTCAAAATATCTGCAGCAGCTTGGCAGCAAATGCCATTTTTCAATTTTCCCCATTATAAGTCTATGGAAAATCTAAGTTGCCATAGCAACCAAAATAAAGAGCCGAATTTCATAAAAAAACACAAAACCTGTAAAGGCAAATATGGTGAATATTTTCATAAACTCTCAGCCTCATAGAGCATACGGTTTCTGAGGAGATGATTTTTTAAGGATTTTTTTTCTTTTTTTTTTAATTTGGTTTCCATGGCAACCAATACAAATGAGCAGTAGTCCTTAAATCATATGGCAGATTGTAGATTTCCTAAGGTATATCTCTATGAAAGTTTTGTCAAAATATCTGCAGCGGGTTGGCAGTAAATGCCATTTTTCAATTTTCCCCATTATAAGTCTATGGAAACTCTAAGTTGCCATAGCAACCAAACTAATGAGCCGAATTTCGTAAAAAACACAAACTTTCAAACCCCCAACCCAAGGATGCTACAGATGAAATTTGGGCTTTTGTCAAAATATCTGCAGCAGCTTGGCAGCAAATGCCATTTTTCAATTTTCCCCATTATAAGTCTATGGAAAATCTAAGTTGCCATAGCAACCAAACTAAAGAGCCGAATTTCATAAAAAACACAAAACCTGTAAAGGCAAATATGGTGAATATTTTCATAAACTCTCAGCCTCATAGAGCATACGGTTTCTGAGGAGATGATTTTTTAAGGATTTTTTTTTTCTATTTTTTTCAATTTGGTTTCCATGGCAACCAATACAAATGAGCAGTAGTCCTTAAATCATATGGCAGATTGTAGATTTCCTAAGGTATATTTCTATGAAAGTTTTGTCAAAATATCTGCAGCGGGTTGGCAGTAAATGCCATTTTTCAATTTTCCCCATTATAAGTCTATGGAAACTCTAAGTTGCCATAGCAACCAAACTAATGAGCCGATTTTCATAAAAAACACAAACTTTCAATCCCCAAATCCAAGGATGCTACAGATGAAATTTGGGCCCAATCGGCCTAGCGGCTTCAGCGGAGATGTCGTTTAAAAGTGTTGACGTCACCAGACGCAGACAGACGCAGACGACGCAGACGACGGACAACTGCCTATCCTATAAGCTCCCCCGGAGCCTTCGGCTCTGGTGAGCTAAAAATCTTCTGCTCCAAACTGCAATGCCCAGTTCTTTGATATTTGGTGTGAAGCTTCATCTGGTGAACCTCTATCAAAATTGTTCAAATTATAGCCCCAGGAAATAGAAGTCAAGGCAATGAAAACCTTTGAAAATCTTCTTGTCTGAAAGCAGAAGTTTAAGGTAATTGATATTTCGTATGAAGCTTAGTCTTGTGGATTTCTACCAAGATTGTTCAAATTATAGCCCTGGGATCAAAAATGGCCTGCCCCGACGACCGCATGGTTTATATAGACTTACTATATAAGGAAAACCTTTAAATATCTTCTTGTCTGAAACCAGAAGGCTCAAGTCTCTGATATTTTGTATGACGCTTCACCTTTTAGACCACTACCAAGATTATTCAAATTATAGAGCGGGGCCAAAAATGGCTCTCCCACCGGGTTTCAGCTCTGCGTGGAAGCATCATGCAGCCCATATATTTCTTCAAGCCCCGATAGGCGGGGGCCGTGTTGAGGTTCTATATTTGCCACGAAACACAGAGCTTTGCAGTGCTAACATCCACATAGCCCCAGATAAGAAGGGTTATCCACAGATTTTTTTTTTTTTCTAATTTCTGCACAAAACATGTTGTGGGTACCCTTTAAAAGCACCTCGCAGAGGCGCTCCCAATGAGTACCCACATTTTTGGGGGTGCAGAAGTAAGAAAAATATCAGTCCAATTCTGAAGATGTTTGAAATATATTTTCAGGTATCTGTAGATGAATGTGTTAAATCACTACAAGACATCAGGGATGGGGTGAACCCTCTTGGGATGCCGATATTCCTCAGTCTGTTAGAGAAGGACTTGATCAACGGTGTGTTCAAATCTCATCATAAAGTCAGCCGACTAAAACATCCAAACCAGTTTGAGAAAGCCAAGAAAGACTTTATAGATGCTATAGTTCAGAATGTGCAGAGGAGGTATTATTTTTCTAAATTGACTCAAGCATAGCACATCTCAGGCTCAGTAGCACAGTCACATGTGGAGCGTGATAGCTCAGTGGTTAGTGCACTTGCCTCTGATGCTAGAGATCCCGGGTTCGATCCCCGGCAGCGGTGTATTTTTGGATATTATTGACCACACTGACAGAATCTTTTCTACAGTCGTTCACCGTCTTCTGCTGATTCAAGATGGGCAGTTGTCAGTTCCTGGGGAAAATGTGCATTGACCTGGTTAACAACTTATGCACGCCAGCCCAGGAAAATTGTGGTTAGGTAATCTGACCGGCTTGAAATTAAACCTTACAAGTGTTGACAAGGCCATTAAACCCCAAAACAAACAAGACTCAAGAACATGAAAAACAAGCTTTGGTTTGAGACAAAAAGAAAAAATAGAAACATTTGAGGAGAAACACATTATCTGTTGCCTGGCAACAGATAATGTGTTTTTCTGTTAGATATGTCTCGTTGAAGTCTATTGCATACAATGATTAAAGTTCTGGCAAGAGCTTGACATTTTAATGATAGCAGGCAACCATTTGTCTTCCACTCATAAAAAATAATTCTATTTTCTATTTTCAAGATTTCCAGATAAAGAACTACTGACAGCTCTCTCCGTATTGGCTCTTCGACCGATTTCATTTTTGTCAAAGGCAGAGCTAGCAGAATGGGGAAATGACTCTATTGACCGACTGGGTAAATTCTATGGACAGCCGAGGAATCTCGAATACAAAAACCCAGCTGCCAAAGAAACTGAAACCTACAGATCTGAGCCAGTGATTAGTGCCACAGACTTAAAGGTTTGTAGTTTTTAGATAATTGTTGTTTTGTCAGATGAGGCAGGTCTTTATTTTTAAGTAGGACTCACTAAGGAGTGAATATGTTCCAGTAAAGAAGTGCTGTACTTGTAATCAAGGGATCATGATTCCCTGCTCCTCCAGTCCTGCAGATTAGACTTTAAACTGTGGTCCATACCAGTCTGACCTTGTTGTTGGTAGGATGTTAAACAAACACTCATTCTGTCTAAAAGCCAGATGTTGAGAACTGCCTTTTTGTCAGGGGGCTAGCTGCTTGCACTCAGACTCAGTCCAGTGCAATCGTATGTCAAAACAGTTCCACAATCACAAGACATCCCTACTCATTGCATCAAAACCAATAGAAACACACACAAAAGTCTACATTGTGTGCATCTATTCATTGTTTTGTTCTTTGTAATGATGGCGAACAACCAGCCCTCATTTTAATGACAGTTGATTAAAATTAAAAGAAAAAAATCCACATTTTTATTTTTCCTCCAGCAATTATATTTCGCTTAACCCTAGCTGAACATGACAATCCCAATCTTTTCAAACAGTGTAGATCGAGATCAGGTGGCCTCCGAGCTTGGATCTATACTGTTTGTCAGTCTGTTTGTGAATTTCAGTGAATAAATTACATAAAAGTAATATGATTGGGAATATCATGAGTCAGAGTGGGTGTGGCTAAATTAATTCATTCAGCAGGATAAGGGTTAAAATACTTTCTTCTAGGCTGAGTGGCTGAACCTAAAGCAAGTGGTCAAGATCCAACAGTACCCAAGAAAATCTATGGCATCTCTCTGGAGACTCATTGCTGAATATCACAAGGAAGACTACCCGAATTTGATAATTTTGGCTTCCCTTGCCCTTACCCATCCAGTACATACGGCAGACTGTGAAAGAGCCTTCAGTTCACAAAATAAGGTCACAACTCCTGGAAGGAATAGGCTGTCGTTTGATAAGTGTGATCAGCTAATGCGGGTGATGATAGAAGTACCAGGAAGTGACGAAGAACCAGACAATCTCAACACATTCTTCATTCGTGCACTGACAGAATGGACATCAGTTAAGGACAGATTGATTTTCTGTGCTTCTAATAAGCAGAACAAAGGCCATTAACATTTGGCAAACAGTGCAGACTGACAGCGTTACCGTTATGAACCTGGGTTCTCAGACAGTCAAATAAGCATAGTGGGCCCAGATCAAACTGCTCCTAGAAGAGCAGTCTGATCAGGGTCCACTAAATTTGCCATTCAAGTTTTAGTTTATTGTAAACACTTTAGGATAATTACACTGTGTTTTCAGCTGTCTGAAGAGATTGTGTGCTTCTGCTACACTTTTTCAGGCAAGATAGCAGCATAACTTCATGTTTATAACTTTATGTTCTTAGGCAGGCAGAAGCCTGAAAATCAGTTGTTGTTTTTTTCAACCAACCTTTTTTGAGGTGTTCTTACTAGTCAATTTTAACCCTTCTCCTGCTGAATATTCAAATATGCCACATCCATTACTTATTTATCAACCAATCAGATTACTTGATGCAAATTAATTATTAGTGCAACAAATTCGTAAATTGAATGACAAACAATGAAGATCCTGATGATCAGGTGGCCATCTGATCTGGATCAACATTGTTTGAAAGATAAGACATATCTGGGCTCAGCAGGACAAGGTTAAAGTATTTTATTATTTAATTCATTTTCTGGCATTGAATGGAATAAAATTTCTAAATGGAAAGTGATTACTATATAGGAACTGGCTGCTGACAACCGGTTGTCACCAGCCTGTGAGGCTGCTGACAACCAGCTGATATTAAACTCGTTTACATTGATAAGGTTTTATTTGACATGATTTTAAAATAGATTTTTAAGTTATATTTGCTATTCTATCACAAACTGGGGCTGAAACTAGCTGATTGAGAACAGGTTCAAACCATGAGACATGGAAAAAATACTTTTGTTCTGAAGGACATGGTCTTCAGTCTGCAACAGTTTACAGAGATTTTTGTTTGACAATTATTTCTGAATGGCCTCTTGTGTCAAACAAGGTTTTGGATGGAAAAGTACATATATTTCCCTGTAACCATAAAAACCAAAAGTTAGTCAAACTACCACCAGTATGTTTGTCTGGAAAACATATCTAACAAATGAAAGCACTGGTGGCCAGAGGTGGATTGTTTATCTCAGAGTGTAGGCTGAAAAAATGGTTCTGAACTTTGACTTTAGACTGTTTTATTATATCATCTGTAATACTGATTAATGGGCTCAGTCCAATATTTGACCACCCTGGTACTAGAAAAGAAATTCACTGATACCAACCTCAGGACCCGGGGGTATGCCCCCCTCAGAAACCATTCCGATCCCACCCCACATTCATATATGATATTGTTTCTTAGGATTAGACACAGTCTCTGACACCTAAAGGTCTCCCTGGTGGTATGGCTCACCCACTCCAGTTTCAAGGGCATGGAAAAATAAGCCCAAAATTTTGTCAAAAAGGGTCCACAGTAAAGTTCTGTTCGATGACTTAATTTGAAATTTGGAATATAATAAAATACGGATATAAATTTTGTAAGAAGGTTTCAAAGGGTCCCCCAGGACATGCACCCCAGTCCACATCCACTTCATTAAAGGGTCGATTAATGTATCTCAGAAACCGTTCAGATCCCCACGGTCACCCAAACCCTTAAGATACTGATCACAACAGTTGTCGTCTTTTTGACATCTTGTTTGTTTGATTTGAGGTTTAATGTCCCCATCAACACTGTAAAGGTCATTTTGGAGACACTGCTTCCAATTTTGTGGGACTTTTACCCGACATTGAGATGAAATGACATCTCAAGCCCTGCCGCCCAATGAAACCAATATAGTTTATATGCATGGACGGGCCGACTCGCACCGCTTTGCCTGGGCAGACTTAGATCCTCTAAGCGATTTACCAGCTATACTCGTGTGCTGGTCGGTTTCAGCTCTGCGTGGAAGCATCATGCAACCCATATATTTCTTCAAGTCCCCATGGACGGGGGGCCCCCGTCGGGGGCCTCTTTTTGACATCTGGTAGCTTTAAAAGTCATTTTTGTAAACAGTGTGAACCCAGATCTGTAGGTGCAGTCTGATCAGAGTTCACACACTTTGCCTGTATACAAAAATATTTTCTAAAATGTTTGCAAGAAGATGCAGCAGTCAATACAAACAGATGACATTTTGGATGCATGTTTTTGTGACAACTAAAGGGCTTAATCAATTACGATCATTGATGGCAATTTGATGCTGTTCCTTATGAGGCACATTCAATGGCATCAACCTGGTATCCCCTTTGGGTATGCCTCGATCACCCACCCCAGTTCACTGTTGACTGAATATCTTGGAAACTGTTCAGATCCTCACTGATAAACGATATACATGTACATTGTTGTTCCTTATGATAGGATGCATCCATTTGTACTGACAAGGGATCCCCATGCCTGACCCCTCCAGTTCACATAAAGCTAAATATCTTGGAAAACATTTGGAAAATGTTCAGATCTCCATGCCTAAATAATAAATTTCACAGAAATGGAGTTCACATTTGAGCTCATTTGAACATTGGGACGTTTGTCTGGGAGACTACGAGGACTGTTCAAATATGAATGCAACTAAGCACATAAAAATGATTCCGTGATAGATTTCGATGAAAAATCTATTTTGTCCCCTCAAAGTATTCCCCTTTATGATTAAGAGTCGGCACTCTTACCCATTAGTAGATGCCTCCGTGGTGTAGTGGTTACGCTACTCGCCTTGTAAACCAGGGGTCGCAGGATCGATCCCGGGCTTCTCCAGACATTCGGATGAAAGTTTAACAGATATACAAATTTTCAGTCTTCTGATCCAATCATTGAATGCATTTTGGTAGTCTTTTCAAGGTATACTATGAAGGCACTGGAATATTGCAGAACCTAGGTGTTTGCGCTGTACACATTTTCGACCAGAAAGGTATTTTTCAGCTGCGGGAGCAAAAAAAAATCACATGGGACAAGGTCAGTGGAATACGGGGGGGGGGGGGGGGGGGGGGTGAGGGAGTTCAACAAACTTTTCCTGCTTCAGATAGTCTTGCCCAATGAACGCCTTGTGCGATGACGCATTGTCATGTAGCAATCTGACATTGGCCAAACCAGTTGCGGGTCTTCGTTCTTTGAAATATTTCTTCAATTTTCGAAGAATTTATTCTTGTAAAACTTCGCATTTACAGATTTGTCTTTAGGCACAGCAACCTGAATAGCAGGGCCCTGATTTGAAAAGAATATGGCATACATTACCTTCTTGACGCTCATGGTCCGCTTTGAAATGCATGGTCTTTTGCAATACTTTGTTGCCCATATTTTGTTCTGAATTTTTCGTTTTGACTCAAAAAAGTGAACCGATGTCTCGTCACCTGTGACGACATTAGCGAAAGACCGTGCATTGTAATTTGGAAACTTTTTAAGCAGCTTCTTGGCGCACTGAATGCGTGTCTTTTTCTGCTCATCTGTCAACAGATGGGGAATCCATCTAGCACAGATCTTTCTCATTTTCAAATCCCATTTCAGAATTGTATGAGCTGCTCCTAATGAGATGCCAACCATACTAGCTATTTGCCTAGTGGTGTATCGTGCATCGGTAGCAACTATTTCTTTCACTCTAGCAACCATCTTGGCAGATGCTGCACTTTTCGGCCGACGATCATGTGGTGCATCTTCTGTTGAGCCTAGCCCACAGCTGAATTTCTTACACCAACGAAAAACTGTCGGAAAAGACATTTCATTATGCCCATAAACCGAACATATTTCATCAAAAATGTCTTTGCACCGTATACCAACAATACAACGATTCTTAATATAGGACCGTATTTCAACGGCGTACTCTGACCTTCTTCCAACCATGTTTTGTATTAGTATACAAGAGTAGACAGTGTTTATCGAACGATATACATGGCTAAAGTCAACGGATTTTAACAGGTTTGGTATCAATGTATAGGTAAAATGTTTTTCGACGCTGTGATATTTATTTCCAGGTGATTTTCGCATTAGTGCATGAGAAAACGTTCTACTTGCATTCATATTTGAACAGTCCTCATATAATTGGTAGATCAGTTATACACAACATGTTCATGTAATTATATCTTGTTTACACCAAATTTGAGATTATTTGGTTCGAAGATATACTAGAGCATACATTGTACAGTGCAAAATTGGAGTCTATGTACTGGTATGACCTTGAAAACTAGCTGTAGGTCAAAGTCAGCACAATTTATTCAAGTTTTTGGTACATTGCACTAATAGATTGTTCCAAGGATGACCATACATATAATTCATACATTCATTCTAGAACAGGCAAAGTATTTCTAATAAAAAAATGACAATTTCGGGCAGCCTGTGACCTTGAAATAAAAACAAGGTCAAAATACCTTAGTCACTGTTTTGACAGGTTTTAGTCATTGGGTTAATGATGCACATACTGATGCAAGTGGATGCACATACTGATGCAAGTGTGGTAAGAATCCATTAAATTGGTTCAAGAGATACACTGCATCAATTACCCAAAGCCAGAAAAAACATACCAAAAACATTGTGCCCTCTTCTCTATATTAGGGTACATGTACATACCTCCTCGACTCATTCAATAATTGTTTTCCATTATAATGTATATCTTTTCAACCCTTACTCAATGGAAGTTGTAACTAAAGCATTTAGGGCATCTTTCTGCACCGAAAACAATGCCCCCTACCGTTTGTTTGGGCATATAACTCTACTATTGGGCCTCCGTGGTTAAATGGGTAAATATTCGGAACCTCATCTCCTTACCATACTTGTGCTAAAATTTGATCAAGTGAGTGTTTGAGTTTTACGTCTCACCAACAGCTAAGGTCATATGGAGATGGGACCTTGGTTTAAAGACTCATCCGAATGTCTGGAGAAGCCCGGGATCGATCCTGCGACCCCTGGTTTACAAGGCGAGTAGTGTAACCACTACACCACGGAGGCATTTACTGATGGGTAAGAGTGCCGACTCTTAATCATAAGGTCTCTCACTCAGGACCACATGTGATATGCCAAGTTCTGTCATGGGAGGTCAGGTCAGAGGTGTTTTTTCTCTGTGTACTCAGGTTTATGCCCACCTGATTAATGACTGGCTTGAAATAAGTGAAATCATCTTGAAAGCGCCGTAAAACTGGAAAAAAACTCACACTATTATTAATGATTCATTTGGCAAGGTATCCTATATGCATGATACATGTACATTATTTACTTTTTTTGACTCTCACACATTAGAAGTTTCAACTAAACCAAGGGTGTCTTTCTGACAGTAAATAGATAAAAACTTGTGACTATAATAGGAATTTTGTATAGCATTTTCTGCATTCAAGGGAACATATCTCATACAACAGAGCTTTGACAGAAGATCTTCCATTATTTAGCAGTCTCCAATCACTGTCAAACTCGTCAGCCAAAAGGGGGACATTTTACATCTGTTCTTGATAGAGAAATGTTGTGGGTTTTCACAAAGGTGGGAAGTGTAAATATTTAACAAAATTCACAAATTGCAAATAAAGTGATATATTTTAGCATAATTTGGCAGCCTGCAAAAGATATTAACAATTTTATGCCTCAACCTTAAGTTAATCGATTATCCTGGCTGGTATGGAATTACCCCCACCCACCCAGACCTCACCGTAAATTTTTTAACTAAATTAAAAATATCTAATGATAATGATAATTTCTGGACTTCCATTTTTATTCACATCTACGTGGTTAAATTATGATCACATAAAGCAGATACTGCTGCAGATTTATATTTGTTCTAAGAACATCAGTAATGCAACCTACAATATATAGCAATACTAAATAACTAGAGAAAGTGACCAGTGGGTCACGTATACCCCCGGCCAGCGTCACCCTCTGATATATCTTTCGAGCTTGTATGTAATATGAATGAAGTCAAGAAGCTATAAGAATCTATAAATGTGCTTGTAAAAGCTAAACCAAACATTTTCTAAATGGACCAAGGGAGTGAGGGCATCAAATAGAACATACAGGCATCTATAAACTTTGACATAAAACTTTAACCAAATGTAAAATTTCTAAGTCCGTGACCTTGAGGTCAAGGTCACCGTGGGTGGGTGAAGGGACATGCATCATGAAATCATTTATCAAGCATGAAGAGAATCTAACATGTGGCTACAGGGATATCAGCAATGAAAAAGGTTTAACACAAAACTTTGACATAAAAGTAGATGAACAGACAGACAGACAGCCCACCCAGGGGCTTGACCCAGAGGCTTAGATATTCCATATGAAAGGTAATGCTATAGAGATATCCTTTTCCAAACATGAAGAGAATCTAACATGTGGTTACAATGATATCAGCCATGAAAAAGGTTTAACACAAAACTTTGACATAAAATTAGATGAACAGACAGACAGACAGCCCACCCAGGGGCTTGACCCAGGGGCTTAGATATTCCATATGAAAGGTAATGCTATAGAAATATCCTTTACCAAACATGAAGAGAATCTAACATGTGGTTACAGAGATATCAGCAATGAAAAAGGTTTAACACAAAACTTTGACGTAAAAGTAGATGAACAGACAGACGGACAGACAAACAACCCACCCAGGGGCTTGACCCAGGGGCTTTGATGTTCCATATGAAAGATAATGCTAGAGAGATATCCTGTACCAAATATGAAGAGAATCCAACCTGTGGTTACAGAGATATGAGCAATCAAAAAGGTTTAACGCAAAACTTTGACGTAAATGTTCACGAACGGCCGAACGAACGAACGAACATACGAACGAACCAACGAACGGACGAACGGACGGAAAGACGAAAACTATATACCCCCTGTCATACTTCGTATGCCGGGGGTATAATAAACCATAAAGACTCCAAGAAACACACCCAAAAAGGTTTATAGGAAAGATAAAGTCATTCAGGATATATCAACTAAGAACAAAAGAAAAAACCTATCAAATTCAGGTTTTATACAGCTGGTTGTCAGCAGCCTCACAGGCTAGTGACAACCGGTTGTCAGCAGCCTCACAGGCTGGTGACAACCGGTTGTCTGTAGCCTCACAGGCTGGTGACAACCAGTTGTCAGTAGCCGTCGCCTAATATACATGTGTATCCTTTCTGCGTCTTAAAGTTTTGGACGGTGTCCTGAGCAATAGTGCAGATCAAGACCAGCAATCAGATCAGACTGCTGTTCTTAGTCTGCACTGCTGCTCATCATCTTCACTGTTTGTTTTTAAAGTTGTAAGATATGTAAATTTTTAGATGTAAAGATTGTTACGATAAGAAGGAATGTTCAGGAAAGGCCACAATGTCAGACACAATTTATTGACATTCTTCCTAAAAACTGCAGTCTCAGATAGCAGCATCAGCTTCCAGGAGAGGTCATTTTTTTGAGCTCAGAAATGCTTAATATATAGTGGATAAACTTTAAAAAAAAGGCAGGTCATAAAACTAATATGAACACATCTGTAGTGACAAATGGTTACTGGCACGTAATATGACCCCGTCTATGAAGGCCCTATATTGCCATTTGAATTATTTCTGCGATAAAATACAGTTTCAAGACATTAAATGATAAATAGAATCTTACACTCGTTGCCATTTCATATGAAATTAATGAAACTCCCTAAAGGCTTATTGTAAAAATTTCATATGAAATGAACCCCTATTGTAAGATCCTCTATTTATGCAATATTTGAGTCAATATTTTTGATTATTTGTTTGTTTGATTTGAGGTTTAACGTCCCAGTCAACACTAAAGGTCATTTTGGAGACGTTGCTTCCAGTTTTGTGGGACGTTTACCCGACTTTGAGATGAAATGACATCTCAAGCCCTGTCGCCCAATGAAACCAATAGGGTTTATTAGCATGGACGGTGCGGCTCTCCTGGACAGGCTTAGATCCTCTTAGTTGTTTACCAGTACTAGTGTGCGGACCGAATTCAGCTCTGCGTGGAAGCATCATGCAGCCAATATATTTCTTCAAGCCCCTATGGGCGGGTGCGGCTTTGTTTCAGTGTTGACCAAGGGGCAAAGAGTGTACACACAAAAGAATAGAAAGAGCTAAAAGGAAATTTTTTTTCACTGAGCATGACAAAAAAATCTTTAACTATATGCAATCACATTTGACATGAAAATAACATCATCACTTAATGAAAATACAGAGGACCCTCATTGTAATGACACTATTTGTTCGCTAATATTTTGCCGTTATATGAAAGACTTTGCCGTTTTAAAGAGTATGATTGGCAAAAAAAGGGGCATACTATCCTTACTTACTCCAAGAAACAAATGTTTAAGATATTTGTTAGGATCATCTTGGTGATTCTAACTAATTTATCTACATGTATATCATTTCTTGCTTGTGTATCTTAAGTATGGATTCGAAATAGGCATTTCCAACCTGATTCATGCCTGTGCCGATGGGGAAAAATGCTAAGGATTCATTCCTCTGAAATTGTCCTTATAACGCATTTTGTCATTAAAATGAATTGCCGGTACATGTATAAAGAGGGCTGACTTAACATCATCACATAACAATCACATTTCACTGACATACACATGGATATATTGCAACCTATCATGGCACTGAACACATTGTTGACTTATAGTGATATTGCAATGTCATTTGTAAAAATAGAAAATAAAAGTAAGAATTATGGTGTTGTGCAGTGACAGTGATAAAGCAAATTTGAAAGCAGCCTGATAGATACAGCAGCTATACTGCTAAATTTTTAATGCTGCCTTAATTATTCTAACTTTTAGAAATTAAGAGTTGCAACAGTTACAGAAGGATTCAAGCCCTTATAAAAGCAGAGGAAAATTTTCGAAGAAATATTGCTATTCTCCAGGTACATCACAAAAACTTCCATGGTGTAATTGGTAACATCTACACTGATAAAGTGAAAGATCTGGGTTCGAATCCTGGTGGAAGTATCAGTTGTAAAGGAGTATAGCACTATGAGAACATCAGATAAGATAAATTAAACTGAGATACATGTAATAAGAAGGTGTAATAAAGATAAGAAAGATAATTAAGATTTTACTTATTTATTGTTCAGTATAAGCTTTTGTTGTGAGTATTTGTTATTTGCCTCAATGAGGTGATTCTATCAAGTACATGTACTTATGCAACATACATTTTTTCATTAAAGACAAGAAACAATTATCCTCATTAAATGCATTCTTATGAAGAGCTTAAGGTTAAATTTAATGAAAATGGTAGGTTTTGGTGTAATTTATCTCAAAATCCGTTTTTCCCCTCATTTTTCAAAATTTCATTTGTGGTAAAGTTTTGTTTGTACTGGATCTTAACTGCCCAGTTGACACTATTTTAGATCATTTTTGAGCCGGTCAGCTTAACCATCCACACTTTCAAGGATAGGTTTATACGTAAGCGGTTAACAAGTACAGTGCGCATTCTTTTGCCTGTTAACCGCCTATATATAAGCCTGTCCAGGAAGTGTGGAAGTGTGATTAGGTAAATTGACTGAATCCATATGACCTAAATGGTACTGACTGGGTCGTAAATCTCAAGTAAAAAAAAATATATGTACTTGTGTGTGTGTTTGAATTCTATGTACCATCAACAACTAAGGTCATATGGAGAAGGGACCTCGGTTTAAAACAGTCTGGAGTGGTGGGGAGCTGATCCACTACACCAGGGGGGCTTCTATGTACTTGAGTGTGAATGATTGTTCATGTATGTGTCATAATATGGTTGCTGAAATTAGCTTCATGCGTGCTACTGTGTGCACTTTCCAGACATTTTCCCCCAAATTCATTTGATGATTTGAATTATTGCAATTTGACCCAAACCCCTTAAAGACTGTTTATAATATGTAAGTTAAAAGATACAATGTAATCATATCCCATTCAAACTTGAGGACATTCAAGAACTCTTGTCTGGCTGCGAGACAGTAACCTTCATTATCCTGAATGGCAAATTCTCTTCTCCTCTGCATGGAGGTTTCCTATGCATGAAAACATATTAGCTTCCAAAATGTGAACCATTTATGTTAAACAACTGTGCCATTAATGTTAATTCACTGTTATCTGTCTTGCTACTGTGTTTAATACTGTTTATTCATTAATTTTTTGTGTTCATAGATTGCTGATATTATAATTGTTTGTGATACAAATAAAATCAAAGCGCACTGGCAGCACTGGTGGGTCAATTGCCTCGGAGTATAAACTGGAAAAGGACTTTGACCCTTTTGATTAACCCTCAAATATCTGTACTCTAAGCATCTGATCTGGGTCTATCCTGTTTGCCGAACCCAACACTCGATTCCAGCCAAGATTCTATAGATAGCCTTCTGACGTTTCACTCTGACCGCATAACAACAAGAATAGCGGGGCTATTTTCTTTAAATATCCTTAACCTTAATTTCCTACAAATTACTGATAGTTACCAGGATACCAACAACGAAAAGCTGCTGCATTTAGTAGTATAGCTGTGTCGGAGTGTCGTCTTCTGAAACTTCTTGCAAACTTTTTTTCGGAACCAGATCAGACTGTAAACTTAGATGCATTCAAATCTTGAGCCACACTGTTTGCAACACTGTTTTTAAAAGTAAAAGGCCAACAGTTTTCGCGATTGGCATCCCGATATATTGTACATATAAGTCATGACACTTATTTCAATTTTAAGAAATTCTTCACCGCAGCCACTATGTCTACACGTTTCACTTACTGCTTCTGCTGGATTAATGAAATTTGTTTGATTTGAGGTCCATTCAACACTGTATATGTCGTTTTGGAAACGTCGCTTCCAATTTGGTGGGACTTTTACCCAGCATTGAGATGACATGACATCTCAAGCCCTGTCGTCCAATGAAACCGATCGGGTTTATAAGCATGGACGGTCCGACTCGCACCACTTCGCCTGGGCAGGCTCAGAACATATTTAACGTTACTGCAGCTGGTGTCTGGGAATGTGTGGCGACCGTAAAAAAGCTTCCCTGCCTTACATCATAATGTAGTTTATATGTTCTTGTCCTTTGGGATCATTGATTCCATTGTGAAATTTTGAAAATATTTGAGGGCCGAATTGGCTGAAACTAGCTAGTCTTGCCCAGAAAACACGTACATTTCATATTTTCCAGTTCTGTGGTGTATTCCATGCTTCCAAAGGACAACCGTTTTATAGAACATTTTAGATCCTCTAAACGGTTTACCAGTACTCGTGTGCGGTCGAATTCAGCTCTGTGTGGAAGCATCATGCATCCCATATATTTCTCAAGTCCCGATGGGCGGTAGGCAGTGGGTTAATGTAACTTTTTTCTTATACGAGAAGAAAAACGGTCCCTATTTCTAGCCATTTGCCTATATTTTGCTAAAACTATTATAGAAATGTTCCATGAGTAGTCTTCATGAGGCAGATAGTTTTTCTGCCAAGAGCCCGGTTTAGTGACTGCTATGGCAAACAAAATGCAATAAAAAGGATACTTTTCAAAATCAACTCAGAAACCATATTGAACATGCAATTTGTAGTCATCTACCATGCAAATGATTTCTCTATCCAACATTGGTTTTAGCTGGTTGCCATGGCACTTCACATATATACATAATAAAGTAACCATTTCTGCTGAACACTCAAGGTCACATTGTTCCAGTCATCATCAAACTTGGTCAGAATGATCTTCATGACAATATCTTGGTCAAGTTCGAACGCTGGTCATGTCGGGTCAAAAAGTAGGTCTGTAGGTCAAATCACAGAAAAACCTTGTGAACACCGGAGGCCACAGTTTTGATGCAATTGTCATCAAACTGATTCGGAATGATCATGTCGAGTTTAAAAGTAGGCCAGAAGGTCAAATATTTGGTAAAACTGGTGAACATTCTTGAGGCCACCATTTTGGTCAAGTCACCATCAATCTTGCTCAGAATGATCATCTTGACAATATCTTGGCCAAGCAGGTATATGGATCATGTCGGGTTAATAAGTAGGTAAAATTAAATAAAAAACCTTGTGAACTCTCTGGGGGCTTTTACGCCAAGGTCAAATTTGGTCACAGACTTTTGTATAGGAATTAGTCAAAATTGTGTATTTTTTTTTAAACTATTGCAGCCTGTGGTCTGAAAATTGGTAGATGCAGTAAGCTAAATGAGTGGGTTAAACTATAAGCATATTCAAGGTCAATCTTTGACCTTGGCCCACAGTCATTCAGATATGAAAATTGAAATTTATTTTCCTCAGAAAGCACTAAGCCATTTGTAACAAATATCCATACAAATAACCTTAGGAACAAGGAAATGGTAATCGATTAAAATGAGTTTGGTCACATTACCAAGATGACTGCCATGCCCATATACGGTAAAAACCTTCAAAAATCTTCTCCCAAGCCAAAGGACTGATTATCATGAAACTTAGTATGTAGCAATGGGGACTTGGGCTCATTATAGTATGTTCAAATGTGTTTGTTCAAATGATGACTCTCAGATGACCTTGACCTATTTTTCGCCAAGGTCAAATTTGGTCACATAGAGTTTTGTGTGGGAAAGCGTCAAAACAATCTAGTTTTGGAAACTATTGATCCGAAAATTGGTAAACGCAGTAAGCTACATGCGTGCATTAAACTAAATGAGTATTCAAGATCATTCCTTTGCCTAAGGCCTTTCAGAATCAGATAAGAAGACTAAAACTTATTATTATCCACTGGCACCTCTAGGGCGTGTGTAACCAAATTTTATATAAAAGCTTATAGAAACAAGAAAATTCATTAATATGAAGTTGGTTACATTACCAGTAATACCAGCATGGCCATATAAGGTAAAAACCCTTTAGAAATCTTCTCTCCGGAACCGACAGACTGATTTTCAGGAAACTTGGTATGTGATATTGAGGCCTTGGGCCTATTATAGTTTCTTCAAACGATGACCCCTGGATGGCCTTGACCAATTTAATGTCCAGGGCCCAGGATTACAATCGCTACTTAAGTTAAGGTCGACTTAACGATTTAAGGAGGAATTCTTGTCTTAGTAAAGTATTTCCTTAAAAAGTGCATTCGAAAGCCACCTATTTCATTTACTTAGCTAAGAATTTAACTTCGGAAGAAGTCGTAATTTTGACGGAAATTTTCACGAAGATTAGCACGTAAGTTTCAATTACACATTGACCGGCCCCGATAGCTCAGTTGGTAGAGTGTCCGCTCCGGGGAACGGGAGGTCTCGGGTTCGATCCCGGGCCGCGACATACCAAAGTCGTTAAAAATGGTACTAGCTGCTCCTCGCTTGGCGCTCAGATTTACGGGGTAGAGCTAGGACTGGTCGATCCAGTGTCAGGATAATGTGACTGGGTGTTGTATCATGTAATGTGTCTGGGACATGATACTTCAGTGAGGCAGCACTATAAACGTGAGCATTGAGCTCCCTGTCGCAACCAGACACCGTCGTAATATGACTGAAAAATTGTTGAAAGCGACGTTAAACCCGAGTTCACACACACACTCAATTACACATTGATGTAGGCGGCCCACAGCTTTCCCGCGATCTGTCAAAAATCTCTACTTCTGCTTGAATGGATGGAGACAATAGAAAATATGATTGTTTAGTTTCCATTTCACTGCATAAACCATGAAAAATGTTTTATATACTATAAAACCTGTGTAATTGAAGGATCAAACTCGATCACAAATTGTGCGGGCAAACATTGGTCACAAAGTAGCACCACGACATTTTCAAAACGCTGTTTCTTTGGGGTCTCTTCAGAAACAAGAACTCATTAAATATTTTAATATGCAAAGCTCGGTTTAATGGAGTCTTATTTGAATTGAGGTTTAACGTCCCTGTCAACACTATGCAGGTCATTTTGGAGACGTTGCTTCCAATTTTGTGGGACGTTTACCGACTCTGAGATGAAATGAAACCTCAAACCCTGTCGCCCAATGAAACCAAAAGGCTTATATACAGTGGACGGTGTGACTCACACCACTTTGCCTGGGCAGACTTAGTCCTTCCAAGCTGTTTAAAAGTGCATCGGGAAAATTCGCTTATATAATTCTGACCCCCTTGAACCCCACTTTTATTTTGTAAAACTGGAGTTTGAGGGGGGGGGGGGGGGGGGGGGGTCAACTTTTTTTTTTTTACTTATTTCCGCTCTAAAATATAGAATGTGGTACCGGTCAGAACCGCCTAACGTGTACCAAAAGTCTATATTTTGAGCAGAAATAAGAAAAAAACCACAATTTTTCATCTTAAAAATTTCCTTTCTTGGAGGTAAAATTTATAATGTATTTGTATAGGCGTGTTTACGTTATGCGTGGTCCGTTTCAGCTCTGCATGGAAGTACCATGCAGCCCAATCTGTTTCTTCAAGCCCCGAGGGGCAGGGGCGGAATCGGTTTCATGGAGTCTGTCCATGATTCAACCCTTCTCATGCCGTTAGTCGTATTGAATAATATTCAAAACAATCTGGTATGAGTCGATAATTAAGAAAATAAACATATTCTGCGCTATGGTGAAGAACAGGGAAGACTCCGACACTTTACCCCAGCTACGATATTGTTTTCGGATGTCATCATTACATGTATGTAGCTGATATAGTCATTAAGGACACGATCAAACATCATACAGACAAACACGGAGAAAACCGTAGCTCCAGTCGGAGTAAAAAAAACAAACAAACAAAAAACAAAAAACAAAACAAAAAAAAAAAACAAGACTATAAAATCACTGTACATTCGATCTTGGATTTCCCCGTCTTTTTATGAGTCAGGTGAGACATAAAGCGCTCACGCACTCACAAACACACTTAATTACTCACATGCACGAGCTTACAAAGGGAGGTGGAACGCCTCAAGCTCATTTTTATTGAGCATTTCCAGGCAGGGAGAAGAGGCAAATGATTGGTTTTGCAGAAAAAGAAGAAATAACAACATTCCCCTCTACCATTAGCTGCTGCTAGGAAAACAGGCCTTGTCACAATCAGCTGGACGCCCAAGTGACACAAGATACACGTCACCTTCGGCTCACCCAACCAGTACACAATGGCCACACGCGACCTCCAGTTACCGCTTAGAAGCCTGCCAAGGCAAAGTGCCGCAAGTCGGGCCGCCCATGCATATAAATCTTGTTGGTTTCATTGGGCGACAGGGCTTGAGATGTAATTTCATCTCAATGTCGGGTAACAGTCCGACAAAATTGGAATCAACACTTCCAAAACCAAACCTAAATAGTGTTGCGAGGACGTTAAATCTCAAATCAATCAATCAATCAATCAATCAATCAATCAATCAATCAATCAAAAAAACTTCTTTGTATATCATTAATTTTGATATCGAGAATCTTACACAAATGGTCCTTTCATATGAAAAGTACGAAACGGGCCTTCGAATTGGATTTTAAATAGGATTTTATTGCCTTTACCTTGTCCATTTGCCCAGCAAATGTACATCGTTGACATACGTTACAGCTGTTCACGCCAAAATAGTTAATATTTACATGTCAAGTGTAAAACCTATTGTAAACCTATACGCCTGTTCATACTTCCATGAACGCATCGAATCACATGTTTTTCAATGACGTCAAGTGTCGCAAGTCTACACCCTAAACCGTGGTTCTCTATGGTCTCAATGGGCGTTGACGACGACAATGCTGTTCCGCTCTTTGTAGAAAAAAACAGCGTGTAAATGTTTCTCAGCTTTAACAGTTTGCCTTATAAGAATTTTTTCGCCGAGTGATGGGGAAAAAAGAATGTTAATATAAGAAATATTTTTTCCGATGTTCATGAAGGTATGAACGACAGCGGGTCACTAGCAAAGTTTATATGAATCCCTTCAGAGTTCATTTACTTTGCAGGCGACCCTGCTCGTTTATACTTTCACGAACAGCAGAAAAAAAAGTCATTTCATAAATGCACGTGGCGTCATACAATTTCATGACAATGAATATAACGACGGCATATGAACGTTGTGAACAGTCTATGCGTAAAACTAGCAGGGCATACGCGTAGGAACATGGACCCGATGTGCCACAGGATCAGTTTTTAACTAACAGACAAAAGTGATATGCGACGACCCCCCCCCCCCCCCCCAACACACACACACACACACACACACACACACACCCTGACAAAAACAACAAAGTCATTTAGGATCCCCTCTCATGTATAATAACCTTCCCGCACCAAACATTTAATTATTGCCCTGTCACCAGTATTATATAGAGGGTCTTACACGAGTGGTCATTTCATATGAAATTTATGAAACGAGCCTTTGGCGAGTTTCATAAAATTCATATGAAGTGACCACGAGTGTAAGATTCTGTTTATCATATGGCCCCTTGAAATTAAATTTTATCGCCATCAAATGTGTCACTTTTCTTTACAGAAAATGCATGGTTGACATGGACGTCGTCATGACGTTACGTAATCCCGCCGAAGTCTTATTACACGTGTGGTCATACAATTTTTATTACACGACATTATCCACTGCTTATCAATAACGCGATATGTTAAACAGTATTATGTAAAAGGAAGTTTTTACACAGCTCTGTTCGTCGCACACTTTGACACATCAAGGGATAAATACATCCCAGTACCTATATGGCAAGTAGACTTGCCCCGCAGGGAGGAAAAAAAATGGCCCGACCGGGACTCGAACCCAGGACCTCTTGCATATAAAAAAATACTCTACCGTTTGAACTACCGAGCATCACTGTTGATCTCAGACAAATAAAAGCCCTAAGGTTTGCCGTTATTGATATATACATTCAGGTGTCAAGGTCAAATCTTAAAAGTTAAGGTACCTACCTGGGTTGCCTTAAATATTTAAGTATTTTCTTTGGTTAAGTATCGACTTAAACGAACGAATTTCTTTGTAGTAGTTAAGTAAATACTTAGTTTAAGTAGGTACTTAAAATTTAAGTACGCATTGTAATCCTGGGCCCAGGTCCAATTTGGTCGGATAGATATTTGTATGGGAAAAAGTAAAGACTGTATTTTTCGGAAACTATTGCAGCATGTGATCTGAAAATTGGTAGATGCAGATAGCGAAATGAGTGGATGAAACTACTTGAGTATTAAAGGTTAAGGTCAGTTTCTGACCTTTGCCTGAGGTTATTCAGACACGGAAATTAAAACTTACTTTTTTACAGAAACCACTACTCTATTAAATCAGTCTATTTGCAGCGAAAGTCACATGAAAGCTTTGAGGAACAAACAAATGATTTTTAATATGAGTTTTGTTGCATGAACAATATGGCCACTGTGCCCATATACCTGTGGACACAGATCCGTACAAACTTCGATGGGCTTCATTTCATCTTGACTTGAACATCATTCAATATATCCCAACATCCTGCCAGTCAACGGCCGGACAGAAATAAGTTCAAAACACAAGATGATTTTTTAATATGAGTTCGGTCGCGTGAACAATATGGCCACCGTTCCCATATACCTGGGGACACAAATCCGTTCAAACTTCGATGGGCTTCATTTCATCTTGACTTGAAACATCATTCAATATATCCCAACATCCAGTCAGTCAACTGCCGAACAGAAATAAGTTCAAAACACAAGGTGGTGTACTTATGCACATGTCTTTGCTGACTCCTGCACTGTCCAATCAAAATACATCTCAAATGTCAACCAGAAAGTGTTTGCCAAAATGAGAACAATCAATTGTTTGATCTAATTTTAGAAATGTTTGTCAAACTAACTTGATGCAAAGAGATTCATTGGAAGGTACTTCATACGAACTTGAACAGTTTGTGTCCACAGGCGTATAAGGTAAAGACCCTTCAGAAATCTTCGCCGGAACCAATAGGCCCATTATCAGGTCAAATGTCCAAGAGTCTGTCATGGTAAAAAAAAAACCTTTAAAATCTTCTTCTCAGAAATAAAATGGCTCCATAAACTCTCAGCACTCAGGTGAGCAGCTAAGAACCACTAGTCCCCTGTTTTTTTTTTTTTTTTTTTTTGAAAACCTGGCACGGCTCAACAGTTTCCATCAGAGTTTAAAGATGAGTGATCTGGGGCTTAGGTGAGTTTTTTTAAACAGTTTTAGATGTACAGGACTTCACACGTGTAAATAGCCACTGTTCAAGTATACTCCAGATACTGGTAGTTATAGACATAGAAAGTTACAGCTAGATTCCAAAACATTGCAACACATTTTAGTCAAGTACACGTAGTGCAAGCGTACAAGAAACCAAAAAGTGGGAAAAAGAACTATATGTCAACTCACTGTCTGAAATATATTTCAGTGTCTCCTCGGTCATGGAAAAAAATAATTGTTAGTTATGGTCATAGGAAAACAGTTGTTATCGCACTGACTTCAGCTGTTAAATATTTCATGCCCTCCATCTCGACGAAAAGTTCCCGCGCGGCTCTTTTTGCTCACGCTCTAGAGCGTCTCCAAAGTATGCTGCAAATGGTAAATACCGTTTGCAGCCAGTGGTACCCGTGGTAAGCGAACAGTCCCAGTGATGCACTCTGAGCAACTTTGCTAGTCCAATGGTGCTATTGGCACTCAAGATAAAACATTTGGTTATTAGACACATACAACTTTAAGTTGCATCACTTGTAAAAGACAAGGCAATGTGCAAGTAATTTTCCAGTCAGAACTAAGTATTCGGCAGTTGACTTGAGGTTCCAACTTTTGCATATCAATAATATACAGACATTTTGGTTTAGATATCCATCAGCTTCCTTGTGTAGTTTGCTATGCTCGTTTATAGGTAAGACCTATTTTTTTCATATTATTGATCATATTGAATATTGTTTTTATATCGTTTATATAATGTCACGGGGATAAAAATTATCGAAGATACTGAAAATATACGTTAAACTAAAATTATATCGTCTGGGCTGGTGTCCCGTACTATCTTTCATTCTTTCAATATTCTTTCACTCTATTTATTTTCCATATATATCTTGGACTCATCATTAAAGACTTATTGCTGTTCACCACAACTTTCTGCGGTATTTTTGTCAGGTATTGAAACATCGTGAGAAGTCGGTACCGGAAATAATTTCATAGAAAAATGCGAATTTTTATCATATGACGTCGCGTCTGAGAGTGTAATACCGCCATGTATTATTTTCGATAATCCACTAGTGGATTAAATATGCAAATTAGCTAGATACGTCCCGTAACGTACATGTACGGTGTCTTTAACTACGTCGCATTTACTAATGGCGGAATATAATATTTTTGTAAACAATCGTGAATAAAATGCGTTTTAAATGTCATATGATAAATAGAATCTTGCATTCGTGCTCATGTATTATTGAATTTATTAAACTCGTTGAGAAAAAGGGGATAAAATGCTCGGCACAGCCTCGCATTTTATCCCTTTTCCTCAACTCGTTTAATAAATTCAATTAAGAAATGAAATTTATTTTTCTGCAGTTCATGGGAGTATGAACGCAGTGGGTCGCGTGCAAAGTAAATGAACCCCGAAGGGGTTCATGTAAACTTTGCTAGCGACCTACTGTCGTTTATACTTTCATGAAAAGCAGAAAAAATAAGTTTATTTTTTATATTTACATTATTTGCCCCTCATCACTGGGCGAAAAAAATGCTTGAAGGGCAAACTTTTAAAGCTGAAAAACATTTACACGCTGTGTTTCTACAATGAGCGGAGCAGCGTTGACGTCATCAACGCCCGTAGAGAACAATGGTTTAGAATGACGTCACTTAACGTCACTGAAAATCATGTGATTCGATGCGTTCATGGAAGTATGAACGCAATTGTTTTCTACAGGTTTACATTAGACTTTACACTGGAAATGTAAATATTAATACATGAACACTCATGTAAGATCCTCTATATTTATTTATTTATTTACATGCCAGTATAATTTAAATCCCCTCAGCCACACTTGTAAAACAGGATTCCCAAGGGTATGCATTGTTCTTTTTTTCGCTCTGATTTAGATTGGGGGTTGGACTACTCGTTAAAACCACCTCATCTACGTATACTGCAATTTATGTTCTGAGCAGTAATAAGAAGAGTATCACTATTTTTATCTCTTTCAATATATTTGAGAAGGCGTGTATACGTAATTTTCTTAATCTTTATTAAGCATATTAGTACTGCTTTTAGTCCCCTTTCATCACGTGAACAAGTCCGTAAAATGAAGACCCCCCTTAACCCCACTTTTTATAGAGAAAACTGGGGTTTACGGGGGTAAACATTATTTTCCTTTTTTTCTGCTCCAAGACATAGGTTGTGGGTACTCGTTAGAACCGCCTCAATGAGGCGGTTCTAGAGGCGGTTCTAACGAGCACACAAAACCTATGTTTGGAGTATTTATAAGAAAAATATTACGGATTTTCATCAGAAAAATGGCCATTTTGGAGATGTAAAAATGCACTATGTCGCACGGGTGTGTTATCGTAATGGTTGTTATTGAATGTGTACTTATTTTTATTGATTAAAACACAAATCGTGGGCATCGCCAAGGCAGACTTACCTTGTACCCGTAATCAATGTTTTGAGCAGAAATAAGCAAAATAACAGTAATTTCAGTTTTAAAAAATCTTCAATATATTTTTATAAAAATTGTATCTACATATTTTTGTCTCATTTTTGTTAGTCCATAAAGCTTGGAATCGAACAATATTAACATGATTATATAGAAGATATTTCCCAAAGATCTATTTAAAATGTATTTTCATATCCCATTCTATAACAGGAGCTGTCTTGGGTTTTCTTTTTATTTATTTTATTTTTACGCATTTATGCCTGATAAACTATTTTTACGAATGGCTTCAACACTTCAAAACTTGTAACAAGGTGTGATTAAACGAGTATGTTTAAAGCTTCCAGTTTAGACACTGATCAGACAACACATTTAAGATCTGTGGTGTGATCTGGGTCTATACTAATTGGCGAGTACCTTTATGGGTCGCTAGGCATGCATTAATGGGTATTAAATCCATTTCTGGTGACAGAAATGATATCACTAACTATTCCAATAATCCTCTTTTAACTGGTAAGAAACAAATTATTCCTTTGGGAACCTTTTATCAAAACATACAGGATATATTTAGTGACATACTCGCTAATAGCATGGGGCCTTTGAAGTGTCGGTGCCATAAACCCCCCATGATAACTCACTCGTACGTGCATTTTTCACATCTCCAAAATGGCTACTTTTCTGATGAAAATCCTTGAAAATTTTCCTTTAAATGCTCAAAACATAGGTTGTGTGTGCTCGTTAGAACCGCCTCAATGAGGCGGTTCTAACGAGTACCCACAACCTATGTCACATAGCAGAAATAAGGAAAATAACGAATACCCCCGTAAACCCCAGTTTTCTCTATATAATGTGGGGTTTAGGGGGGTGTTCAATTCACGGACTTGTTCACGTGATGAGTGTCGGTGCCATAAAACACCCCAAGCACATGGTGTAATACCCTCGACGTCTTTATGAATTGAGCCTAATTATGAGAAAACCTGTATTGTGCCTATGCGAACGAATGAAGAAAAAAAAGTCTCAGGAAACGGTATCGGAAAAAAGTAACAGAAAAAAAAGTATCAGGAAAAAAATATATCAGGATGTATAAAAGGCCATGTGATGCCATCCTACTTAATCTTTAATTGATAATTCAGTCCAAAACTCCAGTACCTTCGATAATCATGTAAATCCTGACTGATGGTTAAGTTTAATGGTAATTAAAATAAACTGTTTGTTTGTGGTTATAGGGTTTATGAGCAGGGGTTGTCCGACTCGCACCACTGGGCAGGCTTAGACTCTCTAAGCGGTGGTTACCAGTACATTAACTCGACATTGAGATGAAATGACCACTCAAGTCCTGCCGCCCAATGAAACCAAATAGGGTTCATGAGCATGGTCGGTCAGACTCGCACCATTTTCATTTATTTGATGGAAGGTTTAACGTCCCCGTCCCCACTATAGTTAATTTTGGAGACATTGCTTTCAATTTGTTTGACTTTTACCCACCACTATAGGCACTGAAATGAAATGACATCTCAAGCCCTGCCACCACCCAAAAACCCCAAAAAGGTTCATGTGTATGGGGCGCCGTTTAACTATTTAATCCGTATTTATAGATATCCATAATTATTTATGGATATCCATAATTCGAATTATGGATATCCATAATTCGAATTTTGGATATCCATTATTATTTATGGATATCCATAATTATTTATGGATATCCATAATTCGAATAATGGATATCCATAATTATTTATGGATATCCGTAATTCGAATTATAGATATCCATAATTCGAATTATGGATATCCATAAATCGAACTGAATTAATGATATCCATAAATCGAATAATGGATTTCCATTATTCGATTTATCGATAGCCATAAATCGAATTATGGATATCCATTATTCGGCTGATTTATGGATATCCATAAATCGATTTATGGATATCATTAATTTAGATCCAAATATGGATATTCATAAATCGAATTATGGGTATCCTTAATTCGAATAATGGATATTTATAGAAACCCAATAGAGTTTATAAGCACGAGCATGGACCACTTTTGTTTTGTGTGAACGTCCCCATCTACACTGTCATTTTAGAAGCCTTCGTGGTGCAGTGGTTACGCTACTCGCCTTGTAAACCAGGGATCGCAGGATCGATCCCGGGCTTCTCCAGAATTTCGGATGAGTCTTTCAACCGAGGTCCCGTCTCCGTATGACCTTAGCTGTTGGTGGGACGTAAAACTAAAACTCACTCACTCACTCACACTGTCATTTTGGAGACAATTTCTGAGACTTTTACCCGACACTGAGATTAAGTGACGTATCATCCCTTTTATAAGGCCAGGATTACAGAGATATGTTGCAAAATTGAATATTAAGCTGAAAAAAAAATATGGAACCCGTTCCTCGGTCCCTAGGGAATTCCTCTTCATAAGACATAGGGGGAAACGTAAGGAGATTTTCGACTTATCTTGCCAATATTTGCTGTGTGTACTCGTTAGAATCGCCTCGATGAGGCTATTCTAATGAGTACAAACAGCAAACTTGCCAATATTTGCTGTGTGTACTCGTTAGCATCGCCTCAATGAGGCGAATTAATGAGTGCACACAACAAACATTTATATTATAGAACACGGTAAAGACGTCCCAAAATTATCCCCTTGATGTCTCCTTGCAGTAACCGTCATTGGCTCGAACTACCCCTGTCTCGAACAAATTTCTGTGGTCCATAAGGTGTTCGAACCATTGAGGTTCGACTGTACTTTTCTCCAATTACCTATGCGAACAACGAAGATGCCAGCCAGCCTTGCTAATCCGCAGTCTGATTATCGTTTTTGATATTTCGCTTGTTTGTATCTTACAATGAGCCTCCCTGGTCATACTTAGAAGGAAGCCCCGAATATATCTTTACGCGACAATGCGCAGTCAATGAAGCATTATAATTTGGGACGGGTACGGAACTCCGTGGCCTATAGTACGCTCTAGGCCTCTCCGCGCTGTGGTTCAAGCCTCGCTCAATTCACACGTGAGGCGCAGAGGTCAGGTGGTTTTTCTCCGGGAACTTAAGTTTTCGCCGCTGATTAACGATTGGTTCGTAATGGAATTAGCATGAATTTATTTTGAAAGGTCCGTAAAACTACCCCACACAAATATCGGATTCAGTACCTACACATAAGTAGCCCCCGCCCATGGGGGCTTGGAGAATATTTGACTGCCCGATGCTTCCAGAGCTGAAACATACCATCACATGAGTACTGGTAAACCGCTTAGAAGGACTTAGCCTGTGAGTTAGACCGTAATGTGCACGTAAGCCCTATTGGTTTCGTTGGGCATCAGCACTTGATACCGGTTAATGGAAGCTACGTCTCCAAAATGTCAAAGTCGGATAATGGTAACGTCTGTAAAATGACCTTAATAGTCTTGACGCGGACGTAAAGCCTCACTTCAAACAAACAAAAACCTACACATAAGAATTCATCATCTGTAATTTTTTTATAGAATAAGGTAAAAAATAAAACCTAGAGGATATATTATCAATTGGGCCCCGTCAAGCGATTTTGGTACTTATCGTCTATGCGAGCAGCGAAGGTTCAGGCGAGCCTGCGTATCCGCGCAGTCTCGCCAGAACCTTCGCTGCTCGCTCATACAAGCAGTGAATCAAGAGGAACCTTCAGACAGAAAGCCATACCCCTGGCACTTCTGAATGACTGGGCATGCGCAGTTAAAATTTGTCATGACGGAATGCTCGAAGACACAAATTCGCTTGGCGGGGCTCAATTAACATTATGTTCACGCAACAGAATCAATGCTTCGTAATAAAAGTTTTGGCCAAATAAATCTGGGATCAGAGGCTCTGACGTTCAATGAGAAAGAAGTTCCCATTGGACAGTGAAATCATGTAACTCTGAACATTGACAATAAATTACTGTGAACATGGGATCCCCCGCCCATCGGGCCTGAAGAAATAGATTGGGCTGCATGCTGCTTCCATGCCGAGATGAGATTCTAAGCCTGCTCTTGAAAAGGGGTTCGAATCGGACCGTCATTGGGAGGCAGGTCTTGAGATGTCAATTCATCTCAGTGTCGGGTAAATCTCCCATAATATTGGAAGTAACGTCTCCAACATGACTTATACTTTGTTGACGGGGACGTTAAACCTCAAATGAAGCAAAACAAACGATGGGATCTTATTGGATAATTGTCTGTATTAATCCGCCAATGGCGGTTCGATTAGCTGCTGAAGAGCCCCGCCTTCTTTGTTTTGCCCAGTGGAGGTAGATTCAGCCCCAGAAGTGCAAATCTAGAAACAAAACTCTTAACACGCGTATGTATGCATCATTTTCACTCACTCGTAGAATATCTATATATAAATGATATGAAGATTTAATTTATGAATCTTATTTAATATTTTTAAATGAAAGTTCAGACTAATCAATATTTTGCCATTGGTAAAACGGAAATAGATTAATATTTGAACATGTTGAACATGAGCTGCACTTGACGAAGCGTGTGCAGTCTCGTCTCAGTGATCACGCAGAGATCAACTATATATCCCAGTATAGGTTAACGTCCCCACATGGTTCAGTGTGCATTTTGACATTTTTGTACGTTAAGAAGCCTCTTGTCGAAAAGCATCTTCCTGTAGGATGTATTCAGACCCAGAGCAAAGCGTGTTTGTCCTCTTCAAATGTTTTCATCAAAAACACCCCTATGTAAATTTTGCTCCCCCCCCCCACCCCCCACCTTTCAACTGGGGTTTAAAGACGAGACCCAATATCTGTGTTTAGGAACACCCGAATATTTTTAAAGCAGTAATATACATTATATTGAACATGCTCATTTTTTAGTAACGAACCCTATCCCCTAAATATGAACACGATAGTTGATAACAAATTAACACCCCGACCCCGCCACAATTTTGAAACGCTGCTTCCACCCGAACAAACTAAAACGGCCTATGTTTAGGGCCGGTCTGACTCACACCTATTCCTGGGCAGGCTAAAACCCTCAAAGCAGTTTGCCAGTAATCGTGTGCGAAAAACAGGAGTACAAGTGTTATCAGAAGACAATACAGCTCGTCTATTCGGAGGGGTTGGGGGGGGGGGGGGGCTATGTTGGATGGGGGCCAGTTAAAAAATCTATTTTGTACCCCTCCCTCCCTATGTTCTGCAACTGACGGTGCAACGGTGGCCTACTCCGGATACTCTGGTTTTAATCCACCTGATTAGACACAAAAAAGTCTGATATAAAAAAGTCTGATTTAACATGAAATCCGTTTTATTTGGTTTTTGACGCCAAAAGCCATTTTCCTTTGTAAAACAGCTATTCAGATCAGAAGAAATCTTCAAGTAAACTGTAGAACTGCATTGTTGCTATATTGCTCAAAAACATTGATTCTGGGTACTTGATAAAACTGCCTGGTCAAGGCGGTTCAATCAAGTCCCCTGATCAAAACATTGATCAGAATCTGATTCTGTTTCTGATCAATGTTTTGAGCAGAGATAAGAAAATATCACAATTTTGTATCTTATTTTTTTTTTGGCCAAAAAATAGACAATGTATTTGTACAGGCGTGTTTTCGTGATGGTTGTTGCGGGGTCTACACCTTAGCGTGAGTTAATTTCAATATAGGTCGTGTTGCTTTAACACGACTTCTGGCCCAGAATAGCTTCAAACAGCTATGTTCATTGGATCTATATGAGCCTGATTTAAAATACCAATCAGACGCTAAATTTGCCTATCGCTATCAAATTATTAAAGCTACGCTCCATCAGCACTCTCAGTGCTTTGATTTGTGTGTGTATCCATTTGACTTAAATCGTCCCGTGCATTGGTCAGTGAGAAGTTTACGAGTTGTCGAGTGAAGTGTTAATTGATTGATCCGTTAATCCCATTGATCGATGGTCGCATGATTTTTTTTTTGTGTGTGTGTGTGGAACATGCATTTTTTCAATGTTTAGACAAGATGCCGAAGTGATAGATGATTGATGTCTTGTAAGTTGACTTAATTTGTTTTTTTCAGGGGCCAGTTTCGTCAATAAACATCGATTAATCTTAAATTGTCCGTACGCACTTTTTAGTCAGTTTCATCAAAACATTGCGAAGTGCTCGTACGAGCTAAATTTGCGTTTCACTGAAATATGTCGCAATTTTGAATATGCTCTGAAACGGGGCAACTATTAAATTGCCACATGCGTGATAACTAGCCGTTTAAAGTAGCTAACACGTTCCAGTGGACCTAGATGTTTGTTTGATTTAAGGTTTAACGTCCCCGTCAACACTGTATAGGTCACTTTGGAGACATTGCTTCCAGTTTTGTGGGACTTTTACCCGACATCGAGATGAAATGACATCTCAAGCCCTGTCGCCCAAAGAAATCAAAAAGGTTTATAAGCATGGACGGTCCGACTCGTACCGCTTTGCCTGGGCAGACTTAGATATTCTAGGCGGCTTACCAGTACGCGGGACGGAGGCCCTAGATGATGTGTATTCAGTACAAACAACGTTGAATTAATGCAATAGTCATTTGTAACCACTGTCCCCCCCCCCACCTACGGTGATAGCCGGGGGATAGCGGGGCTAATGTGCGGGGTAGTTACCCTCTGTGTTCCCCAGCAGTGCCGGGTTAATGCGGGGGTTTTGTTATTATGCAAATATACCCCATGTGGAATGAACTTTTATAAACAGCGGGGCTGTGACCTTCTGGAGGTCCCCCGCAGTGCAGGGCTTCTAGCAGGGCTGTGAAAACTGAAAAGTCATTGTCCCCGCCGCTATCCCCGTAGGTAGGGGGGGGGGGGGGCGCAGTGGATACAAATGACTGGTGCATAATGTTGATTCTACGTTGTTCCAAACATGTTTCCATTGTATTATCGTAAAAGACGGACATTAATTATCTAGACCCCTTTCTCACTGTACCACTGGCGAGTTGGTCTATTTTGCGGACGTCGTGACGTCAGACTAGCGTTGATTTAACGTTGTCATAATGAACATTTTACAAGCGTGTTTGTCAGTAAATCCGGGGGGGGGGGGTGGAATGGGGAGGTTGTCTTCAGCATGTGTGCACGTGTTTTGTTAAGTTTATAATTTTAAATTTTGTTTGTTTGATTTGAGGTTTAACGTCGCGGTCAACACGGTATAGGTCATTTTGGAGTGAGTGAGTGAGTGTGAGTTTTACGTCCCACCAACAGCCAAGGTCATACGGAGACGGGACCTCGGTTTTAAAGACTCATCCGAAAGTCTGGAGAAGCCCGGGATCGCAGGATGGATCGATCCTGCGATCCCTGGTTTACAAGGCGAGTAGCGTAACCACTGCACCACGGAGGCTTCCAGGTCATTTTGGAGAGGTTGCTTCATATTGTGTGGGACTTTTACCCGACGATGAGATGGAATGACATCTCAAGCCCTGCCGCCTAATGAAACCAATAGCGTTTATATGCATGGACGGTCGAACTCCCACCACTTTTTCTTGGCATGCTTAGAACCTCTAAGCGGTTTACCAGTGGTTTCAGCACTGTGTGGGAGCATCATGCAGGCCATCTATTAGATAACATGTAAGACTTCGCTAATCATTTTATTACCTTTTCACGCTAAATTTAATAAATTCAGTGATACAAGAGCATGCATTTATCGTATGGACTTAGAACACACTTTACGCACGATTTTAACACAAAACGTCAATACATGACGTTGTTTAATAAGGAACCGCATATAACGTTACCTGACGTAGCCTCTGTAAGTGTTTGTATTTAACGAATATCAGTTTTCAGCTCCGGTTGTCTGTTTGTTTGTTTGATTTGAGGTGTAACCTCCCCGTCAACAGTGTATAGGTCATTTTGGAGACGTTGCTTCCAATTCCGTGGGACTGTCACCCGATACTGCATGAAATGATATCTTAAGCCCTGTCGCCCAATGAAACCAATAGGATTTATAAGCATGGACGTTCCGGCTCGCACCACTTTGCCTGGGCAGACTTCGATCCTCTTAGCAGTTTACCAGTACTTGTAAGCGGTCGGTTTCAGCTCTGCGAGGAAGCATCATGCAGCCCATCTATCCCTTCAAGCCCCGATGGGCGGAGGGGGGCGTAGGCAATGGTCTGTACCAAATATTTTTTTCATTGACTGTTCGTCTGTCCAGCCTTTCATTGAAAAATAATTTCAGTTTATTTGCAAGATAGATCTAACAGCATGACTGATTTTAACCAATTTAGTACCGGTAACCCCAAAAGGGGTAATTGGCAAACAGTGCAGGCGTCTGCGGCGTCTGATCAGGGCATCCACTATTTGCTAAAAGTTCAGTCATTTTCCTAATATATTTTGAAGAGAAGACAACCTGACACCCCCGAATTTTGAAATTTCGACAGCTGTACTCGTGTCCAAGCAGTTATCGGCAGGTAGTAGTTATCGGCAGTTCCCGTAAACGCTTGCTTTTTGGACACTGTTTGATCCAAGGTAAATATCTTTCCAGACGCTTGTTTCTTGTTGTTGATATCCACGGAAAATCCGTCACGAAAGGTAATGTCATCGGATGTTATACTCCGATTTCCCAACACACCTGTTTATTTTGTACACATGACCTATGGGGCATTGCGCATGCGCAAATATCACGCGCATTTTGGCGCTGAAAATGTGACTTATAATTTGCATAAACATCAACCGGTCCATCCTTCGAAAGCAGAGAACGCGATAAAAGCATGAACACCCTCAAAATCTGTGTCATCTATCACCCTCTATTATTTTAAAAATCAATAATTTGGTTAACAGTCGTGACTTAACTCTGTGGAACTGTCCGCTATGTATTCAGGTCAATCCAGATCAATCTGCGCTGTGTTTAGCTGAGGCACCCCACAGGGACTATTGTAGGTGCTTTTTATTGTCTTGTTTTATTAATTCTTTTATTTTTCTTTCACAACAATTCAATTTTGTGGTGTGTTATCTCCTGTTAATAGGCTGATCAAATCAACGTTCATTGAGAAAAATTTTTTAGAACCGAACAAAAAAAGAAAAAAAAAGAAGAAAGAAAACCGCCTCGCCTCTCTCTCTCTCTCTCTCTCTCTCTCTCTCTCTCTCTGTTACGAGATAAATCTGTCGGAGAAAAAGGCATACACTATCGTGTGCGAAATCATCACTATCTTACTAGTATCTGCATGCACAATTTTGCATGTGTGAACTTACCCTTAGTTTTAATGTGTGTATACACACATCCATGCGCCACACAAGCGCATCTTTCGGGTTTGGGACAGTGGGATTGGTGACGAGGGTAACCTCCTTATAACAATATGTGCGGGGATGATGTGCCACATGTTCTGGGTATATGCTCGGCTCCTTTGGAATTTCTTCGGGGATGAATTCAGACTTTTAGGTGCTGTTTTTGGTCAGAACTTTTTTGCAGGCTTTCTGAAAGAGGGTGGGAATTTCAGGTATTTTTCCTGAGAAAAGTACGAATCTTCAGGACATCTTGATTTCGGGGCCAAAGTTAGGAGAGTAAAATTATGCAAACTAGTTTCTGATGAAAAATGGTCTTTGTTAAAATCCGCCTGCTTCAGAAATACCGTGAGCAAAACAGTATCTAGACATGATATTCATCTTATTCACAATATCTTCAACCCGGACCAGTCCATATGTGAGCAGAATGTTTCAGATATCGAACACGGAAAGTGTAGAGGAGGCAATCTACTGGTCCTGGTAAGTTTTGTATGCCTACCCACATGAAGAATGAACATTTCGATAGTACTTATTGATAACAGGCAGATGCAATACGACTGCTTCATTTGTTTGATCTGATGTTTAACGTCCCCGTCAACACTATATGGGTCAGCCCTGTAAAACACTTGAACTTGAAAAGGTGGGGTTTACCATGGGCTTCTAAACGTGACGGGCAGCCATCTCTTTTAACTAGAAACTATCTGGATCGGGTGAGGATGGAAACGGTAACTTTGAGACTGGGCTAACTCCCCGGGAATCACAAGCTGTGACCAGATTAATAATACATAAATTTTAAATCAAATTTTGTCTGGTTTCAGCAATTTATCTAATTCAAGTTTAAAAGACTGAATGTACGCCACAATACATAGACATTCCTTTTATACAGCACATAAATGCGCATGCCCAAAATCTCACTGGGCTGAGATCAATTAGGTTTTTTGTATGATTTTTTTTTTTTTTTTTTTGTATAGACTCATTCATTTTTCATAAGTACGGCGAAGGCTCGCCTCAACCCCTCACACATACGCTAGAGAACTTATGTATGACGCCGTGTTAACAATAAAATAGGTAATTAATATAGGGATCAACCATGGTTTTTCATGCATTAACGTTCGCCGGGACCCGAGGAAGCTGTTTGAACATGAGGCCGCCAGGCCGAATGTTCAAATATCTTCCGAGGAATCCGGCAAATGTTAATGCAATGAAATAGCCATGGACGATCGTTTTTCTTGCATAACTTACGATTCCGACAGCAAAGTTTTCTAGTGGTGCCTCGGGAAGCGGGGGTCCTTCTTCCCTGGGCTGTTCCTCGATGGAGTAGTCTTCCCTCCACTGTGGTGGGTGTCGTTGCTGCAGAGGAGTTCAGGCATCGTGTATAATGGAGTGGGACCCGGAGGTATGCGTTTTAGCATATCTATCTCTATCTATCTTCCGGTTTCGCCTTAACCCCAGGAGGCGACACAGACTGTGTATATTACATACACTCCAGTTTTGCAGGATGAAAGCCTACACAGTAATCATGTAATTACGGTAGGGTTATTTCACCTGCACAGGGGATGGTTCTCCCAGCACAGGGGGCCTCCAGTTTTCATCCCTGCAAATGATGCCAATGGAGCGTGTTCGAGCACCGAAATTTTATCACCGCAGCCGGTGATTGAACCCGGGACCGCTAGCATCAGAGGCAAGTGCACTAACCAATGAGCTATCAAGATTACCTCTGTAGACAGATTGTTAATAGTTTTTTAAGAACTAACGCAGATATTCTTTAAAGCCAAATTCTAAATTTAGCGACACACCTAAATTTTGGCCCATACTCTCACCAAAGCCCTTTGTGAAGAGGTGCATATCCTCCCTTTCTCTTTTCATTTATAGTTTTTTTTCCACCGTTATGTAGAAATTGTAGCTTGCGAGGAAGGCCGCACAGGCTGCATCAGTAATTTTGCTGCAATTAGTAAACTCTTGAAATTAATTTCCTCGAGTATAGTCATTTTTTCAAACACGTGTTGAAATTTCGCAATAAAATAAGGAGATTTTTTTCTCTGTGAAAATCATTTACCGGTTTAACTGACAATCTTCTGCCAATAAAAAAAACAGAAACTACAATTAGATTGATAAAATGTGAAATGATAGCACAAAACATACCTAGATTGCGTTCCTTTCTATATTTCTTAATTGCCAATTTGCTGACGTTACATTAGTCACTTATGACGTCATAGCTTAGCAATGTCGTGGACGATACTTTCGATTGTAAACTCTTGCTTTGTTTCCATAAATCGCTGCCAATTTGAATCAAAATATTACCTGGCAAGCCACAAAATCGAAAACTGATGACTTTTGCGTTAAAAATATGTTTTTTCTGTACCTGCCGAAAACTACTAAAAACCGCGACCCAAATGGAGCCTCTTTTGGCTATTTTTAGACAGTGGCGCGTGACCTATGTAGTGCATCTACAAGTAAGAACTTTGGTACAAAATACGGAGGATTTGGTAAGTAGTATATGAAATCAACATTTAATTTGTATGGAGAGTTTCTTTGAACATAATTTAAAATTTGTTGATTTTTTCTGCCGATAACTGCTCTGCTACGAGTAGGTGCTGCTGATCGTGTAGCTAAATTTACCTCTCTGTTAGAGATAGGGACTAACTTCCTACATCACAGGTCCTGGTGTATGAATCGCCAGTAACAATTCTGATTCTGCTTCTGATTCTGAGTTGGAAGTTTCCATTTGGTACAAAAAGGGTTAAATTACAAATAACCCGTTCTATAAATACATGTAAGCGCAATTATACAATCGCCTGCACAAAGACGAAATGACAGTACACAAGACCATGATCCCCTCCCAACGCCGTCGACATTAAATGTTTTCGTACATACGAGCGTATACACATGTACGTACGTCCTTCCGTATGTGGTGTACCTACGCGATCCTGTAACCTCGGGTTAAGGTATTGTACCAGGAAGAACCTAAACCTTTAAGAGCTCATATTTTCCAGAACATATGATGGAATTGTGATGATATGTTTAGGTTAAAAGGTTTATTCAGCAATACGTTGGCCCTTACCTATGACCTCTAGGTCAAGTCATGGACTTAGAAGACTTCAAATGTTGAAATTATTTAAGAGCTCATATTTTAAAAATCATACAATGGATTTGGTTTATATTTGGTACGGTGATAGATATACATTTAAAGTTTATTCAGCGTACCCTCAGTAATGCCCAGGACCTCAAGGTCAAGGTTATAGACTCCTAATTTTTGAATGTCAACGTTTTTAATAAGAGCTCACATTTCCAAACCAATTCTATGGATTTAGTTCGTATTTGGTAGGTCGTTTCTCCGGCTATTAATGATCGGCTCGAAATAAAAGAAATAATTTTGAAAGGGCCGTAAAACAAAAACTCAAGGTCAATGTCACAGACTTAGTAGTTTAATTTTTATGGATTTGATTCATATCTGGATGATGATACACGCTTTTTCCAAGATCTTTTTTTTCTTTTTTGGCAGCATGGTTTTTTTCCCTCTTGGCGAGGATGGTCCCTGGGCGGGGGCATCTGTGTCATATTCATACTTCTCGTTTTAAGTGTCGATTTGGGATACATTGAGTCTTCATTGTAATCAAAAGTCTAATCGCAGATTGTGGGCAATCGTTAGAACTACATGAACGCGTTGGTTCTTTCGTTTGCATTGGGGTTTTAAGTCCTCGCCAACCGTTGGTACACTGTACATGTACTTAGGTCATTTTGAAGACGCTGCTTTCAATTTTGTAAGACTTTTACCAAAACCTTTAGGTGAAGTGACATCATATACCCTACCGACCAAAGAAACTGCTTAAGGAGCGGTCCCAATTGCACCACCTTTCTTGGGCAGGCTTTTACAATCTAGGCGGTTAACCAGTAATCAAGTTTGGTTGCTTTTAACTCTGAGCGGAAGCACTATGTCTCCATACCCGATGGTCGAAAGCCAGCGTCGGTTTTAGGTTACACAATGAACTTTAGATTGTGGGTACTCGTAAGCACGACCACAAAGAGGCGCTTCTGACGAGTACCCTTACTCTCTATTAAAAAATAAGAAAACCTCCAACCCAAACTCAATATTATAACAAAGGGGTCTGCGTCGATGCATTGGCTTGTATAAGTAATGGGCGTGATCTGCGATGGCGAAATGGCAAATTACGTACCGCACTTTTACAAATGAGCATAGGTTTCTATAACCTATGCTGCGCGTTATCTTCTTCCGCTATGCCTGTGACATGTCCAAAGTTTAAGACGAAAATTTCAATGTGCGATGTCTAAATATTCATCTCAGAAAATAAAAAAAATGACGACCAAATGTGCGAACATCGCAGATCGCGAGCATTTGATGAAACCGGATTTTTGTCGTAAGAACTTCGTACGATCTTTTTAAGACGCTGCTTTGCTGAAACTGGCCCCAGGTTTGCCTGGCAGTTGATCGAGCGTTTCATCTCAGTGGTTAATGCACTTGCCTCTGATGCATGAGGTACCGGTACGATCCCCGGCAGTGGTGTTAAAGTTTTGTTGTCCGAACATGCTCTGTTGGCATCATCTGCAGAGGCGAATGCCACAAATGCAGCAAATAGAGTGTTCTTCGAATCGGACCTCTGTGCAGAGAGAATCATCCCCTGTGCAGGTAAACATCCCTACCGTAATTGCTGTGTAGCGTTCATCCTGACGGCAGGCTAAGACCTTCTTAGCGGTTAACCAGCACTCCTGTGGACTGATCGTAGGAAAAGTAGTAATGGTTGGATAAGTAATAAGCCGGGACACAGCATTTCCTACAATTTATACGTGCGCCCAGGGAAAAAATACGATCAGCCTGCGCATCCATATTGTCTGAACAGAGACTTTTCTTGCCGCATGAAGGAGCATTTGGCCCTTGGCTATCCTTAGAGCGCACAGCGAAGACTGATCAGACTGCGCGGATGCGCAGGCCGATCCGAGTCATCACTGGGCGCACATATAAATTGTAGGAAATGCTATGCCCCGGCTCAATATTTTTTCCTTGCAATCACTAACGATTCTCATTGAGTTTTTTTTTTTTTTGTTTTGTTTGTTTTATTTGAGGTTAAACGTCCCCGTCAACACTGTAATGGTCATTTCGGAGACGTTGCTTCCAAATCTGTGGGACTTTTACCCGACTTTGCGGTGAAATGACATCTCAAGCCCTGCCACCTAATGTAACCAATAGAGTTTATAAGCATAGACGGACCAACTCGCACCGCTATGCCTTGGTGGGCTTAGATCATCTGAGCGGTTTACCAGTTCTCGTGTGCGGGTCAGTTTTCAGCTCTACGCAAAGCCGTTTCAAACTTTTATAGACGTCATTATGCCCCCAACTTCGAAGAAGTTGTGGGGGAATATTGGTTTTGCCCTGTTCGTCCGTCCGTCCTTCCGTCCGTCCCGCTTTTTTACTGCATAGCATAACTTAAGAACCATGGGCGCTAGGTTTTTGAAATTTCATATATGGACTCCTAATGAAAAAATAATTGACCCGTGTTTTTTTTTTTTTTTTTTTTCTCGTCAGGATTATGCCCCTTTCTTGAGTTATGCCCCTTTGCAAAAAAGTACTTTGAAATCTTGTATGCAAGATATCTCAAAAACTGTTTGAGCTTTTGCCCTGAAACTTTACAGGCTGGATCAGGATGATATGGAGATGAACTGATTAACTTTTGAAAAAAAATCCGAAATTTTTTTCTTCAGTTATGGCCCTTTGATTTTTTTTTAGTTTTAAGCTTGTAAGCAAGATAACTGAAAAACTGTTTGAGCTATTGCCCTGAAACTTTACAGAATGGTTTGGGATTATGAGAAGATGAACTGATTAACTTTCGACAAAAATACATTTTTTTTCTCGGCAGGATTATGCCTCTTTCTTGAGTTACGCCCCTTTGCAAAAATACTTTGAAATCTTGTAAGCAAGATATCTCAAAAACTGTTTGAGCTTCTGCCCTGAAACTTTACAGACTGGTTTGGGATGATAAGTAAAAAAAAATCTGAATTTTTGTTTCTTGAGTTATGGCCCTTTGAAATTTATAACCGCTATAACTTCAGCACTCAATTTCGGAAAATCATTCTTCGATATAAATGAAAAAGAAAAAAAGAAGCCTCCGTGGTGTAGTGGTTACGCTACTCGTCCTGTAATCCAGGAGTCGCAGGATCGATCCCGCGCTTCTCCAGACTTTCGGATGAGGCTGTAAACCGAGGTCCCGTCATCGTATGACCTTAGCTGTTGGCGGGACGTAAAACTCAAACACTCACTCGATATAAAAAGATAGAGTACAACATAAATTTTATGCGACAGATTGCATGCGCGGTAGTTAACCCAGTCACGGTTGAAAACTTTGCTTCCCTCTTTAATTGCACGCCGGTGGGCATCACGTGAACAACTCAGTGAAATGAACACCCCCTTACACCCCACTTTGTATAGGGAAAACTGGGGTTTACGGGGTAAACATTATTTTTCTTATTTTTTCTCCAAGACAGAGGTTGTGGGTACTCGTTAGAACCGCCTCATTGAGCACCAACAATCTATGTTGAAAGCAGAAATAATTAAGATATTATAATTTTTACCTAATGTTTATCATTTTCTGACACCATGTTGGACGCTATTATTTCCTACGGAGGGTAAGGCCTCAGATTCTATGACGGTAAGGCTTAAAGCCTTACTGGGAGTTAGAGATAATCTAATTCTGTGTAATATCGGTTGGTGCCTGATCCTCTGTCTCTGGTCGGGCCCATCTGAGTCTAACTGTTGGTTTTCGTTTGCTCCAGCATTTCAGCGGTTTCTTGCTGTCGGGTCCTCACCGTTGTTTCACCTCTGTAGTTGTTTGATTTTTTTTTTGTGTTCACGGAGATGTTGCACTGATGTAACTCAGAGATGAGGCCTTCATGCGGACTGAACACATTATTTGTCTAAATCCCATCGAAAGTAAGGGCGAGGATTGTGGCCACGTAAAATTGATTTACCCCCCCCCCCTCCACACACACACACCTCCCCGCCCCCGTGGAATTCGTTCAAATGCGATTCTTCTGTCGCGGTGACGGTTTATTTTTGTTATGGTTTGTCTTTGAGTGTTTGTATCGCTTATATTATTTTGTTTTGGACAGCCAATTTGCCATTTTGTGGGAAAGTGACTGTCCTTCTGGCTAACCACTAATAATATTTTCATTAGAATCTGGCTTAGTCATTACTGATGATGTACAAACTTGATCGGAGCAGCTTTGAACATGCAAGAAAGTGTAAACAGCTTTTCTTATTTAAAATTTAGGACTCCTGAATTTTGGATAGGACCCTTGATGTTGAAAGGACTGGGCCGGTGCAGTATTGTTTGATTGATGACATTATATTATTAATTGACAGTCCTGTATTACACCAGGTCAACCAATATTAACCGAGGTCAAAAATCACAAATCGTGATTTTTAATTGCGTCAATTGATAAAACTGTCATTAATCGGCCGGGTTGCAGGTCCTCGGTCAGCTGTATTGGCCTCGGCCTTCGGCCTCGGACCAATGCAGCAGACCTCGGACCTGTAGCTGGGCCGGTGCGAGATCGCCTGATCGATGACATTACATTACTAATTGACATTCTTGTATTGATAGGAAGCCATCCGTATTAACACCAAGTGAAAAAACAATAATCATGTTATTTGAATTGTGTTAATTAATAAAATTGTCATCGATCAAGTGGTCTCGTATTGTCCCAGTTGCGGGTCCTCGGTCAGCTGTATTGGCCTCGGCCTTCGGCCTCGGGCACGTACAGCATACCTCGGACCTGAAACTGGGCCAATGCGAGGCAACTTGATTGATAACATTATAATTATGATTTTATGAATGGAAGATAGTATAATACGGAAACGGGACTCATTACAGCAACACATTTTTCAACTATATTTTGTTGCCGTAGTTCTCGGTTTACCGTAAGTTATTATTATTATTATTATTATTATTATTATTATTATTATTATTATTAAGTGATCAATCTTCAGGCCTATTCACCGGCCTTAACATTTTTAGATTGCTGACTCGAAAACAGACCTGAATGTGTGACGCCAAGGCGCAGATGATTTTTCTCCGGGTACTCCGGTTTCGGATTAACTGTTGACTCGTAAAAAGGGAAAAACTTGAGTGGTCCGTAAACCAGCAATGATATTTCCAACAATGACGATCACTATCTTAGCAACTCCACCGGTACAAGATCGTAGCCAACTTGTCAGGCAGTCGACGTCTGGTCGGAGTCGCGGTGATGCAATATCTTGCCGCGACGCTGATGCGACGTTGAAAATACGCGTTTGCTATCACCTGGAATATGATAACTTATGCCATTTTATCTTATCGTGCTTATATGACACCTGTGTGTAGCGTTCTGTTCTGTGTTGTATATGATGATATGATATTTATATTGACCCATCCAGTAATTCACTCTCGTGCCATTATTTACTTATTTGTTTGTATGTATATATGTTGTATCACGATGAGCTGTATATGCTTAAGGGAATAAATTTGACTGATTGATTAACTGATTTAGGGATAAATACTGTCTGTGTTAATAATAGGTTTTGGGTTTTTCCGTCATCAGGCTACAACATAGTAGAATATTGTTATGTCATTTGTAATTGTTGATGTATGGAGGCCGACTGTTTGCGCTGGCTAAATGGTATGTAATACTATAGGGATCGACCGTGTTTTTTTGTGCATTGGCGTTCGTCGGGTCTCGGGGAGGCTGTTTGAGCATAAGGCCGCCAGGCCGAATGTTCAAATATCTTCCGGGGGATCCGGCGAATGTTGATGCAATGAGATAACCATGGGTGATCGTTGTTCCTGTATAACTTACGATTCCGACAGCAAATTTTGTCGAAAACGTCCAAAAGCTCCATATAAATTCCACATAAACTCTTCAAATGCGACCGGCGGACCAACATGGCGGCCAGTTCAGAATGTTGTTTATAATGACGTTGTTACGGAGTAATCATCTGGGGCCAGTTGTTCAAAACTAACGACGTCGTTGGTTGAAGTGTCGTTAAAACTTTGATCATCAAATATCGCAAATATTCTAAAAATTTTGCTGAAAGAAATGTGAGCAGCTTTTGCAGATGCAAAGGCTGCTCACATTTTTGCGGCAAAAATACCAAAATTTTCAATTTTGTACTTTCTAGAACAGTTGGCGGTTTCGCCACTGGCGGGCTCGCTGGGCTAACGATGCTTTGAACAACTGGCCCCTAATGTCATGATGTCATCATGGAGCTCTAAAACGCTACGTTTGGGGCGGTGGCGTTGCGTCGCTCGGCGTGGCGTGAGCGGGGCAGGGCCAGTCTTGTGATGTCGGGGGCTCAGAATCCATGTTCAGACAGCACGCGAATTTCATGATTTGAATATGGTTTTTGCTGTTTGAGCACGGCCTTCGGTCCATTTGACAATAGCTTCAAGCAATCATGGGCATAGGTATTTATGCAAGAACATATCTTTGTAAAGAACTATCAAAGATTACTTAACTAGGTCGACTTGGAATTTTGCAATGTGTCGGTTTCCTATGAAACGGAAGCTATACCTACAATCGGTCTTCATCTTTTCTGACCTGATTTTTTATTTATTTTTTTTTATTTTTTTTTTATTTTTACAAAAATAAAGGAAAACAACCACAAAAATTGACTTTCGCTTTGGAACAAGGGTTTTGAGGGGACGAACATTTTGGTGCAGGTTTTGTGGGGGTTGACCGAGTGGTTTTGGACTTTTTGAGCATTTCACAAGTTCTGGTTTTGTGAGTTCAGGACGAGGCTGTGAGTAAGTGACGTCGTGGACTCACAATTGGAGAACTTTGAATTACAGCGATTCTCGTGCAATAAAACAGCAGTAAATAGTTCAGTATGCATTCCATTTATTCAATGCGATGAGAATTTACTGTTTTAAGTACAAAATCTGAAAAGTATGCTGTAAATTATTATTTTTCTATTTTGTTCACGTGACTCGATTGGCAAAATGGCGGCCCTCGTGGACAGAGGTTGTGAAATGTTCAAGGGGTCATGATTTCGGGACCGCTCGACCGGTTTTCATAGGATCTGTGTCGGAATGTTCACCTCATCGGGGGCAATATTTTATAGTTACAGTTTGTTTTTGTGGGTTTGATTCCCTTTAAGTACATGTGCACTTTGATGTCGGTTTTTGTCAATGAATGAGAGGCTTCCCAGTCGGCACATGGGGTTGTGACGATAGTGTCACAAACCTGTACAGAGTTTGGGAAACTATTTCCAATCTCCTCATTAATCTGAACTGAGCTACAAAGTGATCTTTTGTGTTTATCTTTATGATTGTTCAATTTGACAAGTCTTGGTATTTTTCCAAATTAGTAAGATGATGTTATCCTCATCCCACTTTCATATATATGTATTAACAATGCTGTACCTGATATATCAACTTTTTAGAATTGTACGTGTGCTGCTATGCGGGGACCGGGGCTGTGGGACTTGGCGTAGGGATGGTATCATTCACATTTTTAACGTTCTAGAATTTTTTCGAGGCTCCTGTTTTGTTGTGGCAAGACCGTACTTTGAAGCCTTCAAACTAAGTCGTTCAATAATTGATTGCATCACTTAAATGGCTGTAGATCTCGTTGATTACAGGCTTCGTATCGGTCTTCACTACTATCGTCAAAGCAAAATTAAAGGTGTAAATTTCTTATCAAGTTTCGAATTGGTAATAATGCTATCAATGATAATATTAAGATGCGGGGACGTAGAAAAAAATCCGGGTCCTGACTCATCGACATCTTCAGAAGACCTTAACTCATCGACATCTTCAGAAGGGTCAACGTTCTCTCATAATAGCTCAGTCTTTGTAAATAACTTCTCTGTGGTGCACTACAACGTTCAAAGCATAGCACAAAAAATTGACCAGTTGGAAACTGAATTATGTAATTTTAATGTTATATGCGTTTCAGAGACATGGCTAAGTCCAAGCATAGCTGACGACGAAATTTCTATTCCCGGTTACAAACTTTTCAGACGAGACCGTACTGGAGACACACATGGCGGTGTCTGTGTCTATGTAGATCAGAATTATTTTTCTAAAAGACGACTTGACTTAGAAATGAATAATGTTGAATGCATATGGCTTGAATTAACAGTTGACCGTAGAAAAATGTTAATTGGGACCTTTTATAGGCCTCCTAATAGTACAAATGAAGTTCTAACAGCATTAGAAGATTCGATAGGACTGGCTTTTGATACGAGTATTCAAAATATATTAGTAACAGGGGATTTTAATCTGGATTTATCTAAAGCAAATACCTGTAGAAAAATCGATAACATTTGTCAGTATTTTGGTCTTGAGAACTTAATATTAGAACCAACACATTTTACCGAGAACTCGTCGTCCATAATAGATTTATTTCTGACCTCGAACAAGAACAATGTACTTCTTAGTGGCGTAGGTGAACCCTTTCTCAATCAGGACATTAGATATCACTGTCCAATATTTTGTGTGCTTAAGTTTAATAAGAAATCGTGTCCCGTTTTTACTCGTAATGTATGGTTATATGACAGAGGGGATTACGTATCGTTTGCTCGGGATATAGAATCTACGAATTGGGGCGCATTGAAAGATGACGATATTGATATTTATGCAAACAATGTTACCAACTCTATTGCACTTCTAGCAAAAAAACATGTTCCTAACAAGTCAGTTAAAATAAGACAATCAGACCCTGAGTGGCTAACCAATAATATAAGGAAACTTATGAGGAAGCGGAAGCGCTGTTTCGACAAATTCAAGCGAACAAATAATTTGGCTGATTTTGAAAAATATAAACAAGTAAGGAATCAAGTAACACGTGAAACGCGCAAATCTAGAAAGTTACAAACGGATAAATTAGCAGATAATTTGAAAAATAGTAATCATGGACACAAAGATTGGTGGAAAATTTTGAAAAGCTTTATAAAACCTGAACAAAAAACTTCTATCCCCCCTCTCCAAAGTAATGACGAAGTATTTTCTGACGAACAAGACAAGGCTGAAATATTGAATGAATTCTTTACATCCCAAACCCATCTTGATGACAGTGGAGCTACCTTACCGAGGTTTAGACGTCGTGTTAATTCCTCACTCAATAACATATCGGTGTCTCCAAATGAGGTTGAATCTGTATTAAAATCTTTGAAAGTTGGTAAAGCATCTGGACCAGATCTAATAAATAACCGCTTACTGAAAGAGCTTGCTCGTCCATTATCCTTTCCCCTTTGTGAACTCTTCAATTACTCGCTTTCATGTGGCCAAGTCCCGAACATATGGAAACAGGCAAATGTTACACCTATATTTAAAAAGGGAGATCAATCAGACTCATCCAACTATAGACCTATCTCTCTTCTCAGTATGATTGGCAAAGTAATGGAAAAGCTTGTCCATAAATATGTTTTCAATTTTCTTATGGAAAACAGAGTCATAACTACATTGCAATCAGGTTTTATTGCTGGTGATTCCACTGTAAACCAACTTACTGATATATACAATACCTTTTGCCAGGCCTTGGACGAAGGCAAAGAAGTGCGTGCTGTATTTTTCGATATTAGTAAAGCCTTCGACAGGGTCTGGCATAGGGGCCTTCTTTTTAAACTGCAAACTGTTGGTATCTCCGGTTCTCTAATTGATTGGTTTACGGACTACTTAAATAATAGAAGCCAACGTGTAGTGCTTCCGGGTGTATCCTCGGATTGGACCAGTCTCAAAGCTGGTGTACCCCAGGGTTCTATCCTGGGACCACTGCTTTTTCTTGTTTACATAAATGATATAGTCGAAAATATAAACTCTACCATACGGCTATTTGCCGATGATACGAGCCTTTATCTTATTGTCGATAATCCAATGACAGCTGCTCAAACTCTTAATGACGATGTAGCGAGAGTCTACTGTTGGGCGGAAAAATGGCTTGTAAAATTCAACCCTAACAAGTCAGAAGTTCTCTTAATTTCTAGAAAGCATAATAGACTTTATCACCCTCCCATTTGCATGAATACCCAACCTATATTGGAAGTGAATGCGCATAAACATTTAGGGATTACGCTAAATAGTGACTGTACCTGGCATGATCATCTTGAAATTTTGAAAACTAAAGCTTGGTCGAGAATTAATATTATGCGGAAATTAAAATTTCAATTAGACAGAAAATCATTGCAAACTATTTATTTTTCATTCATACGTCCTCTTCTCGAATACGGCGACGTCATATGGAATAATTGCGCGCAGTACGAGTCCAACGAATTAGAAAAAATTCAGCATGAGGCTGCTCGCATCGTATCTGGTGCTACAAAACTTGTTTCGATTAATGCACTTCTTGAAGAGGTCGGGTGGGAAAAACTTTCAGAAAGACGAAAGAAACACAAACTTATCCAATTTTACAAAATGGTGAATGGCCTATGTCCTGATTATCTAAACGCTTTGGTTCCCCCTACAATTGGTAATACTTCCCGATATAACCTTAGAAATGTTAATAACTTGCAGACTGTTCATGCAAACACGCAACTTTACTATAACTCCTTCCTACCCTCTGTCATACGTGAATGGAACGAGCTTCCTCAAGTTATACGTGAATTACCTACGTTATCGTCTTTTAAATATAGACTCAATACTGGATTGAGCAAGCCTCCGTTGTTTTATTATGAAGGTCGACGTCTAGGACAGATTTACCATTCTCGATTAAGAACACATTGCAGTTCCTTGAACCAACATCTATTTTCTAAAAATATTGTAGACAGCTTCCTTTGTGACTGTGGGTCAGTTGAAGATACCAGGCATTATTTCCTTGATTGTGCTAAGTACGTAGGTATCAGACAACAGCTTCTCGATAGTATCTCTGAGTTTTGTGACCCAACATTGAATACTCTACTATTCGGCGACTCAAACTTGACATACGAACAAAACAAAACCATTATGTTGTCAGTGCAAGAATTTATCATTCAAAGCCGCAGATTCAAAATTCAATAGACAGTAAGACATTTAATATAGAAATTTCAATAGATTCAAAATTCAATAGACAGTAAGACATCTAATATAGAAATTTTCACCTGTAGACAAACTTTGGAATAAGGACGATTACCCTACTTGAAGTAAATCGAGATGTCTAGTGAGCGTTATACCAGTGTCATCACCGTTGCTCCCTCCGCCCCCCCCCCTCCCCCGATCCCCAGACAAGCAGCAGCATAGCATATCATTTGTTATACATGTATTGATTTTCACTCTAGTAATATTCTCTAAATCCATGTTAGTAACAACTGCTTTATCATGTGTGTACACATATATAGTGATGCTTCAGTCAGAGTACCCAATGGGAAACAGATTACACAAGTCTTATGACTTTCTTCTGAATCCCATTTTGTATATATTGACATGTTTGTGCTTTGTGTATTGTATCACTCATATTACGTGTAATATGTATATACAAAAAGAAATAAAGTTTAAACTAAAGGACTCTCAGAATCTTGAAATGAGGGAAAACAGTGTGAAACTTCGTTAATCCAATATCTAGAACCTTCAATTATTATTATTACATGTATAGGCCCTATAGCTAAGTTTACACAATCGTTTCAATTCAAAGACGGTCCCTACTTTTGTGTGGGACTTTTGCTCGACGTTGGGATGAAATGGCATCTCAAGCCCTACCGCCCATAGAAATCGCTAACGTTTAAGGAGCATTCCCACTCGCAGCAGTTTTCCTGGTCAGGCTTAGACATAAACGGTTTACCAGTACTCAAGTTCGGTCGGTTTCAGCTCTGCGCAGAAGCACTATTTCTCTAAGCCCCGATGTGTGGGGGCGTATAGTTAAATGCGTGTCTAATATGAAATTTATTCTTCTGTACGAGCATATCAGATAAATGCTTTGAAAATGTACCAATATCAGGTTTTCAGCAATTTGTTCGAGTACATGAATTTGGATACATTCGTACAAGCAATTCATATGAGCGCACGAATTTCGATTTTAAGTTCTCATTCTAAATAAAGTTAACAGTATCACACTGATAAAGGCAAGCGCGCAGGGTAAGGAACAAACCAACAGGATAAGGAAATTTTTCCGCTCAGGATAAGGAGGAAAATGGCGGAATCGGCATCACATGTGCAGGTTTGTTGTTGTTCTAGATCTCGTGTTATGGTTACTAATCAATACGGCTGCACACATTAGCTTCACGGAAGACACATATTATTCACAAATCTATCTTCGTTGGTTCGAATTCGACAGTAACAGCCAGTCAAACGGAGAACCGGACACAGTGGAGCTACTCAATCACGAAATCTCATTATTTTACATGAAACGCTCTTTTGGGAAGATGGCATGACTTTTTTGTTGGTTGTAGTCATACACATGAAAAATCGGACTGTTGCAAATACGATTTAAGGAAAATTGGAAATTGGAAGGCTCACGGTGAAAAATCCTAGTTCTATTTTCAATACAACGCCCACGGGCAAGGAAATGGGTCCAAGATATGACAAGACACAAAATTTTCCGGGGAAAATGGTAGTTGAATGGTCGTAGCACTATTAAATTTCCATCTCAGATTAGTTTTTCCGATATTAATAATTTGTCATACATAGTTTAAAGCACCATTTGCGAACTTTAGGAAACGCTCAAAGTTTGTGTGCCTTGTCTTGGCATGCGCATTGCTCTGGTTCTAGCAATATTATCATCCCCTATGTGGGATAGATGGATTGGGTTCATCGCGATCATGAATTAGAGAAATTATATCTATGTCCATGCAGTATTTCTGGTAGAAAATTGTTCGCCCCCGCCCATCGGGGCTTAAAGAAATAGATTGGCTGCATGATGCTTCCATGCAGAGCTGAAACCGACCCGCACACGAGTACTGGTAAACCGCTTAGTGGATCTAAGCCTGCCCAGGCAAAGCGGTGCGAGTCGGCCCGTCCAAGTTTATAAACCATATTGGTTTCATTGGGCGGCGGTGCTTGAGGTGACATTTCATCTCGATGTCGGGTAAAAGTCCCACAAAATTGGAAGCAACGTCTCAAAAATGACCTTTACAGTGTTGAAGGGGACGTTAAACTTAAATCAAACAAAAAAAAAACACTGGTAGAAAATTGTATGTTTGTTCTTTTGGCTGAAAATAAGGTAGATAACCTCGCCAAATTCGTGAGACATACCGATTGCATGGTCATTAAAGGGCATCATTTGGCTCCTTTTTGGCTCCAATTCAAATCCTCTTCAGTGTGCTTCGTTTCACTTGCCAACAGGCTTTGTTAATGGGAACATACAGAAACAAGTTGTTTCGGCTTCATGTATTTTCAGAATAACTCGACTTTTGATGTGTCTGTATTGAGTTAATAAATTATGACGAAAATAGTAAGAGAAGTGTGATTAAAGTATGTCCCTTTGAAAGAAAAAGACAATAGAAAGTGTCTTTGGAAGCACCTGATTATATAGGTTTCAACTGGTGCATTAATATATCAGGTAGTACAACTAACCATTTGTACACTAAGTGAGTTGTATCTAGTTACCCCACCCACTTGCATTATCATGGAGACATACGAAAAATGAAACATTTCAGAATCAAAATGAAACAGGTACCAAATTATTCATTGGGTTCTAACTAAGAAAATAAGTAATAACATTATATATTTATCTTTACTATGAACGGAGTTATGGCAAATTTTATGTTGAAATTTATGAGAATTACCACAAATTAAGTTATGAAAAATTAAAAAATAAACTCAGAGTCCACCTTTCATTTTTGTTTTAATTTTCACCTCATGTTAACATATCAAATCTTTATTTGTACACAAAATATGCACAAGGATGGCTAGGCTGGTATATTTTGTAAGCCACAAAGATGGCAAAATTTTGAATTTTGGTCAAAAATAGCTGAGGGTAGTGTGAATGACCAAACAAACAAAATTATTGATTTGTTTTTCTGTGAAGTTGTATCTTTTCATTAAATTTAATTTGGCCATCACCATAAAACATTTATGAAACAAATATTCAGTGTGTGTGTGTGTGGGGGGGGGGGGGGGTCTGACCAGGCCCTCTGTATGCACTTCGTCGTCGTATATAAGGCAAATATTAAAGTATGTACATGTATTGGTAACTGAATTTTTATGCCGGCCTCGGTAGCTCAGTCGGATGCGCGTCTGACTGGTGATCAGGAGGACGCGGGTTCGATACCTGCCGGGGTCGGCAACATTCTTTCGTGGAGATTGATCATGAAACCTTTTCTACGGCCATTCTCTACCTTCCACTGATTCAAGAAGGGCAGTTGTCAATTTCTGATGAAAGAATGGGCACTGTACTGGCTAACCGCTTACGTATGCGCTTGCCCCGGAAAAATGTGGATAGTTAAACTGACCGACTCAAAAATGAGCAGGTCAGTTTAACTAAACGTAAGCGGTTAACCAGAATAGTGCACATTCTTTATCAATCTCCACGAAAGAATGTTGCCGACCCCGGTAGGTATCGAACCCACGTCCAGTCTTACGTGCATCCGACTGAGCTACCGAGGACGGCCAAGAGAGACAGGGAAGACAAAAAAAAAAAAAAAAAAAAAAAAACAGAAAATACTCAGATACCTTCAATTCATTTAATATACAGTCAAACTTAATTGTGTGTATTTCATTCAAACTTGTGTGTGCAGAGTGATCTTGATCCATACTGTTTGCAAACATTATTCAAAACATTGTTGTGGGTACAGAGTAAATTGTTGCCTCATGCGAGGCGATTATAACGTGCAGCCGCAACATATACTACTGACAAGAAATAAGGAAGTTTATCCCAAATTATCTTCGGAACAAATCCTAACAAGGGTTTGTTTTACAAAATCCTAAAATATGTTGTGGGTCTATGTTAAGAGTTAATGAAAAATATCACAATGTATACACAAACAAACAAAATCAACAATTTTAGTGTGAAAAAGGTAATTAAGAAAGCAAGGAAACATGGCCACTCAACAAATGAGTCAGCCAGTTAACCAAGTGCTAATTGATCTTGTCTTCCAACAAGTTCATTATGATAACACACCCGTGCGACATAGTGCATTTTTTTCACATCTCCAAAATGGCCATTTTCCTGATATTTATCTTATAAATACTGCAAACATAGGTTTTTGGTGCTCGTTAGAACCGCCTCATTGAGGCGGTTCTAAAGAGTACCCACAACCTATGTCTTGGAGCAAAAGTAAGAAAAAATGTAAACCCCCGTAGACCCCAGTTTTCTCTATATAAAATGGGGTATAGGGGGGGGGGGGGTCTACATTTCATGGACTTGTCCACGTGATGTTAAACAAAATCATTAAATTTATCTATTTTTGTTTAGTTATCAATTATTAGTTATTACTAACGATTTTGGCCAGTTTTAATATCACAGGCTTTGAAAACAAAATAAATTTCTAATTGATTTTGATTAAAATCATCTTTAAAATGTTCCTTCCACAAGCATTATTGAAAACACAACCAAAACAATAAATTGTCAATTTGAACTGGACATTATATTACCATGGCCAAATTGTCCTACTCAATATTTATTGCTGGCCAAATTGTCCCAGGCCGAATCGTCCTAGGTCAAATCGTCCTAGATTCATAGTATGGGGTTGTGTGTGTGTGTGTGTGGGGGTGGGGGGGGGGGGGTGAGGGGATGGTATTATTTTGCTAGAATCAGAGCAATGCACATGCCAAGACAAGGCACACAAACTTTGAGCGTTTCCCAAAGGTCACAACTGGTGCTTTAAACTATGTAGGACTAATTATTAATATCGGAAAACCTAATCTGAGATGGTAATTTACTAGTCCTACGACCATACAACTACCATTTTCCCTGCTAAATTTTGTGTCTTATCATATGCGTTGTACCAATTTCCTTGCCCGTGGGCGTTGTATTGAAAATAGCACTTGGATTTCATACCGTGGGCCTTCCAATTTCCAATTTTCCTTAAATTATATTTGCAACAGTCCGATTTATCATGTGTATGTCTACAACCAACAAAAAAGTGCATGTCATCTTCCCAGAAGAGAGTTTCATGTAAAATTATGAGATTTCGTGGTTGAGTAGCTCCGCTGTGTCCGGTTCATCGTTTGACTGGCTGCAAAACTTTCGAATTCGGACCATTGAAGATAAATTCGTGAATAATATGTGCCTTCCGTGAAGCTGACAGGAGCAGCCGTATTGATTAGTAACCATAACACGAGATCTAGAACAACAACAAACCTGCACATGTGATGCCGATTCCGCCATTTTCTTCCTTATCCTGAGCGGAAAAAATTCCTTATCCTGTGGGTTTGTTCCTTACCCTGTGCGCTAGCCTTTACCAGTGTGAGTATTTTCAGTCGTACCGAGCAACTGCAGTGTCTTCAGGGCTTTGATGAACCGTTTGTGTGAATTATTAAATGAAGAAACCAATTTCAATCAGACACCCATTAGTTGTTTTTTTTTTCTATCCCCGTGATGGTAATGCTCCTGTTAGGGGTAATCGGTCCTCGTAAGTCATAATCGGCACAAATATTAAAGCTCCTGGAACAAATTCTGCGGAGAGTTTGCAACTTATGTATTTCAACATGAAAGTGGTTTGAATTACGTGTTATTTGAAATGTTGGATTAGATTCGCATCGTCCAGGTAGCTGAAAATGCCTTCATTCGGCACTAGAAAATAGGTTAAAACAGAAATAACTGACCATCTTCCACAGGAAGAAATGAAATTAAAAATCGACCGCTTGCCTTTTCATGTTCACACCCATCTTTTCTGATGCAGAAATGAAAGTTGTTGAGAATAGCATTGCCCAATTTCTCAAAATTTGTTTACAAAAATGACTAAAAGTCATATATCGGGAACACTCACCTATTTGTTGACATATGTTTGGTCTCGGAAGGCATAACCGGAAGTTCCCGTAAGGATTCTGAGTGTATAACCGGTGTTACCCCTTACGAGTCTACTAGCCGTCTGGCGTATACGTCAGTGTGCAACAGCACCATAAAGAAACTTTGTTTAACCTTTCTGTTGAGGACATGCAGAAATAGAATAACAATACTAAATATAGTCAAACGTAATTTTTGTCGCACCTGCTATTAGCATGGGGCGATATAGGCGTCCGGCTTTCCTTTCGCTCGTCCGTCTGTCCGTTTGTCAAGACGTCAACATTTTTGACCAGCCTAGCGTTCACCCTAATGGCCAAGTTAATTTCTCAAGAACTACAAGAGCTTTATCGATGATACTTGGGACAAACTTGTATCTGTGGATGGCAACTTAAATGCAGACATCCATATTTGACCTTGACCTATATTTAACTGACTGACTTTGTAAAATATAACGGCCATCCTAGTGGTCAAGTGGATTTCTGAAGAACTATAAGAGCTTCTTTAATGATACTTGGTTCTGTTTGTTTGATTCGAGGTTTAACGTCCCCGACAACACTGTAAAGGTCATCTTTGAGACGTTGCTTCCAATTTTGTTGGACTTTTACCCGACGCTGAGATGAAATGACATGGCACCGATAGGGTATATAAGCATGGACGGTCCGACTCGCACCGCTTTGCCTGGACAGACTTAGATCCTCTAAGCGGTTTACCAGTACTCGTGTGCGGGTCGAACTTAGCTCTGCGTGGAAGCATCGTGCAGCCCATATATTTCTTTCACCCGACTTTGCGATGAAATGACATCCAATGAAACCAATAGGGTTTATAAGCACCGGTTTGCCTGGGCAGGCATAGATCCTCTAAACGGTTTACCAGTACTCGTGTGCGGGTCGGTTTCAGCTCTGCGTGGAAGCATCATGCAGCTCATATATTTTTCCAATGGTACAAGCTTGTATCTAGGGATTGCAATTTTACTTCAAACATCCATATTTGATATTGACCTACATTTTATGGTTCATTGACTTCGTAAAATATTGCGACCATCCTAACGTTCAGCCCATTCGCCAAGTTTATTTCATAAGAGCTTTGTTAATGATACTTAGCATTACGATAACAAGTCCGTGAAACGAAGACCCCTCTAAACCCCACTTTATACAGACAAAATATTGAGGCGGTTCTAACGAGCACCCACAATCTATGTTGAAGGCAGAAATAAGGAAGGTGTAATAATTTTTACCCAAATTGTGTAATTTCTGACACCATGTTGGACGACATTATTTCACACGGGCATTTTTTCCTAATGGTACATGCTTATGGGGCGTCGTTTTACTATTTAATCCGTATTTATAGATATCCATAATTATTTATGGATATCCATAATTAGAATTATGGATATCCATAATTCGAATTATGGATATCCATTATTATTTATGGATATCCATATTTATTTATGGATATCCATAATTCGAATTATGGATATCCATAATTCGAATTATGGATATCAATAAATCGAACTGAATTAATGATATCCATAAATCGAATTATGGATATCGATTATTCAGCTGATTTATGGATATCTTTTAATCGAATTATGGAGATCCATGCATCGAATTATTGATATCCGTAAATCGATTTATGGATATCATTAATTTAGATCGAATTATGGATATCCATAAATCGAATTATGGATATCCTTAATTCGAATTATTGATATCCATAATTCGTCTGATTTATGGATATCCATAAATCGAATTATGGATATCCATAATTCAACTCTGCAAATAAACCTAATGAATAATGACTGCTCCCTTTGCAAAAAAAAAACACCTCGACCATTCGCGTCAAGTTTCCGATTTAGGTGTGTAATAAAAAGCCGGAATAGAGGTGGAGGTTATGTAGGGTAGGCTTAGTGGTGGCCTATGGTGTAGGAGAGATATGTGTTGTTTGATTTGAGGTTTAACGTCCCCTTCAATACTATTTAGGTCATTTTGGAGACGTTGCATTCGATTTTGTCGGGCATTAAGCCTTCATTGAGATGAAATGACATCTCAATCCCACCGGCTTCGGTAGCCATTGGATGCGCGTCTGACTGGTGATCAGGAGGACGCGGGTTCGATACCTGCCAGGGTCGGCAACCCTTCCTGGAGATTGATCATGAAATATTTTCTACGGTCATTCTCTCCCTTTCTCTGTTTCAAGAAGAACAGTTGTCAAATTCTGGCGAAAGAATGTGCACTGTACTAGTTAACTGCTTACGTATAAGCCTGCCCAGAAAAAGTGTGGATAGGTAAACTGACCGGCTCAAAAATGACCTAAATTAGTGTTGACTGGGCCGTTAATCTAAAATAAAAACAAACAAACAAACATCTCTATCCCTGTCGCACCCTTGACTCGCAGGACTTTGTTTGGACAGGCTTAGACCTTCTAAACGGTTTACCAGTACTCTCAGCTCATGCAGCCAAATCTATTTCTCCAAGCCCAAATGGGCGGGGACCAGGAGGTATATCTGAATCAGCCTGGTACTCCATACATCTCAAGTAGAGTATTATAAGGATATATGTTAATACTATATACAGTAGAACTTCGATGGCTCGAACATCGATGGCTCGTTTACCATGGATGTGTCGAACCCATTCTTGGGCCCCTAGCGAAATCCTCTACATAAGACATAGTGGGGGATAATTAAGGAGAATTTAGTCTTTTATCCTGCAAATGTATGCTGTGTGTACTCATTAGAATCGCCTCGATGAGGCGATTCTAATGAGTACACGCTGCATACATTTTCATTAGAGAACACCGAAAATATATCTAAAAGTATCTCGTTACGCCTCCTGACAGTAACCTCCGTGGCTCGAACTACCCCAGCCTCGAACAGATTTTCGAGGTCCCAAAGGTGTTCGAGCCATAGAAGTTCGACTGTACAGTGAAATTCTGCTATTAAGACCACCTAAAATTAAGACTAATTCTGCTTTAAAAAGCTTATTTAGTAGGATGCAGTTATTATTTATTCGTGAATTTTGCACACAATTTCCTCTGGTCAGGGACCACCTTTGGAACTGTTCAAAAGCGGTCTTAATATAGGAATTTTACTGTATAACGACCATGTGCATTTTTCTCGAGAAAGCATGCACGGATTGCCTGTTTGGGTCATTATTATCTTACGTCCGACTTTCAGTGTCCTTAGGTGCGCCGTTCTCATAGAGGTTATTCCAGAGGGAGAGGATGCGTTGGCCGGAATTTCCAGATCTTACGACTGGTTCCGATATTTAACTGCACATGGCGGGCGTTCAGCGTATGGCGTCAGTTGCTTTGGAAGCCTGACGGGCTGAAAAGGCTGCACGGCAGATAGGTCCCTTTGACTGGCCATCATCTTCCAGCGACGATGGCGACCTTGAAGATTTTTTACATTAAACGATCAAGTGTCTTAGGGAGAAATCATTTAACCAACAGCTTTGGCGGTGATTTATAGATATATCCATAATTCGAATGATGGATATCCATAAATCGATCTGAATTATGGATATCCATAAATCGAATTATGGATATTCATAATTCGAATTATGGATATCCATAAATCAGAGTAATAATGGATATCAATAAATCGAATTATGGATATCCATAATTCGAATAATGGATATCCCATAAATCGAATTATGGATATCCATAAATCGATCTGAATTAATGATATCCATAAATCGAATTATGGATATCCATAATTAGATTTATGGATATCCATAATTCGAATTATGGATATCCATTATTCGGCTGATTTATGGATATCCATAAATCGAGTTATGGATATCCATAATTCGATTTATGGGTATCTATAAATACGTATTTAATAGTAAAACGGCGCTCCATACATACTCGTATCTAGAGATGGCATCTATATTGAAAGCATCCATATCAGATCTTGACCTTAATTGCATGGCTCACTGACTTAGTGAACTATTGCATCAACCCTAGTGTTCAACCTAATGTGTGAATCATTTCTTAAGAACAATTAGAGCTTCATTAATGATACTTGGTACACGCTTACATCTGGGATTGGCAACTTTTATGCAAGCATCAATGTTTGACCTCGGCCTAGATTTCATGGTTCGGTGACGTGTGCCCAGAGGCGCCACATAGCTTTCTGCCTCACGCATACACATACTCTCTCTCTCTCTCTCTCTCTCTCTCTCTCTCTCTAACAGTTTGTTCATTTCAACAGTCATTCCCAAAAGAGAGTATCGATTTATGATGGGTGCGAAAATTAGAGAAAACTGCGATAATTAATACCTCAGTGTAATGTACCTTGTATCTTTACCGCCTAATCAACAACTAAGGCTATGCAGGGTCGGTCAGTTACATTGACTATTACTGGAAATGCTTAGACGCTCATAGTCGTTTACCAGTACTTAGTTAGATCGCCCTCTGACTCGTATCTAACAATAACCCGTGGGTCAATGGCCCGATCCTCAAACAACCCTCCACCTCAGCCCGTCTCCCAAGAGATGGGACGTTACAAAAAGGAAATATTAAATAGATAAAGAACGCAAAAACTAAGAACCACAAGCCCCACTCCGCAGCTGCTGCAAGCAAAACAGTCCATTACCCTACAAAACATCATGAAAATACACCTATATAATATTGATCCCCTTAACCCCACTTTTATATAGTAAAACTGTGATTTACAGGCAGATACCTTATTTTTCTTACTTCTGCTCTAAAATATAAATTGTGGGTACTCGTAAGAACAACATCGATAAGGCGGTTCGAACGAGTACCCATAATCTATATTTTGAGCAGAAATAAGAAAAATGTAACAATTTTTTCATTTTGAATTCCCTTTTTCCGGCAATAGAATTTGCAATGACTTTTTATAGGTCTGTTTTCATAATTGCCAAAACAGTAGAACGCCCCGGCATTGAAAGATGTATACAGCACCTTCACACCAACCCAACCTCTCAACCGATGTAACCTCTGTATAAACAAGCTTAGGTTAATCAAGGATCTTCATTTGAAGACGAATCTTTGTAAGGACACAATTTCTAATGCTGCATACCATGTATACTAATGTCGGTGGCGATTTGGTTCCAAAGAATACGAGTTTCAAATGAAAGTGTTTAACCATATATTACGTGGCGGTCATCTTGTTTTTGTGATCCAGACTACGGAAATTAGCTTTCGTTCCCGTGTCCACTGGACGTCCAGTCTGAAATATAGTTTCCAATGCTTTCATTGATCATGAATGTTTTGAAGTAGCTGACTTATGGACGGGAGGACGAACAGACTAAGAAAATGTATAACGGAACACGGCTACCCGTCCCTGTAGAGCCTCGATCTAGGTTTTCGAAGGAAAGTTGTGCAGTACTTGCATAATTTCATCTATCTATATAGTGTCACATGATTTTTATTGTCTATGGCCATGGGCGTTTTCTATTAACATGTCTTCGGTGTTATTGTCTACGCCTGTGGGTGTAAACTACCTAAGGTTTACTTTTGCTCCAGAAGCATGAAAGAAAAGGGCATTACTGCATGGCCGAATGCTATATTTTATTGACTGGTCATCGGTTTATTTGGTATAATGCTTAAAAACCGGGATCGACCAGAACACTTCCGTAAGTTTATCACACCCTCTTTGCATACAAAATAAACTTATTTTCTCGGTTCACGTGATGTTGACTTCCCTCCGATGATACAGTACATCTATTTTTGTTTGTTTTCACTAAAAGAAGGCAAATGCAACTGTTCTACTAATTGTTCGTTTCCCTAGTGCGAGTGGTTGTCATAGAAAATGATTGGTAAAATTTGTTTATATATGAAACTGGAGTCAGCTTTTGGAATTTTTGGGTTTTTATACAAGTTTCCGTATTTACTGGCGCACTTATACAGGATACACATGAACAATTTGATCATTTGACTTTTCAATCCTATGACTACGCAAATCAATGTGTGCTGAGCGTAGACTCAAGCTTTTTGTAAAAGCTTATACTTGATATTCATTATTGAACCTGACATCGTCAAATGGACTTTGTCTGTGGTCTCATTTGTTTTGCAATTTTCTCCAAATAATCACAGCCTTTCTGACTGTTGCAGAGATATGCGACTTGCCGGGGAAGTTGGCGGACGGTCAAGTCTAAAGCTCCCGTTTCCGTGTGATTATGAAATGCGCAAGGGATTGGGTATTAACCTATCGATTATTTGCCACGGTAAATGTCTCTGTGCAAAATAGGAGTTAAGTTGGACAAAGTAAGAATCAAATCAGACATGAGTTTTTTCGACGAAAGGATGCATTACTTCCTATATTCGGTACTGGTTTTCGGAAAAACAAATAATACAAAAATAAGAAAAAAATAGATTACACAATAACGAAGAGGCCATTGTCTATTCAACAAAACCGTATGAAAACGCACCGATTTTAAAGACGCCCTTTGATATTCCTCTAGTAAGCGTTTCTTACGGGTACACAAAATCAATTTTTAAAAATGTAAGGGACAATTAATACCATACGAATTGATGTTTACTAACATCAGTTATTCCAAATTAATGCTAAATTCGTGTGTGTGTGTCTTTCGTGGCTAAATTCGTTTCTTGTATAGTCTTTCTTGGTTCTAGAAAGAGCACTTACAAAAGAAGAGTTGTGATATTTTATGAAAACGCCGCTGACAGAGATGTCCGTAATGAATGCCACATTGAGGTCGCGCACACACATTGAACCTTTGGGGAAAACGTTGCATTGAACCGTTTTTGTTTGTAAGTTCTAACATTTTATTTATAAATGATTTGCAGCTCCATGGCCAAATTGGTAGAGTTGACTAGCAATTATTAGGGCTCTTATCGGCCACATTTGAGATGCAAAATTCTGTTAGTTTTTCTCCGGGGACTCCGGTTTTCGCCCTCATGTGAACTATGATCGACTAGAAATGAATGAAATAATCTTGAATAAACCAAAAATAATGGTTTGTGTTCCTCTTCCGAATTGCACCATGCTAACATATTTATCATTCTAGTTTAATTACTACCAGATATCTTTACACAAACATGACTTCAAAATGCATGATTTTATTCTGTTTTCACATTATATGATTATTTTATGAACTTCTTAAGAATTTATAATTAATAATTTAATAATAGGAATCATAATAGCAATATAATATAAATTAAATACAGAAAAGATAAATTATTCCTACTTTGTTCCGATTCTCAGTTTTGCGCAAGGGCAATTCCGAAATTGTCAACAATTCTTACTGCGCAACAAATTACTACTATGCGCAGAACAATTCCGGAATTGTACCCAATCCTACTTTGAGCAGAACATACAACGTGGGCTTTAGATGAATCGTCTGACATGTCAAGCAAATTGCCTTTTAAAATATATCAGTTTGTTTGATATTCTAAGCTTTTAGTTTCAATTTCAGGGAAGCATCGTGCAGCCCATCTATTTCGGAACGGGGGACGGAAGTGCTCGCTGATTGAATGCAAACCTATGAAGATTATACAGAATTGTTAACCAGAACTATGGAATCGTGTTTGTGCTGACAGACTTATTTCAAGGTAGGATAGTCCGTGCGAGCGTGCATCCGTCCGTCCGTTATATTAATTACCATTTTTATCTGTACAATAAGGATCTCGTGAGCGATCCAGGGCCATTATGACACTCTCGTTTTGTAGACTTGTGAAATGAGTGATTTGGGTACTCCTTAGATCCGCCTCGATGGGGCGGTTCTAACGAGTGCCCACAATCTATATTTTGACCTGAAATAAGAAAAATATCACATTTTTCATCATAAAATTTGCATTTTTTTTTCGGCGATAAAGGTGGCTATGTATTTGTATAGGCGTGTTTGCGTAATGCCACTACACCACAGAGGCTTCTAAAATTTTGAAATGACTTGTGATGAAAACAACTGGAAGGTTCCATTTGATACAGAATGGGTTAATAATTCATACAGTCGAACTTCAATGTCTCGAACACTTTTGGGACCTCGAAAATCTGTTCGAGACTGGGGTAGTTCGAGCCACTGAGGTTACTGTCAGGAGGCATAACGAGATACTTTTAGATATATTTTCGGTGTTCTCTGATGAAAATGTATGCTGTGTGTACTCATTAGAATCGCCTCATCGAGGCGATTCTAATGAGTACACACAGCATACATTTGCAGGATAAAAGACTAAATTCTCCTTAATTATCCCCTACTATGTCTTATGTAGAGCATTTCGCTAGGGGCTCAAGAATGGGTTCGACACATCCATGGTAAACGAGCCATCGGTGTTCGAGGCATCGAAGTTCTACTGTATTTGGTAGACCTGGAGAGCCAGCTTTACCCCTATCTGGAACAGGGTTTGAACTTGGTTCCTTGATTGGAAATAAAAAGTATTCTATTATATTCTATTCTATTGTTGCTGGTAAATTCAGAGTAGCGTCCCTTGGTTTGTATGATGTCATTTATTTCATTGATGACAACGCAAATTTATTGACTGATTTACATGATTAAACACTTTCACCCCTGAAATTCTGAGGTCGATCATTTCATCCTTTTTTATTTTATTTTGGACATGTCCAATCTTATAAATAGGGGATTTGGCAATCATAAACATGATGACAAACAGCGTAGACCCTGATGATATAGTTCATAGGATCTTAACTGTTTTCTAAAGCATCTGTACTGGTCTAAAGGGTTTAAAATGTTAAATCTGGACCTGTTTTACAAATCTTTAGTATGCTAAAAAACTTGCTATCTATCTATCCTTTTATCTATTTAATCTCTCTCTCTCTCTCTCTCTCTCTCTCTCTCTCTCTCTCTCTCTCTCTCTCTCTCTATCTATCTATCTATCTATCTATCTATCTATCTATCAAAGATCCCGCCCATAGGGGCTTGAAGAAGTGTATGCGCTGCATGATGCTTCCACGCAGAGCTTAATCCGGCACGCACACTAGTACTGGTACGAAAACCGCTTAGAGGATCTAAGCCTGTCCAGGAACCGCCGTGCGAGCCGGACCGTCCATTCTAATAAACCCTATTGGTTTCATTGGGCGACAGGGCTTGAGAAGTCATTTCTTCTCAATGTCGGGTAGAAGTCCCAAAAAATTGAATGTACAGTGTTGACGGGGACGTTACACCTAAAATCAAACAAACAAAATCTATCTATCTATCTATCTATCTATCTATCTATCTATCTATCTATCTATCTATCTATCTATCTATCTATCTATCTATCTATCTATCTATCTATCTATCTATCCAGCCATCTATCCATCATCTATCTATCTATCTATCTATCTGTTTCCTCTTAGCCCACAACTTGATCAGTCTGCCTTTCCTTTTATGGAAATCCTACTCTCAGCCTGCCCTACACTCCAAGTATCTGATCTTCGCCTTTCCTTGTCTGGCATCTTCAGATATCAGACTTTTTTTTTCAGATTCAAGCAGATCTGAAAAAAATCTTGATCTTGAGAAGTCAATAATTTTGTGATGTCATCAGTAAAAATAAATGACGTCATTCAAACCAAGGGACCCTACTCTGATGCATCACATCCTGTATGGACTAGAATAGAATATTACCCCTGGGGGCTCTGTACTGAAAGTGTTGGTATGAAGAACTGGTGAATTTGTTGTGATACTTGCAATGCCTGGTATCACAAAAGCTGTCAACCCTACTATGACCCAACACACCTCAAAGCATCCTAACTAACCACCCCTTCTACCCCTATCCCAGCCTATCTACCCTTCCCACTCCACCTGACCTACCCTACCCTACCTTAATCTCGGTCAATTCCAACGTACCTACCCTACCCATCCCCACCTAACCCCACCCAACATACCCACTCTCATCCCATCTACCTTACCCTACCCCATACCAACGCACCGACCCTATCCACCCCTACCTATCCCAATTCCACTCTACCTACCCTACCTAAAATCACCCCTCCTCGCGTAACCCCAAACTACCTACCCTTCCCACCCCACCTACCCCACCTAACACCACCATTCCCATCTACCTACCCTATCCTATCCTACCCTAAAATCCTCCGCCCCCGCCCATAGGGGCTTGAAGAAATATATGGGCTGCATGATGCTTCCACGCAGAGCTGAATCCGTCCCGCACACTAGTACTGGTAAATCGCTTGGAGGATCTAAGCCTGTCAAGGAACCGCTGTGCGAGGCGGACCGTCCATGCTAATAAACCTTTTTGGTTTCATTGGGCGACAGGGCTTGAGATGTCATTTCATCTCAATGTCGGGTAAAAGTCCCACAAAATTGGAAGCAACGTCTCCAAAATGACCTTTACAGTGTTGACGGGGAAGTTAAACCTCAAATCAAACAAACAAACAAACTACCAAAAATCCCCCACTTACCCCAACCCCAACCTTCTTACCCTACCCTGCATAGTTGAATGCACCGTACCTACTCCTACCTATCCCAACCCAACCCTACTTACCATACCTTAACCTTATGTACCTACCCCGACCCCACCTACCCTACCCTATCCACCCATCTATCCCAACCACACCTTACCTACTTTGCACTACACCTACCCTACCACACCCCATCCACAACGCAGCCACCATAACCCAATCCCAGTCTTCCTAAATCTGCCCCACCCGTCCAACCCAAACCTATCCACCCCACCTACCCAAACCTCACCCACCCTAGCTACCGTACTCTAGCTACAAAACCCAAACCCCACCCAACCTACCCTACCCCACACGACCCCAAACCAATGCGCCCAACCTACCCATTCCCAACTACCCCAATCCCACCCTACCTACCCTACCATACCTTACCTTACACTACCCCTGCCCACCAAACCCCAACATACCTTCCCTACCTACCTCCACCCCAACCGGACCCCGCCCATAGGGGCTTGAAGAAATTTATGGGCTGCATGATGCTTTCACGCAGAGCTGAATCTGGCCCGCACACTTGTACTGGTACACTGCTTAGAGGATCTAAGCCTGTCCAGGAACCGCCGTGCAAGGCGGACCGTCCATGCTAATAAACTCTTTTGGTTTCATTGGGCGACAGGGCTTGAGATTTCATTTCAAGTCAATGTCGGGTAAAAGTCCCACAAACCTGGAAGCAACGTCTCCAAATTGACCTTCACAGTGTTGACGGGGACGTTAAACCTCAAATCACCTTCCCTACCTCATCCCACACCAGTGCACCCACCTACCCACACCCACCTACCCCATATCTTCCTAGCTACCCTTCCCTACTTAACCTTACCCTAACCTTCCTAACCCCTACTTACCCGACCTTAACCTCATCTACCTACCCCAACTCCACCTACCCTACCCTATCAACCTACTTTGCACTCCACCTACCCTATCACACTCCATCCATAACGCACCCACCATAACCCTATCCCACCCTACCTACCCTACCTAACCCTACCCCACCCATCCAACCCAAACCTATCCACCCCACCTACCCAAACCTCACCCACCCTATCTACCGTTCTCTGCCTACACAACCCAAACCCGACCCGACCTACCCGACCTACCCTACCCCACACGACCCCAAACCAATGCACCCACCCTATCCATCCCCAACTACACCAATCCCACCCTACCTACCCTACCCTACCTAATCTTGCACTACCCCTGCCCACCAAACCCCAACATACCTTCCCTACCTACCTCCACCCCAACAAAACCTTCCCCACCCCATGCCAATGCATTCATCCCAACCCCACCCATCCCCACCTCACCTTCCCAACCTCATTCCACACCAGTGCACCCACCTGCCCACAACCACCTACCCCATATCTTCCTGGGTACCCTTCCCTACTTAACCTTACCCTAACCTACCCAACCCCAACTTACCTACCCTACCAATTCTAACCCCACCCTACCCTACCTACCCACACCAACCTCCCCCAATCCCGAACCTACCCCATCCCATCCACCCCTTCCCACCCACCCACCTACCCTACCCCAACCCACTCCAAACTACCCTACACTAAGCTACCACACTCCACCCCACCCAACCCCAGTCACAACAATTGTATTCAAATGGTCTAGGTCATGCCTTCTATGCTAGTAGATAATAACAAATGTTTAAAATAACTTGAAGTCATCAAACCATGACATGCAGCATTTATTGGTTAAGAACTACAGAATTTTCTCAACTGATGACCCTGACTTGTTTTTGCATAGATTGTAAAACAACCGCGAAAAACAAATATCATTCTGTATATAAAAGGGGAGGTTTTTAAATTCATTTTACATTTTATGGCTATAAACGTTGTATTGTATTGCCCAACATGCAGATCAAATTTTTGAATGTTTCCAAAGATCTTATGAAAAAAGATACTTTTTAAATGACTGTAAAACCTTTCACATTACACTTGCAAGAAATGCTTTCAAAGTAACTATTTGCGAAAGCTTTGCACCTGAATAAAAATCAGAGTTGATGTTTGTAAACTGTTTGCAGACTGCTATTGAGGAAAAACTGTTAATTAATCTTACCAAGTGATTTTAAGTCACTCTTTGCAAAATCTTTGCAGTATGAAAACTGTCAGAGATTTTGTTTGCGAACATTCGTAGTATGCTAAAAGCTTTTATTATTTTATACTTAGCAGTAAAATCAATGCATATCTGAAACAAATAAAACTGCTATCAATCACAAGTGAAATGATATCGTATTGACTGATATCATTTCACTGTAGTGTTCTGGTCGAAAAAAGGGTTAATTTTCCTTTGATTTACTAAGAATAATAATTCCTTATGTCGGTATAATATATTTTGAAGTGTGGCATTAAAACTGAATGAACAGGCGCCATATTTGACAACAGTAGCGCTTTTATTTGAACATCTCCCTTTTGCCGACACACATCTCGGGCACAATTATTTAAATGCTCCATCACAGATTTAGACTTAGCTGTCATTGTTACAAATGGTCTACAAGGCGTATAAAGTCACTGAATGGCTGAGTTAAAGTTTGTGCGAGGAAATATGTGTTCAAATTAGCGTATTATTTTTCCAACGTGATAAAACGACCACGACCAACTGCTACACATGAAATCGATGATACAGTGGCTGTGTGCATGTCACATAGAGCCTTCAAAAATTAAATGGACTTCAAATAAGCACAACGCATTCTGTAACATACCTTGAAAAGCATTCTTTGAACTAAAAATTCAAAATTTCGATTTGTTTATGCTTTGAAACTGACAGTTGTGACTTCAACTAGCCCGGCCAATATAGTGACCTCACCTCGGGTCAATCAATGCACCAATCTGTTGCAAAGCACTTGTAAAGGGTATGCAACTTGTTATTTTACTGGAACATATTCAGAATATGCAAATGGATTGCAATGACTATTTTTATACCCCCGACATACGAAGTATGCTATGGGGGTATATAGTTTTCGTTTTGGCGTTCGTCCGTCCGTCTGTCCGTCTATCCGGACTTCTATCCGTCTGTCCGCCCGTCCATTAACATTTTGCTTAAAGTTTTGCGTTAAAGTTTCCAAGACATTGTATCTTCTGAACCCTTTGATACATTTAGTTCTTTCTTACACTGAAGTTACATGCTGGTCTAAGCATCTCATTGATGTATGTCCCACCTGCCTACAGTGACCTTGACGTCAAGGCCACAGACTTAGAATTTTTACATTCCATTAAAGTTTTGCGTTAAAGTTTCTAAGAGATTTATCTACTGAGCCCTTTCATAGATTAAGATGATACTTACACTGAAGTTACATACCGGTCTAAAGATTTCATTGATGCATGCCCCCCCCCCCACAGTTACCTTGAGGTCAAAGTCACAAACTTAGAAATTTTACATTTGGTTCAAGTTTTGTGACAAAGTTTATAGATGCGTGTATGTTCTAAACTCTAACACAAATTCAATTGATACTTGCATTGGTTTTTCCATACCTTTATTGATGCATACCCCACACTGCTGCTTCAGTAACATTGATGCCCCAAACCCCTTCAGTAACTTGGTCCATTTAGAAATTTGTGTTTTGTTTAGCTTTTAGATTCTTATAGCTTCTTGACATCTTCACTCATATTACATGCAATCTCGAAAAATATGTTGGAATGGTGCTGGCCGGGGGTATACGCGATCCGCTGGTTGTTTTCTCAAGTTGCATGGGATATTGCAGCGGGCTGTTTCGGATAGACAATTTATAAGTTTTGCTTCTATTTGAGACATAGTCCTAGTGCCATGAAACCTTACTTTTATATTCCAGATGAAGTAGATTCTTTCTTATGTTTCTGCAAATACAATTAGTGCAAGTCTCCTTTCCAAACACATCAATAAAAACTGATTTACATGGCTTTAAAGTACGCCCCCACACTCCCAAGAACATAAATCAGAGGCAAAAAAAATCCGCAAATAAACTCAGTTAGACCTAAATTAGCACTACCATCACACTTTTACAGTATCTATGGCGACAAACGTGCCATGAAGAAACATTTTATAAAACAGAATCGGATAGAACCTACAAATGTTTGGAAATAGTATTTAATGACTGAAAATAGGTTAGTGTTGGTGACATTCTACCTTTGCTATACCAACCCTTATTTTCTTTATTATGCATCAAAATAATTGCAAAATAGAAATTTATGTCATATCTAATAATTAACTCGTGCATAATAAAAGTTCAGTAACAAAGAATCTTTCAAGGTTGCGAAGAAGCTGTTGCTTTCAGTCAACAATGAAAGCCGAGGAATGAAAGTAGAGACAATGATTAGGAATCGATACAATTAACCCGCAGCTCCCATCAGAGACACCAACGGGAAAACATGAAGCAACAGACTCAAACGGAAACATCAACAGCGGAAAGCCAATAGGATAGTTACTTTCCCGCAAAATGGCCAAAAGGCTATCCAAAATAAAATAATATAAGCGACACAAACACCCAAAGACAAACCATAACAAAAATAAACCGCGACAGAAGAACCGCCTTGGAACGGTCAGCGGAAACGAATTCCACTGTGGGGCTTAAATCGATTTTACGTGGTCACAATCCTCGCCCTAACTTCAGTCGCGATTAAGACAAATAATTTGTTCAGTCCGCAGTAGGCCAAAACAAGCTTCCTACGTTCTATTGGTTACCTAAACTTCATAAAAGACAAAACAAAGCACGGTTTATTGCAAATTCAAGCTCTTGTACCACCACTGAACTCTCCAGTTATTAACTTCATGTTTTACTGCCATCCAAAAACATGTGATAAAATGTTGCGACAAAGTATTCGAAAGATCAGGTAGAAATCTGTTTTGGTCTACAAAACATTCTAATGAAGTTTTAAATAAATTGAAACCCAAGCGTTTTCGTGCTTCAAGTCTGTCTACTTATGATTTTTGCCACCCTTTACACTACACTTCCTCATAATCTTATAAAAGAACAACTTAGTAATTTAGTTGATGTAAATTTCATAGGGAAGACTCCCTCTATCTTGCATGTAATGCAAGAAATGCGTTTTTCACTTCTGAAGAGCATAAAAACTATACTTTATGGTCATGTCAGAATGTGTGTGAAGCTCTCACCTTTCTACATAAGATTTGGTACTAAGTTATTTAGACAAGCTGTGGGTATTCCGATGGGTACTAATTGCGCACAACTTCTGGCTGATCTGTTTTTGTTTTGTTATGAGAGAGACTTCATGATGTCCCTTTCTGCTGATAACCAGTTTGAAATCATTGGAGCTTTTAGCTCCACTTCTAGATATTTGGATGCTTTATTAAATATTGATAATACCTATTTCGATGGTTTTATCAGTCAAAGTTACCCCCCCCCCCAAAAAAAAACTTCAGTTAAATGAAGGAAATTGTTCTGATACCGAGGCCTCGTTTTTGGATTTACATCTGTCTATTGTGGATGGGTTTGTTTCTTGCAAAATTTATGATGAACGCGATGATTTTGATTTATAGATTGTAAAATTTACTTTTTTTGGATGGTGATGTTCAACGTGTACCATCCTACGGCGTTGATATTTCACAATTAATTCGATTTGCCAGAGTGTGTAGTCATGTAACTGACTTCAACACACGTAATAAATTGTTGACGGCTAAACTTCTTAATCAGGGTTATCGGTACCATAAACTACGTAAACCCTTTTCAAATTTTTTTAGCCGTCATTCTGATTTCATTCCTAAATTCAATACTGAATTTAAATCAACTAGGTCTATCGGAATCCGAATTTTATTGTGACTTGTATATAAATCTAGAAAAAAAATATAACCGCAGTGACTTTCGGAGTCTAACTGTTGGTTTTCTTTTGCTCCAGCAATTCTGTTGTTTTATGCTGTCGAGTCCTCAATCTTGTTTCATCTCTGTAGTTTTTTGATTTGTATGTTATCGGAGATGTTACACTGATGAGTTAGGAAGCCTTCATGTGGACTAAACAAAATAAGTGTATACCGCGACAGAGGTAAGGGCGAGGATTATGGCCATGTAAAATCGATTTAAGCCCCTCAGTGGAATTCTTGCCACTGACCGTTCCAAGGCGGTTCTTATGTGGCGGTTTTTTTTATGTTGTTGTTTGTTACTACTTACTGTGTGTATCACTTGTGTCTTTTTATTTTGGATGGCCATTTGGCCATTTTGTGGGAAAGTAACTGTCCTTATGGCCATCCTTTATTAAGGTTTCCATTATGGTCTGGTCGCTTCATGTTTGTGTTTCTTTCCCTTTGGTGTCTTTGATGGGTGGAGTAAGTTAATTGTATCGATTCCTGATCTTTGTTTTACTTCTACTTTATTAAGCACCCAATTTCGTAAAATCATTCTTCGATATAAAAAGATTGGGTGCAACATAAATGTTATACGACAGACTGCATGCATGGTAGTTAACCCAATCACGGTTGACAACCTTGCTCCCCTCTTTAATTGCAAGCTGGTTGGTCAGGCCTCATATTTTATGACGGCTCCAACAAAGTCATTGCGGTTATAGATTTTCCTTAATTTATATACTAAGTCACCATATAATTCGGTTTCCGATAGACCTCGTTACAGAAGAGATTTAAATAAAAATCAAAAATGAGTTCCTTTAAGAGCAATGAAAACATTCATAAGAAAGAAGATGGGCCATACTACGTAGTTTCGGCTAATAAAGCCTCATCAGTGACCCTGTAATGATCCGGCAAACAAAGCCGAAGGAAACATACTGCAATTTTGCGAATTTCGAATAGGCAGTCGATTCAAATAAAAATCAAAAATGAGTTCCTTTTAGAGCAATGAAAACATTCATAAGAAAGGAGATGGGTCATACTACGTAGTTTCGGCTAATAAAGCCTCATCAGTGACCCTGTAATGATCCGACAACGAAAGCCAGAGGAAAAATACTGCAATTTTGCGAATTTCGAATAGGCAGTCGATTCAAAGACTGATATAAATCAAAATGGGATCCAAATAATTAAAAACCTGTCTATAATATGAGTCTAAACCAATAGGTTATTTCTGATTTCTCAGAATATTCACGCTGATCTCAAAGGACCAAAAGTAAAATATAACCTGCACTATGGTTGATGTACGGGGAGACGTTTTACGGCCGCCACACGGCACAACACCAGCTGCAGTGAAGGCAAATAAAAATCAAAAATGAGTTCCTTTAAGAGCAAGAAAAACATTCATAAGAAAGGAGATGGGTCATACTACGTAGTTTCGGCTAATAAAGCCTCATCAGTGACCCTGTAATGATCCGACAACGAAAGCCAGAGGAAACATACTGCAATTTTGCGAATTTCGAATAGGCAGTCGATTCAAAGACTGATATAAATCAAAATGGGATCCAAATAATTAAAAACCTGTCTAGAATATGAGTCTTAATCAATAGCTTATTTCTGATTTCTCAGAATATTCACGCTGATCTCAAAGGACCAAAAGTAAAATATAAACTGCACTATGGTTGATGTACGGGGAGACGTTTTACGGCCGCCACACGGCACAACACCAGCTGCAGTGAAGGCAAATAAAAAAAAATGAGTTCCTTTACGAGCAATGAAAACATTCATAAGAAAGGAGATGGGTCATACTACGTAGTTTCGGCTAATAAAGCCTCATCAGTGACCCTGTAATGATCCGACAACGAAAGCCAGAGGAAACATACTGCAATTTTGCGAATTTCGAATAGGCAGTCGATTCAAAGACTGATATAAATCAAAATGGGATCCAAATAATTACAAACCTGTCTAGAATATGAGTCTAAACCAATAGCTTATTTCTGATTTCTCAGAATATTCACGCTGATCTCAAAGGACCAAAAGTAAAATATAAACTGCACTATGGTTGATGTACGGGGAGACGTTTTACGGCCACCACACGGCACACCACCAGCTGCAGTGAAGGCAAATAAAAATCAAAAATGAGTTCCTTTAAGAGCAATGAAAACATTCATAAGAAAGAAGATGGGCCATACTACGTATTTTCGACTAATAAAGCCTCATCAGTGACCCTGTAATGATCCGGCAAACAAAGCCGAAGGAAACATACTGCAATTTTGCGAATTTCGAATAGGCAGTCGATTCAAAGACTGTGTCGCAGAGATCTTTTTGTGACTCGAAGCCTTGTTATCTCCACGACAATGGAATTTAATTTTAATCCAAGTAAACAACAATACTCCTTTTTTTAATTTTATTTCCCACAGCAACACACCTGAATTCACCTTTATTCCGTTTTAGAATGCCACTGACAAGCACCCAAATGCTTAGTTTATATACCTGTTTTAAGGTGCTAAAACTGCACAAACTATTCATGCAGCACGTGAATTAAATGTAGCCCGTGAATCAAATGCATCTAGCACGTGAAACAAATGAAGCTCCGCCGGAGCTTCATATTATGCACGTGAACATTACAATAATGACGGAGTGAAGGTGAAATCAGTACAGAACGATAAGGAAAGTTCAATGTTCGCACACTTAGCGACACTCCCACCGGAGGGTTGAAGAATGGAGTACGAGTATTTACTCAATATGTTCGTCGTATTCCTTGACTGTAGTAATTATTACATCAATGACTTTATCGCCAATATATCGTGTCTGCTTTCTATATAAGTTATAAAATGTTTGTGTTTTTGTCCTCATCTGTGAAACGTCGATCGCCTTTTCGTCATCGCTATCGATGACGATCACCTCAACATCATTTGTTGTCGTCTCGTTCGTCTGATCGTCTTTTTCATTGTTGTTTTCATCCATTTCAGTATATCCGTCACTTGAAACACAATCGTTATAATCTAGCACTGTCTCTACACTTTCGTTGTCATCATCATTAATCACCCCGTTCACAGCATCGTCACGCACCGAATCTACACTTGACTCCACTTCATTAGCTTTCACCTCAGCGTCATTTACATCCGACATATCTGAATCCGTTATATCACTATACTCAACACTTCCCACTAACACCGCACCGTTTCCACTGTTATTAGAATCAACACTACTCGTTTCACCGTTAATCTCAACCGACACAGAAGCGCAGCTGCTTTGATCCTGTACATTGAACTCAGAGATGGTTGTCATGTATCGTTCCCCGTATTCAGCCGCGTTCATTTCTCCAATCAAATCAAACACAGTATCATCTTCACTTTCTTTGTCGTAGTAAGCCTCCCTATCAATGATTCCACGAGGGGCCTTACACGCCGTTTCATGCGCTTTAAGTTTATCATAGCCATGTTTGTTTATCAAATGTTTTGAAAGGTAGCTCCGTCGCACATACTTTTTGACACAATTACCAATAGCACAGAACCAGAAATCTATGTCTTCATGAGATTCCCGGATGTGACGTTTCAGGTTTCTGTCATACTTGTAGGTATTGGGGCATTGACTACATTTGAACAGCGACATGCTATAAAAGACAAAAATACACTCTAAAGTGTAACTTGTTAAAACAAACAGGCCACCGTAAAACAATTCAAGTCATTATATAAATTTCAAATCTCTGTTATGTAAATGTAGTGTAAGGTCCTGACGTTTTAAACACACCCATACATGTTCGCAATTAACTATTTAAACATAATGCTCCACTAAAGAACAGTTCTCGATTTAAAAAAAAACATTGTATACGTGTTTGCTATAAATGTAAGTGCAATAAATACCTGAGGTTTCAAAAGACAAGAATTCTCTCTTGTATGTAACTTTCCAAACAGATACACCACCGCAAAACTATTTCCAAATGTATATCTCCACTATAACTATGCAAGTAAAGTCCTGATTTGCACGCTTTTTGGAAACGTAAACGAAATATGTGACACCAGCTAAGTGCTCCGCTTACATATACACACTGTCCATGCACGGACTATCTTACAGGTAAATACACTACGACACAGCTCCGCCAGAATGAATGAACACAAAATTTAATGCACGGGATTTGTAACTTGTAAACATACTACGATACATCTCCGCCAGAATGCATGAACACACCATTTAATGCACGGAATTTTTAACTTGTAAAACTACTACAACACAGCTCCGCCAGAATGCATGAACACACCATTTAATGCACGGAATTTTTAACTTGTAAAACTACTACAACACAGCTCCGCCAGAATGCATGAACATACAATTTTATGCACGGGATGCACACTGATTTATCATTTTTAAATATCATGTGAATCACAGGATATCACTTATTTACACGATGTATTTACACTTCAATGAGCAATACTGAATTGCTGTTTACTGACACAATGATTGTTTTATTTTTTCTCTTGCTTGTTTTGCTGCAGCTCTCCCAGTGCGATCTTTCGTTTCATGTTCCTTGGATACTGATCCTTGAGAAATACTCGAGTCATTACTCTCAGGTTCACTTGTGCAATTGTTCGATGTTTCAACTGGGTACAAGAGATTCAATGGACGAGCAATGACACGTCCAGAACACAGCGACACCTTAGCAGACCGAACATTCCCATCAAGAGAAGTGACAAGCGATACTATTTTTCCCAGTCTCCAGCTCCCACGAGGAATATCGTCCTTTATCAACACTACGTGACCAACACTGGGAAACAGCTGTGATTGTATCCGTCCTGATTTCAGCGAAGTCTGCGTTCTTTCACGTAAGCTGAGAAGGTATTCATCGCGCCACACCTTCCAAAATGTATTTAATAACCTTTGCCCCTTTTTCCATATCTTCAAGAGTCTCTCAGCAGAGCTTTCATACGGATTATAATCCGGGTCATTTTCATCTTGTTCCAGCTCTGGAATTCCTGTGTAGGTGTTCAGTGATAGAAAATGTCTTGGAGTCAACGTTATATTCGATTCCAAGTCATCTCCTACATAAACGAGTGGCCTTGCATTTATGGTTGTTTCTGCTTCTTTTAGAAGTGTTTGTAACTGTATGAGGGTGAGAAGGTTTCTCTGGATAGTTTTCCGCAATGCTCTCTTTACTAGACCCACGAGTCTTTCATAAAATCCGCCCATCCAGGGCGCTAGCTCCACTATGAAAGACCATCTGATTCCTTCATTTGACACATAGCTTTGAACATCTTCATGTTTGGTAACATTCTTCCATATCTTCTGTAATGTTGTATCTGCAGATTTGAATGTAAGAGCGTTATCACTCACTATCTCCACTGGAGAGCCTCTCTGAGAAATGAATCGGCGTAAAGCGAGAAGAAATTCTTCTGTAGTCATATCTAGTACTAGTTCTAGATGTACAGCTCGAATAACAAGGCACGTAAATAGGCACACCCATACTTTATTTGTTCCTTCATTTGTTCTTATATATAGGGGTCCTAAATAGTCTAGTCCTGTCCTCGAAAATGGTGTTGCCTCTCTTATCCGCTTTCCAGGGAAAGGAGGCATAGCAGGTAGTTTGTAAGGTCCTCCTTCGTGACGACGGCAAACTAAGCATGACTGAATAACACTCTTCACTGCCGCTCTTCCGTGTGGTATCCAGTACTTGTGTCTTATTTGACTCAGACACTGAGACACACCACTGTGTAAGCTTTGCTTGTGTACTTTTTCAATCATAAGATGTGTAAATCTTTCATTTTTGGGTAGTAACACGGGTCGTCTTGCACTTTCACTTATGTTGGCTTGATCTATTCTACCTTTACAACGCAGTATTCCATCTGCGTCAAGATAGAGACCCAACTGCTTTTTCAAGTTATTTGGTTTGTCCGTTGCAATTGAATCAAACACTTCTTGGTAGTTCTTTCTCTGAACATTTTTCACCCACATATTTTCAGCCGCACACATTTCTGAACTTGAAAGAGATCCTCTCAGACTGCTTGATTTCCTCAGTTTGTTGATGAAACGAAGTGCCAAGGCTGTCACTCTCAGCAAATTTGTAATCGATGAATATCTTTCACTTTCAATTCCAAGCGGAGTACACTTTCTGAGACCAAAAGTTGTTGGTCCATTAACAGTTTTAGGTGTGTTAAGCAATCCCGTTTCTTTCACTGACTTTGCTTTCTTTAATTCTGTCTCATACTGAGCATTTATTTGTTCATTATTCTCAATTGCTGAGTTTGGCCATTCTTGCTCCGCTACTGTCAACCAGCTCGGTCCGTACCACCAAAGACTGTTTTCCTGGAGTTTTGGTACAGTAGTTCCACGTGTCGCTACATCTGCTGGGTTTTCAGTTGTAGAAACATAACGAAACACAATATCACCTTCTCGATTTATTTCCTGAACTCTGTTTCGCACGAACACGGATAGCTCCTTTTCAGAATTTATCCATCTCAGAACACACTGAGAATCTGTCCACAGGTAGGTGCTTTCAATGAATACTTTCAGTTGTTCCTTGACAAACCTCAAACACCTCACTCCAATAAGTACAGCCATCAGCTCCAACCTTGGTATTGTCATCTTCTTTATCGGAGCCAACCTTGTTTTTGAAAAGATGAGATCTGCCTTTGATTTATGTTTTCCGCTAGTTTGGAGTAGATACACTACAGCCGCATAGGCGTGATTTGAAGCATCACAGAAACAGATAAGGTGATAGTTGATGTCCTCAGTATCCCCATTTATGGCAATACAGCGTCTGACCTGAAGTTCTGATAATCTAGAAACCTCCAAACGTATTGTTGACCACACCTCAAAATCTTCCTTGTCCAGAGAATCATCCCATTCAAGATGTTTGTTCCACAATGTTTGAAGTAACACCTTACCCTTCAGTATCACGGGAGAACACAGCCCTAGGGGATCGAACACTGATGCAATTTCTTTTAATATGTTCCTTTTGCTGGCACTTGTTGACTCAAACAGCATATTCGGTTTCGTCATAGAAATAGAATCACTCTCGATATGCCATGTATGACCTAGAACCTTCACTGCATCACAACATACACTATCAGCACTATCTATGACCTTGTTCACTTCACTGTTACTTGAAATCCATTCACGCAGGTTCATTGACGCGTCTTTGAAGATCGATTTTGCACTGCGATAAAGATGAATTGCTTGCTCTACATCATTTGTTCCTGTGATCAAATTGTCAACGTATATATCCGTTTTCAGTTTCGTTGCAATTTCGTTTTCATATGAGTCCAAATGACTTTCAATCGTTGCTCCCAACAGAAATGGACTTGAAATAAGACCAAATGGAACTCGACAGAATCTATACTCTTGTAGGTTATCACTTTCAACTCTAGTTTCTCCACTTTCCTTTAACCACACAAATCTAGTCACATCTCTCTGGCTAGGTTGCAGCCCTATTTGAAGAAAAGCTTTCTCTATGTCGGCAACGATAGCTATTTGGTGTAACCTAAATCTCATCAACAACCCACACAGATCGTTCAACATGACTGGCCCTCTGTAGAGACAATCATTCAAGCTGTTGTACTCTTTCCTGGTCTTGGCAGAAGCATCGTACACTACCCGAAGTTTAGTGGTGGGTTTATGTGGATTGATAACTGCGTGGTGAGGCAGGTAATGCCTTGGTCCATTCACCAATGTGTAGTCAGCCTTTTCAATGACCCCCTTGTTCAATTGGTCCTGTATAATCGTGTTGTACTGCTTCATTAACTCAGGTTTATGTCTCATTCGTGCTACGTTTGACTTCAATCGACCTATTGCGAGCTCTCGGTTAAGGGGTAAATCCGGTATTTCTTCCTTCCATGGCCAAGTAACTTGATACCGACCGTCCTTAAAGGTCAAAGTTTCTTTGAAACGTTTCTTTGCCAGCTCGTCATTTGTTGTAATCAGATTATCAAGAATCCCAATGCTTTCAATGTTCCAGAAATCTTCAAGATCTGGTTTGGTAGGTATGACATTGTCAACACTTTGAAATTCACTCGTTGATGTTATGTTTGTCCCATAAGTCAAAGTCAACATACTTGTTTCTTCTTGATTAGACACACCTTCAGTTGTACGTCCTGTTAATATCCATCCAAGCTTGGAAGCAAGGAGATAAAGGCCTGGCTGCACTTCAATTTTCTGAGTCAGAATAATATCTAGGTAATAATCATTACCCACAAGTAACTCAACATCAGCAGACTCTGTTTCGGATGGAATTGTGTCCGCCATATCAAGGCTCCTTACAAGATGGTCTATATTTTGAGAATCACAAAACTTCAAAGCTTTTCGCTGAACGGATCCACTAATAACAGGCACAATATTGGCAGTTATATCTAGATATTGTCCATTGTTTAGTTTAATGCTCAATCTTGTCTGTGAGGTCTTAATTGACTTTGGTTTGTTACTGCCAAATGTAACTAAATTGATCGATTCCTCAGATTCTCTTTTAAGCTGTAACTTCCCCGCTAAACTTTCTGACACATATGTTCTTTGTGAGCCGGAGTCCAAAAGAATTCGAACTTTTTCACATCTTGAATTATACTGACTTTTAATCTCCGTTTTTGCTGTCTGCATTAGTACCATCTCTCCAGATGAAACAAGTGCATTTTCACTGGCATAGGCAGCATTTTCTGTCGGTAACTCAACTACTTCCTCTGTAAGGTGAGTACTTGAAGTGTTCGAACTGAATTTCTTCTGGCACAAACTCCGGTGATGATCATTCACTTCACCACAATGAACACATGTCTTTCCTTTTTTGCAGTCTTTGGCTTTGTGTCCTGGTTTTAAACACTTAAAGCAGCTGCCTTTTAGTTGCTTTTTCCTTTCAGCAACTGTTCTATATTTAGGACATTCATCGCTCCAGTGTCTTTGTTCACAAAATCTGCACTGGTCGTAATATCTTGTAGCAGAAGGCTGATTGGTGTTGGCAACTAATGCCTCCGCCGAGCCTATAAATGATTTAGAACTTGATGCCTGTTTACCTTGCGAAGGTGGCGAGAATGGCGTCTTCCGGTCTGTCTGATTGTAAAACTGTCTGCTGTTATTACTCATTGCAGGGCCAGACCTTGGTCGGTTATCAGGTTGGGTTTGGTTGTTCCTTTTGAACAGGGATTCAGTCGAATTGCCTTTCTTTTCTGAATGTTCTCGAGCTGTTATGTACTCATGCAGTCTGTATCGCAATGAGTCAACTGTCCACTTCTTGTTAGCTCCGTGTTGCATCTCCAGTTGAAGGAGCACTTCCTCTGGCAATTTTGCCCGTATCATGGATACAAACACGTCCTGGTTCACATCTTGTTTTAAACTTTCAAGACTACGGAGATGTTTTTCCATGGTGTCTTGCAAGTTCCGTAAGTTGCTTGTCCTATTTATGGCTGGGGTCAAACTGATCATTTGATTATAATGAAGGTCTATTACCTCCTGTTTGTTGCCAAATCTCTCTTTCAGGATACTAATGGCAACTTCGTAATTTTCCTTTGATAAAGCCAACCCTTGTATAGCACCTCTGGCTTCCCCACTTACTTTACTTTTCAGGTAATTGAATTTCTCTATGCTCGATATCTTCTTATTGTTATGAACAGCATTTTCAAAGGCGTCCCAAAATTCGGACCACTTAAGTTTGTCGCCAGAGAAAGTAAGCATGTCCAGCTTTGGTAATTTCACTGTTGTTGCTAACTCTTTTTCCCTCCGTTCTTGTTTCTCCATAAACTCGTGTTGCTGTTTCATTTGGTTCTTTACAATTTCATTCATTTGCTTTTGCAATCCAATTATTTGATCCATTCCATATTTTTCTTTGTCTTCAACCAAGTGCACTTTTTTGACTGCAATGCCTTCTTCCATTTGTTTCAAATGTAATGAACACTCAATTGCTTTATCACACACAGTTTCATTTTCTGTTATAAGTAAGTCGGTCAACTCTGTATCAGAGTCTCCAACAGCCTCCGCCAACTTCTCAGTTTGATTCTCAACTTTGTCACCATATAATTGCAGTCGTTGTACACAATTGTTGATCTTAAAAATGAGCTCCGCCTCATCAAACAGGTCTGTATCAATTGCCAACAAATCACTGGCAATATTTATTTCTTTCTTTAGGATGTTCACGTATCTCGTTCGAACACCCTTCAAGTAAGGCACATTTGCAGCCATTTTGTAGCTGGCACTTTGGAAACACGTACACTGTACACGCTAAACGTAATTTAATGCACGTACCTTTTTGTTTCCTGTGTCTGCTCCCGGGTTCCGGCACCAAACTTTTGTCGCAGAGATCTTTTTGTGACTCGAAGCCTTGTTATCTCCACGACAATGGAATTTAATTTTAATCCAAGTAAACAACAATACTCCTTTTTTTAATTTTATTTCCCACAGCAACACACCTGAATTCACCTTTATTCCGTTTTAGAATGCCACTGACAAGCACCCAAATGCTTAGTTTATATACCTGTTTTAAGGTGCTAAAACTGCACAAACTATTCATGCAGCACGTGAATTAAATGTAGCCCGTGAATCAAATGCATCTAGCACGTGAAACAAATGAAGCTCCGCCGGAGCTTCATATTATGCACGTGAACATTACAATAATGACGGAGTGAAGGTGAAATCAGTACAGAACGATAAGGAATGTTCAATGTTCGCACACTTAGCGACAGACTGATATAAATCAAAATGGGGTCCGAATAATTAAAAACCTGTCAAGAATGAGTCTAAACAAATAATTTATTTCTGATTTCTCAGAATATTCACGATGCTCTCAAAGGACCAAAAGTAAAATATAAACTGCACTATGGTTAAGTCCAGTTTTGAATTTTGAAATTGAATCAGAATGACGTCAAATATGGCAACATACATGCCATGAAGGTACATTTAATGAAACAAGATTGGATATTACCTTCAAACATTTCTACCTATGCTATACCAAACCCTTATTTTCTTTGGGATGCATCAAAAGAATTGCCAACTAAAAATTTGGGTCATATCTAATAATTTACTCATATATAATTAATGTTCAATCATAAAGAATCTTTCAAGTTTGCGAAAATGTATTCGCTTTCAGATTCAACTTTGAAAGCCGAGCAAATCGCATGTTTTTGAAAAGCGCAAAGTTTACCTCTTTCTGTAATGGACCAAGACACCGACTTGCATCAGTGCAGTGGCTATTCTCTTATGTCTTTGGAACAATTCTATCCTAAATAGCACGAGTACTCATTTTATGGCTATTTTCACACCTACACCCCGTATTTAAAGTAAAACATGTCATTTTGAGGATATTTTGAAGACAAACTGCCAAGAAAATGTTTATAAATAGAAAAAAAGCTGAACATATCTGTTCACATCCCATTGACATGAATACAATAAATTAGACGTTATAATGGATGAGAAAACTTATCGGGGTATTGCAGCGGCATATTTTGGAGAGACATATCTAACGGTCATATCTAAAAATTTCCTCATGCATAATAAAAGTTCAGTCACAAAGAATCTTTCAAGTTTCAAAAAAGTAATCACTTTCAGATTCAATTATGAGCAAACCACATGTTTTTGAAAAGCGCAAAGTTTACCTCTTTCTGGAACCCAGACACCGACTTGCATCAGTGGCACTTCTCCAATGTTGGAACAATTCTATCCTAAAATGCACAGAATTATGCCTAAATAGCACCAATACTCATTTGTTATGGCTTTTTCACACCTACACCCAATATTTAAAGTAAAACATGACAGTTTCAGGCTATTTTGAAGACAAAACCGCCATGAAAGTGCTTATAAATGCCTTAATGCAATGAGAAATAGCTGAATATATCTGTTCACATCCAATTCACATGAATACAATAAATTAGAAATTATTATGCATGAAAAAACTTATCGGGCTATTGCAGCGTCCTGTTTCGGAGAGACATATCTAAAGGTCATATCTACAAATTTTCTAATGCATAATGAAAACGCAGTCACAAAGAGCTTTCAAGTTTCCGAAAAAGTTATCGCTTTCAGATTCAACAATGAAAGCCGAGCAAATCCCATGTTTTTGAAAAGAACAAAGTTTACCTCTTTCTGAAATAGAACCCAGACATTGGCTTGCATCAGTGGTTCTTCTCCAATGTCTTTGGAACAATTGCACGACCCGCAGAAAAAGAAACCGACTGAAGTCGGTTGATTTCTAAGAGTGCCCTAAAATCACCGTGTCATTCTGTCAGTCTGTCATTCTGTCATTCTGTCAGTCTGTCAGTCTGTCAATCCGTCCGTAACCCGTTTGTGAAAATTGGTGATAGTGACTTAACCGCTTGGAATATTTAAACAATTTTTGGCATACTGATAGATATCAATGAGATCTAACCAATGAGCTTTCGAAATATTACATCCCATTTAGTATAGCCTCACCGAGGCAAAAAATGTGAACATTTTTATCTGCTTCTCCTCGGAAACCGATGGGCCGATTGAAGTCAAATTTCATATGGAGCCTCTATGGGATGGGGGAAACCAAAATTTGCTCATGGGGTCCAGGTCACATGACCAAAATGGCCGCCAAGCCATATATGGTTTGTCTGTCTGTCTGTCCGTCCGTAACCCGTTTGTGAAAACTGGTGATAGTGACTTAACCGCTTGGAATATTTAAACAATTTTTGGCATACTGATAGATATCAATAAGATCTAACCAATGAGCTTGCGAAATATTACATTCCATTTAGTATAGCCTCGCCGAGGCAAAAAATGTGAAAATTGTTTAACTGCTTCTCCTCGGAAACCGTTGGGCCGATTTAAGTCAAATTTCATATGGAGCCTCTATAGGATAGGGAAACCAAAATTTGCTCATGGGGTCCAGGTCACATGACCAAAATGGCCGCCAAGCCATATATGGTAAAACCACTGAGCAGATTTCCACGAAACTTGATAAATAGCATGTGGGACGTAGGTCTATCATAAATTGCTAAAATGGTGACCCTGGGTTGACCTTGACCTTCTTTGGGTCCGTCCGTAACCCGTTTGTGAAATTGGTGATAGTGACTTAACCGCTTGGAATATTTAAACATTTTGGCATACTGATAGATATCAATGAGATCTAACCAATGAACTTGCGAAATATTACATTTCATTTAGTATAGCCTCGCCGAGGCGAAAAATGTGAAAATTTTCGAACTACTTCTCCTTGGGAACCGTTGGGCCGATTGAAATCAAATTTCATATGAAGCCTCTATGGGCCGGGGGAAACCAAAATTTGCTCATGGGGTCCAGGTCACATGACCAAAATGGCCGCCAAGCCATATATGGTCTGTCTGTCCGTCCGTAACCCGTTTGTGAAAATTGGTGATAGTGACTTAACCGCTTGGAATATTTAAACAATTTTTGGCATACTGATAGATATCAATGAGATCTTACAAATGAACTTGCGAAATATTACATTCCATTTAGTATAACTTCGCCGAGACGAAAATGTGAAAATTTTCGAACCGCTTCTCCTCGGAAACCGTTGGGCCGTTTGAAGTCAAATTTCATATGGAGCCTCTATGGGGTGGGGGAAACCAAAATTTGCTAATGGGGTCCAGGTCACATGACCAAAATGCCGCCAAGCCATATATGGTAAAAACCCTTCAAAAATAGTCTGCTCCAGAACCACTGGGCAGATTTCCACGAAACTTGATAAATAGCATCTGGGACGTAGGCCCATCATAAATTGCTAAAATGGTGACCATGGGTTGACCTTGACCTTCTTTGTGCCTAGGTCAAACTTTGACACATATGCTTTTGTATTGGAAAAGTGAGAATGCATTTTATCCTGCAAACGATTCAGAATACAGTACTAAAGTATAAGATATATTTACGATAAGGCGCATTTATTTGGGGAACCGTTTTAGGTCCAGGTCACATGACCAAAATGGCCGCCATACCCATATATGGTAACACTCATAAAGCTAAAAGCATCTGGCGGGTCGTGCACTTCAGCTGAAGCACTGGTTCTATCCTACAATGCACAGAATTATGCCTAGATAGCACGCATGCTCGTCTTTTTTTTTTTTTTTTTTTTTTGGGGGGGGGGGCTATTTTCACGCCTACAGTCCCTATTTAAAGTAAAAAATGACATTTTTGAGGATATTTAGAAAACAAAACTGTCAAGGAAACGTGTATGAGTGCCTTAATGCCATAAGAAATTGCTGAATATATCTGTTCACATCCTTATTACAGGATGAGTACAAAATAGAAGTAGAGCAATGATCAGGAATCCATACAATCAGCCCATAGCTCCCATCAGAGACACCAAAGGGAAAGAAACACAAACATGCATCAACAGACCTAATGGAAACACCCAACAGCGGGAAGCCAAAAGGACAGTTACTTTCCCACAAAATGGCCAATAGGCTATCAAAAATAAAATAACACAAGCGACACAAACACCTAAAGACAAACCATAACAAAATTAAATAAACGAAAACCCCTATTTAAAGTAAAAAAATAAACATGATATTGTGAGGATATTTTGAAGACAAAACTGCCAAGAAAATGTTTATAAATGCCTTAATGCCATGAGAAATAGCTGACTGTATATGTTCACATCCTTTTGTCCTAAACACAATAAATTAGACTTTATAATGGATGAGAAAACTTATCGGGATATTGCAGCGGGTTGTTCGGAGAGACAATTTTTAACTTTTGCTTGGTTTGCGACATAGTCCTTGTGCCATGAAACCAAACTCTTATATTCCAGATGAAGTAAATACTTGTGTTTATGTAAATGCAATTACTGCAAGTCTCCTTTCCAAACACATCACTTAAACTGATTAACATGGCTTTAAAGTACCCACCCCTCTCCTAAGAACATAGATCAATGCCAAAAACTCATCAAATTCACCTAGTTAGACCTAAATTAGCACTACATCACATTTTTACAGTATCTATGGCAAAATAAATGCCAAGAAAATATATTTTATGAAACAGAATTGGATAGAACCTACAAACGTGTGGAAATAATATGTAATGACAGAAAACAGGACAGTGCTGTTGACATCTCTATCTTTGCTATAGGGAGCTTACCACTAAATTATTTCGATAGGCGACAACAGTAACTTTTTACCTTCTCCCACCAAAACTACACATACAAAACATTTCAAACCTTATACCTCTTTATAGAGCAATTCTAGCCCAGCAGGTTCATGAGAAAAAATCCACATGCTGTCTGCTCCTTTTCAAGTTTGTTTACCTACTAGTATGCAGTAAATACTAACCAACATTTTAAAGGAGGAGTGACCATATAAAATCAGCAACAATTTCTTTGTGCTTGCAGATATATTTATAAAACGTATCATTTTAGTCCCTTATACCTGTCATTTACGCACATTGAAATAAAACATGGGATATACGGAAGCAAGTCTGGTAATTAGAACGCAACTAAAACTTGGTCCAAAAGAGATCTCCAAGTATCCAGTGCAATGATACCAATACCGACTCCTTATTTTCTTCATGATGCATCACAAGAATTGCCAAATGGAAATTTAGGTCATATCAAAAAATTTCTCATGCATAATAAAAGTTCAGACACAAAGAATCTTTCAAATTTCCGAAAAAGTTATCGCATTCAGATTCAACTATGAAAGCCGACCAAACTATATGTTTTTGAAAAGCGTTTAGCTCTTTCTGGAATAAAACCCAGACACCGGCTTGCATCAGTGGTTCTTTTCCAGTGCCTTTGGAACAATTCTATTCTAATATGCACAAAATTATGCCTAAAAAGCACGAATACTCGATTTATGGCTATTTTCACACCAACAAGCCCTATTTACATTAAAAAATGATATTTTGAGGATATTTGGAAGACAATACTGCCAAGAAAATGTTTATAAATGCCTTAAGGCCATGCCTAATAGCGGACTATATCTGTTTACATCCTTTTTACATGAATACAATAAATTAGAACTTATAATGGATGAGAACACTTATCGGGATATTACAGCGGGCTGTTTCGGAAAGACAATTTTTAAGCTTTGCTTTGGTTTGAGACATAGCCCTAGTGCCATGAAACCTTGCTCTTATATTACAGATGAAGTAGATTCTTTCTTGTGTTTCTGCAAATGCAATTACTGCAAGCCTCTTTTCTAAACACACCAATGAAAACTGATAAACATGGCTTTAAAGTGCCCGCCACTGTCACAAGAACATAGATCAGTGGCAAAAACTCATCAAATAAACCGAGTAAAGTAGAAGTAAAACAAAGATCAGGAATTGATACAATTAACTTACTCCACCCATAAAAGACACCAAAGGGAAAGAAATACAAACATTAAGCGACCATTAAGCTAATCCTAAATTAGCACTACCGTCACATTTTTACAATATCTGGCAAAATAAATGCAATGAAGAAACATTTTAAGAATTGGAATTGGATAGAACCTACAAACGTGTGGAAATCGTATGTAATGACAAAAATAGGACAATGCTGCTGACATTTCTATCTTTGCTGTAGGGAGCTTTCACTAAATATTTTCCATACGCTACAATAATAAGCTTTTGCGGATATTTTGAAGACAAAACAACAACAGAGATGTTTATAAATGCATTAATGGCATGAGAAATAGATGACTATATCTGTTCACATCCTTTTGACACGAATACAATAAATTAGAACTTATAACAGATGAGAAAACTTATCGGGATATTGCAGCGGGCTGTTTCGGAAAGACAATTTTTATGTTTTGCTTTTGTTTGAGACATATTCCTCGTGCCATCAAACCTTACTCTTATATTCCTGATGAAGTAGACTCCTTCTTGTGTTTCTGCAAATGCAATTACTGCAAGTTTCCTTTCAAAACGCATCAATAAAGTGTGCTAACACTGCTTGATACCCCACCACTGCAGGCCAATATTGTATGCTCCATGACCAAAATAGTCTTCCATAATTGTTCTATATATCTGTAAAATTGTATCAGGGTATTCCATATAGTTAAGCAGCTATAGGCCAAAAACATTTCTTACATAGAAAATAAATACATCAATAAAAGTCCAAAAACTATTTAATGGAAATTGTTAAAAACCCTAACTCTGCCAAATGTTACCTCATTGTGCCCACTAACCATCCCAACCATGCTTCTATAAATGGTCTATTTATGAATGTTTAGCCAAATATTCCATTAAGTAAAGGAAAAAAACTTTTAATGAGAATTGCTAACGACCAAAACTGTCATAAAGATGTTAATGAATTTTGCCAATGAACAATCTCAAACACGCTTCCTTTAATAGGCCATATATGTGAAGTTTCATCCATATATTCCATTAAGTTAAGGAATAAGAGCCCAAAAAAACATTTAATGGGACTTGTACACAGTCATAACTGTTGAATATTTTGACGTATATTGCCAATTAACAATAGTAAACATTCTTCCTATAGTGGTCTATATATCTGTGAAATTTCATCCATGTATTCCATTTAGAAATGGAATAAGTGTTCAAAAACCATTTAATGAAAATTGGTAACAACAATAACTCTGTCAAATGTTAATGTATTTGTGCCATGAGCAATTCCCAAACCACACATTCCCAATACCAATAAATTTCTACAAAATTTCATCCAATTATGCCATTAAATAAGACTCCAAAAACATTAAATGGAAATTGTTAAGGGCACGGCCATAACTGTTGAATATGTTAACGTATTTTACCAATTAATAATACTGAACATTCTTCCTATAGTGGTCTATATATCTGAAGTTTCATCCATATATTCCATTCAGTAATGGAATAAGAGTTCAAAACCATTTAATGGAAATTGTTAACGACTATAACTCTGTGAAATATAAACCTATTTGTGCCAAGAGCAATTCCCAATACAAATATATATACAACATTTCATCCAATTATTCCATAAAATAAACAAATAAGAGCCCAAAAAACATTTAATGGACATTGGTAAAGGCAATTACTCTGTCAAATGTTAACGCAGTTTGCCTTTAAACAATCCAAAACCTAATCGTGGTCTATATAACAGGGACGTACCATGCATATATTCCATTTAGTAAAGGAATAAGTGCCCCAAAACTATTTAATATAAATTGTGAACGGCCATAACTACGTTAAATGTTAACGTATTTTGCCCATTAACAATCCCAAACCATTCATACCCAATACCAATGTATCTACAAAATTTGAAGAAAATCCGTGAAATAATGTTCAGGTTATTGATCGGAAACGCCCGAAAACCCCTTATTTTGAACTAAAAAAGGGCCGTAACTCTGTCAGATAATAACGGATTTTGCCCGTTTACAATCCCATACCACTCACTCCCGATATAAACATCTATGCAAACTAAAAAATAAATCGTGAAAAATTACGCAAGTTATCGCTCGGAAATGGTGCGGAAGGACGGACGGACGGACAGACACTCGACGGTATATCATAATTATACCCACCACTACGTGTGGTGGGGTATAAAACTGATAAACATGGCTTTAAAGTAGCCTCGCCGCCTTTCCAAGAACATAGATCAGAGGCAAAAAATCATCAAATACACCAATCTAGACCTAAATTAGCACTACCATCACATTTTTACAGTATCTATGGCAAAATAAAAGCCATGAAGATACCTTTTATGAAACAGAATGTGTGGAAATAGTCTGTAATGACAGAAAACAGGATAGTGTTGCTGACATTTCTATCTTTGCTATAGGGAGCTTATCACTAAATATTTTCCATAAGCGACAGTAGTAACATTTTACCTTCTTCCACAAAACTATACATACAAAACTGTTCAAACCTTATCCTTCTTTATAGAGACGTCCTAGCCCAACAAGTTAATGAGAAAACATGTTGATCTGCTCCTTTTCAAGTTACAGTCAACTATGTTTGTTTACCTACTAGTACGGAGTAAATACTAACCAACATTTTTAAAGGAGGGATGACCATATAAAATCAGTAACAATTTCTTTGAGCTTGCAGATATATTTATAAAACATATATCATGTTTGTCCCTTATACCTGTCATTTTCTCTCATTAATAATACATGGGATATATATCCAATGGAAGCAAAGTAGAAGTAAAACAAAGATCAGGAATTGATACAATTAACTTACTCCACCCATAAAAGACACCAAAGGGAAAGAAATACAAACATTAAGCGACAAGACCATAATGGAAACCTAAACAAAGGAAGGCCATAAGGACAGTTACTTTCCCACAAAATGGCCATATGGCCATCCAAAATAAAAAGACAAAAGTGATACACACAGTAAGTAACAAACAACAACATAAATAAATCGCCACAGAAGAGCCGCCTTGGAACGGTCAGTGGAAGATTTCCAAGATTACCAAGTCTGGTAGTTGGAACGCAGCTAAAAGCTCGGACCAAAAAAGACAAAACCCGGCACCTCACAGTATCTAGTGCAATGCTACCAGTACCGAACCCTTATTTTCTTTATGATGCGTCCGAAAAATTGCCAAATAGAAATTTAGGTCATTTCTAAAAATTTTCTCATTCATAATAAAAGTTCAGTTACAAAGAAGCTTTCAAGTTTCCAAAAAGTTATCGCTTTCAGGTTCAATTATGAAAGCCTAGCAAACTATATGTTTTTGAAAAAAACAAAGTTTACCTCTTTATTGAATGGAACCCAGACACCGACTTGCCCTAGCGGTTCTTCGCCAATGTTTTTGGAACAATTCTATCATAAACTGCACAGAATCTTGCCTAAATAACACCAATACTCGTTTTCATAAATATTTTCACACCTACAATAAAAATCAAAAATGAGTTCCTTTAAGAACAATGAAAACATTAATAAGAAAGAAGATGGGTCATACTACGTAGTTTCGGCTAATAAAGCCTCATCAGTGACCCTGTAATGATCCGGCAAAGAAAGCCAGAGGAAACATACTGCAATTTTGCGAATTTCGAATAGGCAGTCGATTCAAAGACTGATATAAATCAAAATGGGATCCAAATAATTAAAAACCAGTATAGAATATGAGTCTAAACCAATAATTTATTTCCGATTTCTCAGAATATTCACGCTGATCTCAAAGGATCAAAAGTAAAATACCCCTATTTATAGTGATAAATGATATTTTGAGGATATTTTGAAGACAAAACTGCCAAGAAAATGTTTATAAATGCCTTAATGCCATGACACAAAGCTGGCAATATTTGTTCACATACTTCTGACATGAATACAATACACTAGAACTTAAATTGATGAGAAAACTTATCGGGATATTAAGGCAGGCTGTTTCGGAGAGACTAGTTTTAACTTTTGCTTTGGTTTGAGTCATAGTCCTAGTGCCATGAAAACTTACTCTTATATTCCAGATGAAGTAGAGTCTTTCTTGTGTTTCTGCAAATGCAATTACTGCAAGTCTCCTTTCGAGACACATCAATAAAACTGATAAACGTGGATTTAAAGTACCCGCCCCTCTCCAAAGAACATAGAACAGTGGCAAAAACTCATCAAACTTCCAGTTAGCTCTAAATTAGCACTACCATCACATTTTTATAGTATCTATGGCAAAATAAATGCCAACAAAATACATTTTATGAAACAGAAATGGATAGAACCTACAAACGTGTGGAAGTAGTATGTAATGACAGAAAACAGAACAGTGCTGCTGACATTTCTATCTTTGCTATAGGGAGCTCACCACTAATTATTTTCCATAGGCGACAACAGTAACTTTTTACCTGCTCCCACAAAAACTACCCATACAAAACCTTTCAAACCTTATACCTCTGGAAAGTGCCATCATAACCCAACTAGTTAATGTGGAAAAATCCACATGCTGTCTGCTCCGTTTCAAGTTACAGTCAACCATGTTTGTTTACCTACTAGTATGGAGTAAATACTAATCACATTTTTAAAGGAGGAGTGACCATATAAAATAAGCAAAAAGTTCTTTGAGCTTGCAGATTAGTTATACAACATGCATCATTTAAGTCCTTAAACCTGTCATTTTCTCAGAATGAAATTAAACATGTGATAGATATGCAATCGAAGCAAGTCTGGTATTTAAAACGCAACTAAAAGCTTGGTCCGAAAGTGATATAACCTGGTACCTTCCAGTATCTAGTGAAATGGTACCAATACCGAACCCTTATTTTCTTTATGATGCATCAAAAGAATTGCCAAATAAAAATTTAGGGCATATCTTATAATTTACTCATGCATAAAAAAAGTTAAGTACTGATGAATATTTCAAGTTTCCGAAAAAGTTATCGTTTTCAGATTCAACTATGAACGCCGAGGAAACCATACGTTTTTTGAAAAGCACAAAGTTTACCTCTTTATGGAATGGAACCCAGACACCGGCGCTTGCATCAGTGGTTTTTCTCCAATGTCTTCGGAACAATTCTATCCTCAAATGTACAGAATTATGCCTAAAAAGCACCAAAACTCGTTTTTATGGCTACCTGCACACTTACATCCCCTATTTAAAGTAACAAATATGATATTTTGAGGATATTTTGAAAACAAAAGTGTCAAGAAAATGTTTGTAAATGCCTAAATGCCATGAGACATAGCTGACTATATCTGTTCACATCCTTTTGACATGAATACAATAAATTTGGACTTATAACGGATAATAAAACTTATCAGGATATTGCAGCGGGGTGTTTCGGAGAGACATTTGTTTTTAGTTTTGCTTTGGTTTGAGACATAGCCCTGGTGCCATGAAACCTTACTCTTATATTCCAGATGAAGTAGATTCGTTCTTGTGTTTCTGCAAATGCAATTACTGCAAGTCTTCTTTCCAAACACATCAATAAAAACTGATTTACATGGCTTTAATGTACACCCCCTTCCCAGAACACAGATCAGAGGCAAAAACTCATCAAATACATTCAGTTCGACCTAAATTAGCACTACCATCACATGTTTGTATTATCCATGGCGAAAAAAAAACATGCCATGAAGAGACATTATATGAAACAGAATTGCATAGAACTACAAATGTGTGGAAATAGTATGTAATGACTGAAAAAGGACAGTGCCGCTGACATTTCTACCTTTGCTATTGGGGGCTTACCACTAAATATTTCCATAGGCGACTTACCCGCGCCCACAAAAACTACACATACAAAACTTTTCAAATTTTGCTTGTATATAGAACCATCCTAGCCTGACAACTTCATGAGAAAAAATCCACATGTTGATCTGCTCTTTTTCAAGTTACAGTCCACCATGTGTGTTTACCGACTGGAACGGAGTAAACACAAACTAAATTTTTAAAGGAGGGGTGACCGTTTAAAATCAAAAACAAGTTCTTTGAGCTTGCAGATATATTTATAAAACATGCATCATTTGAGTCCCTTACACCTGTCATTTTCTTACATTGAAATATAACATTGGGTATATATCCAATTGAAGCAGGTCTGGTGTTTAGAACGAAATTAAAAGCTCGGTCCAAAAGTGATCAAACCCGGCACCTCCCAGTATCTAGTGCAATGCTACCAAAACCGAACCCTTATTTTCTTAATGATGTATCAAAAAATTGCCAAATAGAAATTTAGGTGATATCTGATAATTTACGCATGCATAAAAAAGTTCAGTCACAAAGAATCTTTGAAGTTTGTGACGTATGAAAAAAAATCTCCAAATAGAAATTGGGTCATATCTGATGATTTACGCATGGATAATAAAAGTTCAGTCACAAAGAATCTTTTAAGTTTGAGAAAAAAATATCCCTTCCAGATTCAACTATGAAATCCGAGCAAACCGTATGTTTTTGAAAATGCAAAGTTTACCTCTTTCTGGAATGGAACCCAGACACCGACCTGAATCGGTATTTACTCTCCAATGTCTTTGGAACAATCCTACCCTAAAACGCACAGATATATGCCTAAATAGCACCAATACTCATTTTTATGGCTATTTTCTGTGGCAGTTGGATAAAAGCGTCCAACATACAGAACAATCGTCCGTTCATCCGGTATTATTTTGTGAATAAATTTGTTCAAATGTATCTTACAAAATTACATTTCTTTCTCATTACCAAATTCATTATGTCAGATGTATCCTTTTAAAACTTTCCTATCTCATGTTACTACCATGCTTCATTTGTACGTGTATCATCCTGCGCTGGTGGGCCGAATGCTGGACGAAAGATAACCTCATCTATGTCTAACATATATATTTGTACTGTGTATGTGTCATTTTTTTCAAGCTCCATCACTCTGCAAATCACAGAATGAAAGATGCACTTTACATACGCTATTAGATTAGTAACTTTTCATTTCATGTGACTCCAGAGTTCACATAATCGGACTTTTATGGGTTGAGTAAGTTAATTGTATCAATTCCTGATCTTTGTTTTACTTCTACTTTGTATTACTTAGTTTTAAAGTGTACTTGATCATCTAACAGTTTCTGTTTTGAGTGTTTTATAAATTCTTGTTCTTTCGGCAAGATTAGATTTTATATTGCAGCGGGCTGTTTCGGGGAGACAATTTTTAAGATTTGCTTTGGTTTGTGACATAGTCCTAGTGCCATGAAACCTTACTCTTATATTCCAGATGAAGTAGATTTTTTCTTGTGTTTCTGCAAATAGAATTACTGCAAGTCATCTTTCTAAACATATCAATCAAAATGATTTAAATGGCTTTAAAGTACACCCTCCCCCCTCCAAAGAACTTAGATCAGAGGCAAAAACTCGTAGAATACACCCAGTTAGACCTATATTCGCACTACCATCACATTTTTACATTATCCATGGCAAAACCCATGCCATGAAAATACATTTTATAAAACAGAATTGGCGGTCCCCGCCCATAAGGGCTTGAAGAAATATATCGGCTGCATGATGCTTCCACGCAGAGCTGAATCCGGCCCGCACACTAGTACTGGTAAACCGCTTAGAGGATCTAAGCCTGTCCAGGAACCGCGGTGTGAGGCGGACCGTCCATGCTAATAAACCCTATTGGTTCCATTGAACGACAGGGCTCGAAATGTCATTTCATCTCAATATCGGGGAAAAGTCCCACAAAATTGGAAGCAACGTCTCCAAAATTACCTTTACAGTGTTGACGGGAACGCTAAACCTCAAATCAATCAATCAATCAATAAAACAGAATTGGATAGAACTACAAATGTGTGGAAATAGTATGTAATGACTGAAAACAGGACAGTGCGGTTGACATTTCTACCTTTGCTATTTGGAGCTTAACAATAAATATTTCCATAGGCGACTTACCTGCGCATACACAAACAAAACTTTTCAAACCTTGCATGTTTATAGAACCATCCTAGCCAAACAAGTTACTGAGAAAAAATCCACATGTTGATCTGTTCCTTTGGTTTAAACAATATTTTATTTCGATCTTTGATACATTTACCAAACACATACATTAGTACGATGTGGCTAAAGGATCTGACAGTAAGCCTTGTGGCTTATAGACGTCATCTCCTGCTCCATATCTGTTCCTTTAAAAGTTACAATCAGCCATGTTTGTTTACCGAATAGAACGGAGAAAATGCGAACCAACATTTTTAAAGGAGGGTGACCATTTTAAATCAGCAACAGTTTCTATGGGCTTAAAGATATATTTATAAAAAACATGTATCATTTTAGTCCCTTACACCTGTCATTTTCTTACATTGAAATATGACATTGGGTATATATCCAATGGAAGCAGGTCTGGTATTTAGAACGCAGCTAAAAGCTCGGTCCAAAAGTGATAAAAATCCGGCACCTCCCAGTATCTAGTGCAATGCTACCAATACTGAACCCTTATCTTCTACAAAAAAAAAAGCCAAATAGAAATTTAGGTCATATCTGATAATTTACCCATGCATAATAAAAGTTCAGTCACAAAGAATCTTTGAAGTTAGCGAAAAGTTATCGCTTTCAGATTCAACTATGAATGCCGAGCAAACCAAATGTTTACGAAAAGTGCAAAGTTCACCTCTTTCTGGAATGTAACCCAGACACCGGCTTGCATCAGTATTTCCTCTCCGATGTCTATGGAACAAATCTATCCTAAAATAGCTAATACTCATTTTATGGCTATTTTCTATTGCAGTTGGGTACATGCCTCCAACATACAGAACAATCGTCCGTTCAACCGGTATTATTTTGTAAATAAATCTGTTCAAATGCATCTACCAAAATTACATACCATTGAAACCTTTCCTATATCATGTTACTTCCATGCTACATTTGTACGTGTATCATCCTGTGCTGGTGGGTGGCACACTGGACGGAATATAACCTCATCTGTGTCTAACATTTGTGTTTGTTCTGTGTATTTGTCACGTTTTCATGCTCCATTACTCTGCACATCACAGAATGAAACATGCATTTCATATAGGTTATTAGATTAGTAACTAGTCATTTCATGTGACACCCAAGTTAACGGAATTGTACAATTATCACTAAGTTTTGAAGTGTACGTTATCATCTAACAGTTTCTTTCTTAAGTAGTTGATAAAATCTTGTTCTTTCGGAAACGAATCATCTCAATACTATTTTTATCACAATCGTGGATCTCATATTTTGCAAAGGATCTACTGTTTTCCAAACTAACCTTTTATTTAAACAAACGTATTCGCTTCCCGTGCCAGTAGGGAATAAAAAATACGGATCACTTTCCTTCTCTAGTGAATGGGCATGAAAATCCCTGTGGGAACAGGAGCCACAAAATGCCATAAGAAATAGCGGAATATATCTGCCCTTTTGACATGTATACAATAATTAAACATATAACGGATATTGCAGCGGGCTGTTTCGGAGAGACGAGTTTTAAGTTTTGCTTTGGTTTGAGACCTTGTCCTAGAGTCATGAAACTTTACCCTTATATTCTTAGTATTTCCTATCCAAGGCAATTGTAACAGTTCTATCCAAAAATGCACAGAATTAAGCTTAGATAGCACAAATACTTATTTTTTATGGCTATTTTCTGTGGCACTTGAGTAAAAGCCTTCAACATACAGAACAATCGTCCGTTCAATCGGTATTATTTTGTGAATAAATTTGTTCAAATGCATCTTACAAAATCACATTTCTTTTTTATTACAAAATTCATTACGCGAGATCTATCCTTGAACACATTTCCTATCACAAGTTACTACCATGCTACATTTGTACTTGTGTAATCCGGCGGTTGTGGGCCGCACACTGGGCGAATGATAACCTCATCTGTGTCTAACATATATGTACCGTGTATGTGTCACTTTTTCATGCTCTATCACTCTGCACATCAAAGAATGAAAGATGCATTATATATACGTTATTAGACTAGTAACTTTTTTTCCAAACCAACCTTTTATTTAAACAAACGTTTTCGGCCTCCCGTGTCTGTAGGGAATGGGGATGAATTTCCCTGTTGAAACAGGTGCCACTTAATGCCCTGAAAAATAGCTGAATTTATCCGTTCACAACCTTTTGACATGAATACAATAATTAAAACATATAACGGATGAGAAAACTTATCGGGATATTGCAGCAGTCTGTTTCAGAGAGAAAAATTTAGTTTTGCTTTGGTTTGAGACATTGTACTAGAGCCATGAATCCTTACCTTTATATTCCAGACGAAGTAGATTCTTTCTTGTGTTTCTTGTGTTTCTGCAAATGCAATTACTGCAAGTCTTCTTTCGAAACACATCACTAAAAATTAAATTACATGGCTTTAAGGTACACACCCTTCCCAAGAACATAAATCAGATGCAAAACCTCATCAAATACACCCAGTTATACCTAAATTCGCACTACCATCACATTTCTACATTATCCATTGCAAATGCATACCATGAAGATACATTTTATAAAACAGAATTGGATAGAACTACAAATGGACCGGCCCCGATAGCTCAGTTGGTAGAGTGTCCGCTCCGGGGAACGGGAGGTCTTGGGTTCTTGTCATTTCATGTGACTCCAGAGTTAACGGAATTGTACAATTATCACTAAGTTTTGAAGTGTACGTTATCATATTACAGTTTCTTTCTTTAGTAGTTTATAAAATCTTGTTCTTTGGGAAACGAATCCACTCAATACTATTTTTATCACAATCGTGGATCTCATATTTTGCAAAGGATCTACTGTTTTCCAAACCAACCTTTTATTTAAACAAACGTATTCGCTTCCCGTGCCCGTAGGGAATAAAATATACAGGTCACTTTCCTTCTCTTGTGAATGGGGATGAAATTCCCTGTTGGAACAGGAGCCACAAAATGCCATAAGAAATAGCGGAATATATCTGCCCTTTTGACATGAATACAATACTTATTAAACATATAACGGATGAGAAAACTTATCGGGCTATTGCAGCGGGCTATTTCGGAGAGACGAGTTTTAAGTTTTGCTTTGGTTTGAGACATTGTCCTAGAGCCATGAAACCTTACCCTTATATTCTAGATGAAGTAGATCCTTTCTTGTGTTTCTTGTGTTTCTGCAACTGCAATTACTGCAAGTCTTCTTTCTAAACACGTCAATGAAATTTAATTTACATGGCATTAAGGTACACCCCCTCCCTCCCAAGAACATAGATCAGAGGCAAAAACTCATAAAATACACCCAGTTAGACCTAAATTCGCACTACCATCATATTGTTACATTTCCATTGCAAAATGCATGCCATGAAGGTACATTTTATGAAACAGAATTGGATAGAACTATAAATGTGTGGAAAGAGTATGTAATGACTGAAAACAGGGCGGTGCTGCTGACATTTCTATCTTTGTTTCTGGGAGCTCAACATTAAATATTTCCATAGGCGACTTACCTGCGCCCACAAAATCTACACATACAAAACATTTCAAACTTTGCATGTTTATAGAACCATCCTAGCCGAACAAGTAAATGAGAAAGAAATCCACATGTTGATCTGCTCCTTTTCAAGTTACAGTCAACCATGTTTGTTTACCGACCAAAACGAAGTAAATAAAAAACAACATTTTTCAAAGGAGGGGTGACCACATAAAATCAGCAATAATATCTTTGAGCTTGCAGATATATTTATAAAACATGCATCATTTAAGTCCCTTACACCTGTCATTTTCTCACATTGAAATTAAACATGGGATATATATCCAATGGAAGCAACTCTGGTATTTAGAACGCAACTACACGCTCGGTCCAAAAGTGATAAAACCCGGCACCTCCCAGTATCAAGTGCAATGCTACCAATACCGAACACTTTTTTTTCTTTATGACGTAATTGCCAAATAGAAATTTAGGTTATATATGATAATTTACTCATGCATAATAAAAGTTCAGTCACAAAGAATATTTTAATTTGCGAAAAAGTTATCGCTTCCAGATTCACTTATGAAAGCCGAGCAAACCATATGTTTGTGAAAAGTGTAAAGTTTACCTCTTTCTAAAATGGAACCTAGACACCGGCTTGCACCAGTATTTCCTCTCCAATGCGTTTGTAACAGTTCTATCCTAAAATGCACAGAATTATGCTTAGATAGCACAAATACTCATTTTCATGGCTATTTCCTGTGGCAGTTGAGTAAAAGCCTCCAACATACAGAACAATCGTCCGTTCAACCGGTATTATTTTGTGAATAAATTTGTTCAAATGCATCTTACAAAATCACATTTCTTTTTTTATTACAAAATTCATTACGCGAGATCTATCCTTGAACACATTTCCTATCACAAGTTACTACCATGCTACATTTGTACTTGTGTAATCCGGCGCTTGTGGGCCGCACGCTGGACGAATGATAACCTCATCTGTGTCTAACATATATATTTGTACTGTGTATGTGTCACTTTTTTATGCTCTATCACTCTGCACATCAAAGAATGAAAGATGCATTATATATACGTTATTAGACTAGTAACTTTTTTTTCCAAACCAACCTTTTATTTAAACAAACGTTTTCGCCTCCCGTGTCTGTAGGGAATGGGGATGAATTTCCCTGTTGAAACAGGTGCCACTTAATGCCCTGAAAAATAGCTGAATTTATCCGTTCACAACCTTTTGACATGAATACAATAATTAAAACATATAACGGATGAGAAAACTTATCGGGATATTGCAGCACGCTGTTTCGTAGAGACAAATTTAGTTTTGCTTTGGTTTGAGACATTTTACAAGAGCCATGAAACCTTACCCTTATATTCGAGACGAAGAAGATTCTTTCTTGTGTTTCTTGTGTTTCTGCAAATGCAATTACTGCAAGTCTTCTTTCGAAACACATCAATAAAATTAAATTACATGGCTTTAAGGTACATCCCCTTCCCTAGAACATAGATCAGATGCAAAACCTCATCAAATACACCCAGTTATACCTAAATTCGCACTACCATCACATTTCTACAGTATCCATTGCAAATGCATGCCATGAAGATACATTTTATAAAACATAATTGGATAGAACTACAAATGAGTGGAACTAGTATGTAATGACTGACAAAAGGAAGTGCTGCTGACATTTCAATCTTTGTTACTGGGAGCTTAACACTAAATTTCAATAGATGGCAAACCTGCGCCCACAAAAACTACACATACAAAAGGTTTCAGACCTTGCTTTTATTATAGAACCTTCCTAGTCAAACAAGTTAATGAGAAAAACAATCCATATGTTGATCTACTCCTTTTCAAGTTACAGTCAACCATGTTTGTTTACAGACTAGAACGAAGTAAATAAAAAACATTTTTCAAGGAGGGTGACCATATAAAATCTGCAATACTTTCTTTGAGCTTGCAGATATATTTATATATCATGCATCATTTAAGTCCCTTACACCTGTCATTTTCATTATTGATATTAAACATGGGGTATGTATTCAGTGGAAGCAAGCCTGGTAGTTAGAACGCAACTAAACGCTCGGTCCAGAAGTGATAAATTCCGGCATCTCCCAGTATCAAGTGCAGTCTACCAATACCGAACCCCTTTTTTGTCTTTATGACGTAACAAAAATATTGCCAAATAGAAATTTAGGTCATATATGATAATTTACTCATGCATAATAAAAGTTCAGTCACAAAGAATATTTTAAGTTTGCGAAAAAGTTTTCGCTTCCAGATTCAACTATGAAAGCTGAGCAAACCAGATGTTTTTGAAAAGTGCAAAGTTTACCTCTTTCATGAATGGAACCCAGACACAGGCTTCCATTATGGTCTGGTCGCTTAATGTTTGTATTTCGTCCCCTTTGGTGTCTTTTATGGGTGGAGTAAGTTAATTGTATCAATTCCTGATCTTTGTTTTACTTCTACTTTCCATCAGTATTTCCTCTCCAATGCATTTTGACAATTTTATTCTAAAATGCACAGAATTATGCTTAAATAGCAGCAATACTCATTTTATGGCAATTTCTGTGGTTGGGTAAATGACGCCAACATACAGAACAATCGTCCGTTCAACCGGTATTATTTTGTGAATAAATTTGTTCAAATGCATTTTACAAAATTACATTTCTTTTTTATTACAAAATTCATTACTCGAGATCAATCCTTTAAAACCTTTCCGATCACAAGTTACTACCATGCTACATTTGTACGTGTATCATCCTGCGCTTTTGGGCCGCACACTGGACGTAAGATAACCTCATCCGTGTCTAACATATATATTTGTACCGTGTATGTGTCACGTTTTCATGCACCATCACTCTGCACATCAAAGAATGAAAGATGAATTATATATACGTTATTAGACAAGTAACTTGTCATTTCATGTGACTCCAGAATTTCAGAATTGACCACCTATCACTTTTTGAAGTGTACGTTTTCGTCTAACAGTTTATTTCTTTAGTAGTTTATAAAATCTTGTTCTTTCGGAAACGAATCACCTCAATACTATTTTTTATCACGATCGTGGATCTCATATTTTGCAAAGGATCTCCTGTTTTCCAAACAAGCCTTTTATTTAAACAAACGTTTTCGACATCCCGTGTCTGTAGGCAATAAATATACAGGTCACTTTCCTGCTGTAGTGAATGGGAAAGAAATTCCCTGTTGAACCAGGAGCCACTTAATGCCATGAGAAATAGCTGAATATATCTGTTCACAGCCTTTTGACATGAATACAATAATTAAAACATATTACGGATAAGAAAACTTATCGGGATATTGCAGCGGGCTGTTTCGGAGAGACAAATTAGAAGTTTTGCTTTGGTTTGCGACATTGTCCTACAGCCATGAAACCTTACTCTTATATTTCAGATGAAGTAGATTCTTTCTTATATTTCTTGTGTTTCTGCAAATGCAATTACTGCCCGTCTTCTTTCTAAACACATCAATAAAAATAATTTACATGGCTTTAAGGTACACCCCCCGTCCCAAGAACATAGATCAAAGGCAAAAACTTATCATATACACCCAGTTAGACCTAAACTCGAACTACCATCACATTTCTACATTATCCATTGCAAAGTGCATGCCGTGAAGATAAATTTTATAAAACAGAATTGGATAGAACTACAAATGTGTTGAAATAGTATGTAATGACTGAAAAAGGACAGTGCTGCCGACATTTCTATCTTCGTTACTGTGCGCTTAACACTGAATATTTCCATAGGCGACTTACCTGCGCCCACAAAAACTACACATGCAAAACTTTTCAATCCTTCCTTTTTTATAGAACAATCCTAGCCCAACAAGTTAATGAGAAAAAAAAAATCCACATATTGATCTGCTCCTTTTCAAGTTACAGTCAACCATGTTTGTTTACCGACTAGAAGTAAATAAAAACAACATTTTTCAAGGAGGGGTGACCAGTCACAGCAAGCACCAGAGCTACACACTCAAGGAAGTTCAGACAGTTTTCGACATCATCTGATTCTTTAAAATTCATCTTTGTCCCTCGTACCGTACCTTTGTGGAATTCTGTACCAGCTTCTGTAGCTGAGGCTCCATCACTTGCATCATTTAGGATGGAGCTATCCACCCTCTCATTCTAAGCAAGTTAAGGGGCCCAGTCACCTAGTAACTCTGCAAGGGGGAGCTGTGCTGTCGGGGACGTATGGGCCCTGGTACCGCCACGGAAGGCAGAGAGGTCTTTACTTGTTGAGCCAAAAGTGGCTGGGATACTTTTCTTAGATATACTTGGATATCTGGGAGCTTAACACTAAATTTTTCAATAGGTGACCTACCTGCGCCGAACAAACTACACATACAAAAGTTTTCAAACCTTGCTTTTATTATAGAACCATCCTAGCCAAAACAAGATAATGAAAAAAAATCCACATGTTGATCTACTCCTTTTCAAGTTACAGTCAACTATGTTTGTTTACAGACTAGAACGAAGTAAATAAAAAAACATTTTTTCAAGGAGGGGTGACCATATAAAATCAGCAATACTTTCGTTGAGCTTGCAGATATATTTATATATCATGCATCATTCAAGCCCCTTACACCTGTCATTTTCATTATTGAAATTAAACATGGGGTATGTATTCAGTGGAAGCAAGCCTGGTATTTAGAACGCAACTAAACGCTCGATCCAGAAGTGATAAATTCCGGCATCTCCCAGTATCAAGTGCAATGCTACCAATACCGAACCCCTTTTTTCTTTATGTCGTAACAAAAATATTGCCAAATAGAAATTTAGGTCATATATGATAATTTACTCATGCATAATAAAAGTTCAGTCACAATGAATATTTTAAGTTTGCGAAAAAGTTTTCGCTTCCAGATTCAACTATGAAAACCGAGCAAACCATATGTTTTTGAAAAGTGCAAAGTTTACCTCTTTCATGAATGGAACCCAGACACAGGCTTCCATCAGTATTTCCTCTCCAATGCATTTTGAACAAGTTTATTCTAAAATGCACATACTTATGCTTAAATAGCAGCAATACTCAATTTATGGCTATTTTCAGTGGCAGTTGGGTAAATGCCTCCAACATACAGAACAATCGTCCGTTCAACCGGTATTATTTTGTGAATAAATTTGTTCAAATGCATTTTACAAAATTACATTTCTTTTTTATTACACAATTCATTACTCGAGATCAATCCTTTAAAACCTTTCCTATCACAAGTTACTACCATGCTTCATTTGTACGTGTATCACCCTGCGCTGTTGGGCCGCACACTGGACGTGAAATAACCTTATCTGTGTCTAACATATATATTTGTACCGTGTATGTGTCACGTTTTCATGCTCCATCACTCTGCACATCAAAGAATGAAAGATGCATTATATATACGTTATTAGACTAGTAACTTGTCATTTCATGTGACGCCAGGGTTTACACAATTATCACTTTTTGAAGTGTACGTTTTCGTCTTACAGTTTATTTCTTTAGTAGTTTATAAAATCTTGTTCTTTCGGAAACGAATCACCTCAATACTATTTTTTATCACGATCGTGGATCTCATATTTTGCAAAGGATCTCCTGTTTTCCAAACCAGCCTTTTATTTAAACAAACGTTTTCGGCCTCCCGTGTCTGTAGGCAATAGATATACAGGTCACTTTCCTGCTGTAGTGAATGGGGATGAAATTCCCTGTTGAAACAGGAGCCACTTAATGCCATGAGAAATAGCTGAATATATATGTTCACAGCCTTTTGACATGAATACAATAATCAAAACATATAACGGATGAGAGAACTCATCGGGATATTGCAGCGGGCTGTTCAGGAGAGACAAATTTGAAGTTTTGCTTTGGTTTTAGACATTGTCCTACAGCCATGAAACCTTACTCTTATATTCCAGTTGAAGTAGATTCTTTCTTGTATTTCTTGTGTTTCTGCAAATGCAATTACTGCCCGTCTTCTTTCTAAACACATCAACAAAAATAATTTACATGGCTTTAAGGTACACCCCCCGTCCCAAGAACATAGATCAAAGGCAAAAACTTATCATATACACCCAGTTAGACCTAACCTCGCACTACCATCACATTTCTACATAATCCATTGCAAAGTGCATGCCATGAAGATACATTTCATAAAACAGAATTGGATAGAACTACAAATGTGGGGAAATAGTATGTAATGACAGAAAAAAGGACAGTGCTACTGACATTTCTATCTTCGTTACCGGGAGATTAACACTAAATATTTCCACAGGCGACTTACCTGCGCCCACATAAACTACACTTACAAAACTTTTCAATCCTTTATTTTTTTATAGAACCTTCCTAGCCCAACAAGTTAATGAGAAAAAAATCCACATATTGTTCTGCTCCTTTTCAAGTTACAGTCAACCATGTTTGTTTACCGACTAGAAGTAAATAAAAACAAAATTTTTCAAGGAGGGGTGACCATATAAAATCAGGAATAATTTCTTTGAGCTTGCAGATATGTTTATAAAACATGCATTATATAAGTCCTTTTCACCCGTCATTTTCTCACATTGAAATAAACCTGGAATAGATATCCATTGGAAACAAGTCTGGTATTTAGAACGCAACTAAACGCTGGGTCCAAAATTATCATCCATGCTCGATCACCTACAGTAGGAACCCCTGGAAACCAGACGGTCAAAGACTCAGTCTCCCTACTGTACAAAGTGGTGAGGACCTTGTTGAAATACCTGCCGCTGATTACTTGACCCCAGTCACAGCAAGGACCAGAGCTACACACTCCAGGAAGTTCAGACAGTTTTCAACATCATCTGATTCTTTTAAGTTTACCTTTTTCCCTCGTACCGTACCTTTGTGGAATTCTGTACCAGCTTCTGTAGCTGAGGCTCCATCACTGGCATCATTTAGGATGGAGCTATCCACCCTCTCATTCTAAGCAAGTTAAGGGGCCCAGTCACCTAGTAACTCTGCAAAGGGGGCAGTACTGTCGGGGACGTATGGGCCTGGTTACGCCACGGAAGGCAGAGAGTCTTTACTTGTTGAGCCAAAAGTGGCTGTGACCTACCTGCGCCGAACAAAACTACACATACAAAAGTTTTCAAACCTTGCTTTTATTATAGAACCATCCTGTCATAAACAAGATAATGAGAAAATAATCCACATGTTGATCTACTCCTTTTCAAGTTACAGTCAACCATGTTTGTTTATAGACTAGAACGAAGTTAATAAAAAAAAAACATCTCATATTTTCCAAAGGATCTCCTGTTTTCCAAACCAGCCTTTTATTTAAACAAACGTTTAGAACGCAACTAAACGCTCGGTCCAGAAGTGATAAATTCCGGCATCTCCCAGTATCAAGTGCTATGCTACCAATACCGAACCCTGTTTTTCTTTATGACGTAACAAAAATACATTTTTCAAGGAGGGGTGACCATATAAAATCAGCAATACCTTCGTTGAGCTTGCAGATATATTTATATATCATGCATACCGTACATTTGTGGAATTCTTTACCAGCTTCTGTAGCTGAGGCTCCATCACTGGCATCATTTAGAATAGAGTTATCCACCCTCTCATTCTAAGCAAGTTAAGGGGCCCAGTCACCTAGTAACTCTACAAGGGGGAGCTGTGCTGTCGGGGACGTATGGGCCCTGGTACCGCCACGGAAGGCAGAGAGGCCTTTACTTGTTGAGCCAAAAGTGGCTGGGATAACTCTCTTAGATATACTGGGATAACTGGGAGCTTAACACTAAATTTTTCAATAGGCGACTTACCTGCGCAGAAAAAAACTACACATACAAAAGTTTTCAAACCTTGCTTTTATTATAGAACTCTCCTAGCCAAAACAAGTTAATGAGAAAAAAATACACATCTAGATCTACTCCTTTTCAAGTTACAGTCAACCATGTTTGTTTACAGACTAAAACGAAGTAAATAAAAAAATTTTTTTTTCAAGGAGAGGTGACCATATAAAATCAGCAATACTTTCGTTGAGCTTGCAGATATATTTATATATCATGCATCATTTAAGTCCCTTACACCTGTCATTTTCATTATTGAAATTAAACATGGGGTATGTATTCAGTGGAAGCATGCCCTGTATTAAGAACGCAACTAAACGCTCGGTCCAGAAGTGATAAATTCCGGCATCTCCGAGTATCATGTGCAATACTACCAATACCGAACCCTTTTCTTCTTTATGACGTAACAAAAATATTGCCAAATAGAAATTTAGGTCATATATGATAATTTACTCATGCATTATAAAAGTTCAGTCACAAAGAATATTTTAAGATTGCTAAAACGTTTTCGCTTCCAGATTCAACTATGAAAGTCGAGCAAACCATATGTTTTTGAAAAGTGTAAAGTTTACCTCTTTCATGAATGGAATCCAGACACAGGCTTCCATCATTGTTTCCTCTCCAATGCATTTTGAACAATTTTATTCTAAAATGCACAGAGTTATGCTTAAATAGCAGCAATACTCATTTTATGGCTATTTTCTGTGGCAGTTGGGTAAATGCCTCCAACATACAGAACAATCGTCCTTTCAACCGGTATTATTTTGTGAATACATTTGTTCAAATGCATTTTACAAAATTACATTTCTTTTTTATAACACAATTCATTACTCGAGATCTATCCTTTAAAACCTTTCATATCACAAGTTACTACTATGCTACTTTTGTAATTGTATCATCCTGCGCGGTTGGACCGCACACTGGACGTAAGATAACCTCATCTGTGTCTAACATATATATTTGTACCGTGTATGTGTCACGTTTTCATGCTACATCACTCTGCACATCAAAGAATGAAAGATGCATTATATATACGTTATAAGACTAGTAACTTGTCATTTCATGGGACTCCAGAGTTTAAAGATTGACCACTTATCACTTTTTGAAGTGTACGTTATCGTCTAACAGTTTATTTCTTTAGTAGTTTATTAAATAGAGTTCTTTCGGAAACAAATCACCTCAATACTATTTTTTATCACGATCGTGGATCTCATATTTTCCAAAGGATCTCCTGTTTTCCAAACCAGCCTTTTATTTAAACAAACGTTTTCGGCCTCCCGTGTATGTAGGGAATAAATATACAGGTCACTTTCCTGCTGTAGTGAATGGGGATAAGATTCCCTGTTGAAACAGGAGCCACTTATTTCCATGAGAAATAGCTGAATTTACCTGTTCACAGCCTTTTGACATGAATATAATAATTAAACATATTACGGATGAGAAAACTTATCGGGATATTGCAGCGGGCTGTTTCGGAGAGACAAATTAGAAGTTTTGTTTTGGTTTGAGACATTGTCCTAGAGCCATGAAACCTTACTCTTATATTCCAGATGAAGGTGATTCTTTCTTGTATTTCTTGTGTTTCTGCAAATGCAATTACTGCACGTCTTCTTTCTAAACACATCAATAAAAAATAATTTACATGGCTTTAAGGTACACCCCCCTCCCAAGAACATAGATCAAAGGCAAAAACTTATCAAATACACCCAGTTAGACCTAAACTCGCACTACCATCACATTTCTACATTATCCATTGCAAAGTGCATGCCATGAAGATACATTTTATAAAACAGAATTGGATAGAACTACATATGTGTGGAAATAGTATGTAATGACTGAAAAAAGGACAGTGCTACTGACATTTCTATCTTCGTTGCTGGGAGCTTAACACTAAATATTTCCATAGGCGACTTACCTGCGCCCATAGAAAACTACACATACAAAACTTTTCAATCCTTGCTTTTTTATAGAACCTTCCTAGCCCAACAAGTTAATGAGAAAAAATCCACATATTGATCTGCTCCTTTACAAGTTACAGTCAGCCATGTTTGTTACCGACTAGAAGTAAATAAAAACAACATTTTTCAAGGAGGGGTGACCATATAAAATCAGGAATAATTTCTTTGAGCTTGCAGATATATTTATAAAACATGCATTATATTAGTCCCTTTCACCTGTCATTTTCTCACATTAAAATAAAACATGGAATACATATCCAGTGGAAACAACTCTGGTATTTAGAACGCAACTAAACGCTCGGTCCAAAAGTATCAACCATGCTCACCTACAGTAGGAACCCCTGGAAACCAGACGGTCAGAGACTCAGTCACCCTACTGTACAAAGTAGTTAGGACCTTGTTGAAATACCTGCCGCTGATTACTTGACCCCTGTCACAGCAAGGACCAGAGCTACACACTCCAGGAAGTTCAGACAGTTTTCAACATCATCTGATTCTTTTAAGTTTAGCTTTTTCACTCGTACCGTACCTTTGTGGAATTCTGTACCAGCTTCTGTAGCTGAGGCTCCATCACTGGCACCATTTAGGATAGAGCTATCCACCCTCTCATTCTAAGCAAGTTAAGGGTCCCAGTCATCTAGTAACTCTGCAAGGGGGAGCTGTGCTGTCAGGAATGTATGGGCCCTGGTACCCCCACGGAAGGCAGAGAGGTCTTTACTTGTTGAGCCAAAAGTGGCTGGGATAACTTTCTTAGATATACTGGTATAACTGGGAGCTTAACACTAAATTTTTTAATAGGTGACCTACCTGCGCCGAAAAAAACTACACATACAAAAGTTTTCAAACCTTGCTTTTATTATAGAACCATCCTAGCATAAACAAGATAATGAGAAAAAAAATCCACATGTTGGCATACTCCTTTTCAAGTTACAGTCAACCATGTTTGTTTACAGACTAGAACGAAGTAAATAAAAAAAACATTTTCCAAGGAGGGGTGACCATATAAAATCAGCAATACTTTCGTTGAGCTTGCAGATATATTTATATATCAGGCATCATTTAAGCCCCATACACCTGTTATTATTATTATTGAAATTAAACATGGGGTATGTATTCAGTGGAAGCAAGCCTGGTATTTAGAACGAAACTAAACGCTCGGTCCAGAAGTGATAAATTCCGGCATCTCCCATTATCAAGTGCTATGCTACCAATACCGAACCCTTTTTTTCTTTATGACGTAACGAAAATATTGCCAAATAGAAATTTAGGTCATATATAATAATTTTCTCATGCATAATAAAAGTTCATTCACAAAGAATACTTTAAGTTGGCGAAAAGGTTTTCCCTTCCAGATTCAACTATGAAAGCCGAGCAAACCATATAATTTTGAAAAGTGCAAAGTTTACCTCTTCCATGAATGGAACCCAGACACAGGCTTCCATCATTGTTTCCTCTCCAAAGCATTTTGAACAATTTTATTCTAAATTGCACAGAATTATGCTTAAATAGCAGCAATACACATTTTTTGTGTAAATGCCTCCAACATACAGAACAATCGTCCTTTCAACCGGTATTATTTTTTGAATACATTTGTTCAAATGCATTTTACAAAATTACATTTCTTTTTTATAACACAATTCATTACTCGAGATCTATCCTTTAAAACCTTTTCTATCACAAGTTACTACTATGCTACTTTTGTACGTGTGTCATCCTGCGCTGTTGGGCCGCACACTGGACGTTATATAACCTCATCTGTGTCTAACATATATATTTGTACCGTGTATGTGTCACGTTTTCATGCTCCATCACTCTGCACATCAAAGAATGAAAGATGCATTAGATATACGTTATTAGACTAGTAACTTGTCATTTCATGTGGCTCCAGAGTTTCAGAATTGACCACTCATCACTTTTTGAAGTGTACGTTATCGTCTAACAGTTTATTTCTTAAGTAGTTTATAAAATAGTTCTTTCGGAAACGAATCACCTCAATACTATTTTTTATCACGATCGTGGATCTCATATTTTCCAAAGGATCTCCTGTTTTCCAAACAAGCCTTTTATTAAAACAAACGTTTTCGGCCTCCCGTGTCTGTAGGGAATAAATATACAGGTCACTTTCCTGCTGTAGTGAATGTTGATGAAAATTCCTGTTGAAACAGGAGCCACTTAATGCCATGAGAAATAGATGAATATACCTGTTCATGAATATACCTGTTCACAGCCGTTTGACATGAATACAATAATTAAAACATATTACGGATTTTTTCTTATCGGGATATTGCAGCGGGCTGTTTCGGAGAGACAAATCTGGAAGAAGTTCAGACAGTTTTCAATATCATCTGATTCTTTTAAGTTTACCTTTTTCCCCCGTACCATACATTTGTGGAATTCTTTACCAGCTTCTGTAGCTGAGGCTCCATCACTGGCATCATTTAGGATGGAGCTATCCACCCTCTCATTCTAAGCAAGTTAAGGGGCCCAGTCATCTAGTAACTCTGCAAGGGGGAGCTGTGCTGTCGGGGACGTATGGGCCCTGGTACCGCCACGGAAGGCAGAGAGGTCTTTACTTGTTGAGCCAAAAGTGGCTCGGATAACTTTCTTAGATATCCTGGGATAACTGGGAGCTTAACACTAAATTTTTCAATAGGTGGCCTACCTGCGCCGAAAAAAACTACACATACAAAAGTTTTCAAACCTTGCTTTTATTATAGAACCATCCTAGCATAAACAAGATAATGAGAAAAAAAATCCACATGTTGATCTACTCCTTTTCAAGTTACAGTCAACCATGTTTGTTTACAGACTAGAACGAAGTAAATCAAAAAACATTTTCCAAGGAGGGGTGACTATATAAAATCAGCAATACTTTCGTTGAGCTTGCAGATATATTTATATATCATGCATCATTTAAGCCCCTTCAACCTGTCATTTTCAATATTGAAATTAAACATGGGGTATGTATTCAGTGGAAGCAAGCCTGGTATTTAGAACGCACTTAAACGCTCGGTCCAGAAGTGATAAATTCCGGCATCACCCAGTATCAAGTGCTATGCTACCAATACCGAACACTTTTTTTCTTTATGACGTAACAAAAATATTGCCAAATAGAAATTTAGGTCATATATGATAATTTTCTCATGCATAATAAAAGTTAAGTCACAAAAAATACTTTAAGTTTGCGAAAAGGTTTTCGCTTCCAGATTCAACTATGAAAGCCGAGCAAACCATATGTTTTTGAAAAGTGCAAAGTTTACCTCTTACATGAATGCAACCCAGACACAGGCTTCCATCATTGTTTCCTCTCCAATGCATTTTGAACAATTTCATTCTAAATTGCACAGAATTATGCTTAAATAGCAGCAATACTCATTTTATGGCTATTTTCTGTGGCAGTTGGGTAAATGCCTCCAACATACAGAACAATCGTCCTTTCAGCCGGTATTATTTTGTGAATACATTTGTTCAAATGCATTTTACAAAATTACATTTCTTTTTATTACAAAATTCATTACTCGAGATCTATCCTTTGAAACCTTTCCTATTACAAGTTACTACTATGCTACTTTTGTACGTGTATCAGCCTGCGCTGTTGGGCCGCACACTGGACGTAATATAACCTCATCTGTGTCTAACATATATATTTGTACCGTGTATGTGTCACGTTTTCATGCTCCATCACTCTGCACATCAAAGAATGAAAGATGCATTATATATACGTTATTAGACTAGTAACTTGTCATTTCATTTGGCTCCAGAGTTTCCGAATTGCCCACTTATCACTTTTTGAAGTGTACGTTATCGTCTAACAGTTTATTTCTTAAGTAGTTTATGAAATAGAGTTCTTTCGGAAACGAATCACCTCAATACTTTTTTTATCACGATCGTGGATCTCATATTTTCCAAAGGATCTCCTGTCTTCAAAACCAGCCTTTTATTTTAACAAACGTTTAGAACGCAACTAAACGCTCGGTCCAGAAGTGATAAATTCCGGCATCTCCCAGTATCAAGTGCAATGCTACCAATACCGAAGCCTTTTTTTCTTTATGACGTAACAAAAATATTGCCAAATAGAAATATAAAATCAGCAATACTTTCGTTGAGCTTGCAGATATATTTATATATCATGCATCATTTAAGTCCCTTACACCTGTCATTTTCATTATTGAAATTAAACATTGGGTATGTATTCAGTGGAAGCAAGCCTGGTATTTAGAACGCAACTAAACGCTCGGTCCAGAAGTGATAAATTCCGGCATCTCCCAGTATCAAGTGCAATGCTACCAATACCGAACCCTTTTTTTCTTTATGACGTAACAAAAATATTGCCAAATAGAAATCTAGGTCATATATGATAATTTCCTCATGCATAATAAAAGTTCAGTCACAAAGAAAATGTTAAGTTTGCTAGAAAGTTTTTGCTTCCAGATTCAACTATGAAAGCCGAGCAAACCATCATCTGATTCTTTTAAGTTAACCTATTTCCTTCGTACCGTACCTTTGTGGACTTCTGTACCAGCTTCTGTAGCTGAGGCTCCATCACTGGCATCATTTAAGATGGAGCTATCCACCCTCTCATTCTAAACAAGTTAAGGGACCCAGTCACCTAGTAACTCTGCAAGGGGGAGCTGTGCTGTCGGGGACGTATGGGCCCTGGTACCGCCAATGAAGGCAGAGCGGTCTTTACTTGTTGAGCCAAAAGTGGCTGAGAAAACTTTCTTAGATATACTGGGATATCTTGGAGCTTAACACTAATATTTTCAATAGGTGACCTACCTGCGCCGAAAAAAACTACACATACAAAAGTTTTCAAACTTTGCTTTTATTATAGAAACATCCTAGCCAAAACAAGATAATGAGAAAAAATCCACATGTTGATATACTCCTTTTCAAGTTACAGTCAACCATGTTTGTTTACAGACTAGAACGAAGTAAATAAAAAAACATTTTTCAAGGAGGGGTGACCATATGAAATAAACAATACTTTCGTTGAGCTTGCAGATATATTTATATATCATGCATCATTTAAGCCCCTTACACCTGTCCTTTTCATTATTGAAATTAAACATGTGGTATGTATTCAGTGGAAGCAAGCCTGGTATTTAGAACGCAACTAAACGCTCGGTCCAGAAGTGATAAATTCCGGCATCTCCCAGTATCAAGTGCTATGCTACCAATACCGAACCCTTTTTTTTCTTTATGACGTAACAAAAATATTGCCAAATAGAAATTTAGGTCATATATGATAATTTTCTCATGCATAATAAAAGTTAAGTCACAAAAAATACTTTAAGTTTGCGAAAACGTTTACGCTTCCAGATTCAACTATGAAAGCCGAGCAAACCATATGTTTTTGAAAAGTGCAAAGTTTACCTCTTTCATGAATGGAACCCAGACACAGGCTTCCATCATTGTTTCCTCTCAAATGCATTTTGAACAATTTTATTCTAAATTACACAGAATTATGCTTAAATAGCAGCAATACTCACTTTATGGCTATTTTCTGTGGCAGTTGGGTAAATGCCTCCAACATAAAGAACAATCGTCCTTTCAACCGGTATTATTTTGTGAATACATTTGTTCAAATGCATTTTACAAAATTACATTGCTTTTTTATTACAAAATTCATTACTCGAGATCTATCCTTTAAAGTAGAAGTAAAACAAAGATCAGGAATTGATACAATTAACTTACTCCATCCATAAAAGACACCAAAGGGAAAGAAATACAAACATTAAGCGACCAGACCATAATGGAAACCAAACAAAGGAAGGCCATATGGACAGTTACTTTCCCACAAAATGGCCATATGGCCATCCAAAATTAAAAGACACAAGCGATACACACAGCAAGCAACAAACAACAACATAAACAAATCGCCACAGAAGAGCCGCCTTGGAACGGTCAGTAGAAGATTTCCACTGGGGGGCTTAAATCGATTTTACGTGGCCACAATCCTCGCCCTTACTTCCTTAAAACCTTTCTTATTACAAGTTACTACTATGCTACTTTTGTACGTGTATCATCCTGCGCTGTTGGGCCGCACACTGAACGTAATATAACCTCATCTTTGTCTTACATATATATTTGTACCGTGTATGTGTCACGTTTTCATGCTCCATCACTCTGCACATCAAAGAATGAAAGATGCAGTATATATACGTTATTACACTAGTAACTTGTCATTTCATGTGGCTCAAGAGTTTCAGAATAGACCACTTATCAATTTTTTGAAGTGTACGTTATCGTCTAACAGTTTATTTCTTAAATAGTTTATAAAATAGAGTTCTTTCGGAAACGAATCACCTCAATACTATTTTTTATCACGATCGTGGATCTCATATTTTCCAAAGGATCTCCTGTTTTCCAAACCAGCCTTTTATTTTAACAAACGTTTAGAACGCAACTAAACGTTCGGTCCAGAAGTGATAAATTCCGGCATCTCCCAGTATCAAGTGCAATGCTACCAATACCGAACCCTTTTTTCTTGATGACGTAACAAAAATATTGCCAAATATAAATCTAGGTCATATATGATAATTTCCTCATGCATAATAAAAGTTCAGTCACAAAGAATATTTTAAGTTTGCGAGAAAGGTTTCGCTTCCAGATTCAACTATGAAAGCCGAGCAAACCATCATCTGATTTTTTAAGTTTACCTATTTCCCTCGTACCGTACCTTTGTGGACTTCTGTACCAGCTTCTGTAGCTGAGGCTCCATCACTGGCATCATTTAAGATGGAGCTATCCACCCTCTCATTCTAAGCAGGTTAAGGGGCCCAGTCACCTAGTAACTCTGCAAGGGGGAGCTGTGCTGTCGGGGACGTATGGGCCCTGGTACCGCCACGGAAGGCAGAGAGGTCTTTACTTGTTGAGCCAAAAGTGGCTGGGAAAACTTTCTTAGATATACTGGGATATCTGGGAGCTTAACACTATTTTTTCAATAGGTGACCTACCTGCGCCGAAAAAAACTACACATACAAAAGTTTTAAAACTTTGCTTTTATTATAGAAACATCCTACCCAAAACAAGATAATGAGAAAAAATCCACATGTTGAGCTACTCCTTTTCAAGTTACAGTCAACCATGTTTGTTTACAGACTAGAACGAAGTAAATCAAAAAACATTTTCCAAGGAGGGGTGACTATATAAAATCAGCAATACTTTCGTTGAGCTTGCAGATATATTTATATATCATGCATCATTTAAGCCCCTTACACCTGTCATTTTCATTATTGGAATTTATCATGGGGTATGTATTTAGTGGAAGCAAGCCTGGTATTAAGAACGCAACTAAACGCTCGGTCCAGAAGTGATAAATTCCGGCATCTCCCAGTATCAAGTGCAATGCTACCAATACCGAACCCTTTTTGTCTTGATGACGTAACAAAAATATTGCCAAATAGATATCTAGGTCATATATGATAATTTCCTCATGGATAATAAAAGTTCAGTCACAAAGAATATTTTAAGTTTGCGAGAAAGGTTTCGCTTCCAGATTCAACTATGAAAGCCGAGCAAACCACCATCTGATTTTTTAAGTTTACCTATTTCCCTCGTACCGTACCTTTGTGGACTTCTGTACCAGCTTCTGTAGCTGAGGCTCCATCACTGGCAACATTTAAGATGGAGCTATCCACCCTCTCATTCTAAGCAAGTTAAGGGGCCCAGTCACCTAGTAACTCTGCAAGGGGGAGCTGTGCTGTCGGGGACGTATGGGCCCTGGTACCGCCACGGAAGGCAGAGAGGTCTTTACTTGTTGAGCCAAAAGTGGCTGGGAAAACTTTCTTAGATATACTGGGATATCTGGGAGCTTAACACTATTTTTTTCAATAGGTGACCTACCTGCGCCGAAAAAAACTACACATACAAAAGTTTTCAAACCTTGCTTTTATTATAGAAACATCCTACCCAAAACAAGATAATGAGAAAAAATCCACATGTTGAGCTACTCCTTTTCAAGTTACAGTCAACCATGTATGTTTACAGACTAGAACGAAGTAAATAAAAAAAAACATTTTTCAAGGAGGGGTGACCATATAAAATAAGCAATACTTTCGTTGAGCTTGCAGATATATTTTTATATCAGGCATCATTTAAGCCCCTTAAACCTGTCATTTTCATTATTGAAATTAAACATGGGGTATGTATTCAGTGGAAGCAAGCCTGGTATTTAGAACTCAACTAAACGCTCGGTCCAGAAGTGATAAATTCCGGCATCTCCCAGTATCAAGTGCTATGCTATCAATACCTTACCCTTTTTTTCTTTATGACGTAACAAAAATATTGCCAAATAGAAATTTAGGTCATATATGATAACATTCTCATGCATAATAAAAGTTCAGTCACAAAGAATACTTTAAGTTTGCGAAAAAGTTTTCGCTTCCAGATTCAACTATGAAAGCCGAGCAAACCATATGTTTTTGAAAAGTGCAAAGTTTACCTCTTTCATGAATGGAACCCAGACACAGGCTTCCATCATTGTTTCCTCTCCAATGCATTTTGAACAATTTTATTCATAATTGCACAGAATTATGCTTAAATAGCAGCAATACTCATTTTATGGCTATTTTCTGTGGCAGTTGGGTAAATGCCTCCAACATACAGAACAATCGTCCTTTCAACCGGTATTATTTTGTGAATACATTTGTTCAAATGCATTTTACAAAATTACATTTCTTTTTTATTACAAAATTCATTACTCGAGATCTATCCTTTAAAACCTTTCCTATTACAAGTTACTACTATGCTACTTTTGTACGTGTATCATCTTGCGCTGTTGGGCCGCACACTGGACGTAATATAACCTCATCTGTGTCTAACATATTTATTTGTACCGTGTATGTGTCACGTTTTCATGCTCCATCACTCTGCACATCAAAGAATGAAAGATGCATTATATATACGTTATTAGACTAGTAACTTGTCATTTCATGTGGCTCCAGAGTTTCAGAATTGACCACTTATCACTTTTTGAAGTGTACGTTATCGTCTAACTGTTTATTTCTTAAATAGTTTATAAAATAGAGTTCTTTCGGAAACGAATCACCTCAATACTTTTTTTTATCACGATCGTGGATCTCATATTTTCCAAAGGATCTCCTGTTTTCAAATCCAGCCTTTTATTTAAACAAACGTTTAGAACGCAACTAAACGCTCGGTCCAGAAGTGATAAATTCCGGCATCTCCCAGTATCAAGTGCAGTGCTACCAATACCGAACCCTTTTTGTCTTGATGACGTAACAAAAATATTGCCAAATAGATATCTAGGTCATATATGATAATTTCCTCATGCATAATAAAAGTTCAGTCACAAAGAATATTTTAAGTTTGCGAGAAAGGTTTCGCTTCCAGATTCAACTATGAAAGCCGAGCAAACCACCATCTGATTTTTTAAGTTTACCTATTTCCCTCGTACCGTACCTTTGTGGACTTCTGTACCAGCTTCTGTAGCTGAGGCTCCATCACTGGCAACATTTAATATGGAGCTATCCACCCTCTCATTCTAAGCAAGTTAAGGGGCCCAGTCACCTAGTAACTCTGCAAGGGGGAGCTGTGCTGTCGGGGACGTATGGGCCCTGGTACCGCCACGGAAGGCAGAGAGGTCTTTACTTGTTGAGCCAAAAGTGGCTGGGAAAACTTTCTTAGATATACTGGGATATCTGGGAGCTTAACACTATTTTTTTCAATAGGTGACCTACCTGCGCCGAAAAAAACTACACATACAAAAGTTTTCAAACCTTGCTTTTATTATAGAAACATCCTACCCAAAACAAGATAATGAGAAAAAATCCACATGTTGAGCTACTCCTTTTCAAGTTACAGTCAACCATGTTTGTTTACAGACTAGAACGAAGTAAATAAAAAAAAACATTTTTCAAGGAGGGGTGACCATATAAAATAAGCAATACTTTCGTTGAGCTTGCAGATATATTTTTATATCAGGCATCATTTAAGCCCCTTAAACCTGTCATTTTCATTATTGAAATAAAACATGGGGTATGTATTCAGTGGAAGCAAGCCTGGTATTTAGAACTGAACTAAACGCTCGGTCCAGAAGTGATAAATTCCGGCATCTCCCAGTATCAAGTGCTATGCTATCAATACCTTACCCTTTTTTTCTTTATGACGTAACAAAAATATTGCCAAATAGAAATTTAGGTCATATATGATAACATTCTCATGCATAATAAAAGTTCAGTCACAAAGAATACTTTAAGTTTGCGAAAAAGTTTTCGCTTCCAGATTCAACTATGAAAGCCGAGCAAACCATATGTTTTTGAAAAGTGCAAAGTTTACCTCTTTCATGAATGGAACCCAGACACAGGCTTCCATCATTGTTTCCTCTCCAATGCATTTTGAACAATTTTATTCTAAATTGCACAGAATTATGCTTAAATAGCAGCAATACTCATTTTATGGCTATTTTCTGTGGCAGTTGGGTAAATGCCTCCAACATACAGAACAATCGTCCTTTCAACCGGTATTATTTTGTGAATACATTTGTTCAAATGCATTTTACAAAATTACATTTCTTTTTTATTACAAAATTCATTACTCGAGATCTATCCTTTAAAACCTTTCCTATTACAAGTTACTACTATGCTACTTTTGTACGTGTATCATCCTGCGCTGTTGGGCCGCACACTGGACGTAATATAACCTCATCTGTGTCTAACATATTTATTTGTACCGTGTATGTGTCACGTTTTCATGCTCCATCACTCTGCACATCAAAGAATGAAAGATGCATTATATATACGTTATTAGACTAGTAATTTGTCATTTCATGTGGCTCCAGAGTTTCAGAATTGACCACTTATCACTTTTTGAAGTGTACGTTATCGTCTAACTGTTTATTTCTTAAATAGTTTATAAAATAGAGTTCTTTCGGAAACGAATCACCTCAATACTTTTTTTTATCACGATCGTGGATCTCATATTTTCCAAAGGATCTCCTGTTTTCAAATCCAGCCTTTTATTTAAACAAACGTTTAGAACGCAACTAAACGCTCGGTCCAGAAGTGATAAATTCCGGCATCTCCCAGTATCAAGTGCAGTGCTACCAATACCGAACCCTTTTTGTCTTGATGACGTAACAAAAATATTGCCAAATAGATATCTAGGTCATATATGATAATTTCCTCATGCATAATAAAAGTTCAGTCACAAAGAATATTTTAAGTTTGCGAGAAAGGTTTCGCTTCCAGATTCAACTATGAAAGCCGAGCAAACCACCATCTGATTTTTAAGTTTACCTATTTCCCTCGTACCGTACCTTTGTAGACTTCTGTACCAGCTTCTGTAGCTGAGGCTCCATCACTGGCAACATTTAAGATGGAGCTATCCACCCTCTCATTCTAAGCAAGTTAAGGGGCCCAGTCACCTAGTAACTCTGCAAGGGGGAGCTGTGCTGTCGGGGACGTATGGGCCCTGGTACCGCCACGGAAGGCAGAGAGGTCTTTACTTGTTGAGCCAAAAGTGGCTGGGAAAACTTTCTTAGATATACTGTGATATCTGGGAGCTTAACACTATTTTTTTCAATAGGTGACCTACCTGCGCCGAAAAAAACTACACATACAAAAGTTTTCAAACCTTGCTTTTATTATAGAAACATCCTACCCAAAACAAGATAATGAGAAAAAATCCACATGTTGATCTACTCCTTTTCAAGTTACAGTCAACCATGTTTGTTTACAGACAAGAACGAAGTAAATAAAAAAAAACATTTTTCAAGGAGGGGTGACCATATAAAATAAGCAATACTTTCGTTGAGCTTGCAGATATATTTATATATCAGGCATCATTTAAGCCCCTTAAACCTGTCATTTTCATTATTGAAATTAAACATGGGGTATGTATTCAGTGGAAGCAAGCCTGGTATTTAGAACTCAACTAAACGCTCGGTCCAGAAGTGATAAATTCCGGCATCTCCCAGTATCAAGTGCTATGCTACCAATACCTTACCCTTTTTTTCTTTATGACGTAACAAAAATATTGCCAAATAGAAATTTAGGTCATATATGATAACATTCTCATGCATAATAAAAGTTCAGTCACAAAGAATACTTTAAGTTTGCGAAAAAGTTTTCGCTTCCAGATTCAACTATGAAAGCCGAGCAAACCATATGTTTTTGAAAAGTGCAAAGTTTACCTCTTTCATGAATGGAACCCAGACACAGGCTTCCATCATTGTTTCCTCTCCAATGCATTTTGAACAATTTTATTCTAAATTGCACAGAATTATGCTTAAATAGCAGCAATACTCATTTTATGGCTATTTTCTGTGGCAGTTGGGTAAATGCCTCCAACATACAGAACAATCGTCCTTTCAACCGGTATTATTTTGTGAATACATTTGTTCAAATGCATTTTACAAAATTACATTTCTTTTTTATTACAAAATTCATCACTCGAGATCTATCCTTTAAAACCTTTCCTATTACAAGTTACTACTATGCTACTTTTGTACGTGTATCATCCTGCGCTGTTGGGCCGCACACTGGACGTAATATAACCTCATCTGTGTCTAACATATTTATTTGTACCGTGTATGTGTCACGTTTTCATGCTCCATCACTCTGCACATCAAAGAATGAAAGATGCATTATATATACGTTATTAGACTAGTAACTTGTCATTTCATGTGGCTCCAGAGTTTCAGAATTGACCACTTATCACTTTTTGAAGTGTACGTTATCGTCTAACTGTTTATTTCTTAAATAGTTTATAAAATAGAGTTCTTTCGGAAACGAATCACCTCAATACTTTTTTTATCACGATCGTGGATCTCATATTTTCCAAAGGATCTCCTGTTTTCAAATCCAGCCTTTTATTTAAACAAACGTTTTCGGCCTCCCGTGTCTGTAGGGAATAAATATACAGGTCACTTTCCTGCTGTAGTGAATGTTGATGAAAATTCCTGTTGATACAGGAGCCACTTAATGCCATGAGAAATAGATGCTTATACCTGTTCATGAATATACCTGTTCACAGCCTTTTGACATGAATACAATAATTAAAACATATTACGGATGAGAAAACTTATCGGGATATTGCAGCGGGCTGTTTCGGAGAGACAAATTTGAAGGAAGTTCAGACAGTTTTCAACATCATCTGATTCTTTTAAGTTTACCTTTTTCCCTCGTACCGTACATTTGTGCAATTCTTTACCAGCTTCTGTAGCTGAGGCTCCATCACTGGCATCATTTAGAATAGAGCTATCCACCCTCTCATTCTAAGCAAGTTAAGGGGCCCAGTCACCTAGTAACTCTGCAAGGAGGAGCTGGGCTGTCGGGGACGTATGGGCCCTGGTACCGCCACGGAAGGCAGAGAGGTCTTTACTTGTTGAGCCAAAAGTGGCTGGAATAACTTTCATAGATATACTGGGATAACTGGGAGCTTTACACTAAATTTTTCAAAAGGTGACCTACCTGCGCCGATAAAAAACTACACATACTAAAGTTTTCAAACCTTGCTTTAATTATAGAACTATCCTAGCCAAAACAAGATAATGAGAAAAAAATCCACATGTTGATCTACTCCTTTTCAAGTTACAGTCAACCATATTTGTTTACAGACTAGAACGAATTAAATAAAAAAAAACATTTTTTCAAGGAGGGGTGACCATATAAAATCAGCAATACTTTCCTTGAGCTTGCAGATATATTTATATATCATGCATCATTTAAGTCCGATACACCTGTCATTTTCATTATTGAAATTAAACATGGGGTATGTATTCAGTGGAAGCAAGCCCTGTATTTAGAACGCAACTAAACGATCGGTCCAGAAGTGATAAATTCCGGCATCTCCCAGTATCAAGTGCAATGCTACCAATACCGATCCTTTTTTTTCTTTATGACGTAACAAAAATATTGCCAAATAGAAATTTAGGCCATATATGATTATTTACTCATGCATAATAAAAGTTTAATCACAAAGAATATTCAAAGGTTGCGAAAACGTTTTCGCTTCAAGATTCAACTATGAAAGCCGAGCATACCATATGTTTTTGAAAAGTGCAAAGTTTACCTCTTTCATGAATGGAACCCAGACACAGACTTTCATCATTGTTTCCTCTCCAATGCATTTTGAACAATTTTATACTAAAATGCACAGAGTTATGCTAAAATAGCAGCAATACTCATTTTATGGCTATTTTCTGTGGCAGTTGGGTAAATGCCTCCAACATACAGAACAATCGTCCTTTCAAATGGGTATTATTTTGTGAATACATTTGTTCAAATGCATTTTACAAAATTACATTTCTTTTTATTACAAAATTCATTACTCGAGATCTATCCTTTAAATCCGCTCCTTTCACAAGTTACTACTATGCTACTTTTGTACGTGTATCATCCTGCGCTGTTGGGCCGCACACTGGACGTAATATAACCTCATCTGTGTCTAACATATATATTTGTACCGTGTATGTGTCACGTTTTCATGCTCCATCACTCTGCACATCAAAGAATGAAAGATGCATTATATATACGTTATTAGACTTGTAACTTGTCATTTCATGTGGCTCGAGAGTTTCAGAATCGACCACTTATCACTTTTTGAAGTGTACGTTATCGTCTAAGAGTTTATTTCTTAAGTAGTTTATAAAATTGAATTCTTTCGGAAACAAATCACCTCAATACTATTTTTTATCACGATCGTGGATCTCATATTTTCCAAAGGATCTCCTGTTTTCCAAACCAGCCTTTTATTTAAACAAACGTTTTCGGCCTTCCGTGTCTGTAGGGAATAAATATACAGGTCTCTTTCCTGCTGTAGTGAATGTTGATGAAAATTTCTGTTGAAACAGGAGCCACTTAATGCCATGAGAAATAGATGCATATACCTGTTCATGAATATACCTGTTCACAGCCTTTTGACATGAATACAATAATTAAAACATATTACGGATGAGAAAACTGATCGGGATATTGCAGCGGGCTGTTTCGGAGAGACAAATTTGAAGGAAGTTCAGACAGTTTTCAACATCATCTGATTCTTTTAAGTTTACCTTTTTCCCTCGTACCGTACTTTTGTGGAATTCTTTACCAGCTTCTGTAGCTGAGGCTCCATCACTGGCATCATTTAGGATGGAGCTATCCACCCTCTCATTCTAAGCAAGTTAAGGGGCCCAGTCATCTAGTAACTCTGCAAGGGAGGGCTGTGCTGTCGGGGACGTATGGGCCCTGGTAAACGCTCGGTCAAGAAGTGATAAATTCCGGCATCTCCCAGTATCAAGTGCAATGCTACCAATACCGAACCCTTTTTTTCTCTATGACGTAACAAAAATATTGCCAAATAGAAATCTATGTCATATATGATTATTTCCTCATGCATAATAAAAGTTCAGTCACAAAGAATATTTTAAGTTTGCGAGAAAGTTTTCGCTTCCCGATTCAACAATGAAAGCCGAGCAAACCATCATCTGATTCTTTTAAGTTTACCTATTTCCCTCGTACCGTACCTTTGTGGAATTCTGTACCAGCTTCTGTAGCTGAGGCTCCATCACTGGCATCATTTAAGATGGAGCTATCCACCCTCTCATTCTAAGCCCAGTCACCTAGTAACTCTGCAAGGGGGAGCTGTGCTGTCGGGGACGTATGGGCCCTGGTACCGCCACGGAAGGCAGAGAGGTCTTTACTTGTTGAGCCAAAAGTGGCTGGGAAAACTTTCTTAGATATACTGTGATATCTGGGAGCTTAACACTAAATTTTTCAATAGGTGACCTACCTGCGCTGAAAAAACTACACATACAAAAGTTTTCAAACCTTGCTTTTATTATAGAAACATCCTAGCCAAAACAAGATAATGAGAAAAAAATCCACATGTTGATATACTCCTTTTCAAGTTACAGTCAACCATGTTTGTTTACAGACTAGAACGAAGAAAATAAAAAAAAACATTTTCCAAGGAGGGGTGACCATATAAAATCAGCAATACTTTCGTTGAGCTTGCAGATATATTTATATATCATGCACCATTTAAGTCCCTTACACCTGTCATTTTCATTATTGAAATTAAACATGGGGTATGTATTGAGTGGAAGCAAAGTAGAAGTAAAACAAAGATCAGGAATTGATACAATTAACTTACTCCATCCATAAAAGACACCAAAGGGAAAGAAATACAAACATTAAGCGACCAGACCATAATGGAAATCTAAACAAAGGAAGACCATATGGACTTTTACTTTCCCACAAAATGGCCATATGACCATCCAAAATTAAAAGACACATGTGATACACACAGTAAGTAACAAACAACAACATAAATAAATCGCCACGGAAGAGCCGCCTTGGAACGGCAAGCCTGGTATTTAGAACGCAACTAAACGCTCGGTCCAGAAGTGATAAATTCCGGCATCTCCCAGTATCAAGTGCAATTCTACCAATACCGAACCCTTTTTTTCTTGATAACGTCACAAAAATATTGCCAAATAGAAATCTAGGTCATATATGATAATTTCCTCATGCATAATAAAAATTCAGTCACAAAGAATATTTTAAGTTTGCGAGAAAGTTTTCGTTTCCAGATTCAACTATGAAAGCCGAGCAAACCATCATCTGATTCTTTTAAGTTTACTTATTTCCCTCGTACCGTACCTTTGTGGAATTCTGTACCAGCTTCTGTAGCTGAGGCTCCATCACTGGCATCATTTAAGATGGAGCTATCCACCCTCTCATTCTAATCAAGTTAACGGACCCAGTCACCTAGTAACTCTGCAAGGGGGAGCTGTGCTGTCGGGGACGTATGGGCCCTGGTACCGCCACGGAAGGCAGAGAGGTCTTTACTTGTTGAGCCAAAAGTGGCTGGGAAAACTTTCTTAGATATACTGGGATACCTGGGAGCTTAACACTAAATTTTTCAATAGGTGACCTACCTGCGCCGAAAAAACTACACATACAAAAGTTTTCAAACCTTGCTTTTATTATAGACACATCCTAGCCAAAACAAAATAATGAGAAAAAATCCACATGTTGTTGTTCTCCTTTTCAAGTTACAGTCAACCATGTTTGTTTACAGACTAGAACGAAGTAAATAGAAAAAAACATTTTTTCAAGGAGGGGTGACCATATAAAATCAGCAATACTTTCGTTGAGCTTGCAGATATAATTATATATCATGCATCATTTAAGTCCCTTACACCTGTCATTTTCATTATTGAAATTATACATGGGGTATGTATTCAGTGGAAGCAAAGTAGAAGTATAACAAAGATCAGGAATTGATACAATTAACTTACCCCACCCATAAAAGACACCAAAGGGAAAGAAATACAAACATTAAGCGACCAGACCATAATGGAAACCTAAACAAAGGAAGGCCACAAGGACAGTTACTTTCCAACAAAATGGCCATATGGCCATCCAAAACCAAAAGACACAAGTGATACACACAATAAGTAACAAACAACAACATAAATAAATCGCCACAGACGTAACAAAAATATTGCCAAATAGAAATTTAGGTCATATAGGATTATTTACTCATGCATAATAAACGTTTAGTCACAAAGAATATTTAAAGTTTGCGAAAACGTTTTCGCTTCAAGATTCTACTATGAAAGCCGAGCAAACCATATGTTTTTGAAAAGTGCAAAGTTTACCTCTTTCATGAATGGAACCCAGACACAGGCTTCCATCATTGTTTCCTCCCCAATGCATTTTGAACAATTTTATTCTAAAATGCACAGAGTTATGCTTAAATAGCAGCAATACTCATTTTATGGCTATTTTCTGTGGCAATTGGGTAAATGCCTCTAACATAAAGAACAATCGTCCTTTCAACCGGTATTATTTTGTGAATACATTTGTTCAAATGCATTTTACAAAAATTACTTTTCTTTTTTATAACAAAATTCATTACTCGAGATCTATCCTTTAAAACCTTTCCTATCACAAGTTACTACTATGCTGCATTTGTACGTGTATCATCCTGCGCTGTTGGACCGCACACTTGACGTAAGATAACCTCATCTGTGTCTAACATTTATATTTGTACCGTGTATGTGTCACGTTTTCATGCTCCATCACTCTGCACACCAAAGAATGAAAGATGCATTATATATACGTCATTAGACTAGTAACTTGTCATTTCATGGGACTCCAGAGTTTACAGATTGACCACTTACCACTTTTTGAAGTGTACGTTATCGTCTAACAGTTTATTTCTTTAGTAGTTTATAAAATAGAGTTCTTTCGGAAACGAATCATCTCACTACTATTTTTTATCACGATCGTGGATCTCATATTTTGCAAAGGATCTCCTGTTTTCCAAACCAGCCTTTTATTTAAACAAACGTTTTCGGCCTCCCGTTATGTAGGGAAAAAAAATACAGGTCACTTTCATGCTGTAGTGAATGGGGATAAGATTCCCTGTTGAAACAGGAGCCACTTAATTCCAATAATAGCTGAATATACCTGTTCACAGCCTTTTGACATGAATACAATAATTAAAACATATTACGGATGCATTAACTTATCGGGATATTGCAGCAGGCTGTTTCGGAGAGACAAATTTGAAGTTTTGCTTTGGTTTGAGACATTGTCCAAGAGCCATGAAACCTTACTCTTATATTCCAGATTCTTTCTTGTATTTCTTGTGTTTCTGCAAATGCAATTACTGCACGTCTTCTTTCTAAAAATATCAATAAAAAATAATTTACATGGCTTTAAGGTACACCCCCCTCCCAAGAACATAGATCAAAGGCAAAAACTTAGCAAATACACCCAGTTAGACCTAAACTCGCAATACCATCACATTTCTACATTATCCATTGCAAAGTTTGTTTACCGACTAGAAGTAAATAAAAACAACATTTTTCAAGGAGGGGTGACCATATAAAATCAGTAATAATTTCTATGAGCTTGCAGATATATTTATAAAACATGCATTATATTAGTCCCTTTCACCTGTCATTTTCTCACATTGAAATAAAACATGGAATACATAACCAGTGGAAACAAGTCTGGTATTTAGAACGCAACTAAACGCTTGGTCCAAAAGTATCATCCTTGCTCGATCACCTACAGCAGGAACTCCTGGAAACCAGACGGTCAAAGACTCAGTCATCCTACTGTACTTTGTGAAGTGTACGTTATCGTGTAACAGTTTATTTCTTTAGTAGTTTATAAAATATTGTATTTTCGGAAACGAATCACCTCAGTACTATTGTTTATCACGATCGTGGATCTCATATTTTGCAAAGGATCTCCTGTTTTCCAAACCAGCCTTTTATTTAAACAAAAGTTTTCGGCCTTTCTTGTTTGTAGGGAATAAATATACAGGTCACTTTCCTGCTGTAAGGGAAAGGGGATAAAATTCCCTGTTGAAACAGGAGCCACTTAATGGAAGGAGAAATAGCTGAATATACCTGTTCACAACCTTTTGACATGAATACAATAATTAAAACATATTACGGATGAGAAAACTTATCGGGATATTGCAGCGGGCTGTTTCGGGGAGACAAATTTGAAGTTTTGCTTTGGTTTGAGACATTGTCCTAGAGCCATGAAACCTTACTCTTATATTCAAGATGAAGTAGATTCTTTCTTGTATTTCTTCTGTTTCTGCAAATGCAATTACTGCACGTCTTCTTTCTAAACACATCAATAAAAAAAAATTGCATGGCTTTAAGGTACACCCCCTCCCAAGAACATAGATCAAAGGCAAAAAATTATCAAATACACCCAGTTAGACCTAATCTCGCACTATCATCACATGTCTACATTATCCATTGCAAAGTGCATGCCATGAAGATACATTTTATAAAACAGAATTGGAAAGAACTACAAATGTGTGGAAATAGTTTGTACTGACTGAAAAAAAAGAACAGTGCTGCTGACATTTCTATCTTCGTTACTGGGAGCTTAACACTAAATATTTCCATAGGCGACTTACCTGCGCCCACAACAACTACACTTACAAAACTTTTCAAACCTTGCTTTTTATAGAACCATCCTAGCCCAACAAGTTAATGAGACAAATATCCACATATTGATCTGCCCCTTTTCAAGTTACAGTCAACCATGTTTGTTTATCGAGTAGAAGTAAATAAAAACAATATTTTTCAAGGAGGGTGACCATACAAAATCAGAAATAATTTCTTTGAGCTTGCAGATATGTTTATAAAACATGCATTATATTAGTCCTTTTCACCTGTCATTTTCTCACATTGAAATAAAACATGGAATACATATCCAATCGAAACAAGTCTGGTATTTAGAACGCAACTAAACGCTCGGTCCAAAAGTATCATCCATGCTCGATCAACTACAGTAGGAACCCCTGGAAACCAGACGGTCAAAGACTTAGCCACCCTACTGTACAAAGTGGTTCAGGACCTTGTTGATAAACCTGCCGCTGATTACTTGACCCCAGTCACAGCAAGGACCAGAGCTACACACTCCAGTAAGTTCAGACAGTTTTCAACATCATCTGATTCTTTAAAGTTTAGCTATTTCCCTTGTACAGTACCTTTGTGCAATTCTGTACCAGCTTCTGTAGCTGAGGCTCCATCACTGGCATCATTTAGGATGGAGCTATCCACCCTCTCATTCTAAGCAAGTTAAGGGGCCCAGTCACCTAGTAACTCTGCAAGGGGGAGCTGTGCTGTCGGGGACGTATGGGCCCTGGTACCGCCACGGAAGGCAGAGAGGTCTTTACTTGTTGAGCCAAAAGTGGCTGGGATAACTTTCTTAGATAAACTGGGATAACTGGGAGCTTAACACTAAATTTTTCAATAGGTGACCTACCTGCGCCGAAAAAAAACTACACATACAAAAGTTTACAAACCTTGCTTTTATTATAGAACCATCATAGCGTAAACAAGATAATGAGAAAAAATGCACATGTTTGTTCCACTCCTTTTCAAGTTACAGTCAACCATGTTTGTTTACAGACTAGAACGAAGTAAATAAAAAAAACATTTTTCAAGGAGGGGTGACCATATAAAATCAGCAATACTTTCGTTGAGCTTGCAGATATATTTATAAATATCATGCATCATTTAAGTCCCTTACACCCGTCATTTTCATTATTGAAATCAAACAAGGGGTATGTATTCAGTGGCAGCAAGCCCTGTATTTAGAACGAAACTAAACGCTCGGTCCAGAAGTGATAAATTCCGGCATCTCCCAGTATCAAGTGCAATGCTACCAATGCCGAACCCTTTTTTTCTTTATGACGTAACAAAAATATTGCCAAACAGAAATTTAGGTCATATATGATAATTTACTCATGCATAATAAAAGTTCAGTCACAAAGAATATTTTAAGTTTGCGAAAAAGTTTTCGCTTCCAGATTCAACCATGAAAGCCGAGCAAACCATATGTTTTTGAAAAGTGCAAAGTTTACCTCTTTCATGAATGGAACCCAGACACAGGCTTCAATCACTGTTTCCTTTCCAATGCATTTTGAACAATTTTATTCTAAAATGCACAGAATTATGCTTAAATAGCAGCAATACTCATTTTATGGCTATTTTCGGTGGCATTTGGGTAAATGTCTCCAACACACAGAACAATCGTCCGTTCAACAGGTATTATTTTGTCAATAAATTTGTTCAAATGCATTTTACAAAATTACATTTCTTTTTTATAACAAAATTCATTACTTGAGATCTATCCTTTAAAACCTTTCCTATCACAAGTTTCTACTATGCTACATTTGTACGTGTATCATCCTGCGGTATTGGACCGCACACTGGACGTAAGATAACCGCATCTGTGTCTAACATATATATTTGTACCGTGTATGTGTCACGTTTTCATGCTCCATCACTCTGCACAGCAAAGAATGAAAGCTGCATTATATATACGTTATTAGACTAGTAACTTGTCATTTCATGTGACTCCAGAGTTTACAGAATTGACCACTTATCACTTTTTGAAGTGTACGTTATCGTCTAACAGTTTATTTCTTAAGTAGTTCATAAAATATTGTTCTTTCGGAAACGAATCACCTCAATACTATTTTTTATCACGATCGTGGATCTCATATTTTGCACAGGATATCCTTTTTTCCAAACCAGCCTTTTATTTAAACAAACGTTTTCGGCCTCCCGTGTCTGTAGGAAATAAATATACAGGTCACTTTCCTGCTGTATTGAATGGGGATGAAATTCCCTATTGAAACAGGAGTCACTTAATGCCATGAGAAATAGCTGAATATATCTTCACAGCCTTTCGACATGAATACAATAATTTAAACATATTACGGTTGAGAAAACTTATCGGGTTTAATGCAGCGGGCTGTTTCGGAAAGACAAATTTGAAGTTTTGTTTTGCTTTTAAACATTGTCCTACAGCCATGAAACCTTACTCTTATATTCCAGATGAAGTAGATTCTTTCTTGTATTTCTTGTGTTTCTGCAAATGCAATTACTGCACGTCTTCTTTCTAAACACATCAATAAAAATCATTTACATGGCTTTAAGGTACATCCCCCTCCCAAGAACATAGATCCAAGGCAAAAACTTATCAAATACACCCAGTTAGACCTAAACTCGCACCACCATCACATTTCTACATTATATATTTTAAGTTTGCGAAAAAGTTTTCGCTTCCAGATTTAAATATGAAAGCCGAGCAAACCATATGTTTTTGAAAAGTGCAAAGTTTACCTCTTTCATGAATGGAACCCAGACACAGGCTTCCATCAATATTTCCTCTCCAATGCATTTTGAACAATTTTATTCTAAAATGCACAGAATTATGCTTAAATAGCAGCAATACTCATTTTATGGCTATTTTCGGTGGCATTTGGGTAAATGTCTCCAACACACAGAACAATCGTCCGTTCAACAGGTATTATTTTGTCAATAAATTTGTTCAAATGCATTTTACAAAATTACATTTCTTTTTTATAACAAAATTCATTACTTGAGATCTATCCTTTAAAACCTTTCCTATCACAAGTTTCTACTATGCTACATTTGTACGTGTATCATCCTGCGGTATTGGACCGCACACTGGACGTAAGATAACCGCATCTGTGTCTAACATATATATTTGTACCGTGTATGTGTCACGTTTTCATGCTCCATCACTCTGCACAGCAAAGAATGAAAGCTGCATTATATATACGTTATTAGACTAGTAACTTGTCATTTCATGTGACTCCAGAGTTTACAGAATTGACCACTTATCACTTTTTGAAGTGTACGTTATCGTCTAACAGTTTATTTCTTAAGTAGTTCATAAAATATTGTTCTTTCGGAAACGAATCACCTCAATACTATTTTTTATCACGATCGTGGATCTCATATTTTGCACAGGATATCCTTTTTTCCAAACCAGCCTTTTATTTAAACAAACGTTTTCGGCCTCCCGTGTCTGTAGGAAATAAATATACAGGTCACTTTCCTGCTGTATTGAATGGGGATGAAATTCCCTATTGAAACAGGAGTCACTTAATGCCATGAGAAATAGCTGAATATATCTTCACAGCCTTTCGACATGAATACAATAATTTAAACATATTACGGTTGAGAAAACTTATCGGGTTTAATGCAGCGGGCTGTTTCGGAAAGACAAATTTGAAGTTTTGTTTTGCTTTTAAACATTGTCCTACAGCCATGAAACCTTACTCTTATATTCCAGATGAAGTAGATTCTTTCTTGTATTTCTTGTGTTTCTGCAAATGCAATTACTGCACGTCTTCTTTCTAAACACATCAATAAAAATCATTTACATGGCTTTAAGGTACATCCCCTCCCAAGAACATAGATCCAAGGCAAAAACTTATCAAATACACCCAGTTAGACCTAAACTCGCACCACCATCACATTTCTACATTATATATTTTAAGTTTGCGAAAAAGTTTTCGCTTCCAGATTTAAATATGAAAGCCGAGCAAACCATATGTTTTTGAAAAGTGCAAAGTTTACCTCTTTCATGAATGGAACCCAGACACAGGCTTCCATCAATATTTCCTCTCCAATGCATTTTGAACAATTTTATTCTAAAATGCACAGAATTATGCTTAAATAGCAGCAATACTCATTTTATGGCTATTTTCGGTGGCATTTGGGTAAATGTCTCCAACACACAGAACAATCGTCCGTTCAACAGGTATTATTTTGTCAATAAATTTGTTCAAATGCATTTTACAAAATTACATTTCTTTTTTATAACAAAATTCATTACTTGAGATCTATCCTTTAAAACCTTTCCTATCACAACTTACTACCATGCTACATTTGTACGTGTATCATCATGCGGTATTGGACCGCACACTGGACGTAATATAACCTCATCTGTGCCTAACATATATATTTGTACCGTGCATGTGTCACGTTTTCATGCTCCATCACTTTGCACATCAAAGAATGAAAGATGCATTATATATACGTTATTAGACAAGTAACGTGTCATTTCATGTGACTCCAGAGTTTAAAGAATTGACCGATTATCACTTTTTGAAGTGTACGTTATCGTGTAACAGTTTATTTCTTTAGTTGTTTATAAAATATCGTTCTTTCGGAAAAGAATCACCTCAATACTATTTTTTATCACGATCGTGGATCTCATATTTTGAACAGGATATCCTTTTTCCCAAACCAGCCTTTTATTTAAACAAACGTTTTCGGCCTCCCGTGTCTGTAGGGAATAAATATACAGGTCACTTTCCTGCTGTATTGAATGGGGATGAAATTCCCTATTGAGACAGGAGTCACTTAATGCCATGAGAAATAGCTGAATATATCTTCACAGCCTTTCGACATGAATACAATAATTTAAACATATTACGGTTGAGAAAACTTATCGGGTTTAATGCAGCGGGCTGTTTCGGAAAGACAAATTTGAAGTTTTGTTTTGCTTTTAAACATTGTCCTACAGCCATGAAACCTTACTCTTATATTCCAGATGAAGTAGATTCTTTCTTGTATTACTTGTGTTTCTGCAAATGCAATTACTGCACGTCTTCTTTCTAAACACATCAATAAAAATCATTTACATGGCTTTAAGGTATATCCCCCTCCAAAGAACATAGATCGAAGGCAAAAACTTATCAAATACACCCAGTTAGATCTAAACTCGCACCACCATCACATTTCTACATTATATATTTTAAGTTTGCGAAAAAGTTTTCGCTTCCAGATTTAAATATGAAAGCCGAGCAAACCATATGTTTTTGAAAAGTGCAAAGTTTACCTCTTTCATGAATGGAACCCAGACACAGGCTTCCATCAATATTTCCTCTCCAATGCATTTTGAACAATTTTATTCTAAAATGCACAGAATTATGCTTAAATAGCAGCAATACTCATTTTATGGCTATTTTCGGTGGCAGTTGGGTAAATGTCTCCAACATACAGAACAATCGTCCGTTCAACCGGTATTATTTTGTCAATAAATTTGTTCAAATGCATTTTACAAAATTACATTTCTTTTTTTATAACAAAATTCATTACTTGAGATTTATCCTTTAAAACCTTTCCTATCACAAGTTACTACCATGCTACATTGTACGTGTATCATCCTTCGGTGTTGGGCCGCACACTGGACGTAAGATAACCTCATCTGTGTCTGACATATATATTTGTACCGTGTATGTGTCACGTTTTCATGCTCCATCAAGTTGCACATCAAAGAATGAAAGATGCATTATATAGAGGTTATTAGACTGGTAACTTGTCATTTCATGTGACTCCAGAGTTTAAAGAATTGACCACTTATCACTTTTTGAAGTGTACGTTATCGTGTAACAGTTTATTTCTTTAGTTGTTTATAAAATATTGTTCTTTCGGAAACGAATCACCTCAATACTACTATTTATCACGATCGTGGATCTCATATTTTGCAAAGGATCTCCTGTTTTCCAAACCAGCCTTTTATTTAAACAAACATTTTCGGCCTCCTGTGTCTGTAGGGAATAAATATACAGGTCACTTTGCTGTAGTGAATGGGGATGAAATTCCCTGTTGAAACAGAAGCCACTTAATGCCATGAGAAATAGCTGAATATATCTGTTCACAGCCTTTTGACATGAATACAATAATTAAAACATATTACGGATGAGAAAACTTATCGGGATATTGCAGCGGGCTGTTTCGGAGAGACAAATTTGATGCATTGCTTTGGTTTGAGAGATTGTCCTAGAGCCATGAAACCTTACTCTTATATTCCAGATGAAGTAGATTCTTTCTTGTATTTTTTTCTGTTTCTGCAAATGCAATTACTGCACGTCTTCTTTCTAAACACATAAATAAAAAATAATTTACGGTACACCCCCTCCCAAGAACATAGATCAAAGGCAAAAACTTATCAAATACACCCAGTTAGACCTAATCTCGCACTATCATCACATTTCTACATTATCCATTGCAAAGTGCATGCCATGAAGATACATTTTATAAAACTGAATTGGATAGAACTACAAATGTGTGGAAATAGTATGTAATGACTGAAAAAAGGACAGTGCTGCTGACATTTCTATCTTCGTTACTGGGAACTTAACACTAAATATTTCCATAGGCGACTTACCTGCGCCCACAAAAACTACACATACAAACCTTTTCAATCCTTGCCTTTTTATAGACCCTTATTAGCCCAACAAGTTAATGAGAAAAAATCCACATATTGATCTGCTCCTTTTCAAGTTACAGTAAAACATGTTTGTTTAACGACTAGAAGTAAATAAAAACAACATTTTTCAAGGAGGGGTGACCATATAAATTCAGGAATAATTTCTTTGAGCTTGCAGATATATTTATAAAACATGCATTATATTAGTCCCTTTCACCTGTCATTTTCTAACATTGAAATAAAACTTGGAATACATATCCAGTGGAAACAAGTCTGGTAATTAGAACGCAACTAAACGCTCGGTCCAAAAGTATCATCCATGCTCGATCAACTACAGTAGGAACCCCTGGAAACCAGACGGTCGAAGACTCAGTCACCCTACTGTACAAAGTGGTTCAGGACCTTGTTGATATACCTGCCGCTGATTACTTGACCCCAGTCACAGTAAGGACCAGAGCTACACACACCAGGAAGTTCAGACAGTTTTCAACATCATTTGATTCTTTTAAGTTTAGCTTTTTCCCTCGTACCGTACCTTTGTGGAATTCTGTACAAGTTTCTGTAGCTGAGGCTCCATCACTGGCATCATTTAAGATGGAGCTATCCACCCTCTCATTCTAAGCATGTTAAGGGGCCCAGTCACCTAGTAACTCTGCAAGGGGGAGCTGTGCTGTCGGGGACGTATGGGCCCTGGTACCGCCACGGAAGGCAGAGAGGTCTTTACTTGTTGAGCCAAAAGTGGCTGGGATAACTTTCTTAGATAAACTGAGATAACTGGGAGCTTTACACCTAATTTTTCAAAAGGTGACCTACCTGCGCCGATAAAAAACTACACATACAAAAGTTTTCAAACCTTGCTTTTATTAAAGAACTATCCTAGCCAAAACAAGATAATGAGAAAAAAATCCACATGTTGATCTACTCCTTTTCGAGTTACAGTCAACCATGTTTGTTTACAGACTAGAACGAAGTAAATAAAAAAAAAACATTTTTTCAAGGAGGGGTGACCATATAAAATCAGCAATACTTTCGTTGAGCTTGCAGATATATTTATATATCATGCATCATTTAAGTCCCTTACACCTGTCATTTTCATTATTGAAATCAAACATGGGGTATGTATTCAGTGGAAGCAAGCCCTGTATGTAGAACGCAACTAAACGATCGGTCCAGAAGTGATAAATTCCGACATCTCCCAGTATCATGTACAATGCTACCAATACCGAACTTTTTTTTTTATTATGACGTAACAAAAATATTGCCAAATAGAAATTTAGGCCATATATGATTATTTACTCATGCATAATAAAAGTTTAGTCACAAAGAATATTTAAAGTTTTTCGAAAACGTTTTCGCTTCAAGATTCAACTATGAAAGCCGAGCAAACAATATGTTTTTGAAAAGTGCAAAGTTTACCTCTTTCATGAATGGAACCCAGACACAGGCTTCCATCATTGTTTCCTCTCCAATGCATTTTGAACAATTTTATTCTAAAATGCACAGAGTTATGCTTAAATAGCAGCAATACTCATTTTATGGCTATTTTCTGTGGCAGTTGGGTAAATGTCTCCAACAGACAGAACAATCGTCCTTTCAAAGGGTATTATTTTGTGAATACATTTGTTCAAATGCATTTTAGAAAATTACATTTCTTTTTTATTACAAAATTCATTACTCGAGATCTATCCTTTAAAACCGCTCCTATCACAAGTTACTACTATGCTACTTTTGCACGTGTTTCATCCTGCGCTGTTGGGCCGCACACTGGACGTAATATAACCTCATCTGTGTCTAGCATATATATTTGTACCGTGTATGTGTCACGTTTTCATGCTCCATCACTCTGCACATCAAAGAATGAAAGATGCATTATATATATGTTATTACACTAGTAACTTGTCATTTCATGTGGCTCCAGAGTTTCAGAATTGACCACTTATCACTTTTTGAAGTGTACGTTATCGTCTAACAGTTTATTTCTTAAGTAGTTTATAAAATAGAGTTCTTTCGGAAACAAATCACCTCAATACTATTTTTTATCACGATCGTGGATCTCATATTTTCCAAAGGATCTCCTGTTTTCCAAACCAGCCTTTTATTTAAACAAACGTTTTCGGCCTCCCGTGTCTGTAGGGAGTAAATATACAGGTCACTTTCCTGCTATAGTGAATGTTGATGAAAATTCCTGTTGAAACAGAGGCCACTTAATGCCATGAGAAAAAGATGAATATACCTGTTCATGAATATACCTGTTCACAGCCTTTTGACATGAATATAATAATTAAAACATATTACGGATGAGAAAACTTATCGGGATATTGCAGCGGGCTGTTTCGGAGAGACAAATTTGAAGGAAGTTCGGACAGTTTTCAACATCATCTGATTCTTTTAAGTTTACCTTTTTTCCCTCGTACCATACATTTGTTGAATTCTTTACCAGCTTCTGTAGATGAGGCTCCATCACTGGCATCATTTAGGATGGAGCTATCCACCTTCTCATTCTAAGCAAGTTAAGGGGCCCAGTCATCTGGTAACTCTGCAAGGGGGAGCTGTGCTGTCGGGGACGTAAGGGCCCTGGTGCCGTTACGGAAGGCAGAGAGGTCTTTACTTGTTGAGCCAAAAGTGGCTGGGATAACTTTCTTAGATATACTGCGATAACTGGGAGCTTAACACTAAATTTTTCAATAGGTGACCTACCTGCGCCGAAAAAAAACTACACATACAAAAGTTTTCAAACCTTGCTTTTATTATAGAACCATCCTAGCATAAACAAGATAATGAGAAAAAAATCCACATGTTGATCAACTCCTTTTCAAGTTACAGTCAACCATGTTTGTTTACAGACTAGAACGAAGTAAATAAAAAAACATTTTTCAAGGAGGGGTTACCATATAAAATCAGCAATACTTTCGTTGAGCTTGCAGATATATTTATATATTATGCATCATTTAAGTCCCTTACACCTGTCATTTTCATTATTGAAATTAAACATGGGGTATGTATTCAGTGGAAGCAAGCCTGGTCTTTAGAACGCAACTAAACGCTCGGTCCAGAAGTGATAAATTCCGGCATCTCCCAGTATCAAGTGCAATGCTACCAATACCGAACCCATTTTTTTCTTTATGACGTGACAAAAATATTGCCAAATAGAAATCTAGGTCAAATATGATAATTTCCTCATGCATAATAAATGTTCAGTCACAAATAATATTTTCAGTTCGCGAGGAAGTTTTCGTTTCCAAATTCAACTATGAAAGCCGAGCAAACCATCATCAGATTCTTTTAAGTTTACTTATTTCCCTCGTACCGTACCTTTGTGGAATTCTGTACCAGCTTCTGTAGCTGAGGCTCCATCACTGGCATCATTTAAGATGGAGCTATCCACCCTCTCATTCTAATCAAGTTAACGGACCCAGTCACCTAGTAACTCTGCAAGGGGGAGCTGTGCTGTCGGGGACGTATGGGCCCTGGTACCGCCACGGAAGGCAGAGAGGTCTTTACTTGTTGAGCCAAAAGTGGCTGGGAAAACTTTCTTAGATATACAGGGATATCTGGGAGCTTAACACTAAATTTTTCAATAGGTGACCTACCTGCGCCGAAAAAAACTACACATACAAAAGTTTTCAAACCTTGCTTTTATTATAGAAACATCCTAGCCAAAACAAGATAATGAAAAAAATCCACATGTTGATCTACTCCTTTTCAAGTTACAGTCAACCATGTTTGTTTACAGACTAGAACGAAGTAAATAAAAAACATTTTTCAAGGAGGGGTGACCATATAAAATCAGCAATACTTTCGTTGAGCTTGCAGATATATTTATATATCATGCATCATTTAAGCCCCTTACACCTGTCATTTTCATTTTTGAAATTAAACATGGGGTATGTATTCAGTGGAAGCAAGCCTGGTATTTAGAACGCAACTAAACGCTCGGTCCAGAAGTGATAAATTCCGGCATCTCCAGTATCATGTGCTATGCTACCAATACCGAACCCTTTTTTTCTTTATGACGTTACAAAAATATTGCCAAATAGAAATTTAGGTCATATATGATAATTTTCTCATGCATAATAAAAGTTCAGTCACAAAGAATACTTTAAGTTTGCGAAAAAGTTTTCGCTTCCAGATTCAACTATGAAAGCCGAGCAAACCATATGTTTTTGAAAAGTGCAAAATTTACCTCTTTCATGAATGGAACCCAGACACAGGCTTCCATCATTGTTTCCTCTCCAATGCATTTTGAACAATTTTATTCTAAATTGCACAGAATTATGCTTAAATAGCAGCAATACTCATTTTATGGCTATTTTCTGTCCTTTCAACCGGTATTATTTTGTGAATACATTTGTTCAAATGCATTTTACAAAATTACATTTCTTTTTTATTACAAAATTCATTACTCGAGATCTATCCTTTAAAACCTTTCCTATTACAAAGTACTACTATGCTACTTTTGTACGTGTATCATCCTGCGCTGTTGGGCCGCACACTGGACGTAATATAACCTCATCTGTGTCTAACATATATATTTGTACCGTGTATGTGTCTCGTTTTCATGCTCCATCACTCTGCACATCAAAGAATGAAAGATGCATTATATATACGTTATTACCCTAGTAATTTGTCATTTTATGTGGCTCCAGGGTTTCAGAATTGACCACTTATCACTTTTTGAAGTGTACGTTATCGTCTAACAGTTTATTTCTTAAGTAGTTTATAAAACAGAGTTCTTTCGGAAAAGAATCACCTCAATATTTTTTTTTATCACGATCGTGGATATCATATTTTCCAAAGGATCTCCTGTTTTCCAAACCAGCCTTTTATTTAAACAAACGTTTTCAGCCTCCCGTGTCTGTAGGGAATAAATATACAGGTCACTTTCCTGCTGTAGTGAATGTTGATGAAAATTCCTGTTGAAACAGGAGCCACTGAATGCCATGAGAAATAGATGAATATACCTGTTCATGAATATACCTGTTCACAGCCTTTTGACATGAATACAATAATTAAAACATATTACGGATGAGAAAACTTATCGGGATATTGCAGCGGGCTGTTTCGGAGAGTGAGTGAGTGAGAGTTTCAGTTTTACGTCCCACCAACAGCTAAGGTCATACGGAGACGGGACCTCGATTTAAAGACTCATCCGAAAGTCTGGAGAAGCCCGGGACTGTTTCGGAGAGACACATTTGAAGGAGGAAGTTCAGACAGTTTTCAACATCATCTGATTCTTTTAAGTGTACCTTTTTCCCTCGTACCGTACATTTAAGGAATTCTTTACCAGCTTCTGTAGCTGAGGCTCCATCACTGTCATCATTTAGAATAGAGCTATCCACCCTCTCATTCTAAGCAAGTTAAGGGGCCCAGTCACCTAGTAACTCTGCAAGGGGGAGCTGTGCTGTCGGGGACGTATGGGCCCTGGTACCGCCACGGAAGGCAGAGAGGTCTTTACTTGTTGAGCCAAAAGTGGCTTGGATAACTTTTTAGATATACTGGGATAACTGGGAGCTTAACACTAAATTTTCCAATAGGTGACCTACCTGCGCCGAAAAAAACTATACATACAAAAGTTTTCAAACCTTGCTTTTATTATAGAACTATCCTAGCCAAAACAAGATAATGAGAAAAAATACACATGTTCATCTACTCCTTTTCAAGTTACAGTCAACCATGTTTGTTTACAGACTAGAACGAAGTAAATAAAAAAAAACATTTTTTCAAGGAGGGGTGACCATATGAAATCAGCAATACTTTCGTTGAGCTTGCAGATATATTTATATATTATGCATCATTTAAGTCCCTTACACCTGTCATTTTCATTATTGAAATTAAACATGGGGTATGTATTCAGTGGAAGCAAGCCCTGTATTTAGAACGCAACTAAACGATCGGTCCAGAAGTGATAAATTCCGGCATCTCCCAGTATCAAGTGCAATGCTACCAATACCGAACCTTTTTTTTTCCTTTATGACGTAACAAAAATATTGCCTAATAGAAATTTAGGTCATATATGATTATTTACTCATGCATAATAAAAGTTTAGTCTCAAAGAATATTTAAAGTTTGCGAAAACGTTTTCGCTTCAAGATTCAACTATGAAAGCCGAGCAAACCATATGTTTTTGAAAAGTGCAAAGTTTACCTCTTTCATGAATGGAACCCAGACACAGGCTTCCATCATTGTTTCCTCCCCAATGCATTTTGAACAATTTTATTCTAAAATGCACAGAGTTATGCTTAGATAGCAGCAATACTCATTTTATGGCTATTTTCTGTGGCAGTTGGGTAAATGCCTCCAACATAAAGAACAATCATCCTTTCAACCGGTATTATTTTGTGAATACATTTGTTCAAATGCATTTTACAAAATTACATTTCCTTTTTATAACAAAATTCATTACTCAAGATCTATCCTTTAAAACCTTTCCTATCACAAGTTACTACTATGCTACATTTGTACGTGTATCATCCTGCGCTGTTGGACCGCACACTGGACGTAAGATAACCTCATCTGTGTCTTACATTTATATTTGTACCGTGTATGCGTCACGTTTTCATGCTCCATCACTCTGCACATCAAAGAATGAAAGATGCATTATATATACGTCATTAGACTAGTAACTTGTTATTTCATGGGACTCCAGAGTTTACAGATTGACCACTTACCACTTTTTGAAGTGTACGTTATCGTCTAACAGTTTATTTCTTAAGTAGTTTATAAAATAGAGTTCTTTCGGAAACGAATCATCTCAATACTATTTTTTATCACGATCGTGGATCTCATATTTTGCAAAGGATCTCCTGTTTTCCAAACCAGCCTTTTATTTAAACAAACGTTTTCGGCCTCCCGTTATGTAGGAAATATATATACAGGTCACTTTCCTGCTGTAGTGAATGGGGATAAGATTCCCTGTTGAAACAGGAGCCACTTAATTCCAATAATAGCTGAATATACCTGTTCACAGCCTTTTGACATGAATACAATAAATAAAACATATTACGGATGAGAAAACTTATCGGGATATTGCAGCGGGCTGTTTCGGAGAGACAAATTTGAAGTTTTGCTTTGGTTTGAGACATTGTCCAAGAGCCATGAAACTTTACTCTTATATTCCAGATTCTTTCTTGTATTACTTGTGTTTTTGCAAATGCAATTACTGCACGCTTTCTTTCTAAACACATCAATAAAAAATAATTTACATGGCTTTAAGGTACACCCCCACCCAAGAACATAGATCAAAGGCAAAAACTTAGCAAATACACCCAGTTAGACCTAAACTCGCACAACCATCACATTTCTACATTATCTATTGCAAAGTTTGTTTACCGACTAGAAGTAAATAAAAACAACATTTTGCAAGGAGGGGTGACCATATAAAATCAGGAATAATTTCTTTGAGCTTGCAGATATATTTATAAAACATACATTATATTAGTCCCTTTCACCCGTCATTTTCTCACATTGAAATAAAACATGGAATACATATCCAGTGGAAACAAGTCTGGTATTTAGAACGCAACTAAACGCTCGGTCAAAAAGTATCATCCATGCTCGATCACCTACAGTAGGAACTCCTGGATACGAGACGGTCAAAGACTCAGTCACCCTACTGTACTTTGTGAAGTGTACGTTATCGTGTAACAGTTTGTTTCTTTAGTAGTTTATAAAATATTGTATTTTCGGAAACGAATCACCTCAGTACTATTTTTTATCACGATCGTGGATCTCATATTTTGCATAGGATCTCCTGTTTTCCAAACCAGCCTTTTATTTAAATAAAAGTTTTCGGCCTTTCGTGTCTGTAGGGAATAAATATACAGGTCACTTTCCTGCTGTAGTGAATGGGGATAAAATTCCCTGTTGAAACAGGAGCCACTTAATGGAAGGAGAAATAGCTGAATATACCTGTTCACAACCTTTTGACATGAATACAATAATTAAAACATATTACGGATGAGAAACTTATCGGGATATTGCAGCGGGCTGTTTCGGGGAGACAAATTTGAAGTTTTGCTTTGGTTTGAGACATTGTCCTAGAGCCATGAAACCTTACTCTTATATTCAAGATGAAGTAGATTCTTTCTTGTATTTCTTCTGTTTCTGCAAATGCAATTACTGCATGTCTTCTTTCTAAACACATCAATAAAAAATAATTTACATGGCTTTAAGGTAAACCCCTCCCAAGAACATAGATCAAAGGCAAAAACTTATCAAATACACCCAGTTAGACCTAATCTCGCACTATCATCACATGTCTACATTATCCATTGCAAAGTGCATGCCATGAAGATACATTTTATAAAACAGAATTGGATAAAACTACAAATGTGTGGAAATAGTATGTACTGACTGAAAAAAAGGACAGTGCTGCTGACATTTCTATCTTCGTTACTAGGAGCTTAACACTAAATATTTCCATAGGCGACTTACCTGCGCCCACAAAAACTACACATACAAAACTTTTCAAACCTTGCTTTTTATAGAACCATCCTAGCCCAACAAGTTAATGAGACAAATATCCACATATTGACTGCTCCTTTTCAAGTTGCAGTCAACCATGTTTGTTTACCGAGTAGAAGTAAATAAAAACAATATTTTTCAAGGAGGGTGACCATATAAAAACAGAAATAATTTCTTAGAGCTTGCAGATATGTTTATAAAACATGCATTATATTAGTCCCTTTCACCTGTCATTTTCTCACATTGAAATAAAAAAAGGAATACATATCCAGTGGAAACAAGTCTGGTATTTAGAACGCAACTAAACGCTCGGTCCAAAAGTATCATCCATGCTCGATCACCTACAGTAGGAACCCCTGGAAATCAGACGGTCAAAGACTTAGCTCACCCTACTGTACAAAGTGGTTCAGGACCTTGTTGATAAACCTGCCGCTGATTACTTGACCCCAGTCACAGCAAGGACCAGAGCTACACACTCCAGTAAGTTCAGACAGTTTTCAACATCATCTGATTCTTTAAAGTTTAGCTATTTCCCTTGTACAGTACCTTTGTGCAATTCTGTACCAGCTTCTGTAGCTGAGGCTCCATCACTGGCATCATTTAGGATGGAGCTATCCACCCTCTCATTCTAAGCAAGTTAAGGGGCCCAGTCACCTAGTAACTCTGCAAGGGGGAGCTGTGCTGTCGGGGACGTATGGGCCCTGGTACCGCCACGGAAGGCAGAGAGGTCTTTACTTGTTGAGCCAAAAGTGGCTGGGATAACTTTCTTAGATAAACTGGGATAACTGGGAGCTTAACACTAAATTTTTCAATAGGTGACCTATCTGCGCCGAAAAAAAAACTACACATACAAAAGTTTACAAACCTTGCTTTTATTATAGAACCATCATAGCGTAAACAAGATAATGAGAAAAAATGCTAGTTTGTTCCACTCCTTTTCAAGTTACAGTCAACCATGTTTGTTTACAGACTAGAACGAAGTAAATAAAAAAAAACATTTTTCAAGGAGGGGTGACCATATAAAATCAGCAATACTTTCGTTGAGCTTGCAGATATATTTATAAATATCATGCATCATTTAAGTCCCTTACACCCGTCATTTTCATTATTGAAATCAAACAAGGGGTATGTATTCAGTGGCAGCAAGCCCTGTATTTAGAACGAAACTAAACGCTCGGTCCAGAAGTGATAAATTCCGGCATCTCCCAGTATCAAGTGCAATGCTACCAATGCCGAACCCTTTTTTTCTTTATGACGTAACAAAAATATTGCCAAACAGAAATTTAGGTCATATATGATAATTTACTCATGCATAATAAAAGTTCAGTCACAAAGAATATTTTAAGTTTGCGAAAAAGTTTTCGCTTCCAGATTCAACCATGAAAGCCGAGCAAACCATATGTTTTTGAAAAGTGCAAAGTTTACCTCTTTCATGAATGGAACCCAGACACAGGCTTCAATCACTGTTTCCTCTCCAATGCATTTTGAAAAATTTTATTCTAAAATGCACAGAATTATACTTAAATAGCAGCAATACTCATTTAATGGCTATTTTCTGTGGCAGTAGGGTAAATGCCTCCAACATACAGAACAATCGTCCTTTCAACCGGTATTATTTTGTGAATACATTTGTTCAAATGCATTTTACAAAATTACATTTCTTTTTTATTACAAAATTCATTACTCGAGATCTATCCTTTAAAACCTTTCCTATCACAAGTTTCTACTATGCTACATTTGTACGTGTATCATCCTGCGGTATTGGACCGCACACTGGACGTAAGATAACCGCATCTGTGTCTAACATATATATTTGTACCGTGTATGTGTCACGTTTTCATGCTCCATCACTCTGCACCGCAAAGAATGAAAGCTGCATTATATATACGTTATTAGACTAGTAACTTGTCATTTCATGTGACTCCAGAGTTTACAGAATTGACCACTTATCACTTTTTGAAGTGTACGTTATCGTCTAACAGTTTATTTCTTAAGTAGTTCATAAAAAAATCTTTCGGAAACGAATCACCTCAATACTATTTTTTATCACGATCGTGGATCTCATATTTTGCACTGGATATCCTTTTTCCCAAACCAGCCTTTTATTTAAACAAACGTTTTCGGCCTCCCGTGTCTGTAGGGAATAAATATACAGGTCACTTTCCTGCTGTATTGAATGGGGATGAAATTCCCTATTGAAACAGGAGTCACTTAATGCCATGAGAAATAGCTGAATATATCTTCACAGCCTTTCGACATGAATACAATAATTTAAACATATTACGGTTGAGAAAACTTATCGGGTTTAATGCAGCGGGCTGTTTCGGAAAGACAAATTTGAAGTTTTGTTTTGCTTTTAAACATTGTCCTACAGCCATGAAACCTTACTCTTATATTCCAGATGAAGTAGATTCTTTCTTGTATTTCTTGTGTTTCTGCAAATGCAATTACTGCACGTCTTCTTTCTAAACACATCAATAAAAATCATTTACATGGCTTTAAGGTACATCCCCTCCCAAGAACATAGATCCAAGGCAAAAACTTATCAAATACACCCAGTTAGACCTAAACTCGCACCACCATCACATTTCTACATTATATATTTTAAGTTTGCGAAAAAGTTTTCGCTTCCAGATTTAAATATGAAAGCCGAGCAAACCATATGTTTTTGAAAAGTGCAAAGTTTACCTCTTTCATGAATGGAACCCAGACACAGGCTTCCATCAATATTTCCTCTCCAATGCATTTTGAACAATTTTATTCTAAAATGCACAGAATTATGCTTAAATAGCAGCAATACTCATTTTATGGCTATTTTCGGTGGCATTTGGGTAAATGTCTCCAACACACAGAACAATCGTCCGTTCAACAGGTATTATTTTGTCATTAAATTTGTTCAAATGCATTTTACAAAATTACATTTCTTTTTTATAACAAAATTCATTACTTGAGATCTATCCTTTAAAACCTTTCCTATCACAAGTTTCTACTATGCTACATTTGTACGTGTATCATCCTGCGGTATTGGACCGCACATTGGACGTAAGATAACCGCATCTGTGTCTAACATATATATTTGTACCGTGTATGTGTCACGTTTTCATGCTCCATCACTCTGCACAGCATAGAATGAAAGCTGCATTATATATACGTTATTAGACTAGTAACTTGTCATTTCATGTGACTCCAGAGTTTACAGAATTGACCACTTATTACTTTTTGAAGTGTACGTTATCGTCTAACAGTTTATTTCTTAAGTAGTTCATAAAATATTGTTCTTTCGGAAACGAATCACCTCAATACTATTTTTTATCACGATCGTGGATCTCATATTTTGCACAGGATATCCTTTTTTCCAAACCAGCCTTTTATTTAAACAAACGTTTTCGGCCTCCCGTGTCTGTAGGGAATAAATATACAGGTCACTTTCCTGCTGTATTGAATGGGGATGAAATTCCCTATTGAAACAGGAGTCACTTAATGCCATGAGAAATAGCTGAAAATATCTTCACAGCCTTTCGACATGAATACAATAATTTAAACATATTACGGTTGAGAAAACTTATCGGATTTAATGCAGCGGGCTGTTTCGGAAAGACAAATTTGAAGTTTTGTTTTGCTTTTAAACATTGTCCTACAGCCATGAAACCTTACTCTTATATTCCAGATGAAGTAAATTCTTTCTTGTATTACTTGTGTTTCTGCAAATGCAATTACTGCACGTCTTCTTTCTAAACACATCAATAAAAATCATTTACATGGCTTTAAGGTACATCCCCCTCCCAAGAACATAGATCCAAGGCAAAAACTTATCAAATACACCCAGTTAGACCTAAACTCGCACCACCATCACATTTCTACATTATATATTTTAAGTTTGCGAAAAAGTTTTCGCTTCCAGATTTAAATATGAAAGCCGAGCAAATCATATGTTTTTGAAAAGTGCAAAGTTTACATCTTTCATGAATGGAACCCAGACACAGGCTTCCATCAATATTTCCTCTCCAATGCATTTTGAACAATTTTATTCTAAAATGCACAGAATTATGCTTAAATAGCAGCAATACTCATTTTATGGCTATTTTCGGTGTCGTTTGGGTAAATGTCTCCAACACACAGAACAATCGTCCGTTCAACAGGTATTATTTTGTCAATAAATTTGTTCAAATGCATTTTACAAAATTACATTTCTTTTTTATAACAAAATTCATTACTTGAGATCTATCCTTTAAAACCTTTCCTATCACAAGTTACTACCATGCTACATTTGTACGTGTATCATCATGCGGTGTTGGGCCGCACACTGGACGTAATATAACCTCATCTGTGTCTAACATATATATTTGTACCGTGTATGTGTCACGTTTTCATGCTCCATCACTTTGCACATCAAAGAATGAAAGATGCATTATATATACGTTATTAGACAAGTAACGTGTCATTTCATGTGACTCCAGAGTTTAAAGAATTGACCGATTATCACTTTTTGAAGTGTACGTTATCGTCTAACAGTTTATTTCTTTAGTTGTTTATAAAATATTGTTCTTTCGGAAAAGAATCACCTCAATACTATTTTTTATCACGATCGTGGATCTCATATTTTGCACAGGATATCCTTTTTCCCAAACCAGCCTTTTATTTAAACAAACGTTTTCGGCCTCCCGTGTCTGTAGGGAATAAATATACAGGTCACTTTCCTGCTGTATTGAATGGGGATGAAATTCCCTATTGAAACAGGAGTCACTTAATGCCATGAGAAATAGCTGAATATATCTTCACAGCCTTTCGACATGAATACAATAATTTAAACATATTACGGTTGAGAAAACTTATCGGGTTTAATGCAGCGGGCTGTTTCGGAAAGACAAATTTGAAGTTTTGTTTTGCTTTTAAACATTGTCCTACAGCCATGAAACCTTACTCTTATATTCCAGATGAAGTAAATTCTTTCTTGTATTACTTGTGTTTCTGCAAATGCAATTACTGCACGTCTTCTTTCTAAACACATCAATAAAATCATTTACATGGCTTTAAGGTATATCCCCCTCCAAAGAACATAGATCGAAGGCAAAAACTTATCAAATACACCCAGTTAGATCTAAACTCGCACCACCATCACATTTCTACATTATATATTTTAAGTTTGCGAAAAAGTTTTCGCTTCCAGATTTAAATATGAAAGCCGAGCAAACCATATGTTTTTGAAAAGTGCAAATAAAAATCAAAATTGAGTTCCTTTAAGAGCAATGAAAACATTCATAAGAAAGAAGATGGGTCATACTACGTAGTTTCGGCTAAAAAAGCCTCATCAGTGACCCTGTAATGATCCAACAACGACAGCCAGAGGAAACATACTGCAATTTTGCGAATTTCGAATAGGCAGTCGATTCAAAGACTGATATAAATCAAAATGGGGTCCAAATAATTAAAAACCTGTCTAGAATATGAGTCTAAACCAATAATCTATTTGTGATTTCTCAGAATATACACGCTGATCTCAAAGGACCAAAAGTAAAATATAAACTGCACTATGGTTGATGTACGGGGAGACGTTTTACGGCCGCCACACGGCACAACACCAGCTGCAGTGAAGGCAAATAAAAATCAAAATTGAGTTCCTTTAAGAGCAATGAAAACATTCATAAGAAAGAAGATGGGTCATACTACGTAGTTTCGGCTAAAAAAGCCTCATCAGTGACCCTGTAATGATCCAACAGTTTACCTCTTTCATGAATGGAACCCAGACACAGGCTTCCATCAATATTTCCTCTCCAATGCATTTTGAACAATTTTATTCTAAAATGCACAGAATTATGCTTAAATAGCAGCAATACTCATTTTATGGCTATTTTCTGTGGTAGTTGGGTAAATGTCTCCAACATACAGAACAATCGTCCGTTCAACCGGTATTATTTTGTCAATAAATTTGTTCAAATGCATTTTACAAAATTACATTTCTTTTTTTATAACAAAATTCATTACTTGAGATTTATCCTTTAAAACCTTTCCTATCACAAGTTACTACCATGCTACATTTTACGTGTATCATCCTGCGCTGTTGGGCCGCACACTGGACGTAAGATAACCTCATCTGTGTCTGACATATATATTTGTACCGTGTATGTGTCACGTTTTCATGCTCCATCACTTTGCACATCAAAGAATGAAAGATGCATTATATATAGGTTATTAGACTGGTAACTTGTCATTTCATGTGACTCCAGAGTTTAAAGAATTGACCACTTATCACTTTTTGAAGTGTACGTTATCGTGTAACAGTTTATTTCTTTAGTTGTTTATAAAATATTGTTCTTTCGGAAACGAATCACCTCAATACTACTATTTATCACGATCGTGGATCTCATATTTTGCAAAGGATCTCCTGTTTTTCAAACCAGCCTTTTATTTAAACAAACATTTTCGGCCTCCTGTGTCTGTAGGGAATAAATATACAGGTCACTTTGCTGTAGTGAATGGGGATGAAATTCCCTGTTGAAACAGAAGCCACTTAATGCCATGAGAAATAGCTGAATATATCTGTTCACAGCCTTTTGACATGAATACAATAATTAAAACATATTACGGATGAGAAAACTTATCGGGATATTGCAGCGGGCTGTTTCGGAGAGACAAATTTGATGCATTGCTTTGGTTTGAGAGATTGTCCTAGAGCCATGAAACCTTACTCTTATATTCCAGATGAAGTAGATTCTTTCTTGTATTTTTTTATGTTTCTGCAAATGCAATTACTGCACGTCTTCTTTCTAAACACATAAATAAAAAATAATTTACGGTACACCCCCTTCCAAGAACATAGATCAAAGGCAAAAACTTATCAAATACACCCAGTTAGACCTAATCTCGCACTATCATCACATTTCTACATTATCCATTGCAAAGTGCATGCCATGAAGATACATTTTATAAAACTGAATTGGATAGAACTACAAATGTGTGGAAATAGTATGTAATGACTGAAAAAAGGACAGTGCTGCTGACATATCTATCTTCGTTACTGGGAACTTAACACTAAATATTTCCATAGGCGACTTACCTGCGCCCACAAAAACTACACATACAAACCTTTTCAATCCTTGCCTTTTTATAGACCCTTATTAGCCCAACAAGTTAATGAGAAAAAATCCACATATTGATCTGCTCCTTTTCAAGTTACAGTAAAACATGTTTGTTTAACGACTAGAAGTAAATAAAAACAACATTTTTCATGGAGGGGTGACCATATAAATTCAGGAATAATTTCTTTGAGCTTGCAGATATATTTATAAAACATGCATTATATTAGTCCCTTTCACCTGTCATTTTCTAACATTGAAATAAAACTTGGAATACATATCCAGTGGAAACAAGTCTGGTAATTAGAACGCAACTAAACGCTCGGTCCAAAAGTATCATCCATGCTCGATCAACTACAGTAGGAACCCCTGGAAACCAGACGGTCGAAGACTCAGTCACCCTACTGTACAAAGTGGTTCAGGACCTTGTTGATATACCTGCCGCTGATTACTTGACCCCAGTCACAGCAAGGACCAGAGCTACACACACCAGGAAGTTCAGACAGTTTTCAACATCATTTGATTCTTTTAAGTTTAGCTTTTTCCCTCGTACCGTACCTTTGTGGAATTCTGTACAAGCTTCTGTAGCTGAGGCTCCATCACTGGCATCATTTAAGATGGAGCTATCCACCCTCTCATTCTAAGCATGTTAAGGGGCCCAGTCACCTAGTAACTCTGCAAGGGGGAGCTGTGCTGTCGGGGACGTATGGGCCCTGGTACCGCCACGGAAGGCAGAGAGGTCTTTACTTGTTGAGCCAAAAGTGGCTGGGATAACTTTCTTAGATATACTGAGATAACTGGGAGCTTTACACCTAATTTTTCAAAAGGTGACCTACCTGCGCCGATAAAAAACTACACATACAAAAGTTTTCAAACCTTGCTTTTATTAAAGAACTATCCTAGCCAAAACAAGATAATGAGAAAAAAATCCACATGTTGATCTACTCCTTTTCGAGTTACAGTCAACCATGTTTGTTTACAGACTAGAACGAAGTAAATAAAAAAAAAAACATTTTTTCAAGGAGGGGTGACCATATAAAATCAGCAATACTTTCGTTGAGCTTGCAGATATATTTATATATCATGCATCATTTAAGTCCCTTACACCTGTCATTTTCATTATTGAAATCAAACATGGGGTATGTATTCAGTGGAAGCAAGCCCTGTATGTAGAACGCAACTAAACGATCGGTCCAGAAGTGATAAATTCCGGCATCTCCCAGTATCATGTGCAATGCTACCAATACCGAACCTTTTTTTTTTATTATGACGTAACAAAAATATTGCCAAATAGAAATTTAGGCCATATATGATTATTTACTCATGCATAATAAAAGTTTAGTCACAAAGAATATTTAAAGTTTTTCGAAAACGTTTTCGCTTCAAGATTCAACTATGAAAGCCGAGCAAACCATATGTTTTTGAAAAGTGCAAAGTTTACCTCTTTCATGAATGGAACCCAGACACAGGCTTCCATCATTGTTTCCTCTCCAATGCATTTTGAACAATTTTATTCTAAAATGCACAGAGTTATGCTTAAATAGCAGCAATACTCATTTCATGGCTATTTTCTGTGGCAGTTGGGTAAATGTCTCCAACAGACAGAACAATCATCCTTTCAAAGGGTATTATTTTGTGAATACATTTGTTCAAATGCATTTTAGAAAATTACATTTCTTTTTTATTACAAAATTCATTACTCGAGATCTATCCTTTAAAACCGCTCCTATCACAAGTTACTACTATGATACTTTTGCACGTGTTTCATCCTGCGCTGTTGGGCCGCACACTGGACGTAATATAACCTCATCTGTGTCTAGCATATATATTTGTACCGCGTATGTGTCACGTTTTCATGCTCCATCACTCTGCACATCAAAGAATGAAAGATGCATTATATATACGTTATTAGACTAGTAACTTGTCATTTCATGTGGCTCCAGAGTTTCAGAATTGACCACTTATCACTTTTTGAAGTGTACGTTATCGTCTAACAGTTTATTTCTTAAGTAGTTTATAAAATAGAGTTCTTTCGGAAACAAATCACCTCAATACTATTTTTTATCACGATCGTGGATCTCATATTTTCCAAAGGATCTCCTGTTTTCCAAACCAGCCTTATCCTGGAATGTCGAAAACGCAGAACTAGATCTCACGGCACCAGGAAAAATGGTAACTTTAAACGTAAATCACGTGCGTTTAAACGAAACAATACTAGACTGAAGTGACTGTCAATTATATTATTAAATCATGGACGCCACTCTATGCTTTCATTTTTAAGTTCATTACCCGTTTCTGTTTTACGTCTTCTGGACACCGAGGCGAATAAATTCTACGATAGTTCTCATCAGTTATATGATGCGGCTCTCTTAACTAGAGGCTATACTCAGCATACTCTCCGTCCTTACATTGATTCTGAAATTAATCATAAACGTCATTTCTTCAAAATATCCTTCATTAATAAGGGTATGGATTTTATAGATTTGCCCAGTATCTTCCGTGAGAGATCGGTGCTTTCTTCCATTCCTGCTTATTTTCAAAATACTGAAACACCTATAATTTGCTATAAATATAACAAACCTGTTAGATCTATCATTTTTAATTTCAATAAACTTGTTTCAGATCTTGATATTGATACTAATACTCCTGATTCATGTGATTGTAAAAACTCAAAATATTGCTATCCTGCTGCTGGTCATGTAATTACTGGCAATTTGAAAATTATTCCTGATTCTAGGATAAGGAATATAATTTCTAAAGGACCGAAATATCGGTTTCCTTCTAAAATTGATTTCAGTAAATGTAGAGATGAAATCGCTGCTTCCTTGAATGAATTCGGTAATCGATGGTGTAAGCGAGAGTATGTTGAGTGTAAAGCCCTAAAGGACTGGAAACTTAGCATTTTAAGACTAGTGAATAAACGCATTTCTTTCTATTCTCAAAATACTAACTTATTACCTCCTAAGCCCAAGACGTCTTTACGTCATCTTAAACTAGGTATTCAAGAATTTCATAAGAAGTTTGTTTTGGCCCCTGCAGACAAGGCCGCTAACAACGTCGTCGTTGTGTGACGGCTCCACTATGTTAACACGCTTAAGCAGGAGCTTGGTGGTACTAAGGCCTATGAACTTCAGCCTTTGGCTGAAGAGAGAGCTATAGTAGATAAACATGTTTGGCTTTCAGCCACCAAGTTTGCTGTGTGTGTTAACGAAGGCCAAGACAAGCTTCCTACGCTATACTGGTTACCAAAACTTCATAAAAAACCTTACAAAGCACGGTTTATTGCAAATTCTAGTTCTTGCACTACCACTGAACTTTCTAAATTATTAACTTCCTGTCTTACTGCTATTAAAACGCATGTAATTAAATATTGTGATAAAGTCTTTGAAAGATCAGGAAGAAATCTGTTTTGGTCTATAAAAAATTCGAATGAGGTTTTAAATAAATTGAAATCTAGACAGTTTCGTGCTTCTAGTCTGTCTACCTACGATTTTTCCACTCTTTACACTACACTTCCTCATAATCTTATAAAAGAAAAGCTTAATGATTTAATTGAATGGGCTTTTCACAGAGAAGATTCTCTCTATCTTGCATGTAATGTCAGAAATGCATTTTTCACTTCTAAAGAGCATAAGAATTATACACTTTGGTCATGTCAGAAAGTGTGTGATGCCCTCACCTTTCTACTTGACAATATTTATATTAGATTCGGTACTAAGTTATTTAGACAAATTGTGGGTATTCCGATGGGTACTAATTGCGCACCTCTTGTGGCTGATCTGTTCTTGTATTGTTATGAAAGAGACTTCATTTTGTCGCTTTCCATTGATAACCAATCTGAAATTATTGAAGCTTTTAGCTCTACTTCTAGATATTTAGATGATTTATTAAATATTGATAATACCTATTTTGATGGTTTGATCAGTCAGATTTACCCCCTAGAACTTCAGTTAAATAAAGCAAATTCTTCTGATACCGAGGCCCCGTTTTTGGATTTACATCTATCTATTGTAGATGGATTTGTTTCGTGCAAAATTTATGATAAACGCGATGACTTTGATTTTGAGATTGTAAATTTTCCTTTTTTGGATGGTGATGTTCCTCTTGCGCCATCCTATGGCGTTTATATTTCGCAATTAATTCGATTTGCTAGAGTGTGTAGTCATGTAACTGACTTCAACACTCGTAATAAATTATTAACGGCTAAACTCCTTAATCAGGGTTATCGGTACCATAAACTACGCAAAGCCTTTTCAAAATTTTATAGACGCCATTCTGATTTAATTTCAAAATTCAATATTGGACTTAAATCTCTTCTGCAACAAGGTCTATCGGAACCCGAATTTTATGGTGACTTAGTATATAAATTCAGAAAAATATATAACCGCAATGACTTCAGCACCCAATTTCGTAAAATCATTCTTCGATATAAAAAGATTGGGTACAACATGGATATTATACGACAGACTGCATGCATGGTAGTTAACCCAATCACGGTTGGCAACTTTGCTTCCCTCTTTAATTGCACGCCGGTGGGTCAGACCTCAGATTCTATGACGGCTCCAACGTAAAGGCTTATTGAAAATTAAAGAGATAATGTTGGTTGGTGCCTGATGCTCTGTCTCTGGTCGGGCTCATCGGAGTCTAACTGTTGGTTTTCTTTTGCTCCAGCATTTCAGTGGTTTCTTGCTGTCGAGTCCTCACCGTTGTCTCACCTCTGTGGTTCTTTGATTTCTGTGTTCACGGAGATGTTGCACTGATGAGTTAGGAGGCCTTCATGCGGACTGAACAAATTATTTGTCTTAATCGCGACGGAAGTAAGGGCGAGGATTGTGGCCACGTAAAATCGATTTAAGCCCCCCAGTGGAAATCTTCCACTGACCGTTCCATGGCGGCTCTTCCGTGGCGATTTATTTATGTTGTTGTTTGTTACTTACTGTGTATATCACTTGTGTCTTTTAATTTTGGATGGCCATATGGCCATTTTGTGGGAAAGTAACTGTCCATATGGCCTTCCTTTGTTTAGGTTTCCATTATGGTCTGGTCGCTTAATGTTTGTATTTCTTTCCCTTTGGTGTCTTTTATGGATGGAGTAAGTTAATTGTATCAATTCCTGATCTTTGTTTTACTTCTACTTTTATTTAAACAAACGTTTTCGGCTTCCCGTGTCTGTAGGGAATAAATATACAGGTCACTTTCCTGCTATAGTGAATGTTGATGAAAATTCCTGTTGAAACAGAGGCCACTTAATGCCATGAGAAATAGATGAATATACCTGTTCATGAATATACCTGTTCACAGCCTTTTGACATGAATATAATAATTAAAACATATTACGGATGAGAAAACTTATCGGGATATTGCAGCGGGCTGTTTCGGAGAGACAAATTTGAAGGAAGTTCGGACAGTTTTCAACATCATCTGATTCTTTTAAGTTTACCTTTTTCCCTCGTACCATACATTTCTTGAATTCTTTACCAGCTTCTGTAGATGAGGCTCCATCACTGGCATCATTTAGGATGGAGCTATCCACCTTCTCATTCTAAGCAAGTTAAGGGGCCCAGTCATCTGGTAACTCTGCAAGGGGGAGCTGTGCTGTCGGGGACGTATGGGCCCTGGTGCCGTTACGGAAGGCAGAGAGGTCTTTACTTGTTGAGCCAAAAGTGGCTGGGATAACTTTCTTAGATATACTGGGATAACTGGGAGCTTAACACTAAATTTTTCAATAGGTGACCTACCTGCGCCGAAAAAAAAACTACACATACAAAAGTTTTCAAACCTTGCTTTTATTATAGAACCATCCTAGCATAAACAAGATAATGAGAAAAAAATCCACATGTTGATCAACTCCTTTTCAAGTTACAGTCAACCATGTTTGTTTACAGACTAGAACGAAGTAAATAAAAAAACATTTTTCAAGGAGGGGTTACCATATAAAATCAGCAATACTTTCGTTGAGCTTGCAGATATATTTATATATTATGCATCATTTAAGTCCCTTACACCTGTCATTTTCATTATTGAAATTAAACATGGGGTATGTATTCAGTGGAAGCAAGCCTGGTCTTTAGAACGCAACTAAACGCTCGGTCCAGAAGTGATAAATTCCGGCATCTCCCAGTATCAAGTGCAATGCTACCAATACCGAACCCATTTTTTTCTTTATGACGTGACAAAAATATTGCCAAATAGAAATCTAGGTCAAATATGATAATTTCCTCATGCATAATAAAAGTTCAGTCACAAAGAATATTTTAAGTTTGCGAGAAAGTTTTCGCTTCCAGATTCAACTATGAAAGCCGAGCAAACCATCATCTGATTCTTTTAAGTTTACTTATTTCCCTCGTACCGTACCTTTGTGGAATTCTGTACCAGCTTCTGTAGCTGAGGCTCCATCACTGGCATCATTTAAGATGGAGCTATCCACACTCTCATTCTAAGCAAGTTAAGGGGCCCAGTCACCTAGTAACTCTGCAAGGGGGAGCTGTGCTGTCGGGGACGTAAGGGCCCTGGTACCGCCACGGAAGGCAGAGAGGTCTTTACTTGTTGAGCCAAAAGTGGCTGGGAAAACTTTCTTAGATATACTGGGATATCTGGGAGCTTAACACTAAATTTTTCAATAGGTGACCTACCTGCGCCGAAAAAAACTACACATACAAAGGTTTTCAAACCTTGCTTTTATTATAGAAACATCCTAGCCAAAACAAGATAATGAGAAAAAAAATCCACATGTTCATCTACTCCTTTTCAAGTTACAGTCAACCATGTTTGTTTACAGACTAGAACGAAGTAAATAAAAAAAAACATTTTCTAAGGAGGGGTGACCATATAAAATCAGCAATACTTTCGTTGAGCTTGCAGATATATTTATATATCATGCATCATTTAAGTCCCTTACACCTGTCATTTTCATTATTGAAATTAAACATGGGGTATGTATTCAGTGGAAGCAAGACTGGTAATTAGAACGCAACTAAACGCTCGGTCCAGAAGTGATAAATTCCGGCATCTACCAGTATCAAGTGCAATGCTACCAATACCGAACCTTTTTTTCTTTATGACGTAACAAAAATATTGCCAAATAGAAATCTAGGTCATATATGATAATTTCCTCATGCATAATAAATGTTCAGTCACAAATAATATTTTCAGTTTGCGAGGAAGCTTTCGTTTCCAGATTCAACTATGAAAGCCGAGCAAACCATCATCAGATTCTTTTAAGTTTACTTATTTCCCTCGTACCGTACCTTTGTGGAATTCTGTACCAGCTTCTGTAGCTGAGGCTCCATCACTGGCATCATTTAAGATGGAGCTATCCACCCTCTCATTCTAATCAAGTTAACGGACCCAGTCACCTAGTAACTCTGCAAGGGGGAGCTGTGCTGTCGGGGACGTATGGGCCCTGGTACCGCCACGGAAGGCAGAGAGGTCTTTACTTGTTGAGCCAAAAGTGGCTGGGAAAACTTTCTTAGATATACTGGGATATCTGGGAGCTTAACACTAAATTTTTCAATAGGTGACCTACCTGCGCCGAAAAAAACTACACATACAAAAGTTTTCAAACCTTGCTTTTATTATAGAAACATCCTAGCCAAAACAAGATAATGAAAAAAATCCACATGTTGACCTACTCCTTTTCAAGTTACAGTCAACCATGTTTGTTTACAGACTAGAACGAAGTAAATAAAAAACATTTTTCAAGGAGGGGTGACCATATAAAATCAGCAATACTTTCGTTGAGCTTGCAGATATATTTATATATCATGCATCATTTAAGCCCCTTACACCTGTCATTTTCATTTTTGAAATTAAACATGGGGTATGTATTCAGTGGAAGCAAGCCTGGTATTTAGAACGCAACTAAAAGCTCGGTCCAGAAGTGATAAATTCCGGCATCTCCCAGTATCATGTGCTATGCTACCAATACCGAACCCTTTTTTTCTTTATGACGTTACAAAAATATTGCCAAATAGAAATTTAGGTCATATATGATAATTTTCTCATGCATAATAAAAGTTCAGTCACAAAGAATACTATAAGTTTGCGAAAAAGTTTTCGCTTCCAGATTCAACTATGAAAGCCGAGCAAACCATATGTTTTTGAAAAGTGCAAAATTTACCTCTTTCATGAATGGAACCCAGACACAGGCTTCCATCATTGTTTCCTCTCCAATGCATTTTGAACAATTTTATTCTAAATTGCACAGAATTATGCTTAAATAGCAGCAATACTCATTTTATGGCTATTTTCTGTCCTTTCAACCGGTATTATTTTGTGAATACATTTGTTCAAATGCATTTTACAAAATTACATTTCTTTTTTATTACAAAATTCATTACTCGAGATCTATCCTTTAAAACCTTTCCTATTACAAAGTACTACTATGCTACTTTTGTACGTGTATCATCCTGCACTGTTGGGCCGCACACTGGACGTAATATAACCTCATCTGTGTCTAACATATATATTTGTACCGTGTATGTGTCTCGTTTTCATGCTCCATCACTCTGCACATCAAAGAATGAAAGATGCATTATATATACGTTATTACACTAGTAACTTGTCATTTTATGTGGCTCCAGGGTTTCAGAATTGACCACTTATCACTTTTTGAAGTGTACGTTTTCGTCTAACAGTTTATTTCTTAAGTAGTTTATAAAATAGAGTTCTTTCGGAAAAGAATCACCTCAATATTTTTTTTTATCACGATCGTGGATCTCATATTTTCCAAAGGATCTCCTGTTTTCCAAACCAGCCTTTTATTTAAACAAACGTTTTCGGCCTCCCGTGTCTGTAGGGAATAAATATACAGGTCACTTTCCTGCTGTAGTGAATGTTGATGAAAATTCCTGTTGAAACAGGAGCCACTGAATGCCATGAGAAATAGATGAATATACCTGTTCATGAATATACCTGTTCACAGCCTTTTGACATGAATACAATAATTAAAACATATTACGGATGAGAAAACTTATCGGGATATTGCAGCGGGCTGTTTCGGAGAGACACATTTGAAGGAGGAAGTTCAGACAGTTTTCAACATCATCTGATTCTTTTAAGTGTACCTTTTTCCCTCGTACCGTACATTTAAGGAATTCTTTACCAGCTTCTGTAGCTGAGGCTCCATCACTGTCATCATTTAGAATAGAGCTATCCACCCTCTCATTCTAAGCAAGTTAAGGGGCCCAGTCACCTAGTAACTCTGCAAGGGGGAGCTGTGCTGTCGGGGACGTATGGGCCCTGGTACCGCCACGGAAGGCAGAGAGGTCTTTACTTGTTGAGCCAAAAGTGGCATGGATAACTTTTTAGATATACTGGGATAACTGGGAGCTTAACACTAAATTTTCCAATAGGTGACCTACCTGCGCCGAAAAAAAACTATACATACAAAAGTTTTCAAACCTTGCTTTTATTATAGAACTATCCTAGCCAAAACAAGATAATGAGAAAAAATACACATGTTCATCTACTCCTTTTCAAGTTACAGTCAACCATGTTTGTTTACAGACTAGAACGAAGTAAATAAAAAAAAACATTTTTTTCAAGGAGGGGTGACCATATAAAATCAGCAATACTTTCGTTGAGCTTGCAGATATATTTATATATTATGCATCATTTAAGTCCCTTACACCTGTCATTTTCATTATTGAAACTAGAATTTGTTTTTCTACAAAAACACAGATGTCTCCCCCGTTTTTGACTGCTAAGTATAACCTTGACATTGGAGGTATTGAGCTGGGTCTTGTGTGCAACACATCATATAATGAAGATGAACATTTCTGCATAGTAACTTTAAAAATGTTCATGGAAAAACAAAAAAGTTATTGGCCGTAAACAAAAAAAGCACTTTTTTACCTATGACCTCTAAGTATGACCTTGACCTTTGTGGTACAACACATCGTCTCATGATGGTTAACATTTCTGCCAAGTAATTTCATAATCCATCAAAGAATAAGGAAGTTATTGACTGTCCTTTTTTTTACCTTTGACCTCTAGGTATGACCTTGACATTGGAGGTATGGACCTTGGTCTTGCACATGACTCATGGTCCAACTTTCAAGCCTCTAGCTCCAATAGTTTTTGAGATATCTTGCTGACAAGATTTTATTAAAAAAAAATCAAAGGGCAATAACTCTTGAAAGGGGCATAATCCGGATGAGAAAAAAAAATACGCGTCAGCTTATTTTCCATTAGGAATGCATATATGAAATTTCAAAACCATAGCATACACAGTTCTAAAGTTCTGCTATGCATCACTTTTAGCATTCATTACAATGGGCACAAATTACCAAAATGACAAAGGGCCATAACTCGCAAAGTATTTTTCGGAATTTTGTCAAAAGTTAATCAGTTCATATACTCATCACAACCAATATACTCAACAACTTTCAAGGGTCTAGCTCCAATATGTTTGAGATATTTTGCTGACAAGATTTTATTAAAAAAAAATTCAAAGGGCAATAACTCTTGAAAGGGGCATAATCCGGACGAGAAAAAAATACGCATCCGCTAATTTTTCATGAGGAATCCATATATGAAATTTCAAAACCCTAGCATACACGGTTCTAAAGTTATGCTATGCATCACTTTTAGCATACATTACAATGGGCACAAATTACCAAAATGACAAAGGGCCATAACTCACTAAGTATTTTTCGGAATTTTGTCAAAAGTTAATCAGTTCATCTACTCATCGACACCAATATATTCACCAACTTTCAAGCCTCTAGCTCCAATAGTTTTTGAGATATCTTGCTGACAAGATTTTATTAAAAAAATTTCAAAGGGCAATAACTCTTGAAAGGGGCATAATCCGGACGAGAAAAAAAATACGCGTCAGCTTATTTTCCATCAGAGATGCATATATGAAATTTCAAAACTATAGCATACACGGTTCTAAAGTTATGCTATGCATCACTTTTAGCATACATTACAATGGGCACAAATTACCAAAATGACAAAGGGCCATAACTCGCAAAGTATTTTTCGGAATTTTGTCAAAAGTTAATCAGTTCATATACTCATCACCACCAATATACTCACCAACTTTCAAGGCTCTAGCTCCAATAGTTTTTGAGATATCTTGCTGACAAGATTTTATTAAAAAAATTTCAAAGGGCAATAACTCTTGAAAGGGGCATATTCCGGACGAGAAAAAAAATACACGTCAGCTAATTTTCCATGAGAAATCCATATATGAAATTTCAAAACCCTAGCATACACGGTTCTAAAGTAATGCTATGCATCACTTTTAGCATACATTACAATGGGCACAAATTACCAAAATGACAAAGGGCCATAACTCACAAAGTATTTTTCGGAATTTTGTCAAAAGTTAATCAGTTCATCTACTCATCACCATCAATATATTCAACAACTTTCAAGGCTCTAGCTCCAATAGTTTTTGAGATATCTTGCTGACAAGATTTTATTAAAAAAAAAAAATTCAAAGGGCAATAACTCTTGAAGGGGGCATAATCCGGACGAGAAAAAAAATATGCGTAAGCTAATTTTCCATGAGGAATCCATATATGAAATTTCAAAACCCTAGCATACACGGTTCTTTAGTTATGCTATGCATCAAAAGCGTAACTGACGGACGAACGGACAAACAGACGAACGAACCAGAACCAATATGCCCCTCAAACTTTTTCAAAGTTGGGGCATAATAAGAAAGTTATTGACAGAACACAAAAAGACCCTGTTTTTACCTTTAACCTCTATCTATGACCTTGACCTTTCAGGTATTAAACTGGGTCATGCGTGCAACACATCATCTCATGGTGGTTAACATTTCTGCCTAGCAATTTCAAAATCCATCTAAAAATAAGAAAGTTATTGACCAAACACGAAAAAAGGCCCCTTTTTTACCTTTGACCTCTATGTATGACCTTGACATTTTAGGTACCAAACTGAATCATGCATGCAACACATCGTCCCATGATAGTTAACATGTTTGCCAAGTAACTTCAAATTCTATTTAAAAATAGGCAAGTTATTGACAAAACCCGAAAAAAGGCCCCTTTTTTACCTTTGACCTCTAAGTATGACCTTGACCTTTGAGGTACCAAACTGGGTCATGCGCGCAACACATCGCCTTATATTGGTTCACATTTCTGCCATGTGATTTCAAAATCCATCTCAAAATAAGAAAGTTATTGACCAAATACGAAAAAAAGGCCCACATTTTGACCTTTGACCTCTAAGTATGACCTTGACCTTTGATGTACCGACCTGCCTCATGTGCAACACACATCGTCTCATGATTGCTAATAATTATGCCTAGTAATTTTAAAATCCATCTCAAAATTAGAAAGTTATTGACCAAATACGAAAAAAAGGCCCCTTTTTTGACCTTTGACCTCTAAGTATGACCTTGACCTTTGAGGAACCGACCTGCCTCATGCGCACCACACATCGTCTTATGGTTGTTAATAATTATGCCAAGTAATTTTAAATTCCATCTCATAATAAGAAAGTTATTGACCAAATACGAAAAAAAGGCCCCTTTTTTGACCTTTGACCTCTAAGTATGACCTTGACCTTTCAGGAACCGACCTGCCTCATGCGCACCACACATCGTCTGATGGTTGTTAATAATTATGCCAAGTAATTTTAAATTCCATCTCATAATAAGAAAGTTATTGACCAAATACGAAAAAAAGGCCCCTTTTTTGACCTTTGACCTCTAAGTATGACCTTGACCTTTGAGGTACCGACCTGCCTCATGCGCACCACACATCGTCTTATGGTTGTTAATATTTCTGCCAAGTAATTTTAAAATCCATAAAAAAATAAGAAAGTTATTGACCGGACACGATTTGCCCATACATATATACATACCAACAAACTTCCAAGGGAGATAATTCAAAAAGTATAAATGCGAGAGTTATGGTTCTTGCGCACTGCACGTCGTCTAATGCTGATTAATATTTATACAAAGTTTCGTGAAGATAGCTCTAACGGTTTTCAAGTTACAGAGCGGACACGAATGTGTGACAGACAGACAGACGGACAGACGGACAGACGGACAGACAGACAGACTGACAGACAGACAGACGCCCGGGGGAAAAACAATATGTCTCTCCGAAAAAAAATTTTTCGGGGGAGACATAATTAAACATGGGGTATGTATTCAGTGGAAGCAAGCCCTGTATTTAGAACGCAACTAAACGATCGGTCCAGAAGTGATAAATTCCGGCATCTCCCAGTATCAAATGCAATGCTACCAATACCGAACCTTTCTTTTTTTCCTTTATGACGTAACAAAAATATTGCCAAATAGAAATTTAGGTCATATATGATTATTTACTCATGCATAATAAAAGTATGGTCTCAAAGAATATTTAAAGTTTGCGAAAACGTTTTCGCTTCAAGATTAAACTATGAAAGCCGAGCAAACCATATGTTTTTGAAAAGTGCAAAGTTTACCTCTTTCATGAATGGAACCCAGACACAGGCTTCCATCATTGTTTCCTCCCCAATGCATTTTGAACAATTTTATTCTAAAATGCACAGAGTTATGCTTAAATAGCAGCAATACTCATTTTATGGCTATTTTCTGTGGCAGTTGGGTAAATGCCTCCAACATAAAGAACAATCGTCCTTTCAACCGGTATTATTTTGTGAATACATTTGTTCAAATGCATTTTACAAAATTACATTTCTTTTTTATAACAAAATTCATTACTCAAGATCTATCCTTTAAAACCTTTCCTATCACAAGTTACTACTATGCTACATTTGTACGTGTATCATCCTGCGCTGTTGGACCGCACACTGGACGTAAGATAACCTCATCTGTGTCTTACATTTATATTTGTACCGTGTATGTGTCACGTTTTCATGCTCCATCACTCTGCACATCAAAGAATGAAAGATGCATTATATATACGTCATTAGACTAGTAACTTGTTATTTCATGGGACTCCAGAGTTTACAGATTGACCACTTACCACTTTTTGAAGTGTACGTTATCGTCTAACAGTTTATTTCTTTAGTAGTTTATAAAATAGAGTTCTTTCGGAAACGAATCATCTCAATACTATTTTTTATCACGATCGTGGATCTCATATTTTGCAAAGGATCTCCTGTTTTCCAAACCAGCCTTTTATTTAAACAAACGTTTTCGGCCTCCCGTTATGTAGGAAATATATATACAGGTCACTTTCCTGCTGTAGTGAATGGGGATAAGATTCCCTGTTGAAACAGGAGCCACTTAATTCCAATAATAGCTGAATATATCTGTTCACAGCCTTTTGACATGAATACAATAATTAAAACATATTACGGATGAGAAAACTTATCGGGATATTGCAGCGGGCTGTTTCGGAGAGACAAATTTGAAGTTTTGCTTTGGTTTGAGACATTGTCCAAGAGCCATGAAACTTTACTCTTATATTCCAGATTCTTTCTTGTATTACTTGTGTTTTTGCAAATGCAATTACTGCACGCTTTCTTTCTAAACACATCAATAAAAAATAATTTACATGGCTTTAAGCTACACCCCCCTCCCAAGAACATAGATCAAAGGCAAAAACTTAGCAAATACACCCAGTTAGACCTAAACTCGCACAACCATCACATTTCTACATTATCTATTGCAAAGTTTGTTTACCGACTAGAAGTAAATAAAAACAACCTTTTGCAAGGAGGGGTGACCATATATAATCAGGAATAATTTCTTTGAGCTTGCAGATATATTTATAAAACATGCATTATATAAGTCACTTTCACCCGTCATTTTCTCACATTGAAATAAAACATGGAATACATAACCAGTGGAAACAAGTCTGGTATTTAGAACGCAACTAAACGCTCGGTCAAAAAGTATCATCCATGCTCGATCACCTACAGTAGGAACTCCTGGATACGAGACGGTCAAAGACTCAGTCACCCTACTGTACTTTGTGAAGTGTACGTTATCGTGTAACAGTTTATTTCTTTAGTAGTTTATAAAATATTGTATTTTCGGAAACGAATCACCTCAGTACTATTTTTTATCACGATCGTGGATCTCATATTTTGCATAGGATCTCCTGTTTTCCAAACCAGCCTTTTATTTAAATAAAAGTTTTCGGCCTTTCGTGTCTGTAGGGAATAAATATACAGGTCACTTTCCTGCTGTAGTGAATGGGGATAAAATTCCCTGTTGAAACAGGAGCCACTTAATGGAAGGAGAAATAGCTGAATATACCTGTTCACAACCTTTTGACATGAATACAATAATTAAAACATATTACGGATGAGAAAACTTATCGGGATATTGCAGCGGGCTGTTTCGGGGAGACAAATTTGAAGTTTTGCTTTGGTTTGAGACATTGTCCTAGAGCCATGAAACCTTACTCTTATATTCAAGATGAAGTAGATTCTTTCTTGTATTTCTTCTGTTTCTGCAAATGCAATTACTGCATGTCTTCTTTCTAAACACATCAATAAAAAATAATTTACATGGCTTTAAGGTAAACCCCTCCCAAGAACATAGATCAAAGGCAAAAACTTATCAAATACACCCAGTTAGACCTAATCTCGCACTATCATCACATGTCTACATTATCCATTGCAAAGTGCATGCCATGAAGATACATTTTATAAAACAGAATTGGATAGAACTAAAAATGTGTGGAAATAGTATGTACTGACTGAAAAAAAAGGACAGTGCTGCTGACATTTCTATCTTCGTTACTAGGAGCTTAACACTAAATATTTCCATAGGCGACTTACCTGCGCCCACAAAAACTACACATACAAAACTTTTCAAACCTTGCTTTTTATAGAACCATCCTAGCCCAACAAGTTAATGAGACAAATATCCACATATTGACTGCTCCTTTTCAAGTTGCAGTCAACCATGTTTGTTTACCGAGTAGAAGTAAATAAAAACAATATTTTTCAAGGAGGGTGACCATATAAAAACAGAAATAATTTCTTAAGAGCTTGCAGATATGTTTATAAAACATGCATTATATTAGTCCCTTTCACCTGTCATTTTCTCACATTGAAATAAAACATGGAATACATATCCAGTGGAAACAAGTCTGGTATTTAGAACGCAACTAAACGCTCGGTCCAAAAGTATCATCCATGCTCGATCACCTACAGTAGGAACCCCTGGAAATCAGACGGTCAAAGACTTAGCTCACCCTACTGTACAAAGTGGTTCAGGACCTTGTTGATAAACCTGCCGCTGATTACTTGACCCCAGTCACAGCAAGGACCAGAGCTACACACTCCAGTAAGTTCAGACAGTTTTCAGCATCATCTGATTCTTTAAAGTTTACTTATTTCCCTCGTACAGTACCTTTGTGCAATTCTGTACCAGCTTCTGTAGCTGAGGCTCCATCACTGGCATCATTTAGGATGGAGCTATCCACCCTCTCATTCTAAGCAAGTTAAGGGGCCCAGTCACCCAGTAACTCTGCAAGGGGGAGCTGTGCTGTCGGGGACGTATGGGCCCTGGTACCGCCACGGAAGGCAGAGAGGTCTTTACTTGTTGAGCCAAAAGTGGCTGGGATAACTTTCTTAGATAAACTGGGATATCTGGGAGCTTAACACTATATTTTTCAATAGGTGACCTACCTGCGCCGAAAAAAAAACTACACATACAAAAGTTTACAAACCTTGCTTTTATTATAGAACCATCATAGCGTTAACAAGATAATGAGAAAAAATGCACATGTTGATCTACTCCTTTTCAAGTTACAGTCAACCATGTTTGTTTACAGACTAGAACGAAGTAAATAAAAAAACATTTTTCAAGGAGAGGTGACCATATAAAATCAGTAATACTTTCGTTGAGCTTGCAGATATATTTATCAATATCATGCATCATTTAAGTCCCTTACACCCGTCATTTTCATTATTGAAATCAAATAAGGGGTATGTATTCAGTGGCAGCAAGCCTGGTATTTAGAACACAACTAAACGCTCGGTCCAGAAGTGATAAATTCCGGCATCTCCGAGTATCAAGTGCAATGCTACCAATGCCGAACCCCTTTTTTCTTTATGACGTAACAAAAATATTGCAAAACAGTAATTTAGGTCATATATGATAATTTACTCATCCATAATAAAAGTTCAGTCACAAAGAATATTTTAAGTTTGCGAAAAAGTTTTCGCTTCCAGATTCAACCATGAAAGCCGAGCAAACCATATGTTTTTGAAAAGTGCAAAGTTTACCTCTTTCATGAATGGAACCCAGACACAGGCTTTCATCACTGTTTCCTCTCCAATGCATTTTGAACAATTTTATTCTAAAATGCACAGAATTATGCTTAAATAGCAGCAATACTCATTTTATGGCTATTTTCTGTGGCAGTAGGGTAAATGCCTCCAACATACAGAACAATCGTCCTTTCAACCGGTATTATTTTGTGAATACATTTGTTCAAATGCATTTTACAAAATTACATTTCTTTTTTATTACAAAATTCATTACTCGATATCTATCCTTTAAAACCTTTCCTATCACAAGTTACTACTATGCTACATATGTACGTGTATCATCCTGCGGTGTTGGGCCGCACACTGGACGTAAGATAATCGCATCTGTGTCTAACATATATATTTGTACCGTGTATGTGTCACGTTTTCATGCTCCATCACTCTGCACAGCAAAGAATGAAAGCTGCATTATATATACGTTATTAGACTAGTAACTTGTCATTTCATGTGACTCCAGAGTTTACAGAATTGACCACTTAACACTTTTTGAAGTGTACGTTATCGTCTAACAGTTTATTTCTTAAGTGGTTTATAAAATATTGTTCTTTCGGAAACGAATCACCTCAATACTATTTTTTATCACGATCGTGGATATCATATTTTGCAAAGGATCTCCTTTTTCCCAAACCAGCCTTTTATTTAAACAAACGCTTTCGGCCTCCCGTGTCTTTAGGGAATAAATATACAGGTCACTTTGCTGTAGTGAATGGGGATGAAATTCCCTGTTGAAACAGGAGCCACTTAATGCCATGAGAAATAGCTGAATATATCTGTTCACAGCCTTTTGACATGAATACAATAATTTAAACATATTACGGATGAGAAAACTTGTCGGGTATAATGCAGCGGGCTTTTTCGGAGAGATAAATTTGAAGTTTTGTTTTGCTTTTAGACATTGTCCTACAGCCATGAAACCTTACTCTTATATTCCAGATGAAGTAGATTCTTTCTTGTATTTCTTGTGTTTCTGCAAATGCAATTACTGCACGTCTTCTTTCTAAACACATCAATAAAAATAATTTACATGGCTTTAAGGTACATCCCCCTCCCAAGAACATAGATCAAAGGCAAAAACTTATGGCTATTTTCTGTGGCAGTTGGGTAAATGTCTCCAACATACAGAACAGTCGTCCGTTCAACCGGTATTATTTTGTCAATAAATTTGTTCAAATGCATTTTACAAAATTACATTTTTTTTATAACAAAATTCATTACTTGAGATCTATCCTTTAAAACCTTGTCTATCACAAGTTACTACCATGCTACATTTGTACGTGTATCATCCTGCGGTGTTGGGCCGAACACTGGACGTAAGATAACATCATCTGTGTCTAACATATATATTTGTACCGTGTATGTGTCACGTTTTCATGCTCCATCACTTTGCACATCAAAGAATGAAAGATGCATTATATATACGTTATTAGACTAGTAACTTGTCATTTCATGTGACTCCAGAGTTTAAAGAATTGACCACTTATCATTTTTTCAGTGTACGTTATCGTGTAACAGTTTATTTCTTTAGTTGTTTATAAAATATTGTTCTTTCGGAAAAGAATCAGCTCAATACTATTTTTTTTATCACGATCGTGGATCTCATATTTTGCAAAGGATCTCCTGTTTTCCAAACCAGCCTTTTATTTAAACAAACATTTTCGGCCTCCTGTGTCTGTAGGGAATAAATATACAGGTCCCTTTGCTGTAGTGAATGGGGATGAAATTCCCTGTTGAAACAGAAGTCACTTAATGCCATGAGAAATAGCTGAATATATCTTCACAGCCTTTTGACATGAATACAATAATTAAAACATATTACGGATGAGAAAACTTATCGGGATATTGCAGCGGGCTGTTTCGGAGAGACAAATTTGAAGTTTTGCTTTGGTTTGAGAGATTGTCCTAGAGCCATGAAACCTTACTCTTATATTCCAGATGAAGTAGATTCTTTCTTGTATTTCTTCTGTTTCTGCAAATGCAATTACTGCACGTCTTCTTTCAAAACACATCAATAAAAATAATTTACATGGCTTTAAGGTACATCCCCCTCCCAAGAACATAGATCAAAGGCAAAAATTTATCAAATACACCCAGTTAGACCTAAACTCGCACCACCATCACCTTTCTAATTAATATATTTTAATTTTGCGAAAACGTTTTCGCTTCCAGATTCAACTATTAAAGCCGAGCAAACCATATGTTGTTGAAAAGTGCAAAGTTTACCTCTTTTATGAATGGAACCCAGACACAGGCTTCCATCAATATTTCCTCTCAAATGCATTTTGAACAATTTTATTCTAAAATGCACAGAATTATGCTTAAATAGCAGCAATACTCATTTTATGGCTATTTTCTGTGGCAGTTGGGTAAATGTCTCCAACATACAGAACAATCGTCCGTTCAACCGGTATTATTTTGTCAATAAATTTGTTCAAATGCATTTTACAAAATTACATTTCTTTTTTATAACAAAATTCATTACTTGAGATTTATCCTTTAAAACCTTTCCTTTCACAAGTTACTACCATGCTACATTTGTACGTGTATCATCCTGCGGTGTTGGGCCGCACACTGGACGTAAGATAACCTCATCTGTGTCTAACATATATATTTGTACCGTGTATGTGTCACGTTTTCATGCTCCATCACTTTGCACATCAAAGAATGAAAGATGCATTATATATACGTTATTAGACAAGTAACTTGTCATTTCATGTGACTCCAGAGTTTAAAGAATTGACCACTTATCACTTTTTGAAGTGTACGTTATCGTGTAACAGTTTATTTCTTTAGATGTTTATAAAATATTGTTCTTTCGGAAACGAATCACCTCAATACTATCTTAAATCACGATCGTGGATCTCATATTTTGCAAAGGATCTCCTGTTTTCCAAACCAGCCTTTTATTTAAACAAACATTTTCGGACTCTTGTGTCTGTAGGGAATAAATATACAGGTCACTTTGCTGTAGTGAATGGGGATGAAATTCCCTTTTGAAACAGAAGCCACTTAATGCCATGAGAAATAGCTAAATATATCTGTTCACAGCCTTTTGACATGAATACAATAATTAAAACATATTACGGATGAGAAAACTTATCGAGATATTGCAGCGGGCTGTTACGGAAAGACAAATTTGAAGTTTTGCTTTGGTTTGAGAGATTGTCCTAGAGCCATGAAACCTTAACTCTTATATTCCAGATGAATTAGATTCTTTATTGTATTTCTTCTGCTTCTGCAAATGCAATTACTGCCCGTCTTCTTTCTAAACACATAAATAAAAAATAATTTACGGTACACCCCCTCCCAAGAACATAGATCAAAGGCAAAAACTTATCAAATACACCCAGTAAGACCTAATCTCGCACTATCATCACATTTCTACATTATCCATTGCAAAGTGCATGCCATGAAGATACATTTTATAGAACAGAATTGGATAGAACTACAAATGTGTGGCAATAGTATGTAATGACTGAAAAAAGGACAGTGCTGCTGACATTTCTATTTTCGTTACTGGGAGCTTAACACTAAATATTTCCATAGGCGACTTACCTGCGCCCACAAAAACCACACATACAAAACGTTTCAAACCTTGATTGTTTATAGAAACATCCTAGCTTAACAAGTTAATGAGAAAAATCCACATGTTGATCTGCTCCTTTTCAAGTTACAGTCACCATGTTTGTTTACCAACCAACATTTTTAAAGGATGGTCGAAAATATTTATCCAGCATCAATTTCTTTGAGCTTGCAGATATATTTATAAAACATGCATCATTTTAGTCCCGTACAGCTGTCATTTTCTCACAATGAAATAAAACCTGGGATATATGTTCAGTGGAAGCAAGTCTGGTATTAGAACGCAACTAAAAACTCGGTCCAAAAGTGATAAAACACGGCACCTCCCAGTATCTAGTGCAATGCTTCCCAAAACCGAACCCTAATTTTCTTTATGACGTATGAAAAGAATTGCCAAATAGAAAATAAGTCATATCTGATAATTTACTGATGCATAAAAAGTTCAGTCACAAAAAATATTTTAAGTTTGCGCAAAAGTTATCGCTTCAAGATTCAACTATAAATGCAGGGCAAACCGTATGTTTTTGAAAATGCAAAGTTTACCTCTTTCTTGAATGGAACTCAGACACTCGCTTGCATCAGTATTTCCTTTCCAATGTCTTTTGAACAATTGTATCCTAAGATGCACAGATATATACCTAGATAGCATCAATACTCATTGTTATGTCTATTTTCTGTGGCAGTTGGGTTAAAGCCTCCAACATACAGAACAATCGTCCGTTCATCCGGTATTATTTTTCCAATAAATTTGTTCAAGTGTATCTTTCAACATTACATTTCATTTTCATTACAAAATTCATAACTCGAGATCTGTCCTTTTAAATAAAAATCAAAAATGAGTTCCTTTAAGAGCAATGAAAACATTCATAAGAAAGAAGATGGGTCATACTACGTAGTTTCGGCTAATAAAGCCTAACCCTTCCTATCTCGTGTTACTACCATGCTACATTTGTACGTGTACCATCTTGCGCTGGTGGGCCGCACACTGGACGGAAGATAACCTCATCTGTGTCTAACATATGTGTTTGTACTGTGTATGTGTCACTTTTTCATGCTCCATCAATCTGGACATCAAAGAATGAAAGCTGCATTATATATACGTTAGTAGAATAATAACTTGTCATTTCATGTGGCTCCAGAGTCTACAGAATCGGATACTTGTCACTTTGTTTGAAGTGTACGTTATCATCTGACAGTTTATATCTTTAGTAGTTTATAAAATCTTGTTCTTTCGGAAACGAATCATCTCAATACTAATTTTTTATCACAATCGTGGATCTCATATTTTGCAAGTGATCTCCTGTTTTCCAAACCAACCTTTTATTTAAACAAACGTTTTCGACCTCCCTTGTCTGTAGGGAATAAAATATACAGGTCACCTTCCTTCTTTCGTGAATGGGGATGAAATTCCCTTTTGAAACACGAGCCACTTAATGCCAGGAGATATAGCGGAATATATATATGTTCACATCCTTCAGACATGAATACAATAAATTAGAACATATAACGGATGAGAAAACTTATCGGGATATTGCGGCGGGCTGTTTCGGAGAGACAATTTTTAAGATTTGCTTTGGTTTGTGACATAGTCCTAGTGCCATGCAACCTTACTCTTATATTCCAGATGAAGTAGATTCTTTCTTGTGTTTCTGCAAATAGAATTACTGCAAGTCTTCTTTCGAAACATATCAAAAAAAAAATTAAATGGCTTTAAAGTACACACCCTGCAAAGAACTTAGATCAGAGGAAAAAACTCATAGAATACAACCAGTTAGACCTAAATTCGGACTAACATCACATTTTTGCATTATCCATGGCAAAATACATGCCATGAAGATACATTTTATGAAACAAAATTGGATAGAACTATAAATGTGTGGAAATAGTATGTATTGACTGAAAACAAGACAGTGCTGTTGACATTTTTACCTTTGCATATGGCAGCTTAACAATAAATATTTCCATAGGCGACTTACCTGCGCCCACAAAATGTACACAAACAAAACTTTTCAAACCTCGCTTGTTTATAGAACCATGCTAGCCCAATAAGTTATTGAGAAAAAATCCACATGTGTATCTGCTCCTTTTCAGGTTACTGTCAACCATGTTTGTTTACAAAATAGAACAGAGTAAATACAAACCAACATTTTTAAAGGAGGGTGACCATATCAAATCAGCAACAATTTCTATGGACTTGCAGATATATTTATAAAACATATATCATTTTAGTCCCTTACACCTGTCATTTTCTTACATTGAAATGAAACATGGGATATATATCCAATGGAAGCAGGTCTGGTATTTAGAACGCAACTAAACGTTTGGTCCAAAAGTGAATAAAATATACAGGTCATTCTCCTGCTGTACTCAAAGGGGATGACATTCCCTGTTGAAACAGGAGCCACTTAATGCCATGAGAAATAGCTGAATTTATCTGTTAACAACGTTTTGACATGAATACAATAATTAAAACATATTACGGATGAGAAAACTTATTGGGATATTGCAGCGGGCTGTTTCGGAGAGACAAATTTTAAGTCTTTCATTGGTTTGAGACATTGTCCTAGAGCCAAGAAACCTTACTCTTATATTCCAGATGAAGTAGATTCTTTCTTGTATTTCTTGTGTTTTTGCAAATGCAATTACTGCAAATCTTCTTTCTAAACACATCAATAAAAATAATTTGCATGGATTTAAGGTACATCCCCCTCCCAAGAACATAGATCAGAGGCAAAAACTCATCAAATACACCCAGTTAGACCTCAATTCACACTTCTATCACAAATCTACATTATCCTTGTAAAATGCACGCCATGAAGATACATTTATCTGAGGCCTGACCCACCGGCGTGCAATTAAAGAGGGAAGCAAAGTTGCCAACCGTGATTGGGTTAACTACCATGCATGCAGTCTGTCGTATGATATCCATGTTGTACCCAATCTTTTTATATCGAAGAATCAGCAATTATTTCTTTGAGCTTGCAGATATATTATAAAACATGCATCATTTTAGTCCCTTGCAACTGTCATTTTCTCACATTGAAATAAAACATGGGATATATATCCAATGGAAGCAAGTCTGGTATTTAGAACGCAACTAAACGCTCGGTCCAAAAGTGATAAAACCCGGTACATCCCAGTATCAAGTGCATGGCTACCAATACCGAACTTTTTTGTTCTTTATGACGTATTAAAAGAATTGCCAAATAGAAATTTAGGTAATAATTTACTATGCATAATAAAAGTTCAGTCACAAAGAATATTTTAAGTTTGCGAAAAAGTTATCGCTTCCAGATTCAACTATGAAAGCCGAGCAAACCATATGTTTTTGAAACTGCAAAGTCTTCCTCTTTCTGGAATGGAGCCCAGACACCGGCTTGCATCAGTATTTCCTCTCCAATGCATTTGGAACAATTCTATCCTAAAATACACAGACTTATGCCTAAATAACTCCAATATTCATTTTATGGCTATTTTCTGTTGCAGTTGTGTAAAAGCCTCCAACATACAAAACAGTCATCCGTTCAACCGGTATTATTTTGTGAATACATTTGTCCAAATGCATTTTACAAAATTACATTTCTTTCTTATTACAAAATTCATTACGCGAGATTTATCCTTTTAAACATTTCCTATCTCAACTAACTACCATGCTACATTTGTACGTGTATCATCCAGTGCTGATTGGCCGCACACTTGACGGAAGATAAGCTCATCTGTGTCTAACATATGTGTTTGTAGTGTGTATGTGTCACTTTTTCATACGCCATCACTCTGCACATCAAAGAATGAAGATGCATTATATATACGTTATTAGTCTAGTAACTTGTCATTTCATGTGCCTCCAGAGGTTACAGAATTGGACAATTTTTCACTTAGTATTGAAGTGTACGTTATCATCTAACAGTTTATTTCTTTAGTAGTTTATAAAATCTTGTTCTTTCGGAAACGAATCACCTCAATATTATTTTGTATCACGATCGTGGATCTCATATTTTGCAAAGGATCTCATGTTTTTCAAGCCAACCTTTTATTTAAACAAACGCTTTCGGCCTCCCGTGTCTGTAGGGAATAAATATACAGGTCACTTTCCTGCTGTAGTGAATCGGGGTGAAATTCCCTGTTGAAACAGGAACCCCTTAAGGCCATGAGTAATAGCTGGAGATATATGTTAGCAACGTTTTGACATGAATACAATAATTAAAACATACAAAGGATGAGAAAACTTATCGGGATATTGCAGCGGGCTGTTTCGGAGAGACAAATTTTAAGTTTTGCTTTGGTCTGAGACATTTTCCTAGAGCCATGAAACCTTACTCTTATATTCCAGATGAAGTAGATTCTTTCTTGTGTTTCTTGTGTTTCTGCAAATGCAACTGCAAGTTTTCTTTCTAAACACATTTATCAAAATTAATGTGCATGGCTTTAAGGTAAACCCCTCCCAAGAACATAGATCATAGGAAAAAAACTCATCAAATACACCCAGTTAGACCTAAATTGGCACTATCATCCCATTTCTACATTATCCATTGCAAAATGCATGCCACGAAAATACATTTTATAAAACAGAATTGGATAGAACTACAAATGTGTGACAATAGTATATAATGACTCAAAAAAGGACAGTGCTGCTAACATTTCTATCTTTGCTACTGGAAACTTAACACTAAATATTTCCATAGGCGCCTTACCTGCGCCCACAAAAACTACACATACAAAACTTTTCAAACCATAACCGTGTTTGTTTACCGACTAGAACGGAATAAATACAAAGCAACATTTTTTAAAGGAGGAGTGACCATATTAAATCGGCAACAATTTCTTTGAGCTTGCAGATATATTTATAAAACATGCATCGTTTTAGGCCCGTACACCTGTCAATTTCTCACAATAAAATAAATCATGGGATATATATTCAATAGAAGCAGGTTTGGTATTTAGAATGCAACTAAAAGCTCGGCCCTTAATTGAGAAAACCCGGAACCTCCCAGTATCTAATGCTACCAAAACCGAAACCTAATTTTCTTTATGGCGTATGAAAAGAATTGTTAAATAGAAATTAGGTCATATCTGATAATTTACTCATGCATAATAAAAGTTCAGTCACAAAGAATATTTTAAGTTTGCGAAAAAGTTATCGCTTACTGATTCAAATATGAATGATAAGCGAACTGTATGTTTTTGAAAATGCAAATTTTACCTCTTTCTGGAATGGAATCCAGACACTGGCTTGCATCAGTATTTCCTCTCCAATGTCTTGGAACAATTCTATCCTAAAATGCACAGATATATGCCTAAATAGCACCAATACTCATTTTTATGGCTATTTTTCGTGGCAGTTGGGTAAAAGCCTCCAACATACAGACCAATCGTCCGTTCATCCGGTATTATTTTGCCAATAAATTTGTTCAAATGTATCTTTCAAAATTACATTATTTTTCATTACAAAATTCATTACGCGAGATCTTTCCTTTTTAACCTTTCCTATCTCATGTTACTACCATGCTACATTTGTACGTGTATCATCTTGCGCTGATGGGCGCACACTGGACGGAAGATAACCTCATCTGTGTCTAACATATGTGTTTGTACTGTGTATGTGTCACTTTTTCATGCTCCATCACTCTGCACATCAAAGAATGAAATATGCATTATATATACGTTATTAGATTAGTAACTTGTCATTTCATGTGACTCCAGAGTTTACAGAATTGGATATTTAACACTTAGTTTTGAAGTGTACGTTATCATCTAACAGTTAATTTCTTTAGTCGTTTATAAAATCTTGTTCTTTCGGAAACGAATCACCTGGATACTAATTGTTTAAACACAATCTTGTATCTCATATTTTGAAAATGATCTCCTGTTTTCCAACCAATCCGTTTATTTAAACAAACGTTTTCGGCCACCCTTGTCTGTGGGGAATAATATATACAGGTCACCTTCCTTCTGTAGTGAATGAGGATGGAATTCCCAGTGGAAACACGAGCCACTTAATGCCATGAGATATAGTTGAATATATATATATATATATTCACATCCTTCTGACATGAATACAATAAATTAGAACGTATAACGGATGAGACAACTTATCGGGATATTGCAGCGGGCTGTTTCGGAGAGACAATATTTAAGATTTGCTTTGGTTTGTGACATAGTCCTAGTGCCATGAAACCTTACTCTTATATTCCAGATAAAGTAGATTCTTTCTTGTGTTTCTGCAAATAGAATTACTGCAAATCTTCTTTATAAACATATCAATAAAAATATTAAATGGCTTTAACGTACATCCCCTCCAAAGAACTTAGGTAAAAAAACCCATGAAATACACCCAGTTAGACCTAAATTCGCACTACCATCACATTTTTTGCATTATCCATGGCAAAATACATGCCATGTAGATACATTGTATGAAACAGATTTGGATAGAACTGCAATTGTGTGCAAATAATATGTAATGACTGAAAACAGGATGCTGTTGTTGACATTTCTACCTTTGCTATTGGGAGCTTAACCATAAATATTTCCATAGGCGACTTACCTGCGCCCACAAAATCTACACAAACAAAACTTTTCAAACCGAGCTTGTTTATAGAACTTTCCTAGCCCAACAAATTATTGATAAAAAATCCACCTGTTGTTTTGCTTCTTTTCAACCATGTTTGTTAACCAACTAGAACGGAGTAAATACAAACCAACATTTTTAAAGGCGGGTGACCGTATAAAAACAGCAACACTTTCTATGGGCTTGCAGATATATTTTAAAACATGCATCATTTTAGTCCCTTACACCTGCCACTTTCTTACATTGGAATAAAACATGAGATATATAGCCAGTGGAAGCAGGTCTGGTATTTACAACGCAACTAAAAGCTCGGCCCTAAAGTGATAAAACCCGGCACCTCCCAGTATCTAGTGCAATGCTGCCAATACCAAACCCTTATTTTTTTTATGACGTATCAAAAGAATTGCCAAATAGAAAGTTAGGTCATATCTGATAATTTACTTCTGCTTTATACAAGTTCAGTCACAAAGAATCTTTAAAGTTTGAGAAAAATGTATCACTTTCAGATTCAACTATGAATGCCGAGCAAACCATATGTTTTCGAAAAGTGCAAAGTTTACCTCTTTCTGGAATGGAGCCCAGACACTGGCTTGGATCAGTATTTCCTCTCCAATGTCTTTGGGACAATTCTATCCTAAAATGCACATAATTGTGCCTTAGTAACAACAATACTCATTGTTATGGCAATTTTCTGTGGCAGTTGGGTAAAAGCCTCAAACATACAGAACAATCGCCCATTCATCCGGTATTAGTTTGTAAATAAATTTGTTCAAATGTATCTTACAAAATTACATTACTTTTTCATTCCAAAATTCATTACGCGAGATCAATCCTTTTAAACCTTTCCTATCCCATGTTACTACCATGATACATTTGCACGTGCATCATCATGAGCTGGTGGGCCGCACACTGGACAGAAGATAACCTGATATGTGTCTAACATATGTGTTTGTACTGTGTATGTGTATGTGTCACTGTTACATGCTCCATCACTCTGCACATCAAAGAATGAAAGATGCATTATATATACGTTATTAGATTAGTAACTTGTCATTTCATGTGACTCCAGAGTTTACAGAATTTGACACTTATCACTAAGTTTTGAAGTGTATGTTATCGCCTAACAGTTTATTTGTTTAGTAGATTATAAAATCTTGTTCTTTCGGAAACGAATCACCTCAATACTATTTTTATCACAATTGTGGCGCTCATATTTTGCAAAGAATCTCCTGTTTTCCAAACAAACCTTTCATTTAAACAAACGTTTTCGACCTCCCTTGTCTGTAGGGAATAAATATACAGGTCACCTCCCTTCTGTAGCGAATGGGGATGAAATTCCCTGTTCAAACAGGAGCCACTTAATGCTATGAGAAATAGCTGAATATATCTGTTCATATCCTTCTGACATGAATACAATACATTAGAACATATAACGGATGAGAAAACTTATCGGGATATTACAGCGGGCTGTTTCGTAGAGACACATTTTAAGATTTCATTTGGTCTGTGACATATTCCTAGTGCCATGAAACCTTACTCTTATATTCCAGATGAAGTAGATTCTTTCTTGTGTTTCTGCAAATATAATTATTGTAAGTCTCCTTTCTTAACATATCAATAAAATGATTTAAATGGCTTTGAAGTGCACCGCCTCCCAAGAACATTGATCAGAGGCAAAAACTCATAGAATACACCCAGACAGACCTAAATTCGCACCACCAACATATTTTCAAATTGTCCATAACAAAATACTTGCCATAAAGATACATTAATGAAACAAAATTTAATTGAACTACAAATGTGAGGAAATAGTATTTAATGACTGAAAACTGGACAGTGCTGTTGACATTCTATCTGTGGTATTGGGGGCTGAACACTAAATATTTCCATAGGCGACTTACCTGCGCCCACAAAATCTACACGAACAAATCTTTTCAAATCTTGCTTGTTTATAGAACCATCCTCGCCCAAGAAGATAATGAGAAAAAAATCCACATGTTGATCTGCTCCTTTTCCCGTTACAGTCAACTATGTTTGTTTACCGACTAGATCGGAGTAAATACAAACCAACATTTTTAAAGGAGGGGTGATCATATAAAATCAGCAACAATTTCTATGGGCTTGCAGATATATTTATACAACATGCATCATTTTAGACCCTCATACTTGTCCTTTTCTCACATTGAAATAAAACATGGGATATACATCCAATGGAAGCAAGTCTGGCACCTCCCAGTATCTAGTGCAATGTTATAAATACCGAACCGTATTTTCTTTATGATGCATCAAAAGAATTGCCAAATATAAATCTAGGTCATATCTAATAATTAACTCATAAAAGTTCAGTCACAAAGAATCTTTCAAGTTCGCGAAAAAGTTATCGCTTTCAGATTCAACTATGAAAGCCGAACAAACCATATGTTTTTGAAAAGTGCAAAGTTTACCTCTTTCTAGAATTGAACCCAAACACCGGCTTGCATCAGTGTTTATTCTCCGCTGTCTTTGGAACAATTCTTCCCTAAAATGCACAGAAGTATGCCTAAATAGCACCAGTACTCATTTTTATGGCTATTTTTACACCTAAACCCCCTATTTAAAAAATGACATTTTTGAGGAAATTTTGAAAACAAAACTGCTAAGAAAACATTTAAAAATGCCTTAATGTCATGGGAAATAGCTGAATATATCTGTTCACATCCTTCTGACATGAATACAATACATTAGATCATATGACGGATGAGAAAACTTATCCGGATATTGCAGCGGGCTATTCTGGAGAGACATGGTGAATACAATAAAATAGATCTTATAACGGATGAGAAAACTTATCGGGATATTGCAGCGGGCTGTTTTGGATAGACAATTTTTAGATTTGCATTTGTTTGAGACATAGTCCTAGTGCCATGAAACCTTACTCTTATATTCCAGATGAAGTTGATTCTTTATTGTGTTTCTTCAAATACAATTACTGCAAGTCTTCTTTCTAAACACATCAATAAAATTCATACTAATTTTATCACAATCGTGGATCTCATATTTTGCAAATGATCTCCTGCTTTTCAAACCAACATTTCGTTTAAACAAGCGTTGTCGGCCTCCCTTGTCTGCAGGGAATAAAAAATACAGGTCACCTTCCGTCTGTAGTGAATGGGGATGAAATTCCCTATTGAAACAGGAGCCAGTTAATGCCATGAGAAATAGCTGAATATATCTGTTCACATCCTTCTGACATGAAAACAATAAATTTGAACATATAACGGATGAGAAAACTTACCGGGATATTGCAGCGGGCTGTTTCGGAGAGACAACTTTTAAGATTTGCTTTGGTTTTGAAACATAGTCCTAGTCCCAATGTAAGAAAATGACATTTTTGAGGATATTTTGAAGAAATAAATGCCAAGGAAATGTTTATAAATGCCTTAATACCACGATAATTAGCCGAATATATCTGTTCACGTCCTTTTGACATGAATACAACAAATTAGAACATATGGCGGATGAGAAAACGGGATATTGCAGCAGGCTGTTTAAGTTTTGCTTTGGTTTGAGACATAGTCCTAGTGCGATGAAACCTTACTCTTATATTCCAGATGAAGTAGATTATTTCCTGTGTTTCTGCATTAACAATTACTGCACGTCTTCTTTCTAAACACATCAATAAAATCTGATTTACATGCCTTTAAAATACACCCCTACCCAGAACAGAGGCAAAATCTCATTAAATACACCCAGTTAGACCTAAATTATGACTAACATCACATGTCTCATTATCCATGGCAAAATACATGCCATGGAGATACATTTTTAGGAAACAGAATTGGATAGAACTAAAATGTGTGGAAATAGTATGTAATGACTGAAAACAAGACAATGCTGCTGACATTTCTACCTTTGCTTTTGGGAGCTTACCACTATATATTTCCATAGGCGACTTACCTGCACCCACAAAAAGTACACATACAAAATTTTTATGGCTATATACACACCTACACCCCCTATTTAAAAGAAAATTAAATTTTTGAGGATATTTTGAAGACAAAACTGCAAAGATATTGTTTATAAATGCCTTAATGCCATGAAAAATATCTGACTACATCTGTTCGAATCCTTTTAACATGAATACAATAAATTAGAACATATAACGGATGAGAAAACTTATCGGGATATTGCAGCGGGCTATTTCGGAGAGACAATTTTTAAGTTTTGATTTGGTTTCAGACATAGTCTTAGTGCCAGGAAACCTTACTCTTATATTCCAGATGAAGTAGATTCTTTCTTGTGTTTCTGCAAATGCAATTACTGCAAGTCTTCTTTCCAAACATATCAAGATATTTAAATGGGCTGTTTCGGAGAGAGAATTTTTCATTCAGTCTTCATTCCAAACACATCAATAAAAACTGATTAACATGCCTTTTAAGTACACCCCTCCCAAGAACAAAGATCAGAGGCACAAACACACGGTTAGACCTAATTAGCACTACCATCACAGCTTTACATTATCCAGGGCAAAATACATGTCATGAAGATACAGTTTATGAAACAGAAATGGATAGAACTACAAATGTGTGGAAATAGTATGTAATGACTGAAAACAGGACAGTGATGCTGACATTTCTACCTTTGCTATTGGGAGCTTACCACTAAATATTTCTAAAGGCGACTTACCTGCGCCCACAAAAACTACACATACAAATGAGAAAAAAAATCCGCATGTTGATATGCTCCTTCTCAATTTACAGTAAACCATGTTTGTTTACCTTCTAGAACGGAGTAAATACAAACCAACATTTTTAAAGTAGGGATGACCATATAAAATCAGCAACAATTTATTTGAGCTTGCAGATATATTTATAAAACATGCATCATTTTAGTCTCTTTAACCTGTCATTTTCTCACATTGTAATAAAACATGGGATCTATATCAAATATAAGCAAGTCTGGTGATTAGAACGCAACTAAAAGCTCTGTCCAAAAGTGATAAAACCCGGCACCGCCCACTTTCCAGTGCAATGCTACCGATACCGAACCCTTATTTTCTTTATGATGCATCAAAAGAATTGCAAAATGGACATTTAGGGCATATCTAATAATTTACTCATGCATAATAAATGTTCAGTCACATAGAATCTTTCAAGTTTGGGAAAACGTTACCGCTTTCAGATTCAACTATGAAAGCCGAGCAAACCTTATGTTTTTTGACAAGTGCAAAGTTTACCTCTTTCTTGAATGGAACCCAGGTTCCGGCTTGCATCAGTGTTTCTTCTCCAATGTCTTGGGAATAATTATATCCTACAATGCACAGAACTATGCCTAAATAGCACCAATACTCATTTTATTGCTATTTTCACACCTACACCCCTATATAAAGTAATTCAATATATTTTTGAGGAAAGTTTACAGACAAAACTGCCACGAAAAAGTTTATAAATGGCTAAATACCACGAGAAAAAAGCTGAATGTATCTGTTCACAACCTTTTGACATGAATACAATAAATCAGAACATATAACAGATGAGAAAACTTATCGGGATATTGCAGACGGCTTGTTTATAGAACCATCCTAGTCCAACAAGTTAATCCACATGTTGATCCGCTCCTTTTCAAGTTACAGTCCACCACTTTCCCGTATTTTCTTTATGATGCATCAAAAGCATTGCCAAATAGAAATTTAGGTCATATCTAATAATTTACTCATGCATAATAAAAGTTCAGTCACAAAGAATCTTTCAAGTATGCCAAAAATATCACTTTCAGATTCAACTATGAAAGCCGAGCAAACCATATGTTTTTGGGGCAAAAGTTTAATTTGTAGGTCCAATGTGGTCTTCGTACCTTTATAGTGGTCCAAAGTAGATAAAATAGGTATCAAAATAAACATGGGCATCTTATCTCCACAATGAGACCTATTATCCTTTTCGAAACCGTGTACTTTTTGCACCAGGGCAACTCATTTTGATCTATCTGGATTGCGAAATATTTTAGCAGTTTTTGACTTCGTTCACTGTGCCACAGATACGGAGAGTGAAAACCTGGCTTCAGTTATGAGGAGTAAACATTTGAATGTCATAAAATTGCTTTCATACCAGCATACATTGCAAACTCATATCATAAAACTGTGATTTCAAGACTTCAGTAGAACGACAGCCATTTTCACGCACTTGGTGACTTGTTTACATAAAAACGCCTCAATGACGTGGAATGACGTGCCAAAATTAAAGCGACCTCTGATAATGGCGAGAAAATAAGGGACGTAACTACGTAAAACGATGTTTTTTTTGTTCTACATTCTATTCTAGAGAAGACTGTCAAATCTTCTGAATGCGCGAAATAAGAGCATCCAAATTATTTCCGTCACTTATTATAGTAAATTGTTATTAGCTTCCGATGAATACAGGTTTTTTTTACCTCAGCAGGCTTGTCAGGATCGACTGGTTTTTGGTCGATTGTAAGAAGGACGCCGGTGTATCATTTTGAGAATGCTTACAGTAACTTACTCATTTGCATACCGCATGCTAAAACTATATTCAGGCAAGAAATTCCACAAACGTTCATTTTTGTGTTTAATATTTTGTATTTTATTATTTTTCAAACATTAAGTTATTCTTAAGTTGCATCTTACATCTTTATTTTAATAAATAACCAATGATAAATAACGTGGAAGACAACAACAAAAAAGAGGCTCCATTGGGGGTATTTGGATACTGTTTGGAGTATGTAAAAATATTACTACATGCGATTTATTCTGTTAATGCATTCTAATGGAGCTATGTCTATAAAGTGACAAAAATGTGGCCTCAAATGCAAAAATATCCAATTTAGCCCAGGCTGAAAGACTGGTCTCATCTCTGAATAGGGATATAACCACATTATTTAGGAAAATGATAAATTCATGGCAAATCTAAAAAATGTAGTCTCACTCCTATAGAGGGATCCAATGTTTTGGCACGTGGCCTTGTTTACATTTCACTGCGCATGCGCCAATTACCTCCCCTGCAGAGGTACTCTTTTATCTGGTTGGCAAAACATGACTGTTGTCGTACAGTGTCAATGAGAATTTCGAATATTTATCGTGTGATCAAACTCATTTCTTCTCCACAAAATTAACTGAACCTTGTCAGTTTGTGTTTTTGAAGCAATACATGATATGGAACCAGTCTCTTCTGACATTTTATCGCACATTTTGTTGCCTAAAAAGCGTTATAATCTACCCACCATCATGCTAAAACGTACTCGATGCGCTTTATTTTAATAATGGAAATAAGATTAAAGCATGTATATTTTCTTTCCAATTTTATACAAAAAAGAAGCAGTTTAATGTCAAAAATGGTTTGTTGCAAACAGTTTTGATAGAAAGACGATTTAACAATAGTTATTACAGAAAACAATTCGTGCTACATTCACGCTATAGTATGGACCCGGAAGTTTTTTTGCCCACCAGATAAAACAAGGCTATTGACATTTGACCTTGTGTGACGTAGACTTTGGATGTGTCTATATAGAGAAGAAAATCTGGTCTCACCTCAAATAACATACTAAAAGTCTGGGCTGAAGGAATGTGGTCTCATCTCTATATAGGGATGAGACCACATTATTAAGGAAAATGATAAATTCATGGAAATTCTAAAAAATGTGGTCTCACTTCTATATAGAGAAGAAAATGTGGTCTCACCTTAAATCACATTTTATAAAATCCTGGGCTGAAGGAATGTTGTCTCATCTCTCTATAGGGATGAGACCACATTATTTAAGAAAATGATAAATTGATGGCAAATCTAAAACATGTGGTTTCACTCCCTATATAGAACAGAAAATGTGGTCTCACCCTAAATAACATACAAAAAGCCTGGGCTGGGACGAGACCACAATATTTAGGAAAATGATAAATTCATGGAGAAGAAAAAAGCCTGTGCTGAAGGATTGTGGTCTTAATAATTTGGTCACCCATTAAAAAAACTTAAGTTGATCCCTATTATTAGCTCACCTGGGCCGAAGGCTCCAGGGGAGCTTATAGTATAGTGGGTCCTCCGTCGTCCGTCGTCCGCCCGTCCGTCCACACTTTTGAGCAGCTAAATCTCTGCAGGCTGATCTCAATCATTTCTCATCTGTAGCATGCCTCTGGTGGGGCATTGATGACATAAGCTTTTTTTTTTGAAATCGCATGAAAACTTTGGTTGCTATGGCAATCACAAGGTCCAATAGACTTACAATGGGAAAATGCTTGTCATCACCGTAGCCCCTTCAGTTTTGATTGGATCTTTCTGAAACTTATATATAAGGTGGCAGGGGGATAAAACCTCGGATGAGTTCGAAAACCGGCCAAGTCGGCCCATTTATCATAGAGTTACGTCCCTTTGATTGCTGAAAATGCTGATTTTTTACCTTGTCATCACCGTAGCCCCTTCAGTTTTGATCGGATCTTTCTGAAACTTATATGTAAGGTGGCTAGGCATTAAATCTCGGATGAGTTCGAAAACGGGCCAAGTCGGCTCATTTATCATAGAGTTACATCCCTTTGATTGCTGAAAATGCCGATTTTTGACCTTGTCATCACCGTAGCCCTTTCAGTTTTGATTGAATCTTTCTGAAACTTATAGTTAACGTGACTGGGGATAAAATCTCGGATGAGTTTGAAAAACCGGCCTAGTTGCCCCATTGACTATATAGTTATGTCCTTTGATGGCTGAAAATGTCGATTTTTGAACTTGTCATCACCGTAGCCCCTTCAGTTTCGATCGAATCTTTCTGAAACTTATATGTAAGGTGACTGGGGATAAAACCTAGGACGCGTTCGAATACCGGCCAAGTTGGCCCATTTATCATAGAGTTACGTCCCTTTGATTGCTGAAAATGCCAACTTTTTACCTTGTCATCACCGTAGCCCCTTCAGTTTTGATCGGATCTTTCTGAAACTTATTTGTAAGGTGGCTGGGGATAAAACCTCGGATGAGTTCGAAAACCGGCCAAGTCGCCCCATTTACTATATAGTCCTGTCCCTTTGATGGCTGAAAATGTTGATTTTTGACCTTTTCATCACCCTAGCCCCTTTAGTTTTGATAGGATCTTTCTGAAACTTATATGTAAGGTGACTGGGGATAAAACCTAGGATGAGTTCGAATACCGGCCAAGTTGGCCCATTTATCATAGATTTACGTCCCTTTGATTGTTGAAAATGCCGATTTTTAGCTCACCTGGGCCGAAGGCTCCAGGGGAGCTTATAGTATAGTGGGTCCTCCGTCGTCCGTCGTCCGTCCATCCGCACCAACGAAACGACATTTAGGGGGCAAAAAATTTGGACAGTTTGACACTTAAGTATAAATTCGTGAGTCCAAATGGGGTTTATTCCGTTATTTTGGTACTAAAGAGGCAAAAATTCGCTCTTAGGTGGCTTGCCGCTTAAGAGAATTTGCCGCTAAAGTAGTCAACATGCCGACGCCTAGCCACTTAAGTATCCGTTCGTGAGAATGTCCGTCCATCCGTCCGTCTGTCGTCCGTCCACACTTTTGAGCAGCTATATCTCTGCAGCCTGCAGGCTGATCTCAATCATTTCTCATCTGTAGCATGCCTCAGGTGGGGCATTGATGACATAAGCTTTTTTTGAAATCGCATGAAAACTTTGGTTGCTATGGTAATCACAAGGTCCCATAGACTTACAATGGGAAAATGCTTGTCATCACCGTAGCCCCTTCAGTTTTGATCGGATCTTTCTGAAACTTATATATAAGGTGGCTGGGGATAAAACCTCGGACGATTACAAAAAAAAAACGGCCAAGTCGGCCCATTTATCATAGAGTTACGTCCCTTTGATTGCTGAAAATGCTGATTTTCTACCTTGTCATCACCGTAGCCCCTTCAGTTTTGTTCGGATCTTTCTGAAACTTATATGCAAGGTGGCTGGGCATAAAATCTCTGATGAGTTCGAAAACGGGCCAAGTCGGCCCATATATCATAGAGTTACATCCCTTTGATTGCTGAAAATGCCGATTTTTGACCTTGTCATCACCGTAGCCCCTTCAGTTATGATCGGATCTTTCTGAAACTTATATGTAAGGTGGCTGGGGATTAAATCTCGGATGAGTTTGAAAATCGACCAAGTCGGCCCATTTATCGTAGAGTAACATCCCTTTGATTGCTGAAAATGCTGATTTTTGACCTTGTCATCACCGTAGCCCTTTCAGTTTTGATTGAATCTTTCTGAAACTTATATGTAACGTGGCTGGGGATAAAACCTCGAATGAGTTTGAAAATCCGGCCTAGTCGCCCCATTTACTATATAGTTATGTCCCTTTGATAGCTGAAAATGTCGATTTTTGACACCTTGTCATCACCGTAGCCCCTTCAGTTTTGATCGAATCTTTCTGAAACTTATATGTAAGGTGACTGGGGATAAAACCTAGGACGCGTTCGAATACCGGCCAAGTTGGCCCGTTTATCATAGAGTTACGTCCCTTTGATTGCTGAAAATGCCAATTTTTTACCTTGTCATCACCGTAGCCCCTTCAGTTTTGATCGGATCTTTCTGAAACTTATATGTAAGGTGGCTGGGGATAAAATCTTGGATCAGTTCGAAAACCGACCAAGTCGGCCATTTTATCGTAGAGTAACGTCCATTTGATTGCTGAAAAATGTTGATTTTTGACCTTGTCATCACCGTAGCCCTTTCAGTTTTGATCGAATCTTTGTGGAACTTTGTTGTAAGGTGGCTGGGGATAAAACCTTGGATGAGTTGGAAAACAGGCCAAGTCGCCCTATTTACTATATAGTTATGTCCCTTTGATGGCTGAAAATGTTGATTTTTGACCTTGTCATCACCGTAGCCCCTTCAGTTTTGATCGGATCTTTCTGAAACTTATATGTAAGGTGACTGGGGATAAAACTTGGACGAGTTTGAATACCAGCCAAGTTGGCCCATTTATCATAGATTTACGTCCCTTTGATTGTTGAAAATGCCGATTTTTGACCTTGCCATCACCATAGCCCCTTCAGTTTTGATCGGATCTTTCTGAAACTTATATGTAAGGTGGCTGGGGATAAATCTCGGACGAGTTCGAAAACAGGCCAAGTCAGCCCATTTATCGTAGACTTACCTCCCTTTGATGGCTGAAAATGTTGATTTTTGACCTTGTTATCACCGTAGCACCTTCAGTTTTGATCGGATTTTTCTGAAACTTATATATATGGTTGCTGGGGATGAAACCTCGGATGAGTTTGAAAACTGGCCAAGTCGGCCCATTTATCTTAAGAGTAACATCCCTTTGATTGCTTAGAATGCCAAATTTTGACCTTGATATCACCGTAGTCACTTCAGTTTTGATCGGATCTTTCTGAAACTTATATGTAAGGTGGCTGGGGATAAAACCTTGGATAAGTTTGAATATTGGCCAAGTCGGCACATTTATCATAGAGTTACGTGCCTTTGATTGCTTAAAAATGCCTATTTTCGACCGTGTTAGCCCTGCTGCCCCTTCAGTTTTGATCGGATCTTCACGAAACTTACAAACAAATAAATCGGGCAGAAAAGCTCAGAGGAGTTTGAAAACTCGTGAGGTTTACCTATTTGTCACAGAGTAACATCCCTTTGATTGCAGCAGTTAATTGCTTATTTTTGAACTTGTCATCACCATAGCCCCATCAGTTTATATCGGATCTTCTTAGCAAGTCAGGAATAAGAGCTTGAATGAGTTTGAAAACGTGTGAGGTCAGCCTATTTATCATAGAGTTACATTCTACTTGATTTGCAGAAATTGCTTACCCTGCCATCACCATGTCCTTCCATTAATCCTTCAGTAAAGGTTGGCACTTCCTGAAACTTTGAATCTGTTAGCTCAGGTGAGCGATACAGGACCAGCTTGCTCCTCTTGTTATTAGACACGCTACATACACGGAATTAATCTAAATTTGATAATGATTAGGGCCCAATTATTCTGTATGTTAATTAGGATATAACTGCGCATCCCTCTAAAATGAATCCAGAAATCCCATTGGTGGAAGCTAAAAATCTTGCTGTGCTTTAGAGTGCTTACAGCACCCTTCAAAAATTTATGAATGAATGGTCACGTTGTCTCTTTGATCCAAGTTAGTGGGCGCTTGCATGTTCGTAACGCCCAGAGAGCTAAATTTTGCATTAGATTGTAAAATGTAGACATTTTAAAAAATTTACCATCATCATCAGATGAACAGTATCTCTAGTTTAAGTATTTGGTTAAAGATAAATTAGAAATCACAATGAAATACAGTTGCCAAAACATGCAAAATAGAGAAAAACAGTTGCTACCCCCTTGCACTAGAAAGCAAAATGGCGGAGCAGAAGCGGACAAATTTCCATACCCTACCTCAGTCCATCCGATCATAGCCAACCATCCTTCTGCCTAGGCTATCATTTTTCTTTGTGATATTAGAGATGAGATATTGAAGTTTGTTTTAAGACCTTATTTGGTGTGATTCACCTTCTTATAAGGCAGGGGACCACATTTGACCTACAAATTAAACTTTTACCGTTTTTGGAAAGTGCAAAGTTTACCTCTTTCATGAATGGAACCTAGACACCGGCTTGCATCAGTGTTTCTTCTCCAATGTCTTTGGAACAACTGATATCCTAAAATGCACAGAATTATGCCTAAATAGCTGCATAAATAGCACTCTTATAATTTACACATGATAATAAAAAGTTTAGTCACAAAATATCTTTCAAGTTTGCCAAAAAGTTATCGCTTTCAGATTCAACTATGAAAGCTGAGCAAACCATATCTTTTTGAAAAGTGCAAAGTTTACCTCTTTCTCCCGATAGATCAGTTGGTAGAGTGTCCGCTCCGGGGAACGGGAGGTCACGGGTTCGATCCCGGGCCGCGACATACCAAAGTCGTTAAAAATGGTACTAGCTGCTCCTCGTTTGGCACTCAGATTTACGGGGTAGAGCTAGGACTGGTCGATCCAGTGTCAGGATAATGTGACTGGGTGTGGTATCATGTAATGTGTCTGGGACATGCTACTTCAGTGAGGCAGCACTATAAAAGTGAGCATTGAGCTCCCTGTCGCAACCAGACACCGTCGTGATATGACTGAAAAATTGTTGAAAGCGACGTTAAACCCGAATTCACACACACATTACCTCTTTCTGGAATTGAACCTAGACACTGGCTTTGTGGAATTTTGAGAATACTTGACGGTCACTGATGAGGCCTAAATGGCCGAAACTTGCTAGGCTGGCCCAGAAAACATGTACACTCCATATTTTACGGTTCTGTGGTGTATTCCTTGCTTTAAAAGGATAACCCTTTCTGGAATTTATTGGACGTCACTACAGCTGTTATCTGGGAATGTGTGGCGGCCGTAAGAAGTCTTCCTGCCCTACATCATAGTGTAATTTATATTTTATTGTCCTTTTGGATCATTGATTCCATTGTGGAATTTCGAAAATACTTGAGGGTCACTGATGAGGCCTAAATGGCCGAAACTTGCTAGTCTGAGCCAGAAAACATGTACACTCCATATTTTCCGGTTCTGTGGTGTATTCAATGCTTCCAAAGGATAACCCTTTCTAGAACTTATTCCATCAGCGTTTCTTCTCCAATGTCTTTGGAACAATTCTATACTAAAATGCACAGAACTATGCCTAAATAGCGCCAATTATTCATTTGTATGGCTATTTTCACAACTACACCCCATATTTGAAGTAAAAAATGGCATTTTTGATGCAATTTTGAAGACAAAACTGCCAAGAAAATGTTCATTAATGCCTTAATGGCATGAGAAAAATCTGAATATATCTATTTGAATCATTTTGACATGAATACAATAAATTAGAACGTATAACGGATGAGAAAACTTATCGGGATATTACAGCGGGCTGATTCTGAATGACAATTTCTAAGTTTTGCTTTGGTTTGATACATAGTCCTAGTACCGGCCCCGATAGCTCAGTTGGTAGAGTGTCCGCTCCGGGGGACGGCAGGTCACGGGTTCGATCCCGGGCCGCGACATACCAAAGTCGTTAAAAAACGGTACTAGCTGCTCCTCGCTTGACACTCAGATTTACGGGGCAGAGCTAGGACTTGTCGACCCAGTGTCAGGATAATGTGACTGGGTGTGGTATCATGTAATGTGTCTGGGACATGATACTTCAGTGAGGCAGCAATATAAAAGTGAGCATTGAGCTCCCTGTCGCAACCAGACACGGTCGTGATAGGACTGAAAAATTGTTGAAAGCGAAGTTAAAACCCGAATTCACCCCCCCCCCCACACACACACACATACACACACACATACACACACAGTCCTAGTGCAATGAAACCTTAGTATTATACTCCAACAATTCACACACACACACACACACACACACACACACACACACACACACAGAGTCCTAGTGCAATGAAACCTTAGTATTATATTCCAACAATTTAGAATTTTCCATTTCTGATTTTCACTCTTATGATAAAAAACAATTTTGGAAAGTGGTACGCTACTTTGTTAAAAATAATTCCAGCTCTGCTTCAACTCCACCTCTAAATTCATTCCCAGTTACTGGGCATAATGACTTTTGTTTTTCATCAGAAGATAAAGCAGAACTATTAAACGAATGTTTTACATCTATCTCCATAGTCATTGATGAAAACGTCAAATTTTTAATATAAATGCCAGATTCGGTTATCAAGCATCAAGGCCCCAGGGCCAGATGGTATTAGTTGAAAAATGCTAAAATCTGTAGCATAAGAAGTAGCTGTGCCTCTAGTTACACGCTTTATTAGATATTTCAGAGCTGGCAAGTTTGCATAGATCTATAAATATTCAAATGTTATACCTTTACCCAAAAAGGGAGCAAATTATGATCCTTCGACATTTCGACCTGTTTCGCTCTTAAGCAACGTTGGCCAACTACAAGAAATAATAGTTTTTAAACACATCTATAACTTTTTAAATGAAAATGATTTACTTAATAAATACCAATCTGATTTTTTACCCAACCATTCAACAACCTTTCAACTTATAGACATATATCATCACATCTGCAAACTTTTGATAATAACCAATTTTCTTGTATGGTTTTCTTAGACGTTTCTAAAAGTTTCGACAGAGTGTGGCATAAGGGTCTTGTTTTTAAATTAAAATAAAATGGCATTGACGCTGAAATATTGGAGTGGATTACTTACTACCTCAGTGGTAGGAAGCAAAAAGTCTTTATAAGAAACAGTTCTTCAACCTTAAGGTGTGTAAATGCCGGCGCTCCTCAAGGGTCTGTTCTAGGCCCTCCTTTATTTTTAGTCTACATTAATGATATATCTGATTCTATGCTTAGCCTTACTAGGTTATTTGCCGACGATACCTCCCTATTCTGCGCTGCAGCTACTCTAAATGGCATGGCGGGTATCATTAACCATGATTTGCGAATGTTAGTAAATTGGGCATCTCAGTTGTTGATAAAACTTAACCCATATAAAACAGAAGCAATGAATTTCACTTTAAAACCAATTGAATCACTACCTAATATAATATTTGATGGAACTCCCGTAAAATTTGTTACAAATCATAAACATTTAGATCTAACCTTCAGTAGTAACGGTAAATGGCATTCCCATATTGAGAATGTTAAAAACAGTGCATCAAAAGTTATTGGCATAATAACGAAACTGAAATATACATTTAGTCGTGTTGCATTAAACAAAATCTATTTATCGTACTTGTTGCCTATTATCGAATATTCATGTGTTGTATGGGATGGCTGTACTGTAGAGAATATTAACTCGCTTCAAACACTTCAGAATGAAGCTGCCCGCATAGTTACAGGCTTAACCAGATAAGTTTCTCTAGGCAATCTGGACAGAGAATGTGACTGGGTGTCACTTTTGGAACGTCGAAGATAGCAAAAACTTGTATTTATGTATAAAGTAATAAACGGGTTCCTTCCTACATATATATTCGATCTGTTCCTCCTTTAGTAGGAAAAGCAAATGCTTACACTCTCCGAAAGCAAGCAGATATTACCGCTCCTTTCTGCAGGACTGAAATCTTTCGCAAATCTTGCATTCCATCCTCAATTTTAGCATGGAATTCTCTTGACGTAGAATTACATAATTTACCGTCTCATTTAAGTTTTAATTATCAATTGAAAAGGCATCAAAACAACTCGAAAGTCCCATTACATTATAGAAATAGTAACAGATATGTGTCTGCTTTACACGCAAGAATTAGAAATAATTGTAGTAATTTACGTCTTGACTTATATATAAATCACTTAACACCTAGTTCCACTTGTAGCTGCTCTGATTTTTTCGCTGTTCACATTACACTAAAGAAAGAGTAATAATTTTCAAATCAACCATAGCTTTGCATCCACGGAATATTACTATTCTTTTATTTGGTGATGTTAGTCTGTCGATAGAAGATAACACTTTCATCTTTACAGCCGTACAAACATTTATTAAGGATACTAAAAGTTTCGACAACTAGGCTGCTGCTCACTTAGGCCAGCATGACATTTCATTCCATTTTCATTTCATTATTTTATCACACTGTTTTTCTTTTAATTAATTATTCATTATCATACATCTTATACATTTTTTCTCATCATTTTTTTTTCTCATCATCTTTGGAAAATGTGATATATGCTTATTTGTTATATCACTCATTATGAAGTATTCCAAATGTCTCTGTATTTGCCACTATCATGTGCATGTATATTACTGTAATACTGTTTCGTAGGGGAGGGCCGTAACTAATGTTCGCAGAACTTGTGGCCCGACCCTATTGCTTGCTTTATGATGCAATAATATATGTTTATACAAAAAAATATTCCAGATGAAGTAGATTCTTTGTTGTGTTTCTGCAAATGCAAGTACTGCAAGCCTTATCCATCACATCAAGAAAAACTGACTTATATGGCTTTAAAGTTAAGTCACAAAGAATTATGCATCAAAAGAAATGCCAAATAGAAATTTAGGTCATATCTAATAATTAGCTCATACATAATAAAAGTTCAGTCACAAAGAATCTTTTAAGTTTGCGAAAAAGGTATCGCTTTCATATTCAACTATGAAAGTCGAGCAAACCATATGTTTTGTGCCCCGGAGTAGGGCATATAGTTTTTGCACTGTCCGTTTGTTTGTTTGTTTGTTTGTAAGTCCGCACTTTTTTGTGATGCAAACTACTTCCACATTTCTCCACCGATTGAGCTGAAACTTTGCACATGCATTCCTGGTTAACTGATGGGGTGCCTAGCACAACTTTCACTTTGGTCCCCACATTGACATCGGAGTTATGGCCCTTTTTCTAGAAAATGCGTTAAAAAATCTTGTGATGCGAACTTCTTCCACATTTCTTCACCGATTGAGCTAAAACGTTGCACATGCATTCCGGGTAGCCTAACACAATTTTCACGTTGGTCCTCTCATTTACATCGGATTTATGGCCCCTTATTTTCTAGACAATGCGCTAAAACCCTTGAGATGCAAATTTTTTCCACATTCCTTCACCGACTGAGCTGAAACTTCGCACATGCATTCCTTGTGAGGTGCAGGGGTGCCTCACACAATTTTCACATTGGTCCTATCATTTACGTCGGAGTTAATGCCCTTTATTTGCTAAAAAAAAGCAATGCGCTAAAAACCTTGTGATGCAAACTTCTTCCACATTTCTTCACAGATTGAGCTGAAACTTTGCACAAGCAGTCCTTGTGAGGTGCAGGGGTGCCTAACACAATTTTTCACATTGGTCTTATTATTTACGTCGAAGTTACGGCCCTTTATTTTCTAAAATATGCGCTAAAAAGCTTGTGATGCAAACTTCTTCCACATTTCTTCACCGATTGAGTTGAAACTTTGCACATGCATTCCTTTTGAAGTACCGGGGTGCCTAACACCATTTTCCTATCATTTCTTCACCGATTGAGCTAAAACGTTGCACATGCATTCCTTGTGAAGTTCCGGGTAGCCTAACACAATTTTCACGTTGGTCCTCTCATTTACATCGGATTTATGGCCCCTTATTTTCTAGACAATGCGCTAAAACCCTTGAGATGCAATTTTTTTCCACATTTCTTCACCGACTGAGCTGAAACTTCGCACGTGCATTCCTAGTGAGGTGCAGGGGTGCCTCACACAATTTTCACATTGGTCCTATCATTTACGTCGGAGTTAATACCCATTATTTGCTAAAAAAAAATGCAATGCGCTAAAAGTCTTGTGATGCAAACTTCTTCCACATTTCTTCACAGATTGAGCTGAAACTTTGCACACGCATTCATTGTGAGGTGCAGGGGTGCCTAACACAATTTTCTCATTGGTCCTATCATTTACGTCGTAGTTACGGCCCTATATTTTCTAAAATATGCGCTAAAAAGCTTGTGATGCAAACTTCTTCCACATTTCTTCACCGATTGAGTTGAAACTTTGCACATGCATTCCTTTTGAAGTGCCGGGGTGCCTAACACCATTTTCACGTTGGTCCTATCATTTATTTCGGAGTTATGGCCCTTTAGTTTCTAAAATAAGCTAAAAATCCTTGTTTGTTTTTTTTTTTTTAACTTTAACCTTGGCCATAACTTTCGATTGATATGTGATAGCGGTTTCATATTTCAAATATGCATTCCTTGTCACAAGACCTTTATAGTGCTAACATAATTTATGAACCCGTGACCTTGACCTTGACATTTGACCTACTTTTTAAAAACTTTAACCTTGGGCATAACTTTCAATTGGTAAGTGGTAGGGCTTTCATATTTCACATGTGCATTCCTTGTCTTAAGACCTTTTTAATGGTACCATTAATTTTTACCTTGTGACCTTGTCCTTTGACCAAGTTTCTAAAAACTTTAACATAGTCCATAACTTTCTATTGGTAAGTGAGAGGGCTTTCATATTTCACATGTGCATGCTTTTTACAAGACCTGCCTAGTTGTACCATAATTTTTTACCTCGTGAACTTGACTTTTGACCTACTTTTTAAAAACTTTTACTTTGGCCAAAACTTTCGATTCGTTAGTGGTATGGCTTTCACATTTCACAGGTGCATTGCTTATCAAAAGACCTTTCTAGCGGTACTATAATTTTTTTCCTCCTGACCTTGACCTTGGCATTTGAACTACTTTTTAAAAACTTTAACATTAGCCATAACTTTTGATTGGTAAGTGATATGGCTTTCATATTTCACATGTGTATTCTTTGTCACATGGCATTTCCAACGATCCCATATTTCTTTAACTTGTGACCTTGTCCTACTTTTTTATGACTTGAACATTGGCCATACATATCGATTGCTTAGTGATACTTCTTTCATATTTAACATGCGCTGTCCGGGGGCATCAGTGTTTCACAAACACATCTTGTTAAAAAGTGTAAAGTTTATCTCTTTCTGGAAAGGAATCTAGACACTGGCTTGCATCAGTGTTTTTCTTCTCCAATGTCTTTGGAACAATTCTATTCTAAAATGCACAGAAATATGCCTAAATAGCACCAATACTCATTTGTATGGCTATTTTCATACCTACACCCCACATTTAAAGTAAAAAATAACATTTTTGAGGACATTTTGAAGACAAAACTGCCAATAAAATGTTTATAAATGTCTTAATACCACGAGAAATAGCTGAATAAATCTGTTTACAACCTTTTGACATGAATACAATAAATTAGAACATATAACGATAACGGATGAGAAAACGTATCAGGATATTGCAGCGGGCTGTTCCGGAGATATAATTTCTAAGTTTTGCTTTTGTTTGAGACATAGTCCTAGTGGCATGAAACCTTACTCTTATATTGCAGATGAAGTAGATTCTTTCTTGTGGCTCTGCAAATACAATTGCTGTAGGTCTTTTTCCAAACACATCAACAAAAACTCATTTACACGCCTTTAAAGTACACCCCCTCCCCAGAACATAGATCAGAGGCAAAAACTTGTCAAATACACCCAGTTAGACCGAAATTAGCACTACCATCAAATTTTTACATTATCCGTGGCAAAATACATGCCACGAAAACATTTTATGAAACAGAATTGGATAGAACTACAAACGTATGTAAATAGTATGTAATATCTGAAAACAATACAGTGCTGCTGACATTTCTATCTTTGCTTTTGGGAGCTTACCTCTAAATATTTCCATAGGCGACTTACCTGCACCCACAAAAATTACACATACACATTTTTTGTATTATTTTCACACCTACACCCCTTATTTAAAGTAAAAAATGACATTTTTGAGGATATGTTGAAGACAAACCTGCCAGGAAAATGTTTATAAATGCCTTAATGCCATAAGAAATATCTGAATATATGTGTTGGAATCCTTTTGACATGAACACAATAAATTAATATATATAACGGGTGAGAAAACTTATCGGAATATTGCGGCGGGCTGTTTCTGATAGACGATTTTTACGTTTTCCTTTCAGGGTTTGCAAAATGCCGGCAAATATGAGTATTTTCCTGGCCGATGGCATTTACCGGTAAATACCGGCAAATACTGGAAAATGCCGGCAAATACCAGAAAATTGCATTTTCCAGCCCGGAATTAAAACAGAACCATATACTCAGCAGTGATATATGGGTATTTTAAATAAAACAGGTTACCTTATACTTAACTCTGGTATCTGTTTATTTGCTATGCCCCCGCCTATTCGGAGAATGGCGGAAGGGCATTAAGTTTAAACCCTGTCCGTCCGGCCGTTTGTCCGCACCAACAAATGTATAGTTAGGTGGCTATGTAAATGGACATAATCAATGTAAATAAAAATCAAAAATGAGTTCCTTTAAGAGCAATGAAACCATTCATAAGAAAGAAGATGGGTCAAATTACGTAGTTTCGGCTAATAAAGCCTCATCAGCGACCCTGCAACGATCCGGCATCTGTAAGTCTATGGGATTTATTCCGTTAGATACCGAAAAAACTTCTTTTCAGTGGCCAAAAGGAGCCACTTAAGTATCAATCCTGCCAAAAATAGCCACATAAGTATACATCCGTGAGAACGTCCGTGTTCGGGCCATAACTCCGAAACCGTATGGAATATATTCATGAAACTTCACAGGTGCATATATCACACTGAGTCGATGTGTTATGAACAAAGAAGACAACTCTTGCATTTTTGGTTTTTGGGTTATCTGCCCTTGACTTAGTATCATATAGTAAACCGTGTCCGGGCCATAACTCCTAAACCATATGGAATATATTCATGAAACTTTACAGGTGCATTCATCACACTGAGACGATGTGTCATGAACAAGGAAGACAACTCTTGCATTTTTGGTTTTTGGATTATCTGCCCTTGATGCATATATATTTTATGATTGATTTGAAGTACGTTTGTAATATTTTTTATGAATGGCATTTGGCGGGGGCATCCGTGTCCTATGGACTCTTTTTCTAGTTACTATTTAAATTAATTATAAAAATGTAATTAATAAAAAGGCCTATTTTGAACCTGCCACAGTAATCATCTGTTTACTGTGACCTTGACTAATTGTTTAAAGTCATATAAAACATGACATCCTTTAGTCCATCCTTGCCCCTGGTTATCCTGTGCTCACTTGAATAAACACGGTCTTGAGAGTTGTTGTGTTAGTAATTTAGTCAGTTTCCAGGACATTTGCCCCCCCCCCCCCCAGGACATTTGCCACACCCCCTCCCCATGGAAAAATGTATTAACGGACTTCTTTCGCTCCCCCAGTTGAAACTACCGGCATACCAGAAAGGGACAATTGCCCCCCAGATTCAAACTGGCCATAATCCAAGAAGAAAAATCAGTTTATTCATTTATACTTATTGAAAAAAAAATGTTATCAGCAGTTCGTTTGACTCCAGCTATATATATTATAAAGTACAAGTACTAGGAAGAGAAGATCTAAAGTGCTAGTGCCTCAGGTTTTAGAGGTGCCATTATAACACAGAGATGTGTTGTCGCAATGGATGCAATAGAATTTGCAATGTTTATTATTTTACTTTTTTGGCACAAAATATACATGTAGGTTGTGGTTAGTCCTGGAGGTAGTTCTAACTATGTTTACGAGCAAAAATATGGAAAATATAGAAAATAAATTCACCAACATTACCATGATTACTGTCAGTGCTTACGCTAGTCAGTATATACATTTCTAATGCCATAAGCACGTTTTTGTGAAGTAGATAAAATTCAAGGGACTTAGTGAAGCCTACAAAGATTTTTTATTAAACAGGTACGTGAATAATTAATTTCTAACAATTACGTCTATTTAAATGGAATTCAATCAGGTCAAGTCAGGGTGAATTTATTTAGGTACAAAAATATTAAATGTCCAATGCCCTCAGCCCGATTGACAGTGCTGCTGACATTTCTACCTTTGCTATTGGGAGTTTATCACTAAATATTTCCATAGGCGACTTAACTGCACCCACAAAAACTACACATACAATTTTTTGGCTAGTTTCACACTACATCCCAATTTACAGTAAAAATGACGTTTTTGAGGGCATTTTGAAAAAAAAAACTGCCAAGAACATGTTTATAAATGTCAACCGTGATTGGGTTAACTACCATGCATGCAGTCTATCGTATAACATTCATGTTGTACCCAATCATTTTATATCGAAGAATGATTTTACGGAATTTGGTGCTAAAAGTCATTGCGGTTATATATTTTTCTGAATTTGCATACTAAGTCACCATAAAATTCGGGTTCCGATAGACCTTGTTGAAGAAGAGATTTAAGTCCAATATTGAATTTTGAAATTAAATCAAAATGACGTCTATAAAATTTTTAAAAGGATTTGCGTAGTTTATGGTACCGATAACCCTGATTAAGAAGTTTAGCCGTTAACAATTTATTACGTGTGTTGAACTCAGTTACATGACTACACACTCTGGCAAATCGAATTAATTGCGAAATATAAACGCCATAGGATGGCGAACGAGGATCATAACCATCAAAAAAGGAAAATTTACAATCTCAGAATCAAAAACATCGCGTTTATCATAAATTTTGCACGAAACAAACCCATCTACAATAGATATATGTAAATCCAAAAACGGGGCCTCGGTATCAGAATAATTTGCTTTAGTTAACTGATTTTTTTTTTTTGGGGGGGGGAGGTAAATTTGACTGATCAAACCATCGAAATAGGTATTATAAATATTTAATAAATCATCCAAGTATCTATAAGTGGAGCTAAAAACCTTCAATGATTTCAGACTTTTTTTCACCTGAAAGGGACATCATGCAGTCTCTCTCATAACAAAACAAAACGAAATCAGACACGAGTGGTGAGCAATTAGTATCCATCGGAATACCTACAATTTATCTAAATAACTAAGTACCAAATCGTATGTAAATATTGTCAAGTAGAAAGGCGAGAGCTTCACACAAAATTCTGACATGACCATAAAGTATGATTTTTATGCTCTTCAGAAGTGAAAAAAGCATTTCTTACATTACATGCAAGATAAAGGGAGTTTACCCTATGAAATGTCCGTTCGATAAAATCATTAAGTTTTTCTTTTATAAGATTATGAGGAAGTGTAATGTAAAGGGTAGAAAAATCATAAGTAGACAGACTTGAAGCACGAAACAGCCTGGATTTCAATTTATTTAAAACTTCATTACAATTTTTATAGACCAAAACAGATTTCTATCTGATCTTTCGAAGTCTTTGTCGCAATACTTTTTGATGGCAGTCAAACATGAAGTAAATAATTTGGAGAGTTCAGTGGTGGTACAAGCGCTTGAAATTGCTAGTAATCATGCTTTGTATGGTCTTTTATTAAGTTTTTGAACCCGGCACCTTCCAAAATTTACTGCAATGCTACCTATACCAAACTCTTATTTTCTTGATGATGCATCAAAAGAAGTGCATAATAGAAATTTAGGACATATCTTGCAGCGGACTATTTCGGAGAGACAATTTTAAAGTTTTGTTTTGGTTTAAGACACGGTCTTAGTACCATGAAGCCTTACTCTGATATTCCTGATGAAGTGTTTGTGCAAATATAATTACTGCAAGTCTCCTTTCCAAACAGATCAATAAAAACTATTTAACATGAGTTTAACTCCCCCCACACCTACACACACTCCTCCCAAGAACATAGATCAGAGGCAAAAACTAATCAAATACACCCAGTTAGACCTACATTATGTGATTTTGCCGGACAAATTTACTTCAAATCTGGACCCCCAAAATGTTAAAGATTAAAAATCTTTGTAATAATCCTTAAGAATGGAGCTTACAATTTCATTTGATACTAATCTAAGTAGATTCTGACCACCCTAAATTGAGATATTAGGGATAACACACCACTACCCCAAACATTCAGGACACAATCAGGGAATTTTCCGGACAGGTAACTTTAAAAAATGTATTTTAATATAATGTTTTAGATCGGAGCTTAAAATTCTATTTGATACTAATTTCATTAATTTCTGACCATCAGAAGTGGAGATATTAGGGATAACGCAGCGCTACCCCACATTTCCTGGACTTTTCCCGGACAATTCCCGGACATTTCCATGATAATTCCCGGACATTCAGTGTGCACACCAGTTAGACCTAAATAAGCACTACCATCACAATTTTACAGTATCTAAAAACATGGCTGGAATATAGACTTATGTAACAGAATTGGATGGAACCTACAAATGTGCGGAAATAGTATGTAATGATTGAAAAGAGGACAATCCTGCTGACATTACTACATTTGCTACACCCAAACCCTAATTTCTTTGTGATGCATCAAAATAATTGCTAAATAGAAATTTAGGTCATATCTAATAATTTATTCGTGCATAATAAAAGTTCAGTCACAAAGAATCTGTCAAATTTGCAAAAAAGTTATCGCTTTCAGTTTCAACAATAAAAACCATGTTTTTGAAAAGCGCAGTTTTCCTATTTCTGGATTCCGATACAAAAAAATCCTTTGCATTCCATTCGCAGAGTATATTTGGAATATGTTCCAATGAAATAACCGGTTGCATACCCTTCGCAAGTGCTTTGCAACAGATTGGTGCAAACATTTTGCAAGCATATCTGTGCCACTACAAAGAGATCGCAAATACAAAATGCTTTTTAGCACAATGTAAAGGTTTCGAAACCAGTATATCTGACATTTTTTATACTGCAAAGCTTTGCAAACAGTGACTTAAACTCATTTGATTAAATTAATTAACAGGCTTACCTCAGTAACAGTCTTCAAACATCAACTCCGATTTTTATTCAGGTGCAAAACATATCAAGAAAATCTGATTTACATGGCTTTAAATTTCAGTCACAAAGAATGATGCATCAAAAGAATTGCCAAACAGAAATTTAGGTCATATCTAATAATTTACTTATCATAATAAAAGTTCAGTCACAAAGAATCTTTCAAGTTTGCGAAAACGTTATCGCTTTCATATTCAACTATGAAAGCCGAGCAAACCAAATGTTTTTGAGAAGTGCAAAGTTTACCTCTTTCTGGAATGTAACCTAGACACCGGCTTGCACCAGTGTTTCATTTCCAATGTCTTTGGAACAATTCTATCCTAAAATGCACAGAATTATGCCTATATAGCACCAATACTCATTTTAATGGCTATTTTCACACATACCCCCTATTTAAACTAAAAAAAAATTAGGATATTTTGGAGACAAAACTGCCAAGAAAATGTTTATTAATGCCTTTATGCCATGATTAATAGCTGAATTCATCTGTTCACAACCTTTTGACATGAATACAATAAATAAGAACATATAACGGATGAGAAATATTAACGGGATATTGCAGCGGGCTGTTTAAGAGAGACGATCTTTAAGTTTTGATTTAATTTGAGACATAGTCCGAGTGCCCTGAAACCTTACTCTTGTATTCAAGATGATTTCGAGTAGATACTTTCTTGTGTTTCTGCAAATGCAATTACTGCAAGTCTTCTTTCCCAACACACATGTATGTATCGACTGAAACAGGACAGCGCTGCTGACATTTCTACCTTTGCTATTGGGAGCTTACCACTAAATATTTCCATAGACGACTTACCTGCGCCAACAAAAACTGCATATAATAAACTTTTGAAAACTTGCTTGTTTATAGAACCATCCTAGCCGAACAAGTTAATGAGAAAAAATGAGAAAAATCAACATGTTGTACTGCTCCTTTTCAAGTTACAGTCAACCATGTTTTTTTTTTACCTACTGGAACGGAGTAAATACAAAAGACATTTTTAAAGGAGGGTTGACCATATAAAATCAGCAACCATTTCTTTGAACTTGCAGATATATTTATAAAACATGCCTCATTTTAGTCCCTTATACTTGTCACTTTCTCACATTGAAATAAAACATTAGAGATATATCGAATGGAAGCAAGTCTGGTATTTAGAACGCAGCTAAAAGCTCGGTCCAAAAGTGATAAAACCCGGCGCCCCCCAGTATCTAGTGCAATGCTACCAATAACAAACCCATAATTTTTATTATGATGCATCAAAAGAACTGCCAAATATAAATTTAGGTCATATCTAATAAATTTACTCACACATAATAAAAGTTCAGTCACAAAGATGCGAAAAAGTTAGTACTTTCAGATTCAACTATGAAAGCTGAGTTAACCATATGTTTTTGAAAAATGCAAAGTTGACCTCTCTCTTGAATGGAACCTAGACACTGGCTAGCATCAGTGTTTCTCCTCCAATGTCTTTGGAATAATTATATCGTGAAATGCACAGAATTATGCCTAAGGAGGACCAATACTCATTTTCATGGCTATTTTCACATCCACAACCCACATTTAATGTAAAAGATTATATTTGTGAGGATATTTTGAAGACAAAACTGCCAAGAAAATGTTTATAAATGCCCAAATGCCATGAGAAACAGCTGAATTTATCTCTTCAAATATTTTGATATGAATACAATAAATTAGAACATATAAGGGATGAGAAAACTTATCGGGATATTGCAGCGGGCTATTTAGGAGAGACGATTATTAAGTTTTGCTTTGGTAGGAGACATAGTCCTAGTGCCATGAAACCTTATACTAATATTCCAGATGAAGTAGATTTTTTCTTGTGTTTCTGCAAATGCAGTTACTGCAAGTCTTCTTTCCAAACACATCGATAAAACTGATTTACATGGCTTTAAAGTACACCCCGCTCCCAAGAACAAAGATCAGAGGCAAAAACTCATCAAATACCCCCAGTTAGACCTAAATAAGCACTACCATCACATTTTTACATTATCCATGGCAAAATAGCGAACATTAATGACAGATATGGTCTGTTGAAAACGGTCTAAAAAGTAGAAGTAAAACAAAGATCAGGAATCGATACAATTAACTTACTCCACCCACCAAAGACACCAAAGGGAACGAAAAACAAACATTAAGCGACCAGACCATAATGGAAACCTAAACAAAGGAAGGCCATAAGGACAGTTACTTTCCCACAAAATGGCCATATGGCCATCAAAAATAAAAAGACACAAGTGATACACACAGTAAGTAACAAACAACAACATAAATAAACCGCCACAGAAGAACCGCCATGGAACGGTCAGTGGAAAGATTTCCACTGGGGGGCTTAAATCGATTTTACGTGGCCACAATCCTCGCCATTACTTCGGTTACGATTTATACAAATAATTTGTTCAGTCCACATGAAGGCCTCCTAACTCATCCTAAGTCTGGTATTTAGAACGCAACCAAACGCTCGGTCCAAAAGTGATAAAACCCGGCACCTCCCAATATCAAGTACAAGGCTACCAATACCGAACTCTTTTTTTTTTCTTTATGACGTATTAAAAGAATTGCCAAATAGAAATTAGGTCATATATGGTAATTTATAGGGGGGGGGGGGGCTTTATGTGGCCACAATCCTCGCCCTTACTTCCGTCGCGATTTAGACAAATACTTTGCTCAGTCCGCATGAAGGCCTCCTAACTCATCAGTGCAACATCTCCGTGAACACAAATAATCAAAGAACCATAGAGGTGATACAATGGTGAGGGCTCGACAGCAAGAAACCACTGAAATGCTGGAGCAAAGAAAACCAACAGTTAGACCCGGAAGGGCCCGACCAGACTGGTCTCTTTTATCGGAATAAATAGCAATGAATTATATAGAAAATAATTTGGGAATGTTAAAACCGGTCTTAATAGTGGCATGGTCCTAATATAGGGGTGGTCTTTAAGCGGAATTCTACTGTAGTATGTAATGACCGAAAACAGGACAGTGCTGCTGACATTTCTACCTTTGCTATAGACCACTAAATATGTTTCATAGGCGACAATAGTAACCTTTTACCTGCTCCAACAAAAACAACACATTCAAAACTTTTCAAACCTTACTTGTTAATAGAGCCATCCAAGCCCAACCAGTTAATGAGACAAAAAACATGTTGATCTGCTTACCTACTAGAACGGAGACTCAGAATTGTTTACCAGTGGATGGGTAGGTGGGAATGGATGGGTGGGGTAGGTTGGGGAAGGGTAAATAAAACCAACATTTTTAAAGGAGGGGTGACCATATAAAATCAGCAACAATTTCTTTGAGCTTGCAGATATATTTATAAAAACATGCATCATGTTAGTCCCTTATACCTATCATTTTCTCACATTGAAATAAAACATTGGATTTATACCCCAGGAAGCAAGTCTGGTATTAAGAAGGCAACTAAAAGCTCGATCAAAAATGATAAAATAGAAGTACAGGCAATGATCAGGAATTGATACAATCAACCCAAGGCTCCCATCAGAGACACCAAAGGGTAAGAAACACAAACATGCGACAACAGACCTAATAGAAAAAAACCATTAGCGGAAAGCCAAAAGGACAGTACTTTCCCACAAAATGGCCAATAGGCTATCCAAAATAAAATTGCACAAGCGACACAACACCGAAAGACAAACCATAACAAAAATAAATCGCGACAGAAGAACCGCCTTGGAACGGTCAGCGGAAACGAATTCCACTGGGGTGCTTAAATCGATTTTACGTGGCCACAATCCTCGCCCTTATTTCCATCGCGATTTAGACAAATACTTTGTTCAGTCCACATGAAGGCCCCCTAACTCATCAGTGCAACATCTCCGTGAATACAAATAATCAAACAACCCCAGAGCTGAACCAACGGTCAGGACTCGAAAGCAAAAAACCACTGAAATGCTGGAGCAAAAGAAAACCAAGTTAGACTCCGATGGGCCCGACCAGAGATACAGCATCAGGCATCAGCCAACATTACCTTGAATTAGATCTCTCTAATTCTCAATAGGCCTTTACACAGGAACCGTAAAAGCAGCTGAGACCTGACCCACGGGCGTGCAATTAAAAAGGGAAGCAAAGTTGTCAACCGTGATTGGGTTAACTACCATGCATGCAATCTATCGTATAACATTTATGTTGTACCCAATCATTTTATATCGAAGAATGATTTTACGGAATTTGGTGCCAAAAGTCATTGCGTTATATATTTTTCTGAATTTGCATACTAAGTCACCAGAAAATTCGGGTTCCGATAGACATTGTTGAAGAAGAGATTTAAGTCCAATATTGAATTTTGAAATTAAATCAGAATGACGTCTATAAAATTTTTAAAAGGATTTGCGTAGTTTATGGTACCGATAACCCTGATTAAGAAGTTTAGCCGTTAACAATTTATTACGTGTGTTGAACTCAGTTACATGACTACACACTCTGGCAAATCGAATTAATTGCGAACTATAAACGCCATAGGATGGCGAACGAGGATCATAACCATCAAAAAAGGAAAATTTACAATCTCAGAATCAAACACATCGCGTTTATCATAAATTTTGCACGAAACAAACCCATCTACAATAGATAGATGTAAATCCAAAAACCGGCCTCGGTATCAGATGAATTTGCTTTAGTTAACTGAATTTCTGGGGGGGGGGGGGGGGGGGGGGGGGTCAAACTGATCAAACCATCGAAATAGGTATTATAAATATTTAATAACTCATCCAAGTATCTATAAGTGGAGCTAAAAACCTTCAATGATTTCAGACTCTTTTTCACCTGAAAGGGACATCATGAAGTCTCTCTCATAACAAAACAAAAAGAAATCAGCCACGAGTGGTGCGCAATTAGTATCCATCGGAATACCCACAATTTGTCTAAATAACTAAGTACCAAATCGTATGTAAATATTGTCAAGTAGAAAGGCGAGAGCTTCACAAAAAATTCTGACATGACCATAGATAAAAATCAAAAATGAGTTCCTTTAAGTATGATTTTTATGCTCTTCAGAAGTGAAAAAAGCATTTCTTACATTACATGCAAGATAAAGGGAGTTTTCCCTATGAAATGTCCGTTCGATAAAATCATTAAGTTTTTCTTTTATAAGATTATGAGGAAGAGAAGTGTAAAGGGTAGAAAAATCATAAGTAGACAGACTTGAAGCCCGAAACAGCCTGGATTTCAATTCATTTAAAACTTCATTACAATTTTTATAGACCAAAACAGATTTCTATCTGATCTTTCGAAGACTTTGTCGCAATACTTTTTGATGCAGTCAAACATGAAGTTAATAATTTGGAGAGTTCAGTGGTGGTACAAGCGCTTGAATTTGCTAGTAATCGTGCTTTGTATGGTCTTTTATTAAGTTTATGAACCCGGCACCTTCCAATATTTACTGCAATGCTACCTATACCAAACTCTTATTTTCTTGATGATGCATCAAAAGAAGTGCATAATAGAAATTTAGGACATATCTTGCAGCGGACTGTTTCGGAGAGACAATTTTAAAGTTTTGTTTTGGTTTAAGACACGTTCTTAGTACCATGAAGCCTTACTCTGACATTCCTGATGAAGTGTTTGTGCAAATAAGTACTGCAAGTCTCCTTTCCAAACAGATCAATAAAAACTGTTTAACATGAGTTTAACTCCCCCCCCCCCCCCCCCACCTACACACACTCCTCCCAAGAACATAGATCAGAGGCAAAAACTAATCAAATACACCCAGTTAGACCTAATTATGGAATTTTGCCGGACAAATTTACTTCAAATCTGGACCCCAAAAATGTTAAAGATTAAAAATATTTTAATAATCCTTAAGCATGGAGCTTACAATTTCATTTGATACTAATCGTAGTAGATTCTGATCACTCAAAATTGAGATATTAGGGATAACACACCACTACCCCCAACATTCAGGACACACTCAGGGAATTTTCCGGACAAGTAACTTTAAAAATGTATTTTAATATAATGATTTAGATCGGAGCTTAAAATTTTATTTGATACCAATTTCATTAATTTCTGACCATCAGAAGTGGAGGTATTAGGGATAACGCAGCGCTACCCCACATTTCCCGGACAATTCCCGGACATTTCCATGATAATTCCCGGACATTCGGTGTGCACCCCAGTTAGACCTAAATAAGCACTACCATCACAATTTTACTTTATCTATGGCAAAAAACATGCCATGAATATACACTTATGGAACAGAATTGGATGGAACCTACAAATGTGCGGAAATAGTATGTAATGATTGAAAAGAGGACAATCCTGCTGACATTACTACTTTTGCTACACCCAAACCCTAATTTCTTTGTGATGCATCAAAATAATTGCTAAATAGAAATTTAGGTCATATCTAATAATTTATTCGTGCATAATAAAAGTTCAGTCACAAAGAATCTGTCAAATTTGCAAAAAAGTTATCGCTTTCAGTTTCAACAATAAAACCATGTTTTTGAAAAGCGCAGTTTTCCTATTTCTGGAATCCGATACAAAAAAATCCTTTGCATTCCATTCGCAGAGTATATTTGGAATATGTTCCAATGAAATAACCGGTTGCATACCCTTCGCAAGTGCTTTGCAACAGATTGGTGCAAACATTTTGCAAGCATTTCTGTGCCACTACAAAGAGATCGCAAATACAAAACGCTTTTAGCACAATGTAAAGGTTTCGAAACCAGTATATCTGACATTTTTTATACTGCAAAGCTTTGCAAACAGTGACTTAAACTCATTTGATTAAATTATTTAACAGGCTTACCTCAGTAGCAGTCTTCAAACAGTTTGCAAACATCAACTCTTATTTTTATTCAGGTGAAAAGCTTTTGCAAATAGTTACTTTGAAAGTATTTCTTGCAAGTGTAATGGCAAATGTTTTGCTTTCATTTTAATAGTATATATTTCATAAGTTCTGTGGAATTAAATGAAAAACATATTTAAATAAGTTCTGTGGATTTAAATGCAAAACAGGGATTCAAAATGTTATCTTTGTGGGACTTTTACCCGATATTGAGATGAAATAACTTCTTAAGCCCTGTCGCCTAATGAAACCAATAGGGTTTTTTTATAATCGTGGACGGACCGACTCACACCGCTTTGCCTGGGCAGGCTTAGATCCTCTATGCTGTTTACCAGTACTCGTGTGCGGGTCGGTTTCAGCTCTGCATGGAAGCATCATGCAGCCCATCTGTTTCTTCATCTGCATATCGGGCATTACAATCCACCTTTTATAACGATAAAATGTAAAACAAATTTAATAACCTCACCTTTTATAACCAGAATGATATTTTTATTTTTTGGTTGTTTGTCAATCTATGCAAAGAACAACTCAGGGTCATCAATTGAGAAAATTATGTAGTTCTTAACCAATAAATGCTGCATGCCATGATTTGATGACTTCAGAAGTTATTTTAAACATTTTGGAAAGTTGATTTTAAAAATCAAGTTTCTATGTCAACACATTTCTACTTCCGGTACTGGACCGCGTTACTCCACTTCCGCTCTTCGTTCGCTGCATAAAATAGTCCAAAATGAACACTGGAAAATTAATTTTGCAGGCACGTCTTTTAAAATATTTCAGTTTTCGGGACTTTATACGGATTGAATATAAATTGGCACAAAAAGACGAATTCTGAAAAGAAAACAGTACTCTGGGGTTAGTTTCGTACGCGCTTTCCGATGATATTTATGTTTTACTCTTTCATCCCTGAGTTTCTAAAATGAACTCTTCTCGCTTTAAAGATATTCTTATAGAAAGGGATTTCTGATTAGTTCACTGACTTGATGACCGACAGTGTACATGTAGATTCCGCCGAGACGTTCTAGCTACGTGCCGTCTTATCAGAATCTAAAAGGTTTATATAGATACAGTGTATTTCTACCTCGGCCTCTGCACCGGTCTACAGGGTTAAAAGGGTTAGCTTATCATCGACCAACTAAATAACCCTTTACTGACCTACAATTCGCCTGCTTTCGAGAGCTCTGATTAAAAAACACGTGTTGTAAGCTGTGAGTTTTAAATCAAGTTCCGTACTTTAGCAAATAGTAAAGATACCGATCAGACGCAACATTCTGTTGCCTCTAATCTATCTTAACTGTTTCAGAATGTCCCTGAATTGAAACAATTAATTGGCATTTATGGGTTAATGTTTTTAGGATCCCGTACAGGTTTGAATAAACGTATTTTAATTCGGCTTAGGTAAACGCGGCGTCTGATTAGGGTTACATATAATGTCTAAAGCAAATGGTTTTAAATTGTTCTGTTTTGTGAAGTTATTCTCCTTTTTATGTCCCGACGCCCGAAGGAACATAGTTCCAAGCGGCTGCAAAACGTATGTGCATCGTCGTATCAATGCGACGTTGCTAAGACATCATGTGCCCGCTAGGAGAACTTCTCTGTAAGATTATTAGCAGATATGTACTGAGCTAATTAAGAAATTTATGGTTTGACCATGAAGAAATTGGCAGACACGTTTATCTTTCTTTCTTCCGTTTTTTCTTCGTGGGAGTAGTTGAGTGAGGCAATGGCGATGTGTATCTCGTGTCACCTGGACGTCCAGCTGATATCGACCTACAGTTGGGCAACACCTGCTGTCCTTGCAGCAGGTAACAGTAGAGTGGGGGAGTGTTGTTATTTCTTCTGTTTCTACACTTCCATTCATTTTCCTCTTTCTCCTCTGTCCCTCACTTTCATCTCTACAACGGCCCCCGCCCTTCGGGGCTTGAAGAAATATATGGGCTGCATGATGCTTCCACGCAGTGCTGAAATCGACCCGCACTCGAGTACTGGTAAACTGCTTAGAGGATCAAAGCCTGCCCAGGCAAAGCGGTGTGAGTCTGCTCGTCCATGCTTATAAACCCTATTGGTTTCATTGGGCGCCAGGGCTTGAGATGTCATTTCATCTCAATGTCGGGTAAAAGTCCCACAAAATTGGAAGCATCTTCTCCAAAATGACCTTCCGTGTCGACGGGGACTTAAACCTCAAATCAAACAAACAAACAAATCATCTCCTCTGTCTCTTCTATCTCGTTTCCCCCTTTCTCTTAGAGAAGACAAAAATGATCTACTCGGGTTGACCGGTCGTTAAACTCGAAACAATCGATGAATAATGTTATTTACTTTGTCGAATTTTTAACCCTCTTCAGGTTACTGGTGACACGTCAAATGACAGTCATACACCAGGACCTGTGATATGGGAAGTTTGTCTCTAGATTTTTTCAACAAAATATCTAGATAACTGCTTGATCTACGACTACCATTGTTATATAACAATTATTCCTCATAAATCAACTTTCTTCAGTACTTTGATTATCATCTGCTAGATTTTGGTGGCCTAGACCATATGAAAACAATTGTTGTGACTGGGGTTGGATGGGGTGGAGGTGTTGTGGTGAGGGTAGGTTGGGGTGGGCTGGAGTAGGGTACGGTAGGGTAGGGGGTGGGGTGGCTGGGATAGGGTAGGGCAGGGGGAGGGGGGATTGGGGTGGGCAAGTAGGGTAGGGTGGGGTTGGAATTGGTAGGGTAGGCAAGTTGGGGTTGGGTGGGTTAGGGCAAGGTTCTGTAAAGAAGGGTAGCTAGGAAGATATTGGGGCAGGTTGGGGATGGGTAGGATGGGTGCATTGGTGTGGAGTGAGGTAGGATAGGTTGGGTGGGGATGGGCTTGTGTAGTTAGAGTACGGTAGCTAGGTGAGTGGGGTTTTGGTAGGTGGGGTTGATAGGTTGGGGATGGATGGGTGGGGTAGGATAAGGTAGGGTAGGTAGGGTTGAATTGGGTTAAGGTGGGTGAGTTTCGGGATTGGGTGGGGTTGGGTAGGTGGGTGTAAAGTAGATAAGGTGTGGTTGGGGTAGGTGGGTTGGATATGGTAGGTTAGGTATGCTGGGGTCGGGTGGGGATGGGGAGGGTGGGGTAGGTGAGGTTGGTAGGGTAGGGAAAGTAGGGTGGGATTGGGGTAGGTAGGGGTAGGTAGGGTACATTTGTAGTAGGCAGGGTAGGGTAAATAGGGTGGTGTTAGGATATGTGGGGTGGATAGGGTAGGGTATGTAGATGACGATGAGTGGGGTGGGTGGTGTAAGGAAGGTTTTGGTAGTCGGGGTGATTTGTGGTTGGTTGGTTAGGGTAGGTAGGTTGGGGTTGGGTGGGGTGGGGTTGCTTTAGTAGGGTAGGTAGAATGGAATAGGGGTAGATGGGGTGGGTAGGGTCGGTGCGTTTAGGTGGGTTAGAGTATGGTGGATTGGATAGGGTAGGTAGGTTAGGGTAAGTGGAGGCGGGGATGGGGTAGGATGGTGCGGTGGGTAGGGTAGGTAGGGTGGGATTGTGGTAGGTAAGGGTAGGTAGGATGCATTCAAGTATGCAGGGTATGGTAAGTAGGGTGGCTTTGGGTATTTGTTTGTATTTTTGTTTGTTTGTTTTTTCTTTTTTGTTTGATTTGATGTTTAACATCCCCGTCAACAATGTAAAGGTCATTTTGGAGACGTTGCTTCAAATTTTGTGGGACTTTTACCCGACATTGATATGAAATGACATCTCAAGGCCTACCACCCAATGAAACCAATAGGGTTTATAAGCACTGGACGAGCCGACTCGCACCGCTTTGCCTGGGCAGGCTAAGATCCTCTAAGCTGTTTACCAGTACTCGTGTGCGGGTCGGTTTCAGCTCTGCGTGGAAGCGTGATGCATCCCATCTAGTTGGGGTAAGTGTGGTGGATAGGGTAGGGTAGGTGAGTGAGAGTTTGAGTTTTACGTCCCACCAAGAGCTAAGGTCATACGGAGACAGGTCGGTAGGGTAGGTGGATGGCGTTTGGTGGGTGGGTGGTGATAGGAAGAATAGGGTAGGTTGGAGTGATTTGTGGTTGGTGGGGTAGGTTAGGTAGGTTGGGGTTGGGTTGGGTGCAGTTGTGAAAGTAGGGTAGGTAGAATGGAATAGGGGTAGGTAGGGATGTGGAGGGTTGATTCGTTTGGGTGGGGTAGGGTATGGTAAATAGGATAGGATAGGTAAGTTTGGGTAAGTGGAGGTGGGTAGGGTAGGACGGTAGGTTAGGTTGGGTTGGGTGGGCAGTGGTAGAGTTAAGGTTAGATAGGTTAATGTTAATAGGTAGGGTGAGATATAGGTAGGTTGGGGTGGACGGGGTGGGTGCATTGGCATGGGCTGGGTAGGTTTTTTGGAGTGGTGGTAAGTAGGGAAGGTAGTTGTGGTTAAGTGGGCATAAGTTATTAACCCATTCTGGACCAAATGGAATCTTCCAATTGTTTTCATCACGCCTCTGTGGTATAGTGGTTATGATACTCACCTGATAAATCAGGGATCGCAGTATCAGTCCAGGGCTTCGCCAGACTTTCAGATGACTTCAAACCAAGTTCTCATCCCCACTGGAAATGACACCAGAATTCCGGTGGAATTCCACTGGAATTCTGATGGTTTCCAGTGAAATGTTTAATTCCGCTGAAATTCCATTGGAAATCTGGTGAGCAAAAAACAAGTCCACTTGAATTCCACTGGAGAATCAGAGGAAAATATTCATTTGAAACAATAAATATTTTGAGGTGCTTAAATTTCACTTAACATTATACAAAGGTGTAATTTGGCAAATTTTATGAGTTTGGGCATCATTTCATAGGGATGTAAGGGTACATTCGTTTTACATAACGTAGTGGAAGCATTATAACTGAAGTGTCAACTAAATTGCTGATGTCACCAACAAGTGACATCAGCATCATGTGCTCATGTGGGAACCAGCCTTGGAGCAGGTTCCTTTTTTACCTGCTGTTTGCCAGTTACCCTTTAGGGGTTTCAGGAACACGATGGGTGAAGAGTATGTACATTAAAGTCTGAGCTTCAACATTTTAACTCATCTGTCACGTAGTTACATGATGAGCTTTTGTGACTGATCAATGTCCATCGTGCGTCATGAGTCTGTCAGCAATTAATATGGCACCCGCATGTCGGGGCTGGAAGAAACAGATGGGCTGCATGATGCTTCAACTCAGAGCTGAAACCGATCGCACACGAGTACTGGCAAACCGCTTAGAGGATCTAAGCCTGTCTAGGTAAAACGGTGCGAGTCGGACCGCCCATGTTTCTAAACCATACTGGTGGTTTCATTTGGCAACAGGGCTTGAGATGTCATTTCATCTCAATTGCGGGTAAAAGTCCACAAAATTGGAAGCGACGTCTCCAGAATGAAATAAACAGTGTTGATGGGGACATTAAACCTCAAATCAAAATTGCCTCTTGGAACAACAATGGTTAACCCTTACAACGCTGAATCCCGGTACAGATACTTGGCAAAAATTTGGTCGATATTTTGGCATTCTTCCCAAACTAACTAAGCAGAAAAGGGCTTCAGTACAAGGGCCATGTGGCTATATGACCGAATTGTCGTCGGAATAACCTTTAGCTCACCAGACCAAAGGCTGCCATGGAGTTTATAGGACAGGCAGTTGACGGTCGTCGTCCGTCGTATGTCGTCTGCGTCAACAATTTCAAACGACATCTTCTCTGAAACCACTGGGTCGATTGGGCCCAAATTTAATCTGTAGTATCCCTGGGCTTATGGATTGAATGTTTGTGTTTTTTTATGAAATCGGTTCTTTATGTTTGTTGCTATGGCAACTTGTAATGGGAAAAATTGAAAAATGGCATTTACTGCCAAGTCACTGCAGCTATTTTGACAAAACTTTTATAGAAATGGTCCATGAGTAAACTTCTCTCAGCAATATGCTTTTACGCCAACATGGGGGTCCCCAAGGTTGTGCTGAGGCCATGTCTTACACCCTCTATATCATATTCTTGTTCCATATGATAAGATACATTCAGTGACGCCAACCTGGGGTCCCCCCGGGATGTGCCGGGATCATACCCCTCCACCCACCATTTCATAAAAGGCCCAATATCTCGGAACCCTTTCAGACCACCACTCCTAAACCATACATATTCTTGTTCCTTATGACAAGACACATTTATTTACACCAACACTATTAATTGACCGAACTAATTTTAGCAGCCTGCAGCATGGCTGTGACGTCATCGATTTCGGACAAACAACTTTGTACGAAATGCGTGTAAATGCATTATCTGACAGGTGGTGTGTGTATTTTACCTATTGTTTTCATGTTCAGAGGTATAGTTTATCACGTCTGTGAGTTCAACGTTCAAGCGTGACAAGACTATTCCATGTTTTAGGGGAAGCAGGTTTCGGTTTTCTTTTTTCACAAATCATAAATAAGTTTGTATACGCCCGTTTTGAATAAAAAACGGTCCTATTATGTTATGGGGTCGGCGTCCGTCGGACACTCCGTCCGTCCGTCCGTAATCTTTTTTTCGTTTCCGGATAACTCCTCCTACAGTTTTCATCCGATTGACCTGAAACTTTGTAGATAGTAAGACTATGATGTGGACGTGCGTAAAGTTTCAAGGTTAACCATACACCAAATATTAATAGAGTTATGCCCCTTTGACCATGGCGGTAAACATTTTCGTTTCCGGATAACTCTTCCTACAGTTTCCATCCGATTAACCTGAAACTTTGTAGATATTAAGACTATGAGGTGACATGTGCGTAAACTTTCAAGGTTTAACCATACACCAAATATTAATTGAGTTATGCCCCTTTGTTAGCTTATGCATTGTGGCTATAGGGAAACATTGTGAACAAATTATCTGGAGAACCGCTTGAGCTAGGCTCATGATATTTGGCATACAGTTTGGGTCTAATGTGTCGATGACCTGATTAACTTTTGACGAAATTCCGGAAATATTTTACGGAGTTATGCCCCTTTTTGGACTTATGCATTGTGGCTATAGGGAAAACTTGTGAACAGAATATCTGGAGAACCGCTTGAGCTAGGCTCATGATATTTGGCATAAAGTTTGGGTCTAATGTGTAGATGACCTGATTAACTTTTGACCCAATTTCGAACATTTTTACGGAGTAATGCACCCTTTACGACTTATGCATTGATGCTATGGGGAAACCTTGTGAACAAAATATATGGAGAACCGCTTGAGCTAGCTAGGCTCATGATATTTGGCATACAGTTTGGTTCTAATGTGTAGATGGCCTGATTAACTTTTGACGAAATTCCGAAAATATTTAATGGAGTAATGCCCCTTTTTTAACTTATGCATTGTGGCTATAGGGAAACCTTGTGAACAAAATATCTGGAGAACCGCTTGGGCTAGCTAGGCTCATGATATTTGGGATACAGTCTGGGTCTAATGTGTAGATGACCTGATTAACGCTTGACAAAATTCCGAAAATATTTAATGGAGTAATGCCCCTTTTTATACGCCCGTTTTGAAAACAAAAACGGTCCTATTATGTTATGGGGTTGGCGTCTATCTGTCCGTCCGTCCATCCGTAAACTTTTTCATTTCCGGATAACTCCTCTTACAGTTTTCATCCGATTAACCTGAAACTTTGTAGATAGTAAGACTATGAGGTTAACATGTGCGTAAAGTTTCAAGGTTAACCATACACCAAATATTAATAGAGTTATGCCCCTTTGAAAATGGCGGTAAACATTTTCGTTTTCGGATAACTCCTCCTACAGTTTCCATCCAATTAACCTGAAACTTTGTAGATACCAAGACTATGATGTGGAGATATGGGTAAAGTTTTAAGGTTAACCGCACACCAAATGCTCCTTTGAAAATTTGGGTAAACATTTTCATTTCCGTGCAACTCCTCCTACAGTTTTCATCCAATTAACCTGAAACTTTGTAAATAGTATGACTACAAGGTAGAGATATGCGTTAGGTTTCGAGGTTAATCGTACACCAAATATTTATAGAGTTATGCCCCTTTGAAAATTACGGTATATATTCTAACTTCCGGATAACTCCTCCTACAGTTTTCATCTGATCAATCTGAAATTTTGTAGATAGCAAGACTATGATGTGGAGATATGCGTAAAGTGTCAAGTTTAACTGTACACCAAATATTTACAGGCTTATGACCAGCTTGTGATCAGCATATCTCCAATATCCTTTGATACATATTGATTGTACTGTGTACAGAAATACATGAGCTTAAGCAGGCATGTCATGCACAAGAACCACAGTTCTGAATGCCCTGGTTTTTTTAGTTATCTCCCCTGACAGTATAATCTAACTGCAATACTTTTGTGATATATTGCTGGTTTAATTCTGGTGCACTTTCTATTGTTGAACAATCTTCTGAAGGCGATATTGGCTTTTGGTCTGGGGATTTGCTATCTCTTCCGATGACTACTTTTGTACCGGGAACCCCAAAATGGGTAGTTTGCAAACAGTGTAGGCCCAGATCACACGTCGCAGAATGCGGCGTCTGATCTCGGCGTGCACTGTTTGCAAAACTTTCACCCAGTATCCAAATAGATTTTGAAGAATACACTTAATTTTGAAATGGAGTCCTGCTATATATAAGGAGCATGATTGCATTTGGTACTGAAAGGGTTAATCAAGGTTATGGTCCACCAAATAATAATAGAGTTATGCCCCTTTGAAAAATTCTGTAAACATTTTATTTTCCGGATAACTCCTCCGACATTTAAGATCCGATTATGTTGAAACTTTACATACAGTAAGACCATGGTATGGAACAGTGCATATTATTTTGAGGTTACAGTCTGCCAAATATTACTAGAGTTATACTCCTTTAACAGTTTTTTCTAAACATTGCGTTTCCGGATAATTCATCTTACATTTTGCATCAGATGAAGTTGAAACTTTACATATAGTTTTTTGTTTGTTTGATTTGAGGTTTAACGTCCCCGTCAACACTGTATAGGTCATTTTGGAGACGTTGCTTCCAATTGTGTGGGACTTTTACCCGACATTGAGATGAAATGACATCTCAAGACCCGTCGCCAAATGAAACCAATAGGGTTTATAAGCATGGACGTACCGACGTACACCGCTTTGCCTGGGCAGGCATAGATCCTCTAAGCAGTTAACCAGCACTCGTACGCGGGTCGGTTTCAGCTCTGCGTGGAAGCATCATGCAACCCATCTATTTCTTCAAGCCCCGATGGGCGGGGGCCCCTTTACATATAGTAAGACAATTATGTGGAACAGTGCATATTGTTTTAGGTTAGAGTCCGCCAGATATTTCCAGAGTTATTCCCCTTTCTAGATATTACCAAAGTTATTCCCCTTTCACAGATTTTTCTAAAAATATTTTGTTTCTGGATAATGCCTCCCACCTTTTAGATCTGATGAAGCCGAAACTTTATGAATAGTGAGACTATGATGCGGAGCAGCGTTTATTTTTTCTAGGTTACAGTCCACCATTTATTGCCAGAGTTATGCTTTTAGAATTTTGAGGTTATATTCCACCAAATATTACCGACCATAAAAAGTTATTGAAGACAGGTATTATGAGCCATTGAGGGTTATTAATAGAGCCAGGTATGAATATATGGAGCGCATATTGTTCCTTGGTTACATTCCACAAACGCAAACTTGTAAATAGGATAATCACGAAGATAAATGTACACTGACGTGAAAGAAAAATAGATAAGCCAACAATCCGTGAAAATAGTGGACATGCGTGAAAACAGTTGACATAAAGAAATACAAAGAAAAGGAATGAAAAAAGATGTGCGTGAAAAGGGTTGAAAAGGTGCCGGTCCGTGAAAGAAGTGGATGTGCGTGAAAAGGATAATCACGAAGAAAAATGTACACTGACGTGAAAGAAAAATAGATAAGGCAACAATCCGTGAAGAAGTGGACTTGCGTGAAAAAAATGGACATAAAGAAATACAAAGCAAAGGAATGAAAAAAGAAGATTTGCGTGAAAAGTGTTGAAAAAGTACCTGTCCGTGAAAGAAGATGTGCGTGATAAGGATAGTCACGAAGATAAATGTACACTGCCGTAAACGAAAAAAAGATAAGGCAATAATCCGTGAAAAAAGTGGACATCCGAGAAAAAAGTGGATATAAACAAATACAAAAGAAAGGAATGAAAAAAGATGTGCGTGAAAAGCGTTGAAAAGGTACCAGTCCGTGAAAGCAGATGTGCATGAAAAGGATAATCATGAAGAAAAATGTACACTGACGTGAAAGAAAAACAGATAAGGCAACAATATTCGGAAAAAGTGGACAGGCGTGAAAAAGTAGACATAATGAAATACAAAAAAGGAATGAAATAGATGTCCGCGAAAAGGGTTGAAAAGGTACCACTCCGTGAAAGAAGAAGATTTGCTTGAAAAGGATAATCACGAAGATAAATATATACTGACGTGAAAGAAAAATAGATAAAACAACAATCCGTGAAAAAAGTGGACATTCGTGAAAAAAGAGGAAATAAGAAATACAAAGAAAAGGAATGAAAAAAGAAGATGTGCGTGAGAAGTGTTGAAAAGGTTCCTGTCCTTGAATGAAGAAGATGTGCGTGATAAGGATTATCACGAAGAAAATGTATATTGACGTGAAAGACAAATAGATAAAGCAACAATCCGTGAAAAAAAGTGGACATGCGTGAAAAAAGTGGACATAAAGAAATACAAAGAAAAGGAATGAAAAATATGTGCGTGAAAAGTGTTGAAAAGGTACCTATCCTTGAAAGAAGATGTGCGTGAAAAGGATTATCCCAAAGATAAATGTACACTGACTTGAAAGAAAAATAGATAACGCACTAATCCGTGAAAAAGTGGACATCCGTGAAAAAAGTGGACATAAAGCAATACAAAATAAAATGGATGTGCGTGAAAAAGGTTGTAAAGGTACCAGTCCGAGAAAAGAAGAAGATGTGCTTGAAAAGGGTAATCGGGAAGATAAATGTACACTGAAGTGAAAGAAATATAGATAAGACAACAATCCGTGAAAAAAGTGGACACCCGTGAAAAAAGTCGACATAAAGAAATGCAAAATAAAGAAATGAAATAAGATGGATGTGCGTGAAAAGGATTAAAAAGGTATAGGTCCGAGAATCAGAAGATGTGCGTGATAAGCATAGTCACGAAGATAAATGTACACTGACGTGAAAGAAAAATAGATGAGGCAACAATCCGTGAAAAAAGTGGACATCAGTGAAAAAAGTGGACATAAAGTAATACAAAATAAAGGAATGAAAAAAGAAAATGTGCGTGAAAAGGGTTGAAAAGGTACCATTCCGTGAAAGAAGAAGATGTGCGTGAAAAGGATTATCACGAAGAAAAATGTACACTGACATGAAAGAAAAAAAGATAAGGCAACAATCCGTGAAAAAGTGGACATGCGTGAAAAAAGTGGACATAAAGAAATACAAAGAAAAGGAATGAAAAAAGATGTGCGTGAAAAATGTTGAAAAGGTTCCTGCCAGTGAAAGAAGAAGATGTGCGTGATAAGGATAATCACGAAAATAAATGTACACCGACGTGAAAGAAAAATAGAGATAAGGCAACAATCCGTGAAAAAAGTGGACATTGAGATTTAAAAAGTAAAGGAATGAAAAAAGAAGATGTGCGTGAAAAGGGTTGAAAAGGTACCAGTCCGTGAAAGCAGAAGCTGTGCGTGAAAAGAATAATCACGAAGAAAATATACACTGGCGTGAAAGAAAAACAGATAAGCAACAATCCGGGAAAAAAGTGGACATGAGTGAAACAAGTGGACATAAATGAATGCAAAATAAAGGAATGAAAAAAGATGGATGTGCCTGAAAAGGGTTGAAAAGGACCAGTCCTAGAAAGAAGAAGATGCACATGAAAAGGATAATCCCGGAGGAAAATGTAGACTGACATGAAATAAAAATAGATAAGACACCAATCCGTGAAAAAAGTGGACAGGCGTGAAAAAAGTAGACATAAAGAAATACAAAGAAAAGGAATGATAAAAGAAGATGTGCGTGAAAAGGGTTGAAAAGGTACCAGTCCGTGAAAGAAGAAGATGTGCGTGATAAGGATAATTACGAAGAAAAGTGTACACTGACGTGAAAGAAAAAGATAGGGCAAAAATCCGTGAGAAAGTGGACATGCGTAAAAAAAATGGACATCAAGAAAAACAAAGATAAGGAAAGAAAAAAGAAGATGTGCGTGAAAAGGGTTGAAAAGGTACCAAAAGAACATGTGCGTGAAAAGGGTTGAAAAGGTACCATTCCGAGAAAGAATAAGATGTGCGTGAAAAGGATAATCACGAAGACAAATGTACACTGACGTGTTGAAAAGGTACCTGTCCTTGAAAGAAGAAGGTGTGCGTGATAAGGATAATCCCGAAGATAAATGTACACTGACGTAAGAGAAAAAATAGATAAGGCACCAATCCGTGAAAAAGTGGACATAAAGTAATACAAAATAAAGGAATGAAAACGATGGATGTGCGTGAAAAGGCTTGAAAAGGTACCAGTCCGAGAAAGAAGAAGATGCGCGTGAAAAGGATAATCACGAAGAAAATGTAGTCTGACGTGTAAGAAAAATAGATAAGGCACCAATCCGTGAAAAAAGTGGAAATGCGTGAAGAAAGTAGACATAAAGAAATATAAAGAAAAGGAATGAAAACAGATGTGCGCGAAGATAGGTTGAAAAGGTACCTGTCCGTGAAATAAGAAGATGTTCGTGATAAGGATAGTCACGAAGATAAATGTTTACTGACGTGAAAGAAAAATAGATAAGGCAACAATCCGTGAAAAAAAGTGGACTTGCGTGAAACAAGTGGACATAAATGAATGCAAAATAAAGGAATGAAAAAAGATAGATGTGCCTGAAAAGGGTTGAAAAGGACCAGTCCTAGAAAGAAGAAGATGCGCATGAAAAGGATAATCCCGGAAGAAAATGTAGACTGACATAAAATTAAAACAGATAAGACACCAATCCGTGAAAAAAAGTGGACAGGCGTGAAAAATGTAGACATAAAGAAATAGAAAGAAAAGGAATGATGAAAGTAGATATGCGTGAAAAGGGTTGAAAAGGTACCAGTCAGTGAAAGAAGAAGATGTGCGTGAAAAGGATTATCTACTTTATAGCACAAGCCCAGCAAACCTCCTTGAGCCAAGGTTACTAAAAATAGCTCAATGGCATTTTCAGTGTGAGAGAGCTACCTGTGGTGACTCATTCTGTTGGTCAGTATAGCTTGTTCTATAAAGTATATCACGAAGATAAATTGTACACTGACGTGAAAGAAAAATAGATAAGGCAACAATCCGTGAAAAAGTTGACATGCGTGAAAAAGTGGGCATAAAGAACTACAAAGAAAAGAAATGAAAAAAGAAGATGTGCGTGAAAACGGTTGAAAATGTACCCTTCCGTGAAAGAAGAAGATGTGCGTGATCAGGATAATCCAAGATAAATGTACACTGAAGTGAAACACAAAAATAGATAAGGCACCAATTAGTGAAAAAATGGACATCCGTGAAAAAAGTGGAGATAAAGGAATACAAAATAAAGGAATGAAAAAGATTGATGTGTGTGGAATGGCTTGAAAGGGTACCAGTCCGAGAAAGAAGAAGATTCGCGTGAAAAGGATAATCCCGAAGAAAAATTTAGTCTGACGTGAAAGAAAAAATAGATAAGGCACCAATCCGTGAAAAAAGTGGACATGCGTGAAGAAAGTCGACATAAAGAAATATAAAGAAAAGGAAAGAAAAAAGAAGATGTGCGTGGAGATGGGTTGAAAAGGAACCTGTCCGTTTAAGAAGAAGATGTGTGTGATAAGGATAGTCACGAAGATAAATGAACACTGACGTGAAAGAAAAAAAGTTAAGGCAACAATCCGTGAAAAAAGTGGACATAAAGAAATAAAAAGGAAAGGAATAAAAAAAGAATATGTGCGTGAAAACGGTTGAAAAGGTACCAGTCCGTGAAAGCAGACGATGTGCGTAAAAAGGATAATCATGAAGGAAAATGTACACTGACATGAAAGAAAAATAGATAAGGCAACAATCCGTGAAAAAGTAAACATGCGTGACTAAAAATGGACATAAAGAAATAGAAAGAAAAGGAATGAAAAAAGAAGATGTGCCTGAAAAGGATTGAAAAGGTACCAGTCCGTGAAAGATGTGCGTGATAAGGATAATCACGAAGATAAATTGTACTCTGACCTGAAAGAAAAAAAAGATAAGGCAACAATCCGTGAAAAAGTGGACATGCGTGAAAAAAGTGGACATAAAGAAATACAAAGAAAAGGATTGAAAAAAGAAGATGTGCGTGAAAACGGTTGAAATGGTATCTTTCCGTGAAAGAAGAAGGTTAGCGTGATAAGGATAATCCCGAAGATAAATGTACACTGACGTGAAAGAAAAATAGATAAGGCACCAATCCGTGAAAAAGTGGACATCCGTGAAAAAGTGGACATAATGTAATACTAAATAAAGGAATGAAAAAGATGGATGTGCGTGAAAAGGCTTGAAAGGTACCAGTCCGAGAATGAAGAAGATGCGCGTGAAAAGGATATGCGCGTGAAAAGGATAATTCCGAAGAAAAATCTAGTCTGACGTGAAAGAAAAATAGAAAAGCAACAATCCGTGAAAAAAGTGGACATGCGTTACGAAAGTAGACATAAAGAAATATAAAGAAAAGGAATGAAAAAAGATGTGCGTGAAGATGGGTTGAAAAGGTACCTGCCCGTGAAAGAAGATGTGCGTGATAAGGATAGTCACGAAGATAAATGTACACTGACGTGAAAGAAAAATAGATAAGGCAACAATCCGTGAACAAAGTGGACATCCGTGAAAAAAGTTGACATAAAGAAATAAAAAGGAAAGGAATGAAAAAAGAAGATGTGCGTGAAAAGGGTTGAAAATGAACCATACCGTGAAAGCAGACGATGTGCGTGAAAAGGTCAATCACGAAGAAAAATGTACACTGACGTAAAAGAAAATCAGATAAGGCAACAATCCGCGAAAAAAGTGGACGTAAAGAAATGCAAAATAAACGAATGAAAAAAGATGGATGTGCCTTAAAAGTGTTTAAAAGGTACAAGTCTGGGAAAGAAGAAGATGTGCGTGAAAAGGATAATCGCGAAGGAAAATGTAGACTGACATGAAAGAAAAAAAGATAAGGCACCAATCCGTGAAAAAAGTGGACAGGCGTGAAAAAAGTAGACATAAAGAAATACAAAGAAAAGAAATGAAAAAAACAAGATGTACATGAAAAGGGTTGAAAAGGTACCAGTCCGTGAAAGAAGAAGATGTGCGTTAAAAGGATAATCACGAAGATAAATGTACACTGACGTGAAAGAATAATAGATAAGGCAACAATCCGTGAAAAAAGTGGACATGCTTGAAAACAGTGGACATAGAGAAATACAAAGAAAAGGTATGAAAAAACAAGATGTGCGTGATAAGGGTTGAAAGGTACCTGCCCGTGAAAGAAGAAGATGTGCGTAATAAGGATAATCCCGAAGATAAATGTACACTGACGTGAAAGAAAAATAGATAAGGCACTAATCCGTGAAAAAGTGGACATCCGTGAAAAAGTGGACATAATGTAATACAAAATAAAGGAATGAAAAAGATGTATGTGCGTGAAAAGGCTTGAAAGGTACCAGTCCGAGAAAGAAGAAGATGCGCGTGAAAAGGATAATCCCGAAGAAAAATGTAGTCTGACGTGAAAGAAAAATGGATAAGGCACCAATCCGTGAAAAAAGTGGACATGCGTTAAGAAAGTAGACATAAAGAAATATAAAGAAAAGGAATGAAAAAAGATGTGCGTGAAGATGGGTTGAAAAGGTACCTGCCCGTGAAAGAAGATTTGCGTGATAAGGATAGTCACGAAGATAAATGTTTACTGACGTGAAAGAAAAATAGATAAGGCAACAATCCGTGAAAAAAGTGGACATCCGTGAAAAAAGTGGACATAAAGAAATAAAAAGGAAAGGAATGAAAAAATAAGGTGTGCGTGAAAAGGGTTGAAAAGGTACCATTCCGTGAAAGAAGAAGATGTGCGTGAAAAGGATAATCACGAAGAAAAATGTACACTGACGTTAAAGAAAAAAGATGAGGCAACAAACCGTGAAAAAAGTGGAGAGGCGTGAAAAAAGTGGACATAAAGAAATACAAAGATAATTAATGAAAAAAGATGTGCGTGAAAAGTGTAGAAAAGGTACCAGTCCTTGAAAGAAGAAGGTTAACGTGATAAGGATAATCCCGAAGATAAATGTACACTGACGTGAAAGAAAAATAGATAAGGCACCAATTCATGAAAGAGTGGACATCCGTGAAAAAATGGACATAAAGTAATACAAAATAAAGGAATGAAAAAGATGGATGTGCGTTAAAAGGATTGAAAAGGTACCAGTCCGAGAAAGAAGAAGATGCACGTGAAAAGGATAATCCCGAAGAAAATGTAGTCTGACGTAAAAGAAAAATAGATAAAGCACCAAATCCGTGACAAAAGTGGACATGCGTGAAGAAAGTGAACATAAAGACGTATAAAGAAAAGGAATGAAAAAAAGAAGATTTGCGCGAATATGGGTTGAAAAGGTATCTTTCCGTGAAAGAAGATGTGCATGATAAGGATAATCCCGAAGATAAATGTACACTGACGTGAAAGAAAAATAGAAAAGACACCAATCCGTGAAAAAGTGGATATCCGTGAAAAAGTGGAAATAAAGTAATACAAAATAAAGGAATGAAAAAGATGGATGTGCGTGAAAAGGCTTGAATAGGTACCAGTCCGAGAAAGAAGAAGATGCGCGTGAAAAGAATAATCCCGAAGAAAATGTAGTCTAACGTGAAAGAAAAATAGATAAGGCACCAATCCGTGAAAAAAGTGGACATGCGTGAAGAAAGTAGACATAAAGGAATATAAAGAAAAGGAATGATAAAAGAAGATGTGCGCGAAGATGGGTTGAAAAGGTACCTTCCCGTGAAAGAAGATGTGCGTGATACGGATAGTTACGAAGATAAATGTACACTGACGTGAAAGAAAAATAGATAAGGCAACAATCCGTGAAAAAAGTGGACATCCGTGAAAAAAGTGGACATAAAGAAATAAAAAGGAAAGGAATGAAAAAAGATGTGCGTGAAAAGGGATGAAAAGGTACCAGTCCGTGAAAGCAGATAATGTGCGTGAAAAGGATAATCACGAAGAAAAATGTACACTGACATGAAAGAAAATAGATAAGGCAACAATCCGTGAAAAAGTGGAAAAGCCTTAAAAAGGTGGACATAAAGAAATACAAAGAAAAGGAATGAAAAAAGATGTGCGTGAAAATGGTTGAAAAAGTACCTGTCCGTGAAAGAAGAAGATATGCGTGATAAGGATAATCACGAAGATAAATGTACACTGACATGAAAGAAAAATAGATAAGACAACAATCCGTGAAAAAAGTGGACATCCGTGAGAAAAATGGACATAAAGAAATAAAAAGGAAAGGAATGAAAAAGATGTGCGTGAAAAGGGTTGAAAAGGTACCATTCCGTGAAAGCAGAAGATGTGCGTGAAAAGGATAATCACGAAGAAAAATGTACACTGACGTGGAAGAAAAACAGATAAGGCAACAATCCGTGCAAAAAGTGGACATGCGTGAAAAAAGTGGACATAAAGAAATGCAAAAAAAAAAGAATGAAAAAAGATGGATTTGCGTGAAAAGTGTTAAAAAAGGTAACAGTCCTTGAAAGAAGAAGATGTGCGTGATAAGGATAATCACGAGTAAAAATGTACACTGACGTGAAAGAAAAATAGATAAGGCAAGAATCTGTGAAAAAAATGGACATCCGTGAAAAAGTGGTTATTAAGAAATACAAAGGAAAGGAATGAAAAAAGATGTGCGTGAAAAGGGTTGAAAAGGTACAAGACCGTGAAAGCAGAAGAGGTGCGAGAAAAGGACACACATGAAGAAAAATGTTCACTGACGTGAAAGGCAAACAGAGAAGACAACAATCGCTGAACAGGTTGACATGCGTGAAAGAAGAGGACATAATGAAATGCAAATTAAAGGAATGAAAAAAGATGGATGTGCGTGAAAAGGGTTGACTGTGTGAATTCGGGTTTAACGTCGTTTTTAACAATTTACTGTCAAATCACTGCGGTGTTTGGTTGCGACAGGGAGCTTAATGCTTACTTTTATAGTGCTGCCTCACTGAAGTATCATGTCCCAGACACATTGCATGATACCACACCCAGTCACATTATCCTGACACTGGGTCGACCAGTCCTAGCTCTATTCCGTAAAACTGAGTGCCAAGCGAGGAGCAGCTAGTACCATCCTTAACGTCTTTGGTATGTCGCGGCCCGGGATCGAACCCGGGACCTCCCGTCCCCCGGAGCGGACACTCTACCAACTGAGCTATCGGGGCCGGTGAAAAGGGTTGAAATGGTACCAGTCCAGGAAAGAAGAAGATGTGCGTGATAAGTATAATCCCGAAGAATAATGTAGACTGACTTGAAAGAAAAACAGACTAGGCACCAATCCGTGAAAAAAGTGGACAGGCGTGAAAAAAGTAGACACAAAGAAATACAAAGAAAAGGAATGAAAAAAGATGTGCGTGAAAAGTGTTATAAAGGTACCAGTTCGTGAAAGAAGAAGGATTGCGTGAAAGGATAATTTCGAAGAAAACTGTACACTGACGTGAAAGAAAAATAGATAATGCAACACTCCATGAAAATGTGTCAATGCGTAAAAAAGTCGACATAAAGAAATACAAAGAAAAGGAATGAAAAAAGATGTGCGTGAAAAGGGTTGAAAAGGTACCTGTCCGTGAAAGCAGAAGATGTGCGTGATAAGGATAATCACGAACAAAAATGTACACTTACGTGAAAGAAAAATAGATAAAACAACAATCCGTGAAAAAAGTGGACATCCGTGAAAAGTGTGGACATAAAGAAATACAAAGGAAAGGAAAGAAAAAAGATGTGCGTGGAAAGGGTTGAAAAGGTACCAGTCCGTGAAAGCAGAAGATTAACGTGAAAAGGATAATCACGAAGAAAAATGTACACTGACGTGAGAGAAAAAAAGATCAGGCAACAATCCGTGAAAAAAGTGGACATGCGTGAAAAAGTGGACATAAAGAAATGCAAAATAAAGGAATGAAAAAAGATGGATGCGCGTGAAAAGGGTTGAAATGGTACCAGTCCGAGAAAGAGAAGATGCACGTGAAAAGAATAATCACGAAGAAAAATGTTAACTGACGTAAAAGAAAAAAAGATAAGGCAACAATCCATGAAAAACATTGGACATGCGTGAAAAAAGTGGACAAAAAGAAATACAACGGAAAGGAATGAAAAGATGATGTGCGTGAAAAGGGTTGAAAAGGTACCTGTCCGTGAAAGAAGAAGTGCGTGATAAGGATAATCACGAAGAAAATGTACATTGACGTGAAAGAAAAATAGATAAGGCAACAATCCGTGAAAAAAGTAGACATGCGTGAAAAATGTGGCCATAAAGAAATACAAAGAAAATGAATGAAAAAGAAGATGTGCATGAAAAGGGTTGAAAAGGTACCAGTCGGGGAAAGAAGAAGATGTGCGTGAAAAGGATAATCAAGAAGAAAAAAGTACGTTGACTTCAACCAAAAATTGATAAGGGAATAATCCGTGAAAAAAAAGGACATCCGTGAAAAAAGTGGACATAAAGAAATACAAAGGAAAAGAATGAAAATAGATGTGCGTGAAAAGGGTTGTAAAGGTACCAGTCCGTGAAAGCAGAAGATGTGCGTGAAAAGGATTATCAAGAACAAAAATTTACACTGCCGTTGAAGAAAAACAGATAAGGCAATAATCCGTGAAAAAAGTGGACATGCGTGAATAAAGTGGACATAAAGAAATGCAAAATAAAGGAAAGAAAAAGATGGTTGTGCGTGAAAAGTGTTGAAAAATTAATAGTCCGATAAAGAACAAGATGTGCGTGAAAAGGATAATCCCGAAAATTAATGTACACTGACCTGAAAGAAAAACAGATAAGGAAACAATCCGTTAAAAAAGTGGACATCCGTGAAAAATGTGGACTTAAAGAAATGCAAAATAACGGAATGAAAAAAGATGGATGTGCGTGAAAAGGGGCTGAAAAGGTACCTGTCCGAGAAAGAAGAAGATGCGGGCGTGAAAAGGATAATCACGAAAATAATGTTCATTGACGTGAAAGAAAACTAGATAAGGCACCAATCCGTGAAAAAGTGAACAGGCGTGAAAAAGTAGACGTAAAGAAATACAAAGAAAAGGAATAAAAAGAAGATGCGCGTGAAAAGGGTTGAAAAGGTACCTATCCGTGAAAGAAGAAGATGTGCGTGATCAGGATAATCAAGAAGAAAAATGTACACTGACGTGAAAGAAAAATAGATAAGGCAACAATTCGTGAAAAAAGTGGCCATCCGTGAAAAGTGGACATAAAGAAATACAAAGAAAAGGAATGAAAAAAGAAGATGTGCGTGAAAAGGGTTGAAAAGTGTACCAGTCCGTGAATGCAGAAGATGTGCGAGAAAAGGACACTCACGAAGAAAAATGAACACTGACGTGAAAGGAAAACAGATAAGGAAACAATCCCTGAAAAAGTGGACATGCGTGAAAGAAGTGGACATAATGAAATGCAAAATAAAGGAATGAAAAAAGATGGATGTGCGTGAAAACGGTTGAGTGTGTGAATTCGGGTTTAACGTCGCTTTCAACAATTTTTCAGTTATATCACGACGGTGTTTGGTTGCGACAGGGAACTAAATGCTCACTTTTATAGTGCTGCCTCACTGAAGTATCATGTCCCAGACACATTACATGATACCACACCCAGTCACATTATCCACTGGGTCGACCAGTCCTTGCTCTAACCCGTAAATCTGAGTGACAAACGAGGAGCAGCTAGTACCATTCTTAACGAATTTGGTATGTCGCGGCCCGGGATCGAACCCGTGACCTCCCGTTCCCCGGAGCGGACACTCTACCAAATGAGCTATCGGGGCCGGTAAAAAGGGTTGAAATGGTACCAGTCCGAGAAAGAAGAAGATGTGCGTGATCAGGATAATCCGGAAGAAAAATGTAGACTGACGTGAAAGAAAAATAGATTAGGCAACACTCCGTGAAAAAAGTGGACATGCGTGGAAAAAGTAGACATAAAGAAATACAAAGGAAAGGAATGAAAAAAGATGTGCGTGAAAAGGATTAAAAAGGTACCAGCCCGTGAAAGAAGACGGTGTGCGTGAAAAGGATAATCTCGAAGAAAAATGTACACTGACGTGAAAGAAAAATAGATAAGGCAACACGCCGTGAAAAAGTGGACATGCGTGAAAAAGTGGACATAAAAGAAAAACAAAGAAAAGTAATGAAAAAAGAAGATGTGTGTGAAAAGGGTTGAAAAGGTACCTGTCCGTGAAAGAAGAAGTTATGCGTGATAAGGATAATCACGAGAAAAAATGTACACTTACGTGAAAGAAAAATAGATAAGGCAACAATCCGTGAAAAAAGTGGACATCCGTAAAAAAATGGACATAAAGAAATACAAAGGAAAGGAATGAAAAAAGAACATGTGCGTGAAAAGGGTTGAAAAGGTACCAGTCCGTGAAAGCAGATGTGCATGAAAAGGATAATCACGAAGAAAGATTTACACTGACGTGAAAGAAAAATAGAAGAGGCTCTAAGCGGTGGAAAAAGTGGACAGGCGTGAATAAGTAGACTTAAAGAAATACAAAGAAAAGGAATGAAAAAAGAAGATGTGCGTGAAAAAAGTGGACATAACGAAATACAAAGAAAAGGAATGGAAAAAGATGCGCGTGAAAAGGGTTGAAAAGGTACCAGTCGGAGAAAGAAGATGTGTGTGAAAAGGATATCACGAAGAAAAATGTACACTGACCTGAAAGAAAAATAGAAGAGGCTCTAATCGGTGGAAAAGTGGACAGGCGTGAATAAGTAGACATAAAGAAATACAAAGAAAAGGAATGAAAAAAGGAAGATGTGCGTGAAAAGGGTTGAAAAGGTACCAGTCCGTGAAACAAGGAGATGTGTGTGAAAAGGATAATCACGAAGCAAAATGTACACTGAACATTCAGTGTACATTTGACGTAAAAGAAAAATAGAAGAGGCTCCAATCCGTGAAAACTTGGACAGGCGTGAAAAAGTAGACATACAAGACATACAAAGAAAAGGAATGAAAAAAGAAGATGTGTGTGAAAAGGGTTGAAAAGGTACCTGTCCGTGAAAGAAGAAGTTATGCGTGATAAGGATAATCACGAACAAAAATGTACACTTACGTGAAAGAAAAATAGATAAGGCAACAATACGTGAAAAAAGTGGACATCCGTAAAAAAATGGACATAAAGAAATTCAAAGGAAAGGAATGAAAAAAGAACATGTGCGTGAAAACGGTTGAAAAGGTACCAGTCCGTGAAAGCAGATATGCATGAAAAGGATAATCACGAAGAAAGATTTACACTGACGTGAAAGAAAAATAGAAGAGGCTCTAAGCGGTGGAAAAAGTGGACAGGCGTGAATAAGTAGACTTAAAGAAATACAAAGAAAAGGAATGAAAAAAGAAGATGTGCGTGAAAAAAGTGGACATAACGAAATACAAAGAAAAGGAATGAAAAAAGATTCGCGTGAAAAGGGTTGAAAAGGTACCAGTCGGAGAAAGAAGATGTGTGTGAAAAGGATATCACGAAGAAAAATGTACACTGACCTGAAAGAAAAATAGAAGAGGCTCTAATCGGTGGAAAAAGTGGACAGGCGTGAATAAGTAGACATAAAGAAATACAAAGAAAAGGAATGAAAAAAGAAGATGTGCGTGAAAAGAGTTGAAAAGGTACCAGTCCGTGAAAGAAGGAGATGTGTGTGAAAAGGATAATCATGAAGCAAAATGTACACTGAACATTCAGTGTACATTTGACGTAAAAGGAAAATAGAAGAGGCTCCAATCCGTGAAAACTTGGACAGGCGTGAAAAAGTAGACATACAAAAAATACAAAGAAAAGGAATGAAAAAAGAAGATGTGTGTGAAAAGGGTTGAAAAGGTACCTGTCCGTGAAAGAAGAAGTTATGCGTGATAAGGATAATCACGAACAAAAATGTACACTTACGTGAAAGAAAAATAGATAAGGCAACAATCCGTGAAAAAAGTGGACATCCGTAAAAAAATGGACATAAAGAAATACAAAGGAAAGGAATGAAAAAAGAACATGTGCGTGAAAAGGGTTGAAAAGCTACCAGTCCGTGAAAGCAGATGTGCATGAAAAGGATAATCACGAAGAAAGATTTACACTGACGTGAAAGAAAAATAGAAGAGGCTCTAAGCGGTGGAAAAAGTGGACAGGCGTGAATAAGTAGACTTAAAGAAATACAAAGAAAAGGAATGAAAAAAGAAGATGTGCGTGAAAAAAGTGGACATAACGAAATACAAAGAAAAGGAATGAAAAAAGATGCGCGTGAAAAGGGTTGAAAAGGTACCAGTCGGAGAAAGAAGATGTGTGTGAAAAGGATATCACGAAGAAAAATGTACACTGACATGAAAGAAAAATAGAAGAGGCTCTAATCGGTGGAAACAGTAGACAGGCGTGAATAAGTAGACATAAAGAAATACAACGAAAAGGAATGAAAAAAGAAGATGTGCGTGAAAAGGGTTGAAAAGGTACCAGTCCGTGAAAGAAGGAGATGTGTGTGAAAAGGATAATCACGAAGCAAAATGTACACTGAACATTCAGTGTACATTTGACGTAAAAGAAAAATAGAAGAGGCTCCAATCCGGGAAAACTTGGACAGGCGTGAAAAAGTAGACATACAAAAAATACAAAGAAAAGGAATAAAAAAAAGAAGATGTGCGTGAAATGGGTTGAAGAGGTATCAGTTCGAGAAAGAAGAAGATGTGCGTGAAAAGGATAATCACGAAGAAAAATGTACACTGACGTGAAAGAAAAATAAATACGGCAACAATCCGTGAAAAAAAGTGGACATGCGTGAAAAAAGTTGACATAAAGAAATACAAAGAAAAGGAATGAAAAAAAGATGTTCGTGGAAAGGGTTGAAAAGTACCAGTCGGAGAAAGAAGAAGATGTGTGTGAAAAGGATATCACGAAGAAAAATGTACACTGACGTGAAAGAAAAATAGATAAGGGAATAATCCGTGAAAAAAGTAGACATGCGTGAATAAGTGGGATATGTCCATAGATTTAAAGGACTCTTTCTTACGCATGCTCAATTCTGATTCGGCAATTTCGCATATTCAGTGCACTAAACACAATGAAGGGTCAAACACTGGGGAAGTTTACTTGATCCTCAAGTGTTTTGCCTCTAGAGCTGAGTTTGGGCCTAGAGCTTTATCCTCTGAGGATATATCAATATCCAGAGGTTGATTTTCTTACGTCCTTATTATTTAGCGATTCTGAGAAGGACATATTTAGATCTAAGTATTTTTAGTTAAACTAAAGGTTCTAAGGAAACAACCCTCCTTTCAGTGTTATCAATTTCACAATTAATCTCCAAAATGACCTTTGCAGTGTTGACGGGGTCTTTGAACATTGGTTCTAACAAACAAAAACATCAATTTTTGGTCTTTTAAAATTCCAAAATTCGACCCAGATTCAGTCTCTGTATATATGACGTCAGGGAAATTGGCATTACTTCATGTTTCAACGCTCTAACATTGGAGCCACTTACCAGGACAATTGTTAAGTGGGTTCTCATTATGACTGGTATTCTAGTTCTACCCACTCTGCCTTCAAACAAGAGCATTCCGACCATAGAGCTGCTATTCTAATGCTTTTGTTTTTTCTTTGTTTTTTTTTTTTGTTGTTGTTTTTTTCGGTCATTTCTACATGCCATGGTTGTGGGGGATTAGCACTTGTTCTATCTACCACCATGTTGCATGCTTGGCGCAACTCTGCTCTTGATAACTTGTTCAGTTTTTACTGAGCATAGTAAATGAAAACTTAGAGCCTCCGCGCCTCTTGATTCTAAAACTATATTCGGACCATGTCTTCCAAACGTTTTCAGAATCAAGCTTCAAGACCATCGGCACTCGTCTTTTTTGAAGTCTTCGGAGAGCGTATCAAGTTCAGGTACCGCAACCAAGAGACGTTCTTCGACTACTTCCGATGACTTTTTAAGTGCTTAACACCCTCGACTAGAAGATCTCAATCAGTTCACATCTACTAATAGATCATTCTCCGATCGGGGTACACGGTCTTTTCGTTCCAGAGGTCGGACTGGAACGAAACATCCCAATAGAGGAAGATCCAAGTCTAACAATTAACTTTCTTCCTTCTCTTCCTCTTCCTCTTCTCCCAGTAGGAGCCTAGCTATTTCAGTTCTATCAAGCCGTGGCTTCAATCATCAAATATATTTGGGTTTAATGCCTTTTGAGAAAGGGTTACTGGATTGCGTTTGTTCAGAATCCTTCCCTTTCTCAGATTCAAATACTGTTTCCGGTGAATAGTATCAAGAAAAGAAATTTTTATTGGAAGGGGAAAGGGTTCTTCTCCAAAAGAAAGCCGTATAGGTAGTAAAAGTTCTCCATTCCCAAGGCTTCTACAGTCGGATCTTCCTGGTAGAGAAGATAATTGGAAAATCGACTCATCATCGACCTCTCACACTAAACAAGATGATGCGAGTCGATCATTTCAAAATGGAAACTTCGTCCTCGATTCGTCAGGTCATTTTTCCCAATTCTTGGACGATTTCCGTAGTTTTAAAGGACACTTACCTTCACATCTCCATCCACAGGTCATTCCGCAAATACCTTCGTTTCACCTTGGATGGATTTTGTGTATCAGTTCCGTTGTTTTTACTTTTTGGAATTGTCAACGGATTCTTTTTTCCCTGTTCACCAACTTAATAGAAATTAAATTAAGCAGCTCACATCAAGGAACTAGGCCCCATTATTGTGTAGTGTTTCGATGATGGGTTTTGTCATCATCTTTCCAGGTACTACTTTTTATCATACCTTCACCTAACCTGTACAGGTCATTGTGAATTTAAGTTTCATCCATTTTATGGAGAAGTCGAAATTGATTATATGGAGAAGTCGAAATTGATTCTATCTCAAAGATACGTCTTCTCCTTTTTTCATGCCCTAAAAACTTCCGATTTATGTCAGAGGTTTGTTACCCTTTTTAGAAACTTTGTAATTGGATCCAGTTCCCCTGGACAACCTCATCTTAGACCTTTCCAGTTTTTTGCTACTGTATCACTGGAAATACCATCCGGTCTATCTAGAGCAATAAATTCCATTATCAGAGTTTTCAGATTGCTCTCTACTGTTTATGAATCCCTCAGTTCATCAAATGGGGTCTCCTCTTTTTAGAGTCTACTCCCTAGTTGCTTTTCGCATGCCAGCCTTTCAGGTGGGTTGCCCACTTTGAACCTCAGGGATTAGTTGTTCAGGGGACGTGGGGCCTAGAATAGGCGGGGCTATATATATATAAACATTCTGAAACTTCAGGCAAATTTCCTTGCTTTTTCACTTCTTCTAGCTCCAACCTGAGGAACAGTTTCATTATTATCACTCCAGACAATTGACCGTAGTGTCGTTTTTTCTCCGTAAACAGGGAGGGACTCATTCCTCTTCCCTGTTGGCTTTTGCATGGAAGATTCTAACTTGGTGTCATCTGGAAGGTATGTCTATCCTTGTCGGACACCTCCCGGGCAGATTATGTCATTGGGATCGGCCCTATAGACCAGTTCGCCATCCGTTCTCTACAGGGCGTTTTCGCAAATGGGAAGAACCTTTATTGGACCTGTTTTAATCAAACGTCCAAAAACAACTCGGTTCTTCAATCAACTTCCATTGTGTTTCCAGTTATAGATCACTTGGAACGTGCAGTTGATTTAATATCTCTAGATTAGATTTTACATATGCGTTTATACCATTAAACTGATTTCCTCTAGCTCTAGGAAAAAATTCAAGCGTCCAAAAGCCGAGCCATTCTGATTACGCCTCTATGGCCTCAGAGATCTTGGTTTTTTAGTCATTCTGAGCCTAGTCTCAAGACTTTCAATCCGTATTCCAGTAGTTCCGGATCTAGTATCTAAAATATGTAGGTCAAGCATTCCTTTTCAATCCGGAAATGTTTTACCTACACATCCAGATGTTGTCAGGAATCAAACCAGAGGTAGACACATTTCTGGTTTCTCTTCCGAGTGTATCTTCAAATATAGATTGAGCTCCACTCTTAAGTTTTACTCTGGAAGATGGAAGGTATTTTCTAGTTGGTGTAGGGAAAGGGAAATTAATCCAGACAACCCATCTTTAGAGGTTTTACTGGATTTCTTTTGATGCCTGTTCTCTACCCTTTAGTTTTCTATTTCATCTAAAAAAGGGTGCAGATCAGTAATCTCAAACGCGTTAAAATTTTAGTCGGCTTCACACATTTCATTAAACCCCATTATCACCAGTTTATTAAAGGGTTTGGCACTATGCCGACAGGTTTCCTGGACTTTGAATCCAAATGGAATCTTACATGAGTGTTGTGGTCTTTCACTAAACCACCTCACTATCATGTGAATCAGCCTCCTTTGTTCATCTGATAGTTAGGCTGTATTTCATTTGACATTTGCTTCAGCTCGTAGAAACGATGTTCATGCTTTGCCAATTGCACAGGGTTGTTTTCAGGTATGAGAAGAACAATGACTTCTTTTTCTCTTCTCACTCAACCTATTTTTCAGGCTATAAATCAGCTTCCTGCTATGTCTGAAACTATTATTTGTCCTGGCATTTCCAGGATTCGTTGATCTTAGGCTGATGAGAAACTTTTGTGTACATCAGAACGTCTAAAGCTATTCGAGCTTATCATGAGACTTTTCATTCCAATCAAGGGGTTGGAGATATTTCTCCATCCTTGATTGCAACGTGGATTTGTAAAGTGATCAAGCTTCCATATGTAATCTCACTTCTGCCCAATTATCATTCCAGAAAACATCGGCTCATGAGGTTATAGCCTTCTACATTTTGGGCATATTGGAACTCCATTCTTTCTTCAGAATGTTTTCTTACTACTTATGGACGTTCCAATTCCATTTTTCATCCCTTCACCTAAGGATCTTGGTCCCCATTCGTAGTGGTACTCATTCCTTGGGTAGTTTAGTAGCTTCCCAATCTATTACTGAGCAGCACTTATTGTGGGATCTTGTTTTCCTTAGTTGTTTGTTAGCCTGTTTGAATAGGTGTGAACCTTCTATTTCGACTCCGGTTCCTTTCCATTTATTTTCTCCACTTATTGGATTTTTGGATATGGATCCCTTGCAGTCATGGTGGATACCGCCTTACGTTACCATCATTGGATGGTCTTAAAAAGGGTTATAAACAACCAAGGTTAGAGTAGTTGAGTATGTATAAATTAATTTTCATCCAACCCTCCTCTTGCTTTGAATTCAGGCTTAAATTGTAATGATTGGTAGTTATATTTGACATTAAAATGATATTTTAATGTAAAATTAATTTTAATTAATAATATACCTACCCATCACTACAATGGCATGTCCCGCCTCCCAGCCCCGCCTGAAATAATTGTTTCCTGAAAAAAATATGACTTGATGTATATTGTCGGCGCGAATACCGGTCACGTGACCTGTATCGTCTGCCCATTGATCTGATAGGTCAGGTGACGTCAGCGACCAATCAGGACTCGACACTAGGGAGGTCACGGGAAAAGGGACATGCCGGTGGCATTTCTGGCTAGATTTTTTTGTCAGACTGACCCAGACTGCGTCTGGTGAAAAGGCTTAAATTGTAGTGATGGGTAGGTATATTATTAATTAAAATTAATTTTACATTAAAAATATCATTTCGCGCACATCTTCTTTCACGGACTGGTACATTTTCAACCCTTTTCACGCACATCTTTTTTCATTCCTTTTCTTTGTATTTCTTTATGTCTACTTTTTTCACTCCTGTCCACTTTTTTCACGGATTGGTGCCTTATCTATTTTTCTTTCACGCCTGTTTACCTTCCTCTTTTTCGAACTGGTACCTTTTCAACCCTTTTCACGCACATCCATTTTTTCTCATTACTTTATTTTGTATTTTTTATGTCTACTTGTTTCACGCATATCCACTTTTTTCTCGGATTGTTGCCTTATCTGTTTTTCTTTTACGTCAGTGTACATTGTTCTTCGTGATTATCCTTTTCACGCACATCTTCTTCTTTCGCGGACTGGTACATTTTCAACCATTTTCAAGCACATCTTCGTTTTTCATTCCTTTTCATTGTATTTCTATTTGTCCACTTTTTTCACGCCTGTCCACTTTTTTCACGGATCGGTGTCTTATCTATTTTTCTTTCACGTCAGTGTACATTTTTTTTATTATCCTTTTCACGCGCATCTTCTTCTTTCTCGGACAGGTACCTTTTCAACCCTTTTTCACGCACATCCATCTTTTTTCATTTCTTTATTTTGCATTTCTTTATGTCCACTTTTTTTCACGGATGTCAGTTTTTTTCACGGATTGTTGCCTTATCTTTTTTTCTTTCACGTCAGTGTACATTTATCTTCGGGATTATTCTTTTCACTCACATCTTCTTCTTTCTCGGACAGGTACCTTTTCAACCCTTTTTCACGCACATCCATCTTTTTTCATTCCTTTATTTTGCATTTCTTTATGTCCACTTTTTTTCACGGATGTCAGTTTTTTTCACGGATTTTTGCCTTATCTGTTTTTCTTTCACGTCAGTGTACATTTATCTTCGGGATTATTCTTTTCACGCATATCTTCTTTTTTCTCGGACTGTTACCTTTTCAACACTTTTCACGCACATCCATCTTTATTAATTCCTTTATTTTGCATTTCTTTATGTCCACTTTTCTCACGCGTGTCCACCTTTTTCACGCATTGTTGCCTTATCTGATTTTCTTCCACGTCAGTGTACATTTTTCTTCTTGATATTCCTTTTCACGAACATCTTCTGCTTTCAAGGACTGGTACCTTTACAACACTTTTCACGCACATCTTCTTTTTTCATTTCTTTCCTATGTATTTCTTTATGTCCACTTTTTTCAGGGATATCCACTTTTTTCACGGATTGTTGCCTTATTTATTTTTCTTTCACGTCAGTGTACATTTTTCTTCGTGATTATCCTTTTCACGCACATCTTCTTCTTTCACGGACTGGTACATTTCAACCACTTTCAAGCACATCTTCGTTTTTCATTCCTTTTCTTTTTATTTCTTTCTGTCCACTTTTTTCACACCTGTCCATTTTTTTTCACGGATCGGTGCCTTATCTATTTTTCTTTCACGTCATTGTACATTTTTTTTATTATCCTTTTCACGCGCATCTTCTTCTTTCTCGGACAGGTACCTTTTCAACCCTTTATCACGCACATCCATCTTTTTTCATTCCTTTATTTTGCATTTCTTTATGTCCACTTTTTTCACGGATGTCAGTTTTTTTCACGGATTGTTGCCTTATCTTTTTTCTTTCACGTCAGTGTACATTTATCTTCGGGATTATTCTTTTCACGCACATCTTTTTTCTCGGACTGTTACCTTTTCAACACTTTTCACGCACATCCATCTTTATTAATTCCTTTATTTTGCATTTCTTTATTTCCACTTTTCTCACGCGTGTCCACCTTTTTCACGCATTGTTGCCTTATCTGATTTTCTTCCACGTCAGTGTACATTTTTCTTCTTGATATTCCTTTCCACGAACATCTTCTGCTTTCAAGGACTGGTACCTTTACAACCCTTTTCACGCACATCTTCTTTTTTCATTTCTTTCCTATGTATTTCTTTATGTCCACTTTTTTCATTGATATATACTTTTTCACGGATTGTTGCCTTATTTATTTTTCTTTCACGTCAGTGTACATTTTTCTTCGTGATTATCCTTATCACGCACATCTTCTTCTTTCATGGACAGGTACCTTTCCAACCCTTTTCACGCACATCTTCTTTTTTCATTCCTTTTCTTTGTATTTATTTATGTCCACTTTTTTCACGCATGTCCACTTTTTTCACGGATTGTTGCCTTATCTATTTTTCTTTCATGTCAGTGTGCATTTTTCTTCTTGATTATCCTTTTCACGCACATCTTCTCCTTTCACGGACTGGTATATTTTCAACCCTTTTCACGCACATCTTCTTTTTTTACATTCCTTTTCTTTGTATTTCTTTATGTCTACTTTTTTTACGCCTGTCCACTTTTTTCACGGATTGGTGCCTTATATATTCTTCTTTCATGTCTGTTAACCTCCTTCTTTCTCCGACTGGTACCATTTCAACCCTTTACACGCACATCAATCTTTTTCATTCCTTTATTTGTTTTATTTTTTTGTGTCTACGTGTTTCACGCATGTCCACTTTTTTCACGGATTGTTGCCTTATCTATTTTTCTTTCACGTCAGTGTACATTTTTCTTCTTGATTATCCTTTTCACGAACATTTTCTTCTTTCACGGACTGGTACATTTTCAACCCTTTTCACGCACATCTTCGTATTTTTTTTTTTTTTTCCTTTTCATTGTATTTCTTTATGTCCACTTTTTTTCACGGATGTCCACTTTTTTCACGGATTGTTGCCTTATCTATTTTTCTTTCACGTCAGTGTACATTAATCTTCTTTCTCGGACTGTTACCTTTTTATTCCTTTTCACGCACATCCATCTGTTTTCATTCCTTTATTTTGCATTTCTTTATGTCCTCTTTTTTCACGCATGTCCACTTTTTTCACGGATTGTTGCCTTATCTGTTTTTCTTTTACGTCAGTGTACATTTTTCTTCATAATTATCCTTTACTCTCAACTTCTGCTTTCACAGACTGGTACTTTTCAACCCTTTTCACGCACATCTTCTTTTTTCATCCTTTCCTTTGTATTTCTTTATGTCATCTTTTTTCATGAATGTCCAATTTTTTCACGGATTGTTGCCTTATCTATTTTTCTTTTACGTCAGTGTACATTTTTCTTCTTGATTATCCTTTTCTTGCACATCTTCTTCTTTCACGGACTGGTACCTTTTTTACCCTTTTCACGCACATCTTCTTTTTTCATTCCTTTTCTTAGTATTTCTTTCTGTCCACTTTTTTCACGCCTGTCCACTTTTTTCACGGATTTTTGCCTTATCTATTTTTTTTTCACGTCAGTGTACATTTTTCTTCTTGATTATCCTTTTCACGCACATCTTCTTCTTTCACGGACTGGTACATTTTCACCCCTTTTCACGCACATCTTCTTTTTTCATTCCTTTTCTTTGTAATTCTTTATGTCTACTTTTTTCACGCCTGTGCACTTTTTTTCACGGATTGGTGCCTTATCTATTAATCTTTTACCTCAGCCACATTTTTCTTCGGGATTATTCTTTTCACGCGCATTTTCCTCTTTCTCGTACAGGTACCTTTTCAACCCTTTTCACGCACATCCATCTTTTTTCATTCCTTTATTTTGCGTTTCTTTATGTCCAATTTTTTCACGCATGTCCATTATTTTCACGGATTGTTGCCTTATCTGTTTTTCTTTTACGTCAGAGTACATTTTTCTTCATAATTATCCTTTACACTCACATCTTCTGCTTTCACAGACTGGTACTTTTCAACCCTTTTCACGCACATCTTCTTTTTTCATCCTTTCCTTTGTATTTCTTTATGTCCACTTTTTCACGGATGTCCAATTTTTTTCACGGATTATTTCCTTATCTATTTTTCTTTTACGTCAGTGTCCATTTTTTCTTCATGATTATCCTTTTCTTCCACATCTTCTTCTTTCACGGACTGGTACCTTTTTAACCCTTTCCATGCACATCTTCTTTTTTTTTAATTCATTTTCTTAGTATGTCATTATGTCCACTTTTTTCACGCATATCCACTTTTTTCACGGATAGTTGCCTTATCTATTTTTCTTTTACGTCAGTGTACATTTATCTTCGTGACTATCCTTTTCACGCACATCGTCTTCTTTCACGGACTGGTACCTTTTCAACCGTTTTCATGCACATATTCGTTTTTCATACCTTTTCATTGTATTTCTTTATGTCTACTTTTTTCACGCCTGTCCACATTTTTCACGCCTGTCAACATTTTTCACGGATTGGTGCCTTATCTATTTTTCTTTCACGCCAGTCTACCTTCTTCTTTCTCGGACTGGTACCTTCTCAACCCTTTTCACGCACATCCATCTTTTTCATTCCTTTATTTTGTATTTTTTATGTCTACTTTTTTCACGCATGTCCACTTTTTTCACGGATTGTTGCCTTATCTGCTTGTCTTTCACGTCAATGTACATTTTTCTTCGTGACTATCCTTTTCACGCACATCTTCTGCTTTCACGTACTGGTACCTTTTCAACCCCTTTCACGCGTATCTTCTTTTTTCATTCCTTTCCTTTGTATTTCTTTATGTCCCCCTTTTTCAAGGATGTCCACTTTTCTCACGGATTGTTGCCTTATCTATTTTTCTTTCGCGTCAGTGTACATATTTCTTCGTGATTATCCTTATCACGCACATCTTCTTCTTTCTCGGACAGGTACCTTTTTCACGCACATGTTCTTTTTTCATTCCTGTTCTTTGTATTTCCTTATGTCCACTTTTTTCACGCATGTCCACTTTTTTCACGGATTGTTGCCTTATCTGTTTTTCTTTTACGTCAGTGTACATTTTTCTTCATGATTATTCTTTTCACTCACATCTTCTGCTTTCACAGACTGGTACTTCTCAACCCTTTTCACGCACATCTTTTTTCATCCTTTCCTTTGTATTTCTTTATGACCACTTTTTCACGCATGTCCTATTTTTTCACGGATTGTTGCCTTATCTATTTTTCTTTCACGTCAGTGTATTTTTCTTCGTGATAATGCTTTTCTTGCACATCTTCTTCTTTCACGGACTGGTACCTTTTCAACCCTTTTCACGCACATCTTTTTTCATTCCTTTTCATAGTTTTTCTTTCCGTCAACTTTTTGCACGCATTTCCACATTTTTTCACGGATAGTTGCCTTATCTATTTTTCTTTCATATCAGTGTACATTTATCTTCGTGACTATCCTTTTCACGCACATCGTCTTCTTTCACGGACTGGTACCTTTTAAACCCTTTTCACGCACATATTCGTTTTTATTCCTTTTCATTTTATTTCTTTGTCTACTTCATTCACGCCTGTCAACATTTTTCACGGATTGGTGCCTTATCTATTTTTCTTTCACGTCAGTGTACATTTTTTCTTCGTGATAATGCTTTTTTGCACCTCTTCTTCTTTCACGGACTGGTACCTTTTTAACCCTTTTCACGCACATCTTTTTTTTTTCATTCCTTTTCTTAGTATTTCTTTCTGTCCACTTTTTTCACGCATATCCCCTTTTTTCACGGATAGTTGCCTTATCTATTTTTCTTTCATGTCAGTGTGCATTTATTTTCGTGACTATCCTTTTCACGCACATCGTCTTCTTTCACGGACTGGTACCTTTTCAACCCTTTTCACGCACATATTCGTTTGTTTTCCTTTTCATTGTATTTCTTTATCTACTTTTTTCACGCCTGTCAACATTTTTCACGGATTTGTGCCTTATCTATTTTTCTTTCGCGCCAGTCTACCTTCTTCTTTCTCGGACTGGTACCTTTTCAACCCTCTTCACGCACATCCATCTTTTCAATTCCTTTATTTCTTTATTTTTTATGACCACTTTTTTCACGCATGTCCACTTTTTTCACGGATTGTTGCCTTATCTGCTTTTCTTTCATGTCTTTTTAACCCTTTTCACGCACATCTTCTTTTTTCATTCCTTTTCTTAGTATTTCTTTATGTCCACTTTTTTCAGGGATATTCACTTTTTTTCACTGATTGTTGCCTTATTTATTTTTCTTTCACGTCAGTGTACATTTTTGCTACTGATTATCCTTATCACGCACATCTTCTTCTTTCACGGACAGGTACCTTTTCAACCCTTTTCACGCATATCTTCTTTTTTCTTTCCTTTTCTTTGTATTTATTTATGTCCACTTTTTTCACGCATGTCCACTTTTTTCACGGATTGTTGCCTTATCTATTTTTCTTTCACGTCAGTGTGCATTTTTCATCTTGATTTTTTTTCACGCACATCTTCTCCTTTCACGGACTGGTATATTTTCAACCCTTTTCACGCACACCTTCTTTTTACATTCCTTTTCTTTGTATTTCTTTATGTCTACTTTTTTCACGCCTGTCCACTTTTTTCACGGATTGGTACCTTATCTATTCTTCTTTCATGTCTGTTTACCTTCTTCTTTCTCGAACTGGTACTCGAATTTCAACCCTTTTCAAGCACATCAATCTTTTTCATTCCTTTATTTTTTATCTTTTGTGTATACGTGTTTCACGCATGTCCACTTTTTCCTCGAATTGTTGCCTTATCTGTTTTTCTTTCACGTCAGTGTACATTTTTCTTCGTGATTATCCTTTTCACTCACATCTTCTTCTTTCACGGACAGGTACCTTTTCAACCCTTTTCACGCACATCTTCTTTTTTCATTCCTTATCTTTGTATTTCTTTATGTCCACTATTTCACGGCTGTCCACCTTTTCACGGATTGTTGCCTTACCTTTTTTCATTCCTTTCCTTTGTATATCTTTATGTCCAATTTTTTCATGGATGTCCACTTTTTCACGGATTGTTGCCCTATCTGTTTTTGTTTCACGTCAGTGTACATTTATCTTCGGGATTATCCTTTTAACGCACATCTTCTCCTTTCTCTGTTAGTTTTTCAACACTTTTCACGCACATCCATCTTTTTTTCATTCCTTTATTTTGCATTTCTTTATGTCCACTTTGTTCACGCATGTCCACCCATTTTCACGGGTTGTTGCCTTATCTGATTTTCTTCCACGTCAGTGTACATTTTTTCTTCTTGATAATCCTTTTCGCGCACATCTGCTTTCACGGAATGGTACCTTTACAACCCTTCTCACGCACATCTTCTTTTTCATTCCTTTCTTTTGTATTTTTTTATGTCCACTTTTTTCACGGATGTCCACTTTTTCACGGGTTGTTGCCTTATCTGTTTTTCTTTCACGTCAGTGTACATTTATCTTCGGGATTATTCTTTTCAAGCACATCTTTTTTCTCGGACTGTTACCTTTTCAACACTTTTCACGAACATCTGTCTTTATTAATTCCTTTATTTTGCATTTCTTTATGTCCACTTTTCTCACGCGTGTCCACCTTTTTCACGCATTGTTGCCTTATCTGTTTTTCTTCCACGTCAGTGTACATTTTTCTTCATTATATTCCTTTTCACGAACATCTTCTGCTTTCAAGGACTGGTACCTTTACAACCCTTTTCACGCACATCTTCTTTTTCCATTCCTTTCCTTTGTATTTCTTTATGTCCACGTTTTTCACGGATGTCCAATTTTTCACGTATGTCCATTTTTTTCACAGATTGTTGCCTCATCTATTTTTCTTTCACGTCAGTGAACATTTTTCTTGTGATTATCCTTATTACGCACATCTTCTTCTTTCTCGGACAGGTACCTTTTTCACGCTTTTCACGCACATCTTCTTTTTTCATTCCTTTTCTTTGTATTCTTTATGTTCACTTTTTTCACGCATTGTTGCCTTATCTAGTTTTCTTTCACTTCAGTGTACATTTTTCCTCGTGATTATCCTTTTCTCGCACATCTTCTTCTTTCACGGACTGGTACCTTTTCAACCCTTTTCACGCACATCTTCTTTTTTCATTCCTTTTCTTTTTATTTCTTTATGTCTACTTTTTTCACGCCTGTCTACTTTTTTCACGGATTGGTGCCTTATCTATTTTTCATTTACGCCAGTCTACCTTCTTCTTTCTCGGACTGGTACCGTTTCACGCCATCCATCTTTTTGATTCCTTTATTTTGTAGTTTCTATTTCTACTTTTTTCACGCATGTCCACTTTTTTCTCGGATTGTTGCCTTATCTGTTCTTCTTTCACGTCAGTGTACATTTTTCATAGTGATTATCCTTATCACGCATATCTTCTTCTTTCAGGGACTAGTACCTTTACAACCCTTTTCACGCACATCTTCTTTTTTCCTTCCTTATCTTTGTATTTCTTTATGGCCACTTTTTTCAGGGATATCCACTTTTTTCACGGATTGGTGCCTTATCTATTTTTCTTTCACGCCTGTTTACCTTCCTCTTTTTCGGACTGGTACCTTTTCAACCCTTTTCACGCACATCCATTTTTTTTCATTACTTTATGGTGCATTTTTTATGTCTACTTGTTTCACGCATATCCACTTTTTTCTCGGATTGTTGCCTTATCTGTTTTTCTTTTACGTCAGTGTACATTGTTCTTCGTGATTATCCTTTTTACGCACGTCTTCTTCTTTCACGGACTGGTACATTTTCAACCATTTTCAAGCACATCTTCGTTTTTCATTCCTTTTCTTTGTATTTCTTTCTGTCCACTTTTTTCACGCCTGTCCACTTTTTTTCACGGATCGGTGCCTTATCTATTTTTCTTTCACGTCAGTGTACATTTTTTTTTATTATCCTTTTCACGCGCATCTTCTTCTTTCTCGGACAGGTACCTTTTCAACCCTTTTTCACGCACATCCATCTTTTTTCATTCCTTTATTTTGCATTTCTTTATGTCCACTTTTTTCACGGATGTCAGTTTTTTTCACGGATTGTTGCCTTATCTGTTTTTCTTTCACGTCAGTGTACATTTATCTTCGGGATTATTCTTTTCACGCATATCTTCTTTTTTCTCGGACTGTTACCTTTTCAACACTTTTCACGCACATCCATCTTTATTAATTCCTTTATTTTGCATTTCTTTATGTCCACTTTTCTCACGCGTGTCCACCTTTTTCACGCATTGTTGCCTTATCTGATTTTCTTCCACGTCCGTGTACATTTTTTGCTTTCAAGGACTAGTACCTTTACAACACTTTTCACGCACATCTTCTTTTTCATTTCTTTCCTATGTATTTCTTTATGTCCACTTTTTTCAGGGATATCCACTTTTCTCACGGATTGTTGCCTTATTTATTTTTCTTTCACGTCAGTGTACATTTTTCTTCGTGATTATCCTTTTCACGCACATCTTCTTCTTTCACGGACTGGTACATTTTCAACCATTTTCAAGCACATCTTCGTTTTTCATTCCTTTTCTTTGTATTTCTTTCTGTCCACTTTTTTCACGCCTGTCCACTTTTTTTCACGGATCGGTGCCTTATCTATTTTTCTTTCACGTCAGTGTACATTTTTTTTATTATCCTTTTCACGCGCATCTTCTTCTTTCTCGGACAGGTACCTTTTCAACCCTTTATCACGCACATCCATCATTTTTCATTCCTTTATTTTGCATTTCTTTATGTCCACTTTTTTCACGGATGTCAGTTTTTTTCACGGATTGTTGCCTTATCTTTTTTTCTTTCACGTCAGTGTACATTTATCTTCGGGATTATTCTTTTCACGCACATCTTCTTTTTTCTCGGACTGTTACCTTTTCAACACTTTTCACGCACATCCATCTTTATTAATTCCTTTATTTTGCATTTCTTTATGTCCACTTTTCTCACGCGTGTCCACCTTTTTCACGCATTGTTGCCTTATCTGATTTTCTTCCACGTCAGTGTACATTTTTCTTCTTGATATTCCTTTTCACGAACATCTTCTGCTTTCAAGGACTGGTACCTTAACAACCCTTTTTACGCACATCTTCTTTTTTCATTTCTTTCCTATGTATTTCTTTATGTCCACTTTTTTCATTGATATATACATTTTATATATATATTTTTCTTCGTGATTATCCTTATCACGCACATCTTCTTCTTTCATGGACAGGTACCTTTTCAACCCTTTTCACGCACATCTTCTTTTTTCATTCCTTTTCTTTGTATTTATTTATGTCCACTTTTTTCACGCATGTCCACTTTTTTCACGGATTGTTGCCTTATCTATTTTTCCTTCACGTCAGTGTGCATTTTTCTTCTTGATTATCCTTTTCACGCACATTTCTCCTTTCACGGACTGGTATATTTTCAACCCTTTTCACGCACATCTTCTTTTTTTACATTCCTTTTCTTTGTATTTCTTTATGTCTACTTTTTTCACGCCTGTCCACTTTTTTCACGGATTGGTGCCTTATATATTCTTCTTTCATGTCTGTTAACCTTTCTTCTTTCTCCGACTGGTACCATTTCAACCCTTTACACGCACATCAATCTTTTTCATTCCTTTATTTGTTTTAATTTTTTGTGTCTACGTGTTTCACGCATGTCCACTTTTTTCACGGATTGTTTCTTTCACGTCAGTGTACATTTTTCTTCTTGATTATCCTTTTCACGAACATGTTCTTCTTTAACGGACTGGTACATTGTTAACCCTTTTCACGCAATATTTATTTTTCTTTCACGTCAGTGTACATTTTTCTTCGTGATTATCCTTATCACGCACATCTTCTTCTTTCACGGACTGGTACCTTTTCAACCCTTTTCACGCACATATTCGTTTGTTTTCCTTTTCATTGTATTTCTTTATCTACTTTTTTCACGCCTGTCAACATTTTTCACGGATTTGTGCCTTATCTATTTTTCTTTCACGCCAGTCTACCTTCTTCTTTCTCGGACTGGTACCTTTTCAACCCTCCTCATGCACATCCATCTTTTTCATTCCTTTATTTCTTTATTTTTTATGACCACTTTTTTCACGCATGTCCACTTTTTTCACGGATTGTTGCCTTATCTGCTTTTCTTTCATGTCTTTTTAACCCTTTTCACGCACATCTTCTTTTTTCATTCCTTTTCTTAGTATTTCTTTATGTCCACTTTTTTCAGGGATATTCACTTTTTTTCACTGATTGTTGCCTTATTTATTTTTCTTTCACGTCAGTGTACATTTTTGCTAGTGATTATCCTTATCACGCACATCTTCTTCTTTCACGGACAGGTACCTTTTCAACCCTTTTCACGCATATCTTCTTTTTTCTTTCCTTTTCTTTGTATTTATTTATGTCCACTTTTTTCACGCATGTCCACTTGTTTCACGGATTGTTGCCTTATCTATTTTTCTTTCACGTCAGTGTGCATTTTTCATCTTGATTTTCTTTTCACGCACATCTTCTCCTTTCACGGACTGGTATATTTTCAACCCTTTTCACGCACACCTTCTTTTTGCATTCCTTTTCTTTGTATTTCTTTATGTCTACTTTTTTTCACGCATGTCCACTTTTTTCACTGATTGGTACCTTATCTATTCTTCTTTCATGTCTGTTTACCTTCTTCTTTCTCGAACTGGTACTCGAATTTCAACCCTTTTCAAGCACATCAATCTTTTTCATTCCTTTATTTTTTATCTTTTGTGTATACGTGTTTCACGCATGTCCACTTTTTCCTCGAATTGTTGCCTTATCTGTTTTTCTTTAACGTCAGTGTACATTTTTCTTCGTGATTATCCTTTTCACTCACATTTTCTTCTTTCACGGACAGGTACCTTTTCACGCACATCTTCTTTTTTCATTCCTTATCTTTGTATTTCTTTATGTCCACTATTTCACGGCTGTCCACCTTTTCACGGATTGTTGCTTACCTTTTTTCATTCCTTTCCTTTGTATATCTTTATGTCCAATTTTTTCATGGATGTCCACTTTTTCACGGATTGTTGCCCTATCTGTTTTTGTTTCACGTCAGTGTATATTTATCTTCGGGATTATCCTTTTAACGCACATCTTCTCCTTTCTCTGTTAGTTTTTCAACACTTTTCACGCACATCCATCTTTTTTTCATTCCTTTATTTTGCATTTCTTTATGTCCACTTTTTTCACGCATGTCCACCCATTTTCACGGATTGTTGCCTTATCTGATTTTCTTCCACGTCAGTGTACATTTTTTCTTCTTGATAATCCTTTTCGCGCACATCTGCTTTCACGGACTGGTACCTTTACAACCCTTCTCACGCACATCTTCTTTTTCATTCCTTTCTTTTGTATTTTTTTATGTCCACTTTTTTCACGGATGTCCACTTTCACGGATGTTCACATTTTCACGGGTTGTTGCCTTATCTGTTTTTCTTTCACGTCAGTGTACATTTATCTTCGGGATTATTCTTTTCAAGCACATCTTTTTTCTCGGACTGTTACCTTTTCAACACTTTTCACGAACATCTGTCTTTATTAATTCCTTTATTTTTCATTTCTTTATGTCCACTTTTCTCACGCGTGTCCACCTTTTTCACGCATTGTTGCCTTATCTGTATTTCTTCCACGTCAGTGTACATTTTTCTTCATTATATTCCTTTTCACGAACATCTTCTGCTTTCAAGGACTGGTACCTTTACAACCCTTTTCACGCACATCTTCTTTTTTCATTCCTTTCCTTTGTATTTCTTTATGTCCACGTTTTTCACGTATGTCCAATTTTTCACGTATGTCCATTTTTTCACAGATTGTTGCCTTATCTATTTTTCTTTCACGTCAGTGAACATTTTTCTTGTGATTATCCTTATTACGCACATCTTCTTCTTTCTCGGACAGGTACCTTTTTCACGCTTTTCACGCACATCTTCTTTTTTCATTCCTTTTCTTTGTATTCTTTATGTCCACTTTTTTCACGGATGTCCACTTTTTTCACGCATTGTTGCCTTATCTAGTTTTCTTTCACTTCAGTATACATTTTTCCTCGTGATTATCCTTTTCTCGCACATCTTCTTCTTTCACGGACTGGTACCTTTTCAACCCTTTTCACGCACATCTTCTTTTTTCATTCCTTTTCTTTTTATTTCTTTATGTCTACTTTTTCACGCCTGTCTACTTTTTTCACGGATTGGTGCCTTATCTATTTTTCATTTACGCCAGTCTACCTTCTTCTTTCTCGGACTGGTACCGTTTCACGCACATCCATCTTTTTGATTCCTTTATTTTGTAGTTTCTATTTCTACTTTTTTCACGCATGTCCACTTTTTTCTCGGATTGTTGCCTTATCTGTTTTTCTTTATGTGATTATCCTTTTCTATTTTTCTTTCACGTTTGTGTACATTTTTCTTCTTCATTATCCTTTTCACGCGCATCTTCTTCTTCCTCGGACAGGAACCTTTTCAACCATTTTTAATGCACATCCATCTTTTTTCATTCCTTTATTTTGCATTTCTTTATGTCCACCTTTTTTCAAGGAGGTCCACTTTTTTCACGGATTGTTGCCATATCTGTTTTTCTTACACGTCAGTGTACATTTATCATCGGGATTATCCTTTTCACGCACATCTTCTTCTTTCTCGGACTGTTACCTTGTCAACACTATTAACGCACATCCATCTTTTTTCATTCCTTTATTTGGCATTTCTTTATGTCCACTTTTCTCACGCGTGTCCAACTTTTTCACGGATTGTTGCCTTATCTGTTTTTCTTCCACGTCAGTGAACATTTTTCTTCTAAATAATCCTTTTCACGCACATCTTCTGCTTTCAATGACTGGTACCTTTACAACCCTTTTTACGCACATCTTCTTTTTTCATTCCTTTCCTTTGTATTTCTTTATGTCCACTTTTTTCACGGATGTCCACTTTTTCACGGTTTGTTGCCTTATCTGTTTTTCTTTCACGTCAGTGTTCATTTTTCTACGTGATTATCCTTATCACGCAAATCTTCTTCTTTAACGGACAGGTACCTTTTCAACCCTTTTCACGCACATCTTCTTTTTCATTCCTTTTCTTTGTATATCTTTATGTCAACTTTTTTTCACGCATGTCCACTTGTTTCACGGATTGGTGCCTTATCTATTTTTCTTTCACGTCAGTGTACATTTTCTTCGTGATTATCCTTTTCACGCATATTTTCTGTCACATACTGGTACTTTTTCAACCCTTTTTACGCACATCTTCTATTTTCATTCCTTTTCTTTGTATTTCTGTATGTCTACTTTTTTTACGCCTGTCCACTTTTTTCACGGATTGGTGCCTTATCTTTTTCACGCACATCTGCTTTCACGGACTGGTACCTTTTCAACGCTTTTACGCACATCTTCTTTTTTCATTCCTATCCTTTGTATTTCTTTATATCCACTTTTTTCACGGATGTCCACTTTTTTCACGGATTGTTGCCTTATCTATTTTTCTTTCACGTCAGTGTACATTTTTCTTCTTGATTATCCTTTTCACGCACATCTTCTTCTGTCACGGACTGGTACATTTTCAACCCTGTTCACGCACATCCATCTTTTTCATTCCTTTATTTTGTATTTTTTATGTCTACTTGTTTCACGCATGTCCACTTTTTTCTCGGATTGTTGCCTTATCTGTTTTTGTTTCACGACAGTGTACATTTTTCTTCGTGATTATCCTTTTCACGCACATCTTCTTTCACGGGCTAGTACATTTTCAAGCCTTTTCACGCACATCTTTTTTCATTCCATTCCTACGGATTTCTTAATGTCCACTTTTTTCACGGATGTCCACTTTTTCACGGATTGTTGCCTTATTTGTTTTTGTTTCACGTCAGTGTACATTTTTCTTCGGGATTATTCTTTTCACGCACATCTTCTTCCTCTGTTACCTTTTCAACACTTTTCACGCACATCCTTCTTTGTTCATTCCTTTATTTTGTATTTCTTTATGACCACATTTTTCACGAATGTCCACTTTTTTCACGGATTGTTGCCTTATCTGTTGCCTTATCTGTTTTTCTTCCACGTCAGTATAAATTTTTCTTCTTGATAATCATTTTCACACACATCTTCTGCTTTCACGGACTGGTACCTTTTCAACCCTTTTCACGCACATCTTCTTTTTTCATTCCTTTCCTTTGTATTTCTTTATGTCCACTTTTTTAACGGATGTCAACTTTTTTCACGGATTGTTGCCTTATCTATTTTTCTTTCACGTCAGTGTACATTTTCTTCGTGATTATCCTTATCATGCACATCTTCTTCTTTCTCAGACAGGTACCTCTTCATGCACATCTTCTTTTTCATTCCTTTTCTTTGTACATTTTTATGTCTACTTTTTTCACGCCTGTCCACTTTTTTTCACGGGTTGGTGCCTTATATATTATTCTCTACCTCAGTCTACATTTTTACATTCCTTTATTTTACATTTCTTTATGTCCACTTTTTCACGGATTGTCGCCTTATCAATTTTTCTTTTACGTCAGTATACATTTTTTCTTCGTGATTATCCTTTTCTTGCACATCTTCTTCTTTCACGGACTGGTACCTTTTCAACCCTTTTCACGCACATTTTCGTTTTTCATTCTTAGTATTTCTTTCTGTCCACTTTTTTCACGCATATCCCCTTTTTTCACGGATAGTTGCCTTATCTATTTTTCTTTCATGTCAGTGTACATTTATTTTCGTGACTATCCTTTTCACGCACATCGTCTTCTTTCACGGACTGGTACCTTTTCAACCATTTTCACGCACATATTCGTTTGTTTTCCTTTTCATTGTATTTCTTTATCTACTTTTTTCACGCCTGTCAACATTTTTCACGGATTGGTGCCTTATCTATTTTTCTTTCACGCCAGTCTACCTTCTTCTTTCTCGGACTGGTACCTTTTCAACCCTTTTCACGCACATCCATCTTTTCATTACTTTATTTTGTAATTTTTATGTCTACTTTTTTCACGCATGTCCCCTTTTTTCACGGATTGTTGCCTTATCTGTTTTTCTTTCACGTCAGTGTACATTTTTCTTCGTGATTATCCTTTTCACGCACATGTTCTGCTTTCACGTACAGGTACCTTTTCAATCGTTTTCACGCATATCTTCTTTTTTCATTCCTTTCCTTTGTATTTTTTTATGTCCCCTTTTTTCACGGATGTCACTTAATCTTCTGGATTATCCTTTTCACGAACATCTTCTTTCTTTCTCGGACTTGTACCTTTTCAAGCCTTTTCACACACATCCATCTTTTTTTCATTCGTTTATTTTGCATTTAAACATGTCCATTTTTTTCACGCATGTCCACTTTTTTCACGGATTGTTGCCTTTTCTGTTTTTCTTTCACGTCAGTGTACATTTTTCTTCGTGATTATTCTTTTCATGCACATCTTCTTCTTTCACAGACTGGTACCTTTACAGCCCTTTTCACGCACATCTTTTTTCAATTCCTTTTCTTTATATTTCTTTATGTCTACTTTTTCACGCCTGTCCACTTTTTTCACCGCCCCCGCCCATAGGGGCTTGAAGAAATATATGGGCTGCACGATGCTTCCACGCAGAGCTGAATCCGGCCCGCACACTAGTACTGGTAAACCGCTCAGAGGAGCTAAGCCTGTCCAGGAACCGCGGTGCGAGGCGGACCGTCCATTCTAATAAACTCTATTGGTTTCACTGGGCGACAGGGCTTGAGATGTTATTTCATCACAATGTCGGGTAAAAGTCCCACAAAATTGGAAGCAACGTCTCCAAAATGACCTTTACAGTGTTGACGGGGACGTTAAACCTCAAATCAAACAAACAAACAAAAAAACTTTTTTCACGGATTGGTGCCTTCCCTATTTTTCTTTCACGCCAGTCTACCTTCTTCTTTCTCGGACTGGTACCTTTTTAACCCTTTTCATTGATATATACTTTTTATATATATATTTTTCTTCGTGATTATCCTTATCACGCACATCTTCTTCTTTCATGGACTGGTACCTTTACAAACCTTTTCACGCACATCTTCTTTTTTCATTCCTTTCCTTTGTATTTCTTTATGTCAACTTTTTTAACGGATGTCCACTTTTTTCACGGATTGTTGCCTTATCTATTTTTCTTTCACGTCAGTGTACATTTTCTTCGTGATTATCCTTATCACGCACATCTTCTTCTTTCTCAGACAGATACCTTTTCACGCACATCTTCTTTTTTCATTCCTTTTCTTTGTACATTTTTATGTCTACTTTTTTCACGCCTGTCCACTTTTTTTCACGGGTTGGTGCCTTATATATTATTCTCTACCTCAGTCTACATTTTTCTTCGGGTTTATTCTTTTCACGCGCATCTTCTTCTTTTTCTCGGACAGGTACCTTTTCTACCATTTTCTCGCACATCCATCTTTTTACATTCCTTTATTTTGCATTTCTTTATGTCCATTTTTTTCACGCATGTCCACTTTTTTCACGGATTGTTGCCTTGTCTGTTTTTCTTTCACGTCAGTGTACATTAATCTTCATGATTATCCTTTTCACGCACATATTCTGCTTTCACAGATTGGTACTTTTCAACCCTTTTCACGCACATCTTGTTTTTTCATTCCTTTTCTTTGTATTTCTTTATGTCTACTTGTTTCACGCATGTCTACTTTTTCACGGACGTCCACTTTTTTCACGGATGTCCACTTTTTTCACGGATTGTTGCCTTATCTATTTCTTTTTTAACGTCAGTGTACATTTTTCTTCGTAATTATCCTTATCACGCACATCTTCTTCTTTCTCTGACAGGTATTTTTTCACGCTTTTCACGCACATATTCTTTTTACATTCCTTTTCTGTGTATTCTTTGTCCACTTTTTTCACGCACGTCCACTTTTTTCACGGATTGTTGCCTTATCTTTTTTTCTTTCACGTCAGTGTACATTTTTCTTCGTGATTATCCTTTTTTCGCACATCTTCTTCTTTCGAGGACTGGTACCTTTTCAACCCTTTTCACGCACATCTTCTTTTTTCATTTCTTTTCTTTGTATTTCTTTATGTCTACTTGTTTCAAGCATGTCCACTTTTTTCACGGATTGGTGCGTTATATATTTTTATTTCACGCCAGTCTATCTTCTTCTTTCTCGGACTGATACCTTTTCAACCCTTTTCACGCACATCCATCTTTTTCATTCTTTTATTTTGTATTTTTTATGTCTACTTTTTTCATGCATGTCCACTTTTTTCTCGGAGTGTTGCCTCATCTGTTTTTCTTTCACGTCAGTGTACAATTTTCTTCGTGATTATCCTTATCACGCACATCTTCTTCTTTCAGGGACAGAAACCTTTTCATCCCTTTTCACGCACATCTTCGTTTTTCATTCCTTTTCTTTGTATTTCTTTATGTCTACTTTTTTCACGCATGTCCCCTTTTTTCAAGGATTGTTGCCTTATCTGTTTTTCTTTCACGTCAGTGTACATTTGTCTTCGTGATTATCCTTTTCACGCACATCTTCTTCTTCCACGGACAGGTACCTTCTCAACCCTTTTTACGCACATCTTATTTTTCATTCCTTTTCTTTGTATTTCTTTATGTTTACTTTTTTCACGCATGTCCACTTTTTTCACGGATTGTTGCCTTATCTATTTTTCTTTCACGTCAGTGTTCATTTTTCTTCGTGATTATCCTTTTCACGCACATCTTCTTTCACGGACTGGTACTTTTTCAACCCTTTTTACGCACATCTTCTTTTATCATTCCTTTTCTTTGTATTTCTTTATGTCTACTTTTTTCACGCCTGTCCCTTTTTTTTCCACGGATTGGTGCCTTATCTTTTTTTTCTTTCACGTCGATCTACATTTTTCTTCTGAAATTATCCTTTTCACGCGCATCTTCTTCTTTCTCGGGCAGGTACTTTTCAACCCTTTTCACGCACATCCATCTTTTATCATTCCTTTATTTTGCATTTCTTTATGTCCAAATTTTCACAGATGTCCACTTTTTTCACGGATTGTTGCCTTATCTATTTTTCTTTCACGATAGTGTACATTTATCTTCGGGATTATACTTTTCACGCACAACTTCTGCTTTCACGGACTGGTACCTTTTCAACCCTTATCACACACATCCATCTTTTTTCATTCCTTCATTTTGTATTTTTTATGTCCACTTTTTGCACGGTTGTCCACTTTTTTCACGGATTGTTGCCTTATCTATTTTTCTTTCACGTCAGTGTACATTTTCATTCGTGAACATCCTTTTCACGCACATCTTCTTCTTTCACGGACTGGTACAATTTCAACCCTTTTCACGCACATCCATCATTTTCATTCCTTTATTATGTATTTTTTTTATGTCTACTTGTTTCACGCATGTCCACTTTTTTCTCGGATTATTGCCTTATCTGTTTTTGTTTAACGTCAGTGTACATTTTTTTTTTCGTGATTATCCTTTTCACGCACATCTTCTTCTTTCACGGACAGGTACCTTTTACAACCCTTTTCACGCACATCTTCATTTTTCATTCCTTTTCTTTGTATTTTTTATGTCCACTTTTTTCACGGCTGTCCACTTTTCTCGTGGATTGTTGCCTTATCGATTTTTCTTTCACGTCAGTGTACATTTTTCTTCTTGATTATCGTTTTCACGCACATCTTCTTCTTTCACGGGCTGGTACATTTTCAACCCTTTTCACGCCCATCTTCTTTTTTCATTCCATTCCTATGTATTTCTTTATGTGCAGTTTTTCACGGTAGTCCCTTTTTCACGGATTGTTGCTTTATCTGTTTTTGTTTCACGTCAGTGTACATTTATCTTCGGGATTATCCTTTTCACGCACATCTTCTTCTTCCTCTGTTATCTTTTGAACACTTTCCACGCACATCCATCTTTTTTCATTCCTTTATTTTGCATTTCTTTAAGACCACTTTTTTCACGCATGTCCACTTTTTTCACGGATTGTTGCCTTATCTGTTTTTCTCCACGTTAGTGTAAATTTTTCTTCTTGATAATCCTTTTCACACACATCTTCTGCTTTCACGGACTGGTACCTTTTCAACCCTTTTCACGCACATCTTCTTTTTTCATTCCTTTCCTTTGTATTTCTTTATATCAACTTTTTTAACGGATGTCCACTTTTTTCACGGATTGTTGCCTTATCTATTTTTCTTTCACGTCAGTGTACATTTTCTTCGTGATTATCCTTATCACGCACATCTTCTTCTTTCTCAGACAGGTACCTTTTCACACACATCTTCTTTTTTCATTCCTTTTCTTTGTACATTTTTATGTCTACTTTTTTCACGCCTGTCCACTTTTTTTCACGGGTTGGTGCCTTATATATTATTCTCTACCTCAGTCTACATTTTCTTCGGGTTTATTCTTTTCACGCGCATCTTCTTCTTTCTCGGACAGGTACCTTTTTCTACCCTTTTCACGCACATCCATCTTTTTTACATTCCTTTATTTTGCATTTCTTTATGTCCATTTTTTCACGCATGTCCACTTTTTTCACGGATTGTTGCCTTGTCTGTTTTTCTTTCACGTCAGTGTACATTTTTCTTCATGATTATCCTTTTCACGCACATCTTCTGCTTTCACAGATTGGTACTTTTCAACCCTTTTCACGCACATCTTCTTTTTTCATTCCTTTTCTTTGTATTTCTTTATGTCTACTTGTTTCACGCACGTCTACTTTTTCACGGATGTCCACATTTTTCACGGTCTGTTGCCTTATCTATTTTTTTTTTCACGTCAGTGTACATTTTTCTTCGTGATTATCCTTATCACGCACATCTTCTTTTTTCATTCCTTTTCTTTGTATTTCTTTATGTCTACTTGTTTCAAGCATGTCCACTTTTTTCACGGATTGGTGCCTTATATATTTTTATTTCACGCCAGTCTATCTTCTTCTTTCTCGGACTGCTTTACAACCCTTTTCACGCACATCCACCTTTTTCATTCCTTTATTTTGTAATTTTTATGTCTACTTTTTTCATGCATGTCCACTTTTTTCTCGGATTTGTGCCTCATCTGTTTTTCTTTCACGTCAGTGTACAATTTTCTTCGTGATTATCCTTATCACGGACATCTTCTTCTTTCAGGGACAGAAACCTTTTCAACCCTTTTCACGCACATCTTCGTTTTTCATTCCTTTTCTTTGTATTTCTTTATGTCTACTTTTTTCACGCCTGTCCACATTTTTCTCGGATTGGTGCCTTATCTAATTTTATTTCACGCGAGTCTACCTTCTTCTTTCTCGGACTGTTACCTTTTCAACCCTTTTCACGCACATCCATCTTTTTCATTCCTTTATTTTGTATTTTTATGTCTACTTTTTCACGCATGTCCCCTTTTTTTCACGGATTGTTGCCTTATCTGTTTTTCTTTCACGTCAGTGTACATTTTTCTTCGTTATTATCCTTTTCATGCACATCTTCTTCTTCCACGGACAGGTACCTTTTCAACCCTTTTCACGCACATCTTATTTTTTCATTACTTTTCTTTGTATTTCTTTATGTCTACTTTTTTCACGCATGTCCACTTTTTTCACGGATTGTTGCCTTATCTATTTTTCTTTCACGTCAGTGTTCATTTTCTCCATGATTATCCTTTTCACGCACATCTTCTTTCACGGACTGGTACTTTTTCAATCCTTTTTACGCACATCTTCTTTTATCATTCCTTTTCTTTGTATTTCTTTATGTCTACTTTTTTCACGCCTGTCCCTTTTTTCACGGATTGGTGACTTATCTTTTTTTTTTCTTTCACGTCGGTCTACGTTTTTCTTCTGAAATTATCCTTTTCACGCGCATCTTCTTCTTTCTCGGTCAGGTACCTTTTCAACCCTTTTTACGCACATCTTTTTTCATTCCTTTCCTTTGTATTTCTTTATGTCTACTTTTTTCACGGATGTCCACTTTTTTCACGGATTGTAGCCTTATCTATTTTTCTTTCACGTCAGTGTACATTTTTTTTCGTGATTATCCTTATCTCGCACATCTTCTTCTTTCTCGGACAGGTATCTTTTTCACGCTTTTCACGCACATGTTCTTTTTTCATTCCTTTTCTGTGTATTCTTTATGTCCACTTTTTTCACGCACGTCCACTTTTTTCACGGATTGTTGCCTTATCAATTTTTCTTTTACGTCCGTGTACATTTTTCTTCGTGAGTATCCTTTTTTCGCACATCTTCTTTCACGGACAGGTACCTTTTCAACCTTTTTCACGCACATCTTCGTTTTTCATTCCTTTTCTTTGTATTTCTTTATGTCTACTTTTTTCACGCCTGTCCACATTTTTCACGGATTGGTGCCTTATCTAATTTTCTTTCACGCCAGTCTACCTTCTTCTTTCTCGGACTGTTACCTTTTCAACCCTTTTCACGCACATCCATCTTTTTCATTCCTTTATTTTGTATTTTTATGTCTTCTTTTTTCACACATGTCCCCTTTTTTCACGGATTGTTGCCTTATCTGTTTTTCTTTCACGTCAGTGTACATTGTTCTTCGTGATTATCCTTTTCACGCACATCTTCTTCTTCCACGGACAGGTATTTTTTCAACCCTTTTCACGCACATTTTATTTTTTCATTACTTTTCTTTGTATTTCTTTATGTCTACTTTTTTCACGCATGTCCACTTTTTTCACGGATTGTTGCCTTATCTATTTTTCTTTCACGTCAGTGTTCATTTTCTCCATGATTATCCTTTTCACGCACATCTTCTTTCACGGACTGGTACTTTTTCAACCCTTTTTACGCATATCTTCTTTTATCATTCCTTTTCTTTGTATTTCTTTATGTCTACTTTTTTCGCGCTTGTCCCTTTTTTTTCAAGGATTGGTGCCTTATCTTTTTTTCTTTCACGTCGGTCTACGTTTTTCTTCTGAAATTATCCTTTTCACGCGCATCTTCTTCTTTCTCGGTCAGGTACCTTTTCAACCCTTTTTACGCACATCTTCTTTTTCGTTCCTTTTCTTTGTATTTCTTTGTCTACTTTTTATCACGCCTGTCCACTTTTTTCACGGATTGGTGCCTTGTCTTTTTTTTCTTTCACCTCCGTCTACATTTTTCTTCTGAAATTATCCTTTTCACGCGCATCTTCTTCTTTCTCGGACAGGTACCTTTTCAACCCTTTTCACGCACATCCATCTTTTTTCATTCCTTTATTTTGCATTTCTTTATGTCCAATTTTTTCACAGATGTCCACTTTTTTCACGGGTTGGTGCCTTATCTTTTTTTTTTCCTTCACGTCGGTCTACAGTTTTCTTCGGGATTGTACTTTTCACGCACAACTTCTGCTTTCACGGACTGGTACCTTTTCAACCCTTTTCACGCACATCTTTTCTTTCTTTCACGTCGGTCTACAATTTTTTCACAGATGTCCACTTTTTTCACGGGTTGGTGCCTTATCCTTTTTTTTTCTTTCACGTCGGTCTACAGTTTTCTTCGGGATTGTACTTTTCACGCACAACTTCTGCTTTCACGGACTGGTACCTTTTCAACCCTTTTTACGCACATCTTCTTTTTCGTTCCTTTTCTTTGTATTTCTTTGTCTACTTTTTTCACGCCTGTCCACTTTTTTCACGGATTGGTGCCTTGTCTTTTTTTTCTTTCACCTCCGTCTACATTTTTCTTTTGAAATTATCCTTTTCACGCGCATCTTCTTCTTTCTCGGACAGGTACCTTTTCAACCCTTTTTACGCACATCTTCTTTTTTCATTCCTATTCTCTGTATTTCTTTATGTCTACTTTTTCACGCCTGTCCATTTTTTTCACGGATTGGTGCCTTCTCTGTTTTTCTTTCACGCCAGTCTTCCTTCTTCTTTCTCGAACTGGTACCTTTTCAACCCTTTCCACGCACATCCATCTTTTTCATTCCTTTATTTTGTATTTTTATGTCTACATTTTTAACGAATGTCCACTTTTTCACGGATTGTTGCCTTATCTGTTTTTCTTTCACGTCAGTGTACATTTTTCTTCGGGATTATCCTTTTCACGCACAGCTTCTGCTTTCACGGACTGGTACCTTTTCAACCCTTTTCACGCACATCTTTTTCATTCCTTTCCTTTGTATTTCTTTATGTCTACTTTTTTCACGGATGTCCACTTTTTTCACGGATTGTAGCCTTATCTATTTTTCTTTCACGTCAGTGTACATTTTTTTTTCGTGATTATCCTTATCTCGCACATCTTTTTCTTTCTCGGACAGGTATCTTTTTAACGCTTTTCACGCACATGTTCTTTTTTCATTCCTTTTCTGTGTATTCTTTATGTCCACTTTTTTCACGCACGTCCACTTTTTTCACGGATTGTTGCCTTATCAATTTTCTTTCACGTCAGTGTACATTTTTCTTCGTGATTCAGAAGGAAAATGTAGACCGACGTGAAAGAAAAAAAAGATAAGGCACCAATCCGTGAAAAAAAAGGACAGGCGTGAAAAAAAGTAGACACAGAAATACAAAGAAAAGGAATGAAAAAAGATTTATTTTGCATTTCTTTATGTCCAATTTTTTCACAGATGTCCACTTTTTTCACGGGTTGGTGCCTTATCTTTTTTTTCTTTCACGTCGGTCTACAGTTTTCTTCTGAAATTATCCATTTCACGCGCATCTTCTTCTTTCTCGGACAGGTACCTTTTCAACCCTTTTTACGCACATCTTCTTTTTTCATTCCTATTCTCTGTATTTCTTTATGTCTACTTTTTCACGCCTGTCCACTTTTTTCACGGATTGGTGCCTTCTCTGTTTTTCTTTCACGCCAGTCTTCCTTCTTCTTTCTCGGACTGGTACCTTTTCAACCCTTTTCACGCACATCCATCTTTTTCATTCCTTTATTTTGTATTTTTATGTCTACATTTTTAACGAATGTCCACTTTTTCACGGATTGTTGCCTTATCTGTTTTTCTTTCACGTCAGTGTACATTTTTCTTCGGGATTATCCTTTTCACGCACAGCTTCTGCTTTCACGGACTGGTACCTTTTCAACCCTTTTCACGCACATCTTTGTCATTCCTTTCCTTTGTATTTCTTTATGTCTACTTTTTTCACGGATGTCCACATTTTTCACGGATTGTAGCCTTATCTATTTTTCTTTCACGTCAGTGTACTTTTTTTTTCGTGATTATCCTTTTCACGCACATCTTCTTCTTCCACGGACAGGTACCTTTTCAACCCTTTTCACGCACATCTTATTTTTTCATTCCTTTTCTTCGTATTTCTTTATGTCTACTTTTTTCACGCATGTCCATTTTTTTCACGGATTGTTGCCTTATCTATTTTTCTTTCACGTCAGTGTTCATTTTCTCCATGGTTATCCTTTTCACGCACATCTTCTTTCACGGACTGGTACTTTTTCAACCCTTTTTACGCATATCTTCATTTATCATTCCTTTTCTTTGTATTTCTTTATGTCTACTTTTTTCACGCCTGTCCCTTTTTTTTCACGGATTGGTGCCTTATCTTTTTTTTTCTTTCACGTCGGTCTACGTTTTTCTTCTGAAATTATCCTTTTCACGCGCATCTTCTTCTTTCTCGGTCAGGTACCTTTTCAACCCTTTTTACGCACATCTTCTTTTTTCGTTCCTTTTATTTGTATTTCTTTATGTCTACTTTTTTCACGCCTGTCCACTTTTTTCACGGATTGGTGCCTTATCTTTTTTTTTCTTTCACCTCCGTCTACATTTTCTTCTGAAATTATCCTTTTCACGCGCATCTTCTTCTTTCTCGGACAGGTACCTTTTCAACCCTTTTCACGCACATCCATCTTTTTTCATTCCTTTATTTTGCATTTCTTTATGTCCAAATTTTTCACAGATGTCCACTTTTTTCACGGGTTGGTGCCTTATCTTTTTTTTCTTTCACGTCGGTCTACAGTTTTCTTCTGAAATTATCCTTTTCACGCGCATCTTCTTCTTTCTCGGACAGGTACCTCTTCAACCCTTTTTACGCACATCTTCTTTTTTCATTCCTATTCTCTGTATTTCTTTATGTCTACTTTTTCACGCCTGTCCACTTTTTTCAAGGATTGGTGCCTTCTCTGTTTTTCTTTCACGCCAGTCTTCCTTCTTCTTTCTCGGAGTGGTACCTTTTCAACCCTTTTCACGCACATCCATCTTTTTCATTCCTTTATTTTGTATTTTTATGTCTACATTTTTAACGAATGTCCACTTTTTCACGGATTGTTGCCTTATCTGTTTTTCTTTCACGTCAGTGTACATTTTTCTCCGGGATTATCCTGTTCACGCACAGCTTCTGCTTTGACGGACTGGTACCTTTTCAACCCTTTTCACGCACATCTTTTTCATTCCTTTCCTTTGTATTTCTTTATGTCTACTTTTTTCACGGATGTCCACTTTTTTCACGGATTGTAGCCTTATCTATTTTTCTTTCACGTCAGTGTACATTTATCTTCGTGATTATCCTTATCTCGCACATCTTCTTCTTTCTCGGACAGGTATCTTTTTCACGCTTTTCACGCACATGTTCTTTTTTCATTCCTTTTCTGTGTATTCTTTATGTCCACTTTTTTCACGCACGTCCACTTTTTTCACGGATTGTTGCCTTATCAATTTTTCTTTCACGTCAGTGTACATTTTTCTTCGTGGTTATCCTTTTTTCGCACATCTTCTTTCACGGACAGGTACCTTTTCAACCCTTTTCACGCACATCTTCGTTTTTCATTTCTTTTCTTTGTATTTCTTTATGTCTACTTTTTTTCACGCCTGTCCACATTTTTCACGGATTGGTGCCTTATCTAATTTTCTTTCACGCCAGTCTACCTTCTTCTTTCTCGGATTGGTACCTTTTCAACCTTTTCACGCACATCCATGTTTTCCATTCCTTTATTTTGTATTTTTATGTCTACTTTTTCACACATGTCCCCTTTTTTAACGGATTGTTGCCGTAACTTTTCAACCCTTTTCACGCACATCCACATTTTTCATTCCTTAATTTGCATTTCTTTATGTCCAATTTTTCACGGATTGGTGCATTATCTTTTTTTTCTTTCACGTCGGTCTACATTTTTCTTCTGAAATTATCCTTTTCACGCGCATCTTCCTCTTTCTCGGACAGGTACCTTTTCAACCCTTTTTACGCACATCTTTTTTCATTCCTTTTCTTTGTATTTCTTTGTCTACTTTTTTCACGCCTGTTTACTTTTGCACGGATTGGTGCCTTATCTTTTTTTTCTTTCACGACGGTCTACATTTTCCTTCTGAAATTATCCTTTTCACGCGCATCTTCTTCTTTCTCGGACAGGTACCTTTTCAACCTTTTTCACGCATATCCATCTTCTTTCATTCCTTTATTTTGCATTTCTTTATGTCCAAATTTTTCACAGATGTCCATTTTTTTTCACGGTTTGTTGCCGTATCTATTTTTCTTTCACGTCAGTGTACATTTATCTTCGGGATTGTACTTTTCACGCACAACTTCTGCTTTCACGGACTGGTACCTTTTCAACCCTTTTCACGCACATCTTTTTTTTTCTTTCACGTTGGTCTACATTTTTCTTCTGAAATTATCATTTTCACGCGCATCTTCTTCTTTCTCGGACAGGTACCTTTTCAACCCTTTTCACGCACATTTTTTTTGTTTTTTTATTCCTTTATTTTGCATTTCTTTATGTCCAATTTTTTCACAGATGTCCACTTTGTTTCACGGATTGTTGCCTTATCTATTTTTCTTACACGTCAGTGTACATTTATCTTCGGGATTATCCTTTTCACGCACATCTTCTGCTTTCACTGACTGGTACCTTTTCAACCCTTTTCACGCAAATCCATCTTTTTTCATTCCTTTATTTTGTATTTTTTATGTCCACTTTTTGCACGGATGTCCACCTTTCTCACGGATTGTTGCCTTATCTATTTTTCTTTCACGTCAGTGTACATTTTTATTTGAGATTATCCTTTTCACGCACATCTTCTGCTTTCACGGACTGGTACCTTTTCAACCTTTCTCACGCACATCTTCTTTTTTTCATTCCTTACCTTTGTATTTCTTTATGACCACTTTTGTCACATCTTCTGCTTTCACGGACTGGTACCTTTTCAACCTTTTTCACGCACATCTTTTTTTTCAATCCTTTCATTTGTATTTCTTTATGTCCACTTTTTTCACGGTTGTCCACTTTTTTCACGGATTGTTGCCTTATCTATTTTTCTTTCACGTCAGTGTACATTTTTCTTCGTAATCATCCTTATCACGCACATCTTCATCTTTTACGGACAGGTACCTTTTCAACCCTTTTCACGCACATCTCCTTTTTTCATTCCTCTTTCGTATTTCTTTATGTCCACTTTTTTCACACATGTCCACTTTTTTCACGAATTGTTGCTTTATCTATTTTTCTTACACGTCAGTGTACCTTTATCTTCGTGATTATCCTTTTCACGCACATATTCTTCTTTCACGGACTGGTACCTTTTCAACTCTTTTCACGCACATCTTCTTTTTTTCATTCCTTTTCTTTGTAATTATTTATGTCTACTTTTTTCACGCCTGTCCACTTTTTTCACTGATTTGTGCCTTATCTATTGTTCTTTCACGTCAGTCTGCATTTTCCTTCGGGATTATCCTTTTCACGCGCATCTTCTTCTTTCTCGGACTTGAACCTTTTCAACCCTTTTCACGCACATCAATCTTTTTCATTCCTTTAATTTGAATTTCTTTATGTCCACTTTTTCACGCATGTCCACTGTTTTCGCGGATTGTTGCCTTATCCGTTTTTCTTTCACGTCAGTGTACATTTTTCTTCGTGATTATCCTTTTCACGCACATCTTCTGCTTTCACGGACTGGTACCTTTTAGCCCTTTTTATGCACATCTTTTTTCATTCCTTCCCTTTTTATTTCTTTATGTCCACTTTTTTCAAGGATGTCCTCTTTTTTCACGGATTGTTGCCTTATCTATTTTTTCTTTCACGTTAGTATACATTTATTATCGTGATTATCCTTATCACGCACATCTTCTTCTTTCACGGACAGGTACCTTTTCGACCCTTTTCACGCACATCTTCTTTTTTCATTCCTTTTCTTTGTATTTCTTTATGTCCACTTTTTCACGCTTGTCCACTTTTTCAAGGATTGTTGCCTTATCTATTTTTTCTTTCATGTCAGTGTACATTTTTCTTCGTGATTATCCTTTTCACGCACATCGTCTGCTTTCACTGACTGGTATCTTTTCATCCCTTTTCACGCACATCTTCTTTTTTCATTCCTTTTCTTTTTATTTCTTTATGTCCACTTTTTTCACAGATGTCCTCTTTTCTCACGGATTGGTGCCTTATCTATTTTTCTTTCACGTCAGTGTACATTTCACGTCTGTGTACATGTATCTTCTTGACAATCCTAATCACGCACATCTTCTTCTTTCACGGACAGGTGCCTTTTCAACCCTTTTCATGCATATCTTCTTTTTTCATTCCTTTTCTTTATATTTCTTTATGTCCACTTTCTTCACGCATGTCCACTTTTTTCACGGATTGGTGCCTTATCTATTTTTCTTTCACTTCAGACTACATTTTTCTCTGGGATTAACCTTTTCACACGTATCTTCTTTTTCGGACTGGTAACTTTTCAACCCTTTTCACGCACATCCACCTTTTTCATTCCTTTATTTTGCATTTCTTTATGTCCACTTTTTTCACGGATGTCCACTTTTTTCACGGATTGTTGCCTTATCTGTTTTTCTTTCACGTCAGTGTACATTTATCTTCGGGATTATCCTTTTCACGCACATCTTCATTTTTCTCGAACTGGTACCTTTTCAACCGTTTTCACGCACATCCATCTTTTTTCTTTCCTTTATTTTGTATTACTTTATGTCCACTTTTTTCACGGCTGTCCCCTTTTTTCACGGATGTGTGCTTTATCTATTTTCTTTCACGTCAGTGTACATTTATCTTCGGGATTATCCTTTTCACGCACATCTTCTTACTTCTCGGACTGGTACGTTTTCAACCCTTTTCATGCACATTTATCATTTTTCTTTCCTTTATTTTGCATTTCTTTATGTCCACTTTTTTCACGCATGTGCACTTTTTTCAGGTATTGTTGCCTTATCTGTTTTTCTTTAACATCAGTTTACATAAGTCTTCGTGGTTATCCTTTTCACGCAAATTTCTGCTTTCTCGGACTGGTACCTTTTCAACCCCTTTCACGCACATCTTCTTTTTTCATTCCTTTCCTATGTATTTCATTATATTCACTTTTTTCAGGGATGTCCACTTTTTTCACGGATTGTTGCCTTATCTATTTTTCTTTCACGTCCGTGTACATTTTTCTTCGTGATTATCCTTATCACGCACATCTTCTTTCAAGGACAGGTACCTTTTCAACACTTTTCACGCACATCTTCTTTTTTCATTCATTTTCTTTGTATTTCATTATGTCCACTGTTTTCACGGATGTCCACTTTTTTCACGGTTTTATTGCTTTATCTATTTTTCTTTCACGTCAGTATACGTTTATCTTCGTGATTATCCTTTTCAGGCACATTTTTTTCTTTCACGGACTGGTACCTTTTCAACAATTTCACACACATCTTCTTTTTCATTCCTTTTTTGTATTTCTTAATGTCTACTTTTTTCACGCCTGTACACTTTTTTCACGGATTGGTGCCTTATCTATTTTTCTTTCACATCAGTGTACATTTTTTTTCGTGATTATCCTTATCACGCACATCTTCTTCTTTCAAGGACAGGTACCTTTTCAACACTTTTCACGCAATCTTCTTTTTTCATTCCTTTTCATTGTATTTCATTATGTCCACTGTTTTCACGGATGTCCACTTTTTTACGGATTATTGCTTTATCTATTTTTCGTTCACGTAAGTATACATTTATCTTCGTGATTATCCTTTTCACGCACATATTCTTCTTTCACGGACTGGTACCTTTTCAACCCTTTTCACGCACATCTTCTTTTTTCATTCCTTTTTTGTATATCTTAATGTCTACTTTTTCCACTCTTGTCCACTTTTTTCACGGTGTGGTGCCTTATCTATTTTTCTTTCACGTCAGTCTACATTTTTCTTCGGGATTATCCTTTTCACGCGTATCTTCTTCTTCTCGGACTGGTACCTTTTCAACCCTTTTCACGCACATCCATCTTTTTTCATTCCTTTATTTTGCATTTCTTTATGTCCACTTTTTTCACGCATGACCATTTTTTTCACGGATGGTTCCTTATCTGTTTTTCTTTCACGTCAGTGTACATTTTTCTTCGTGATTATCCTTTTTCACGCGCATCTGCTTTCTCGGACTGGTACCTTTTAAACGCTTTTCGCGCACATCTTTTTTCTTTCCTTTCCTTTGTATTTCTTTATATCCACTTTTTCCACGGATGTCCACTTTTTTCACGGATTGTTGCCTTATCTATTTTTCTTTCACGTCAGTGTACATTTATCTTGCCGCCGTTTGCCATTTGCCAATTCAGTTGTTATACTCTAAAACCCTCTCGAAATGGTATCTGGCTGCCAGTTTCAAGTTGCCATTTTACTAGAATTTGAGAATCGGCATCTGGATGCCGTTTGCCAGTTGCCTATTCAGTTGTAGGCATCTGTTTGTCGTTTGCCAGTTGCCTATTCAGCTGATATACCACAGAACTCTCTGAAATCGAAATGGCAGCTGGCTGCCAGTTGCCAATTCACTAGAAGTTTCGAAACGGCATCAAGCTGCTGTTTGTCAGTTGCCTATTCAGTTGTACTATCGTAAAACCCACTCAAAAAGAATTTGCAGCTGGCTGCCAGCTGTCAGTTGCAAATTCGCTAGAATCTGCTTATAGGCATCTGGTTGCCGTATGCTAGTTACCTATTCAGTTGTTATACACCAAAACCCTTTCAAATCGAATGGCAGTTGGCTGTCAGTTGCTGCTTGCCAAGTCACTAGGATTTGCCAATCGGCATCATGCTGCCGTTTGCCAGTTGCCTATTCAGCTGTGTTGCTCTAAAATACGACCTAATCGAGTTGGCAGCTGGCTTCGAGTCGCCAGTTGCAAATTCACTAGAACTTGCAAATCGGTTACTGGCTCCCGTTTGCCAGTTGTATGTAATGATCTAAAACCCCCTCAAAATTGAACTGACAGCTGGCTGCCATTTGCTAGTTGCGAATTTACTTGAATTCGCGAATAGGCATCTGGTTGCCGTTTGCAAGTTGCCTTATCTGTTGTTATAGTCTAAAACACTCTCTAATGGAATTGGCAGCTTGCTGCCAGTTTACAGTTTCAAATTCGCCAGAATGTTTGAATCGGCATCTGGTTGCCATTTCAGCTGTAATGCTTAAGGTAGAAGTAAAACAAAGATCAGGAATCGATACAATTAACTTACTCCACCCATCAAAGACACCAAAGGGAAAGAAACACAAACATGAAGCGACCAGACCATAATGGAAACCTAAACAAAGGAAGGCCATAAGGACAGTTACTTTCCCACAGAATGGCCAAATTGCCATCCAAAATAAAAAAAACAAAAGTGATAGTGGATATAAAGCCCTCTCAAATCGAATTGGCAGCTGGCGGACCGTTGTAAATTTAATAGAATTTGCGAATCGCCATCTGGCTGCCGTTTGCCAGTTGCATATTCAGTTGTATTGCTCTAAAATACTGTTATATCCAATTGACTGCTGGCTGCCAGTTGCCAATTCACTAGATTTTGAGATTCGGCATCAATCTGCTGTTTGCCAGTTGCCTATTCAGTTGACTACAATAAAACCCACTCAAATAGAATTTTCAGCTGGCTGCTAGTTGTCATTTGCAAATTCACTAGAATTTGAAAATAGGTGAATTTGCAAATAGACATCTGGTTGATATACCTAAAAGCCCCATAAAAACGAATTGGCAGCTGGCTGCCAGTTGCAAGTTGCCAATTTACTAGAATATCGAATCGGCATCAATCTGCTGTTTGCCAGTTGCCAATTCAGTTGTACTGCCATAAAACCCACTCAAATAGAATTAGGTGCTGTCTGCCAGTTGCCTGTTGCGATTTTACTAGATGCCGTATGCCAGTTGCCTATTCAGTTGTTATACACTCAAACCATTTCAAATCAAATTGGCAGCTAGCTGTAAGATGCTGGTTGCCAATTCACTAGGATTTGCCAATCGGCATCTAGCCGCCGTTTGCCAGTTGCCACTTCAGTTGTTATACTCTAAAACCCTCTCAAATCGAAGTGGCAGCTGGCTGCCAGTTTCTAGTTGCCAATTTACTAGAATTTGAGAATCGGCATCTGGATGCTGTTTGCCAGTTGCCTTTTCAGTTGTAATGCTAAAAACCTTCTCAATTCAAATTGTTGGCTGGGTGCCAGTTGCCAATTCACTAGAATGTTCGAATCGGCATCTGGCGGTCGTTTGCTCTTTCAAAGTCAGTTGTTATATACTTAAACTTCTCAAGTCGAAATTGCAACTGGCTACCTGTTGCCAGTTCACTAGAATTTGCGAATCGGCATCTGGTTGTCGTTTGCCAGTTGCCTATTCAGCTGATATACCATAGAACCCTATTAAATTGAAATGGCAGCTGGCTGCAAGTTGCCAATTCACTGGAAGTCTCGAAACGGCATCAAGTTGCTGTTTGTCAGTTGCCTATTCAGTTGTACTATCGTAAAACCCATTCAAATGGAATTTGCAGCCGGCTGCCAGTTGCAAATTTGCTAGAATCTGCTTAAAGGCATCTGGTTGCCGTATGCTAGTTGCCTATTCAGTTGTTAAAGACCAAAACCCTTTCAAGTTGAATGGCAGCTGGCTGTCAGTTGCTGGTTGCAAATTCACTAGGATTTGCCAATCAGTTGCCTATTCAGTTGTGATGCTCTAAAACACGATCTAATCGAATTGGCAGCTGGTTTCGATTCGCCAGTTGCCAATTCACTATAACTTGCGAATCCGTATGTGGCTGCCGTTTGCCAGTTGTATGTTCAGTTGTAATGCTCTTAATCCCGGCAGCTGATTGCCATTTGCCAGTTGCGAATTTACTAGAATTCGCGAATTGGCATCTGGTTGCCGTTTGCCAGTTGCCTAATCTGTTGTTATAGTCTAAAACCCTCTCAAATCGAAATGGCAGCTGGCGGCCAGTTGTCAGTTGCCTATTCAGTTGTTATGCTCTATAACCCTGTCAAATCGAAATGGCAGCTGGCTGCCAGTTGCCAGTTCACTAGATTTTGCGAATTGGCACCTGGTCGTTGTTTGCCTTTTCAAATCGAATTGTTTGCCTTTTCAAATCGAACAGGCATCTGGCTGCCGTTTGCCAGTTGCCTATTCAAATGTAATTCTCGACAATCCTTTCAAGTCCGATTGGCAGCTGGCTGCCAGTTGCCAATTAACTAGAATTTGCGAATTGGCACCTGGTTGCGTTTGCCATTTGCCTATTCAGTTTTTACTCCAAAACTCTCTAAAATCGAATTGACTGCAGACTGCCGGTTGCGAATTCAACAGAATTAACAATTTGGTATCTGCCTGCCGTGTGCCAGTTGCTTATTCAGTTGTATTACACTAAAGACCTCTCAAATCGAATAGGTAGCTAGCTGCCAGTTGGCAGTTGCTAATTCACTAGAATTTGCGATGCGGCATCTGTCTGCCGTTTGCCAGTTGCCCATTCGGTTGAAATGCTCAAAAACCTTCACAAATTGAATTGGCATTTGACTGCCAGTTGCCAGTTGCCACTTCAGTGGACTTTTTCGAATCGGCATCTGGCTGGCGGTTTACAGTTGCGTATTCAGTTGTTATACTGTAAACCCCCCTTAAATTTCATTGGCAGCTGGCTGCCTGTTGTCCGTTGCCAATTCACTAGAATTTGCGAATAACCAGTTGCCTATTCAGTTGTTATGCACTTAAACCCTCTCAAAACGAATTGACAGCCAGCTACCAGTTGTCAGTTACCTATTCAGTTGTGATGCTTTATACTCCTGTCAAATCGAATTGGCAGCTGGCTGTCAGTTGCCAGTTGCGAATTTATTAGAATTTGTAAATTGGCATCTGGTTGTTGTTTTGCAATTTGGCTATTTCTCTCAAATCCTCTCAAATCTATTTGGCAGCTGACTGCAACTTGCCGGTTGCAAATTCAATATAATTTTGCGAATCGGCATCTGGCTGCCGTTTGCCTATTCATTTGTAATAATCTTAAACCCTCTTTAATCGAATTGCCAGCTGGCTGCTACATCACGTGAACTAGTCCGTGAAATGAACACCCAACTAAACGCCACTTTATATAGAGAAAACTGGGGTTTACGGTGTTAACAATTATATTTTCCTCCCAGACATAGGTTGTTGATACTCGTTAGAACCGCCTCAATGAGGCGCTACTAAATAGCACCAGCAACCTATTTTTGCAGTATAAATAAGACAAACATCACAGATTTTCATCTGAAAAGAAGCAATTTTGAGGTTGTGAAAAATGCACTATGTCTCACGAGTGAGATATTGTAATGAGTTGCCAGTAGCCAATTCACTAGAATTTTCAAATCGACATATGGCATCAGTTGTAATGCTCTGAAACCTTCTCAAATCTAATGCCAATTTACTAGAAGTTTTGCCTCTGCATCTGGCTGCCGTTTGCCAGTTGCTTATTTAGTTGTAATGCTCAGAAAACATCTTAAATAGCAGCTGGCTGCTAGTTGCCAGTAACCAATTCACTAGGTTTTTTAATCAGCATCTGGCTGCCAATTGCCCGTTGCCATTTCACTAAAATTTACGAATTGGCACCTTTTTGCCGTTGGCCAGTTGCCTTTTCAGTTGATATACCCTAAAACATTGTGAAATCGAATTGACATCTGGCTGCCAACTGCGCGTTGCCATTTCACTAGAATTTGCGAATTGGCACCTGGTTGCCGTTTGCAAGTTGCCTTTTCAGATGATATAGCCTAAACATTCTGAAATCGAATTGGCAGCTGTCTGCCAGTTGCCAGTTCACTGGATTTTTCGATTAGTCATCAAGCTGCTGTTTGCCAGTTGCCTTTTCAGTTGTTATATCATTAAACCCACTCAAATAGAATTGGCAGCTGGCTGCCAGCTGCCAGTCGCCAATTCACAAGAATTTGCGAATTGCCGGTTGCCGTATGCGAGTTGCCTATTCAGTTGTTATACACTAAAACCCTTTCAAATCAAATTGGCAGCTGGCTGTCGATTGCTGGTTGCCTATTAACGAGGATTAGCCAATCGGTATCTGGCCGCCGTTGGCCAGTTGACTATTCAGCTGTGATGCTATAAAACCCTCTCAAATCGAATTTGCAGTGGGCTGCCAGTTGTCAGTTGCCAATACACTAGAATTCGCGAATCGGTATCTGGCTGCCGTTTTTGCCAGTTTTATATTCAGTTGTTTGTTTGTTTGTTTGTTTAATTTGAGGTTTAACGTCCCCGTCGACACTATAAACGTCATTTTGGAGACGTTGCTACCAATTTTGTGGGACTTTTACCCGACATTTAGATGAAATGATATTTCCAGCACGGCCACCCAATGAAACTTATAGGGTTTATAGGCATGGACGGGCCGACTCGCACCGGTTTGCCTGGTATCGATTCCTGATCATTTTCTCTATTTCTATTTTAGATCCTCTAAGCGGTTTACCAGTAGTCGTGCGCGGATCGGTTTCAGCTCTGTGTGGAAGCTAAGCATCATGCAGTCCATCTTTTCGTCAAGCTACGTCGGTCGGTGTGTGCTTGGAGGGGGATGTGCTGTGTTTGCCGGGTCTTGTCCATCATCCGTTTCGGTTTCAAAACTTCGGGGTTTAGACACACTGATGAAGATTAGATCTAAGAAAGGCCTCTGTGTCACTAAATTTGATTTAGTTACACCTTAATTGCAACCACAGGGTCGGTATCTCTGCTGGTGGATGATTCGTTCATCCCCGAGGGTATCATCAGCTCCGTGTCAGTTCCTTAGTGCTGAGGTTGATACTGCGGTGTTGACGTCAGCACTCAAGTACTGATTTAACTAACTATATTATATATTTAACTTTTGCAGTATAAAATTCTAACTTTGCTAAACCTAAGACTGACTTGTCAGGTGAGACATGTATCTAAGCGGATTTGGTTACTTCGTTTTGTTATATTTTAAATATTGCAAGTCTCGCTACTTTTGACATCTCCTTTCTGATGCCCGGGACTTCAGTGGAGCGTGGGCCATGTTTGCTGATGTTGGCTCGGTAGGGGGCTCCTATCTGGATCGGGAGTCTCTTGCCTGGTGCCTCCAGCTGACATGTCTCATGAGCTACGTCGGTCGGTGTGTGCTCGGAGGGGGATGTTCTGTGTTTGCCGGGTCTTGTCCATCATCCGTTTCGATTTCAAAACCTTGGGGTTTAGACACACTGATGAGGATTAAATATCAAAAAGGCCCATGTGTCACTAAATTTGGTATAGTTACACCTTAATTGCCAATTCACTAGAATTTGACGGCCCCCGCCCATCGGGGTTGAAGAAATATATTGGCTGCACGATGCTTCCATGCAGAACTAAATCCGACCCACGGCCGGGTACTGGTAAACCGCTTAGAGGATCTAAACCTGCCCAGGCAAAGCGGTGCCAGTCGACCCGTCCATGCTTACAAACCCTATTGGTTTAATTGGGCGACAAGGATTGAGATGTCATTTCAATGTCAGTTCAATAGAATTTGCGAATTGGCCTCTGGTTGCCAGTTGCCTTTTCAGTTGTTGTACTCTAAAACCTTCTCAAATCGAGTTTGCAGCTGGCTGCCAGTTGCCAGTTACCAGTTCACTAGAAATATCGAATCGGCATCTGGCTGCCGATTGCCAGTTGCAAATTCAGTTGTAACAGTGCACCCGCTATAATCATTTTGTTCCCACTCAAAGCTACTTTAAAAAGTGACCAAAATGATCAAATCAGTGACGACCCCCACGAAAACATGCCGATCGAGTGGACTGCGGGCTAATCGCGATGTTTCAAGGTGTTATACAGGTATAAGATTGATTGTCCTCGCTACCTCCGTTTGCCGGTTGCCTATTTATTTGTAATGCTCTAAAACCTTCTCAAATCGAATTGACAGCTGGCTGCCAAATGCAAGTTGACAATTCACTAGAATTCGCGAATCGGCATCCGGCTGCCGTTTGCCGGTTCCCTATTCAGCTGCAGAGCTCTAAAACTAGCGATGCCTGTTAACTTGCAATGCTCTAAAACCCTCTTAAATCGAATTGGCAACTGGCTGCCAGTTGCCAATTTACTAGAATTTGCGAATCGGCTTCTTGTTGCGTTGTGCCAGTTGCCTTTTCAGTTGTTATACACTAAAACTCAAATCGAATTGGCAGCTGGATGGCAGTTACCAGCTGCCAATTCACTAGAATTTACGAATCGACGTATGGCTGCCGTTTGCCAGTTGCCTATCAGTTGCATTGCTCTAAAACCCTCTAAGATAGAATTAGCAGCTGGCTACCAGTTGCCAATTGCAAATTTACTAGAACTTCGGAAGCAGCATGTGGTTGCCGTTTGCCAGTTGCCTATGCAACTTAAATGCCCTTAAATCCTGTCAAATCAAATTGGCAGCTCGCTGCCAGATGCAAGTTGCCAATCCCATAGAATTTGCGAATTGGCATCATGTTGCCGTTTATTGTTAACATTTATTGTTGTCCATCTAATTCTTCAAGCCCCGATGGGCGGAGGCCGAATATACTCAGTTGTAATGCCCTAACACACTCTCGAATCGAATTAGAAGCTGGCTGCCATTTGTATGCTGCCAATTCACTAGAATTGAGAATTGGCATCTGGTTGCCTTTTGCCAATTGCCTATTCAGTTGTTATACACTAAAACTCTCTCAAATCGAATTGACAGCTGGCTGCCACTTGCTAGTTGCAAATGCAATAGAATTTTGCGAATCGGCATCTGGCTGCAGTTTGCCAGTTGCCTCTGCAGGTGTAATGCTCTAAAACCCTTTAAAATCTAATTGGCAGCTGCCCTCCAATTGCCGGTTTACTAGAATTTGCGAATTGGCATCTGGTTGCCGTTTGCCAGTTGCCTATTCAACTGTTTAGCTCTAAAACTTTCTAAAATCGAATTGGCAGCTGGCTACTATTTGTCAGCTGCCAATTTATTAGAATTTGCTAATCGGCATCTGGCTGCCATTTGCCAGTTGCCTATTTATTTATTTATTTATTTATTTATTTATTTATTTATTTATTTATTTATTCCAAATATCAGTCATCATACATATGTACATAATACAGATATATATATATGGCTCGGATTGGGCGTAGGCTTGGCCTATATTTTCCCTCTCCGTGGGTACCACAATTGACAGAGAGTAATATAGAGTACATCAATACAGTACAGTGATAGATATATAGACATTATGCTTTCAGTTGCCTGTTCAGTTGTTATACTCTAAAACCAACCCAAATCGAAATTGCAGTCGGCTGCCAGTTGTCAGTTAACAAGAATTTGCGAATCGGCATCCGTCTGCCAGTTGCCTATGCAATTGTAATGCTCTGAAACCCTCAAATCGAATTGGCAGCTGGCTGCCAGTTGCCAGCTGCCATTTCACTAGAATAAGTGGACTGGCATCTGGTTGCCGTTTCCCAGTTGCCTATTCAGTTGTTATAATCCAAAACTCTTTCAAGTCCAATTTGGAGTTGGCCGCCAGATGCCAGTTGCCAATTCCACAGAATTTGCGAATTGGCATCAAGAATGTGAAGTTAGATGCAATTTGCCAGTTGGCGATTGAATAGGCAACTGACAACTGGCAGCCAACTTCACGGACATCTCTTTTTCAACGAGCAATGGGTAGTCTAGCATTTGTATAGTGGAAATTTATATTCTTGTAGGACATAGCATGCATACCAGCAGATGTTCAGACCCTTAGCACAAAAAGAAAGAAAAACAAAAGCCTATCCTCCGTACGCAGCGCCCCGCACCGCACCGCACCATGGCACACGTTTTTCAACACGACACCACACACCATGAAGCAGGAACGGTGTGCTACGCAGAGTTGGATGTGTTTGTTGTGTTTCAGTCTTGTACATATGCTGATTGGCTTTGTCTTATTCAAGTGTCATGGCCCTTCAAGAATATAAATTTCCATTGTTTGTTTGATTTGAGGTTTAACGTCCCCGTCAACACTATAAAGGTCACTTTGGAGACGTTGCTTACAAATTTTGGCGGACTGTTACCCGACATTGAGATAAAATGACATCTCAAGCCCTGTCGGCCAATGAAACCAATAGGGTTTAGTAGCATGGACGGTCCGCCTCGCACCAAATTCCTACTGTCCAAAATATGTGATGCATGAACAAGAACTAGCTACCCCCGAATACTTACAGAGCTCAGGCCTGTCTCAGTATTGTCACTGTTCTCTTTCTTTCTCCTATTACTGTCACTCGCTCACATCTGAGCATTACGACAGGATTTCCTGGGTGGTAACCGGTACATTTTTTTCTGGTGGTTTTGCTTTTATTCATACTATCCGGTATTTTAGGTGCGTTATGTGGTAGTTTTCGTTTGTGTTTCGTGAGGAGATAATGTTTGCTTTATTGGCTTTTAAGTTTTGTGTTTTTTTTTTTTTTTTTTTTTTTTTTTTTTTGTTTTGTTTTGTTTTGTTTGTTTCGGTTTTGATATTTATAGAAGAGGTTTTTTTTGTTGGACTTTCCCATTGGTTAATTGGTGTTTTGTTTGTTGGTTTATCAGGTGTTTTTGTTGCTTGAGTTGGTCTTTTAGTAGGTCTCAGTTGTGTGTGTTCTTGTGTTGATATTTCGGGCGTTTGTTTACGACAAGATCTTCATTGAGTTGATCTGCCATGAATATTTTTTCTTTATTTTTTTTTTCATCAGCTGGTGTTAAATTGGCCTTATTTCGTTTGCCTTATTGTTGTTGTTGTTTTTGTAATATCCAAAGCTGTTTCGTTTTGAATTTTTCGTCTTACCGTGCATGTATGTTTTTGCATCTGTTCAATTTGCCGGTAATTCAAATGAAAATTTTTATCATTTATATCTATTTATTGTATGCCATTTATATGTATTTGTTTCGTCATTCATATATATATTTGCATGTCGGTGTCCAGCTTTTCATTCATTTGTTCATGTTTGTATGTGTGTTTTTGCATCTGTCCAATTTGCCGGTAATTAAAATGAAAATGTTTATCATTTATATGTATTTATTGTATGCCATATATATGTATTTGTTTCGTCATTCATATATATATATTTGCATGTCGTTGTCCAGCATTTCATTCATTTGTTCTTGTTTGCATGTGTTTTTGCATCTGTTCAGTTGGCCGGTAATTAAAATGATTTTTTATAATGCATATGTACTTATTGTATGTCATTTATATGTATTTGTTTCTTCATTCATATATATATATTTTTGCATGTCGAAGTCCAGCTTTTCATTCTTTTGTTCATGTTTGCATGTGTGTTTTTGCATCTGTTCAATTTGCCGGAAATTAAAATGAAATTTTTTATCATTTATATGTATTTATTGTATGCCATTTATATATATTTGTTTCTTCATTCATATATATTTTTTGCATGTCGGAGTCCAGCTTTTTATTCATTTGTTCATGTTTGCATGTGTGTTTTTGCATCTGTTCAATTTGACGGTAATTAAAATGAAAATTTTTATTATTTATATGTATTTATTGTATGCCATTTATATGTATTTGTTTCGTCATTCATATATATATATATATATATTTGCATGTCGGAGTCCAGCTTTTCATTCATTTGTTCATGTTTGCATGTGTGTTTTTGCATCTCTTCAATTTGCCGGTAATTAAAATGAAAATTGTTACCATTTATGTGTAGTTATTGTATGCCATTTATATGTATTTGTTTTGTCATTCATATATATGTATTGCATGTCTCAGTCCAGCTTTTCAATCATTTGTTCACGTTTATTCATCCAGCCAACCTTATTGTTCAGCTTAATGTCGAATTGTATACAAGCGAGACATAGTGTTCGCTGGAATTATGCTTTGTTTTACGGGTTGTTACATTTGAGCCAGCTCACAACAAACCTACAATACGACATGTGCGCCCAGCGAAGACTCAGTTCAGCCTGCGTATCTGCGCAGTCTGATCAGAGTCTTTATTGTGCACGCCAAGGACAGTTAAGGGCCCATTGCTCCTTCATGCAGCAAGAGAAGTCTCTGGTTAGACTATATGGATGCGCAGGCTGATCTGAGTCTTCGATGAGCGCACATGTCTTATTGTAGGTTTTGTCGTACTCTGGCTCATTTTCTCAATTCTGCGTTTCATTTCAGGTTCGTTATGTTTTACTTTTGCTTAAATTTTTGGTTGATCCTGTTTAACACTCCTGTATAATTTTGACCCATTAAAATCCCACTTTTAAATAATAAAATGTCTACAGGGGCATTTCTTATTTTTCATTTCTGCTCAAATGCATAGATTGTGGTTAGCCGTAAGAACCGCCTCGCCGAGGCGGTTCTTACTAGTCAAAACAAGCTATGTTTAGAGCAGATATATGAAACATATTGGAATATTTTATCGGAAAATTTTCTTTTAGGTGGCATAATTTTCAATATATTTTCTTAATGCATGTCGGGATATAGGTTTTCCACAGTTATTTCGTTCATCAAGCAATCAATAGCCGACGTCTGTAGCTCCATCGGATGCGCGTCAGACTAGTGATCAGGAGGACGCGAGTTCGATACCTTCCGGGGTGCTGCAACCTTCTTTCTTGGAGATTGATAATGAAATCTTTTCTACGGTCATTGTCTCCCTTCCGCTATTTTAAGAAAAGCAGTTGTCAGTTTCTGAAGAAAGAATGTGCACTGTACTGGATAACCGCTTGCGTAAAAATTCTGATATTTTTCCGATTTCTGAAAACAATGTGGGTATTCGTTTAAACCGCCTCGACGAGACGGTATTAACGAGTACCCACAATCTGTTTTTAGCAGAAACCAGAGAAACATATACCCCTGTAAACACCAGTTTCACTATATAAAAGTGGCGTTTCAAGGGGTCAATATTATATCGCGTTTTTTCGTGATGGGAATTCTTGTTCTAACTAACACTTTAATACTTTACTTTTCAAGCTGCTTTTTTTTTTTTTTTTTTTTTGCTTAATTCATCTTTGCATTTCAGGCTCTTTGTATTTTGCTTTGCTCTTTTTGTTGTATCTGCTTTTAAGCATGGCTCTATACTGGAGTGCAGTTTTCCTCCGTTCGTTCATCAAGCGGTTAGCATTTGCGACAACCCCTCGCCATAATGTTCAAGTCCATAAGGCACAACATTGTCATCTGCCGATTTCTTGTTTAATAATATTTGGTTGCTTTGTAGCCATCGTGAAGTGAAGGAAGTGATCAGGAATCGATACATTTACCTCACTGCTCTCATCAAAGACACCAAATGGAAAGAAATACCAACATAAAATAACTTCAACATAACGAAAACATCACAAGTGAAAAACCAAAAGGACAGTTACTTTAACACAACATCGCCAAACGGCTATCCAAAATTAAAATATATTAGCAATATAGACATGCATAGACGAACTATAACAATAATAAACCACAAAAGAATATCCGCCATGGTATGGTCAGTAAAAAGCTTTATTTATTTTTTATTTATTTTACATGGCCACAATCCTGACCCTTGCTTCAGTCGTGGTTAAGACAATTTGTTCAGTCCGCATGAAGGATTTGTAACTCGTCAGGAATATTAATTTAAACGAATACAGAGATGAAACAACGATCAGGAATCATAAACGCTGGAACAAAAGAAAACCAATTGTTGGACTCCGGTGGGTCCCGACTACATTTGTGTCTCCTTACCAGCCAGAGGCATTCTGGCTTTCTGCAGATGTGCACGTCTGCAAAGAGGCTGGGCACTGCACTTCCTTGCATGCGACTTCCTAATTACCTTTTTCGCCGAAGCTCGCAGTGAAGTTCTACTTGAGGTAATGCAGTAATTCCTGTGTCATAGTTACAAATGGGTTCTCTTTACTGATAACGGTTTTTCTTCACGCCAGGGTCTGAGGTCAGAACTGGAAAACGGAACACCATCAAGGAATATGTCTGTCCCCAGCGGGCACACAACATTGAAATGACGTATTGGCGTCGAAGTGATGTCATCTCATCGCATCGATGCTGATAGGACGTCATTTTAATGCTGAGTGCCTGCTGGGTCTTATTGCTAATACCAGTCTGTTAAGCCATTGCAACAGCCCTCTGTTGCCAATGCATCCGCCTGTCTGTTTCCAGCCTGCATCCGGTCTGTGGGGACTACGAAAGCAGGGTCCTCGTCCCAGTCCCCGGGTACAATTGTTTTACGATGCTGTTATAAAATTAATCTGGAATTTCCTTTTCATCTTTTAAATCTTGTTTATATATTTTTCAGAAAATTATATATTTTAATAGTAACATAAGAGCATCGTAAAACAATTGTAGCGAATGCTTTCATAATTGATACCTTAGACATGTTATCGACAGTAAATTTTGAAAGCCATATTTTTTTTTGTTGTTGTTGTTTTGAGGCATTTCAAGATTATTTCCTTCCTGATTTCGAGCTGGGCAAAGACCGGAGTACCAAGAGAAAAACGATGTGACCTTTCGTCTCACATTTGACCCACAGTCAGAGCTGTATACCACTAATAATCTTACCCATTAGGCCACTCTAGCTCAGCAACTGAGGATACTGAAGGGCCGACGATTACTGTCAGGTTTTTTTTCGGCACTCGTATCACACATTTTCTTAACCGTTTTTGCCGATATGAATGGATGAACTTTGTCAGGATTTGTTATCATGTTGCTGTATTTTAACAAGTTTAATGTTCTCGGTATTGTGGCGCTGAGTTAGAAATCCTTCACGCGGACTGAACGGGTTATTACGGCAGAACCAATGGCGAGGATTGTTGTTACGTCAAATCCATTTAGCCCCCATCATGAAAACACCCTTATATAATTTTGACTCCCTTGAACCCCAATGTTATAAACTAAAACTGGGGTTTGCAAGGTTTATTTGCCTTATTTCTGCTCTATATTTTGAGAGGAAATAATAAAAATAGAAGTTTTCAGCGATTGTTTGTTTGTTAGTGTTTGTTTTTTTCGGCGGTGAAATTCGTAATGTATTTGAATAGGCGTGTTTTCGTAATGCAGAGCATTTGTTTTACCTACCATTCCAAGGCGGTTCTTCTGGTGCGGTTTATTATTGTCATTTATGTACTGCTTTCTTTTTATTTTGTGAGAAAGTATCTTTGCGCTTTCGGGTTTCTTGGATGGAAAGTGTGAGGTATGTTCGTGCAACATATGGCGGTTCTTACATGAGTGTTCATGTATTATTGAATTTATTAAACGTGTTGAGGAAAAAGGATAAAATGCGAGGCTCCGTCGAGCATTTTTCCCCTTTGTTCAACGAGTTCAATATATTCAATAATACATGAGCACGAATGCAAGATTCTATTTATCATATGCTATTTAAAACGGATCTTATTCACTAATGTTCAAAAGGAAAGTTAATATTCCGCCATTCGTAAACGCGATGCCGTTAAGGAAGTCGTACATGTAACGTTACGGGACCAATTTACGTATTTAATGCATGAGTGGTTTATCGAACTTAGTACATGACATTATTACATTCTCAGACGGACGCCATAATATGATAAAGTGTATTATGTCATAAAGTCATCCAAAAAGAGTTTAGGTTTTTGGATGAAGATTTTTTTTTATCTTTTTTTTTCTCATTTAAGATGTGCAATGTAGGTGCTCATTTGAGCCGCCTTATATAGGCGGTTCTAACGAGTACCAACAACCTACGTATTTGACCATTGGTCAGAAATAACAAAAAGGATATGTAGCCAGGTAAACCCCAGCTACGTGGTGTTCTTTTTTACATGGACTTATTCTGGTAATGTAACTTTTCGTCTTCGTTTTCTTATTCGGAGAATTTTCGAATGTTAGTTCTTTGTTAACTTTGGGTTTTCTTTTGTTTGTTTGAGGTTTAACGTCCTCGTCATCACTGTGTCATTCAGGAGACGTTGCTTCCAATTTTATGGGACTCTTACCCGACATTGAGAGGTAATAACATCTCAATCCCTGCCGCCCAAAAAAACCAATAGGATTTTTTTTTTTTTTTTTTTTTTTTTTTTTGCACCACTTTGGGCTTTGGGTTGTAATGTCCTTGCAAGAATGCGGCTCTTTTATTCAGCCGGTCGTTTATCGAGGGCGGGCGAAATCGGATTGCTCAGTGAAACACACACGCCTTGCGTCTTGCATCACCCCCATCCTCAGGGGCGATGCATTCTTTACGCTGATACGCACTTGTGTACAAATTACAAACGTAAAAAATTAGACAACGACGATGAAGAAACAAAGAAGGAAAAAGAAAATGAACAAGAAGAAGAGGAAGATGAAGAAGAAGAAATAGGAAAATCTGTATGTATCTAGGATATACACAACACTAATTATTAGCTAATATTGTTTTCTTCCACACTTTCATGAACGCAATTGCTCGCTAACAGGGTAAGAGTGGTCCCCATTTGGGAAGAGATATTAAGCGGCGGGATTATTATTTCTAGTATTTTCTTTGGTATGCGTACATTTTCTTCTGCCAGTTACGCCCGAGCCCACTCCAGTTCCCAGGGCTACGGGCATCACTGCATCACTGCAAACCACACAGTATCTCGTTTACCATGACTGTGTCGAACCTTTCAGCTCAGTCGACGCCGAAAGGGGTAATCAGCATTAACATGATGAAGATGGTGATGATACGAGCTCAAAGAAGATTAGTATGAGCGTGCGAACCCACTGTTGAAATATATACTGAAAGAAACTTCTAACGAACTAATACCAGTGTTTATGAAACACAATGTCCCCAACTGCTTGACCCTAACACTGCTTGACCCTAATACTGCTTGACCCTAACACTGCTTGTCCCTAACAGTAACTGAGATATATTTTTTTCATTTGGCTGCAATGCTGAAATTTTAGAAGGAACATAACACAAGAAAAACAAGTTAATTCGGATTTTTTTTCAAAAGTTAATCAGCTCGTCTACTCATCATCCTGAACCAGCCTGTAAAGTTTTAGGGCAAAAGCTCAAACAGTTTTTGAGATACATGTATATTGCTTACAAGCTTCAAACGCCCAAATTTTCAAAGGGGCTTAACTCCAGAAACAAAATTTGGATTTTTGTCAAAAAAATAATCAGTTCATCTTCTCATCATCCCCAACCATTCTGTAAAGTTTCAGGTCAATAGATCAAACTGTTTTTGAGTTATCTTGCTTACAAGCTTATAACACAAAAATATAAAAGGGCCATAACTGAAGAAAACAATATCGGATTTTTGTCAAAAGTTAATCAGTTCATCTACTCGTCATCCTGAACCAGCCTGTAAAGTTTCAGGGCTATAGCTCAAACAGTTTTGAGATATCTTGCTTTCAAGCTTAAAACGTTCAAAATTCCAAAGGGGCATAAGTCAATTGGATTTTTTGTCGAAAGTTAATCAGTTCATCTTCTCATCATCCCCAACCATTCTGTAAAGTTTCAGGGCAATAGCTCAAACAGTTTTTTGGTTATCTCGCTTACAAGCTTAAAACACACAAAAAAAATCAAAGGGCCATAACTGAAGAAAAAAATTTGGAAATTGTTTCAAAAGTTAATCAATTCATCTACTCATCATCCTGAATCAGCCTGTAAAGTTTCAGGACAATGGCTCCTACAGTTTTTGAGATATCTTGCTTACAAGCTTCATACGTGCAAAATTTCAAAGGGGCATAACTCAAGAAAAAAAAAATGAATTTTTGTCAAAAGTTAATCAGTTCATCTTCTCATCATCCCAAACCATTCTGTAAAGTTTCAGGGCAATAGCTCAAACAGTGTTTAGTTACCTTGCTTACAAGCTTAAAACGCAAACAATTTCAAAGGGCGATAACTCAATAAAAAAATCGGATTTTTTTCAACAGTTAATCAGTTCATCTACTCATCATCCCAAACCAGTCTGTAAAATATCAGGGCAAAAGCTCGAACAGGTTTTGAGATATCTTGCTAAGATGATTTCAAAGTATTTTTGCAAAGGGGCATACCTCAAGAAAGGGGCATAATCCTGACAAGAAAAAATGGATTTTTGTCGAAAGTTAATCAGTTCATCTTCTCATCATCCCCAACCATTCTGTAAAGTTTCAGGATAATAGCTCAAACAGTATTTTGGTTATCTTGCTTACAAGCTTAAAACACAAAAATTTCACAGGGCCATAACTGAAGAAAAACATTTCGGATATTTTTCAAAAGTTAATCAGTTAATCTACTCATCATTCCAAACCAGTCTGTAAAGTTTCAGGGCAAAAGCTCAAACAGTTTTTGAGATATCTTGCTTACCAGATTTCAAATTATTTTTTGCAACTCAAGACAGGGGCATAATCCTTCAAATTTTTGTCAAACGTTAATCGGTTTATCTACTCATCACCCTGAACCAGCCTGTAAAGTTTCAGGGCAATAGCTCAAACTGGTTTTGAGATATCTTGTTTACAAGCTTAAAACGCAAAAAAAATCATAGGGGCATAACTCAAGAAATAATCAATGGATTTTTGTCAATAGTATATCTGTTCATCTTCTCACCATCTACCATTCTGTAAAGTTTCAGGGCAAAAGCTCAAACAATTTCAGTTATCTTGCTTACAAGCTTAAAACGCAAAAAAAATCAAAGGGACATAACTGAAGAAACAAATTTTGGATTTTTTCAAAAGTTAATCAGTTCATCTGCTCATCATCCCAAACCAGTCTGTACAGTTTCAGGGCAAAAGCTCAAACAAATTTTTTGAGATGTCTTGCTTACCAGATTTCAAGGTATTTTTTGCAAAGGGGCATAACTCAAGAAAGGGGCATAATCCTAATGAAAAAAAATGAATTTTTGTCGAAAGTTAATCAGTTCATCTTCTCATTATACCCAACCATTCTGTAAAGTTTCAGGGCAAAAGCTCAAACAGTTTTTGTCGCACCTGTTTTAGCAGGAAGACATAGGCGTGCAAGTTTCCGTCCGTCCGGTCGTCCGGTCGTCCGTCCGTCCGTTCGTCCGGTCGTCCGTTCGTCTTTCCGTCAACATTTTACACTGGGTGTCAACTCCTCCTAAAGTTTCATACCGATTATTTTGAAACTTTGTGTGTGTTTTTGCAATGGTACGAGGAAGCGCATGTGGTTTGGACTTTATCTTCGTATAAATATTTATCACAATTTCCACATTGTGAACTTAGTCATTTTTAACCTTCAATTGATATATGATAGGTACCTCTTGTCATCGCTACTCCTCTTGCAGTTTTATACCGATCATTTTGAAACTTTGTGTGTGCTTTCGCCATGGTATGAGGATGCGCATGTGGTTTGGACTTTATCGTCGGATCATTTTTTGTCACTTTTTTCACATTGTGAACTTAGTCATTTTTAACTTTCAATTGATATATGATAGGTACCTCTTGTCATCGCAACTCCTCTTGCAGTTTTATACTGATCATTTTGAAACTTTGCGTGTGCTTTCGCCATGGTATAAGGTTGTGCATGTGGTTTCGACATAATTCTCAGAATTTTTGTTTTCACTTTTTGCACATTGTGAACTTAGCCAGTTTTAAGCTTCAGTTGATGTACAATAGGTACCTCTTCTCATCGCAACTCCTCTTACAGTTTTATATTGATCATTTTGAAACTTTGTGTGTGTTTTGCTATGGTATGGGAATGTGCATGTGGTTTGGACTTTATCTTGGGATCAAGTTTTATCACTTTTTTCCACATTGTGAACTTAGTCAGTTTTTTACCTCACATATATAGGCTATGGATTCTTCTCAAAGCCCTATATTCATTTCTACTGCCTTAAATAAACTTTTATTTTTTGTATGGGGCAGGTGGGAGCAGGTGCGACATCAACTTCACCGAAATTGAATCACTGGTTGAGTTAACTTGCTCACAAGCTTAAAACGCAAAAAAATTCAAAGGACCATAACTCATGCAAAAAATTTCGGAATTTTTTCAAAAGTTAATCAGTTCATGTACTCGTCATCCTGTACCAGCCTGTAACGTTTCAGGGCAATAGCTCGTACAGTTTTTGAGATACCTTGCTTACAAGCTTCAAACGGGCAAACTTTCAAAGGAGCATAACTCAAGAAAAAAATGGATTTTTGTCAAAAGTTAATCAGTTCATCTTCTCATTATCCCCAACCATATTGTAAAGTTTCAGGGCAATAGCTCAATTAGTTTTTTTTTAGTTAACTTGCTTACAAGCTTAAAACGCAAAAAAAATTCTAAGGACCATGACTCAAGAAAAAAAATCGGATTTTTCAAAAAAGTTAATCAGTTCATCGACTCATCATCCCAAACCAGTCTAAAGTTTCAGGGCAAAAGCTCAAACAGTTTTTGAGATATCTTGCTTACAAACGTTCAAAGTATTTTTTGCAAAGGGGCATAACTCAAGAAAGGGGCATAATCCTGACGAGAAAAAAAAACACGGTTAATTATTTTTTCATAAGGAATCCATATATGAAATTCCAAAAACATAGCACCCATGGTTCTTAAGTTATGTTATGCAGTAAAAATACGGAACGGACGGAAGGACGGACGGACGAACAGGGCAAAACCAATATAGCCCCACAACTTCTTCGAATTTGGGGGCATAAAAATAAAATCCGATGTTTTTATATTTCGCAAGGATTACAATCATAACACCACACATAACAATAAAAATTGTTACAAGTCTCATATCGCATACATGCAGCACAAAGAAAGGGTCAATTTCAATAACACGTTCACACAATCTCAGTACAAAACCAGTGCTTCGGCTGAAGTGCACGACCCGCCGGATGCTTTCAGCTTTATGAGTGTTACCATATATGGGTATGGCGGCCATTTTGGTCATGTGACCTGGACCTAAAGCTGTTCCCCCAATAAATGCGCCTTATCGTAAGGAGCAAAAAAAATATCTTATACTTTAGTGCTGTATTCTGAATCGTTTGCAGGATAAAATGCATTCTCACTTTTCCAGTACAAAAGCATATGTTTCAAAGTTTGACCTAGGCACAAAGAAGGTCAAGGTCAACCCAGGGTCACCATTTTAGCAATTTATGATGGGCTTACGTCCCAGATGCTATTTATTAAGTTTCGTGGAAATGTGCCCAGTGGTTCTGGGGAAGACTATTTTTGAAGGGTTTTTACCATATATGTTTAAATATTTTAAATTGGAATTGTTTAAATATTCCAACAAAAGCATATGTGTCAAAGTTTGACATAGGCACACAGGTCATGGTCAACCCAGGGTCACCATTTTAACAATTTATGATGGGCCTACGTCCCAGATGCTGTTTACCAAGTTTCTTGGAAATCTGCCCAGTGGTTCTGGAGAAGACTATTTTTGAAGGGTTTTTACCATATATGGCTTGGCGGCCATTTTGGTCATGTGACCTGGACCCCATGAGCAAATTTTGGTTTCCCCGCCCCATAGAGGATCCACATGAACTTTGACTACAATCGGCCCAACGGTTTCCGAGGAGACGCAGTTCAAAAACTTTCACATTTTTCGCCTCGGCGAGGCTATACTAAACGGAATGTAATATTTCACAAGTTCATTGGTTAGAGCTCATTGATATCTATCAGTATGCCAAAAATTGTTTAAATATTCCAAGCGGTTAAGTCACTATCACCAATTTTCACAAACGGGTTACGGACGGACAGACAGACAGACCATATATGGCTTGGCGGCCATTTTGGTCATGTGACCTGGACCCCATGAGCAAATTTTGGTTTCCCCCATCCCATAGAGGCTCCATATGAAATTTGACTTCAATCGGCCCAATGGTTTCCGAGGATAAGCAGTTCGAAAATTTTCACATTTTTCGCCTCGGCGAGGCTATACTAAATGGAATGTAATATTTCGCAAGTTCATTCGTTAGATATCATTGATATCTATCAGTATGCCAAAAATTGTTTAAATATTCCAACAAAAGCATATGTGTCAAAGTTTGACCTAGGCACAAAGAAGGTCAAGGTCAACCCAGGGTCACCATTTTAGCAATTTATGATGGGCCTACGTCCCAGATGCTTTTTATCAAGTTTCGTGTAAATCTGCCCAGTGGTTCTGGAGAAGACTATTTTTGAAGGGTTTTTACCATATATGGCTTGGCGGCCATTTTGGTCATGTGACCTGGACCCCATGAGCAAATTTTGGTTTCCCCCATCCCATAGAGGCTCCATATGAAATTTGACTTCAATCGGCCACACGGCTTCCGAGGAGAAGCAGTTCGAAAATTTTCACATTTTTCGCCTCGGCGAGGCTATACTAAATGGAATGTAATATTTCTCAAGTTCACTGGTTAGATCTCATTGATATCTATCATTATGCCAAAAATTGTTTAAATATTCCAAGCGGTTAAGTCACTATCACCAATTTTCACAAACGGGTTACGGACGGACAGACAGACAGACCATATATGGCTTGGCGGCCATTTTGGTCATGTGACCTGGACCCCATGAGCAAATTTTGGTTTCCCCCATCCCATAGAGGCTCCATAAGAAATTTGACTTCAATCGGCCCAACGGTTTCCGAGGAGAAGCAGTTCGAAAATTTTCACATTTTTAGCCACGGCGAGGCTATACTAAATGGAATGTAATATTTCGCAAGTTCATTGGTTAGATCTTATTGCTATCTATCAGTATGCCAAAAATTGTTTGAATATTCCAAGCGGTTAGGTCACTATCACCAATTTTCACAAACGGGTTACGGACGGACAGACAAACTGACAGACTGACAGAATGACAGAATGACACGGTGATTTTAGGGCACTCTTAGAAATCAACCGACTCAGTCGGTCGCTTTTTCTGCGGGTCGTGCAATATACACTATCTGGTTTGGCCGCTTGCAGCATTGATAACTTCTGCGCATTGACTACCCACTGACTTTTTTTTTTGGTGTTTGTGGGGAGGTTTACGCCCTTTCAAGATTACTTCACTTATTTCGAGCCGATCGATAATCAGAGTGCGTGAAAACCGGATTACCTGGAGAAAACCACCTAACCTCCCGTTGTTTGTTTGATTTGTGGTTTAACGTCCCCATAAACGCTGTATAGGTCATTTTGATGACATTGCTTCCAATTTTGATGGACCCGACATTGAGACAAAATGATATATCAAGCCCTGTCGCCCAAATAAACCATTAGGGCTTATAAGCATGGAGGGTCCGACTCATATCTCTTTGCCTGGAACCAGCCTGTAAAGTTTCAGGGCAATAGCTCAAACTGGTTTTGAGATATCTTGTTTACAAGCTTAAAACGCAAAAAAAATCATAGGGGCATAACTCAAGAAATAATCAATGGATTTTTGTCAATAGTATATCTGTTCATCTTCTCACCATCTACCATTCTGTAAAGTTTCAGGGCAAAAGCTCAAACAATTTCAGTTATCTTGCTTACAAGCTTAAAACGCAAAAAAAATCAAAGGGACATAACTGAAGAAACAAATTTTGGATTTTTTCAAAAGTTAATCAGTTCATCTGCTCATCATCCCAAACCAGTCTGTACAGTTTCAGGGCAAAAGCTCAAACAAATTTTTTGAGATGTCTTGCTTACCAGATTTCAAGGTATTTTTTGCAAAGGGGCATAACTCAAGAAAGGGGCATAATCCTAATGAAAAAAAATGAATTTTTGTCGAAAGTTAATCAGTTCATCTTCTCATTATACCCAACCATTCTGTAAAGTTTCAGGGCAAAAGCTCAAACAGTTTTTGTCGCACCTGTTTTAGCAGGAAGACATAGGCGTGCAAGTTTCCGTCCGTCCGGTCGTCCGGTCGTCCGTCCGTCCGTTCGTCCGGTCGTCCGTTCGTCTTTCCGTCAACATTTTACACTGGGTGTCAACTCCTCCTAAAGTTTCATACCGATTATTTTGAAACTTTGTGTGTGTTTTTGCAATGGTACGAGGAAGCGCATGTGGTTTGGACTTTATCTTCGTATAAATATTTATCACAATTTCCACATTGTGAACTTAGTCATTTTTAACCTTCAATTGATATATGATAGGTACCTCTTGTCATCGCTACTCCTCTTGCAGTTTTATACCGATCATTTTGAAACTTTGTGTGTGCTTTCGCCATGGTATGAGGATGCGCATGTGGTTTGGACTTTATCGTCGGATCATTTTTTGTCACTTTTTTCACATTGTGAACTTAGTCATTTTTAACTTTCAATTGATATATGATAGGTACCTCTTGTCATCGCAACTCCTCTTGCAGTTTTATACTGATCATTTTGAAACTTTGCGTGTGCTTTCGCCATGGTATAAGGTTGTGCATGTGGTTTCGACATAATTCTCAGAATTTTTGTTTTCACTTTTTGCACATTGTGAACTTAGCCAGTTTTAAGCTTCAGTTGATGTACAATAGGTACCTCTTCTCATCGCAACTCCTCTTACAGTTTTATATTGATCATTTTGAAACTTTGTGTGTGTTTTGCTATGGTATGGGAATGTGCATGTGGTTTGGACTTTATCTTGGGATCAAGTTTTATCACTTTTTTCCACATTGTGAACTTAGTCAGTTTTTTACCTCACATATATAGGCTATGGATTCTTCTCAAAGCCCTATATTCATTTCTACTGCCTTAAATAAACTTTTATTTTTTGTATGGGGCAGGTGGGAGCAGGTGCGACATCAACTTCACCGAAATTGAATCACTGGTTGAGTTAACTTGCTCACAAGCTTAAAACGCAAAAAAATTCAAAGGACCATAACTCATGCAAAAAATTTCGGAATTTTTTCAAAAGTTAATCAGTTCATGTACTCGTCATCCTGTACCAGCCTGTAACGTTTCAGGGCAATAGCTCGTACAGTTTTTGAGATACCTTGCTTACAAGCTTCAAACGGGCAAACTTTCAAAGGAGCATAACTCAAGAAAAAAATGGATTTTTGTCAAAAGTTAATCAGTTCATCTTCTCATTATCCCCAACCATATTGTAAAGTTTCAGGGCAATAGCTCAATTAGTTTTTTTTAGTTAACTTGCTTACAAGCTTAAAACGCAAAAAAAATTCTAAGGACCATGACTCAAGAAAAAAAATCGGATTTTTCAAAAAAGTTAATCAGTTCATCGACTCATCATCCCAAACCAGTCTAAAGTTTCAGGGCAAAAGCTCAAACAGTTTTTGAGATATCTTGCTTACAAACGTTCAAAGTATTTTTTGCAAAGGGGCATAACTCAAGAAAGGGGCATAATCCTGACGAGAAAAAAAAACACGGTTAATTATTTTTTCATAAGGAATCCATATATGAAATTCCAAAAACATAGCACCCATGGTTCTTAAGTTATGTTATGCAGTAAAAATACGGAACGGACGGAAGGACGGACGGACGAACAGGGCAAAACCAATATAGCCCCACAACTTCTTCGAATTTGGGGGCATAAAAATAAAATCCGATGTTTTTATATTTCGCAAGGATTACAATCATAACACCACACATAACAATAAAAATTGTTACAAGTCTCATATCGCATACATGCAGCACAAAGAAAGGGTCAATTTCAATAACACGTTCACACAATCTCAGTACAAAACCAGTGCTTCGGCTGAAGTGCACGACCCGCCGGATGCTTTCAGCTTTATGAGTGTTACCATATATGGGTATGGCGGCCATTTTGGTCATGTGACCTGGACCTAAAGCTGTTCCCCCAATAAATGCGCCTTATCGTAAGGAGCAAAAAAAATATCTTATACTTTAGTGCTGTATTCTGAATCGTTTGCAGGATAAAATGCATTCTCACTTTTCCAGTACAAAAGCATATGTTTCAAAGTTTGACCTAGGCACAAAGAAGGTCACGGTCAACCCAGGGTCACCATTTTAGCAATTTATGATGGGCTTACGTCCCAGATGCTATTTATTAAGTTTCGTGGAAATGTGCCCAGTGGTTCTGGGGAAGACTATTTTTGAAGGGTTTTTACCATATATGTTTAAATATTTTAAATTGGAATTGTTTAAATATTCCAACAAAAGCATATGTGTCAAAGTTTGACATAGGCACACAGGTCATGGTCAACCCAGGGTCACCATTTTAACAATTTATGATGGGCCTACGTCCCAGATGCTGTTTACCAAGTTTCTTGGAAATCTGCCCAGTGGTTCTGGAGAAGACTATTTTTGAAGGGTTTTTACCATATATGGCTTGGCGGCCATTTTGGTCATGTGACCTGGACCCCATGAGCAAATTTTGGTTTCCCCGCCCCATAGAGGATCCACATGAACTTTGACTACAATCGGCCCAACGGTTTCCGAGGAGACGCAGTTCAAAAACTTTCACATTTTTCGCCTCGGCGAGGCTATACTAAACGGAATGTAATATTTCACAAGTTCATTGGTTAGAGCTCATTGATATCTATCAGTATGCCAAAAATTGTTTAAATATTCCAAGCGGTTAAGTCACTATCACCAATTTTCACAAACGGGTTACGGACGGACAGACAGACAGACCATATATGGCTTGGCGGCCATTTTGGTCATGTGACCTGGACCCCATGAGCAAATTTTGGTTTCCCCCATCCCATAGAGGCTCCATATGAAATTTGACTTCAATCGGCCCAATGGTTTCCGAGGATAAGCAGTTCGAAAATTTTCACATTTTTCGCCTCGGCGAGGCTATACTAAATGGAATGTAATATTTCGCAAGTTCATTCGTTAGATATCATTGATATCTATCAGTATGCCAAAAATTGTTTAAATATTCCAACAAAAGCATATGTGTCAAAGTTTGACCTCGGCACAAAGAAGGTCAAGGTCAACCCAGGGTCACCATTTTAGCAATTTATGATGGGCCTACGTCCCAGATGCTTTTTATCAAGTTTCGTGTAAATCTGCCCAGTGGTTCTGGAGAAGACTATTTTTGAAGGGTTTTTACCATATATGGCTTGGCGGCCATTTTGGTCATGTGACCTGGACCCCATGAGCAAATTTTGGTTTCCCCCATCCCATAGAGGCTCCATATGAAATTTGACTTCAATCGGCCACACGGCTTCCGAGGAGAAGCAGTTCGAAAATTTTCACATTTTTCGCCTCGGCGAGGCTATACTAAATGGAATGTAATATTTCTCAAGTTCACTGGTTAGATCTCATTGATATCTATCATTATGCCAAAAATTGTTTAAATATTCCAAGCGGTTAAGTCACTATCACCAATTTTCACAAACGGGTTACGGACGGACAGACAGACAGACCATATATGGCTTGGCGGCCATTTTGGTCATGTGACCTGGACCCCATGAGCAAATTTTGGTTTCCCCCATCCCATAGAGGCTCCATAAGAAATTTGACTTCAATCGGCCCAACGGTTTCCGAGGAGAAGCAGTTCGAAAATTTTCACATTTTTAGCCACGGCGAGGCTATACTAAATGGAATGTAATATTTCGCAAGTTCATTGGTTAGATCTTATTGCTATCTATCAGTATGCCAAAAATTGTTTGAATATTCCAAGCGGTTAGGTCACTATCACCAATTTTCACAAACGGGTTACGGACGGACAGACAAACTGACAGACTGACAGAATGACAGAATGACACGGTGATTTTAGGGCACTCTTAGAAATCAACCGACTCAGTCGGTCGCTTTTTCTGCGGGTCGTGCAATATACACTATCTGGTTTGGCCGCTTGCAGCATTGATAACTTCTGCGCATTGACTACCCACTGACTTTTTTTTTTGGTGTTTGTGGGGAGGTTTACGCCCTTTCAAGATTACTTCACTTATTTCGAGCCGATCGATAATCAGAGTGCGTGAAAACCGGATTACCTGGAGAAAACCACCTAACCTCCCGTTGTTTGTTTGATTTGTGGTTTAACGTCCCCATAAACGCTGTATAGGTCATTTTGATGACATTGCTTCCAATTTTGATGGACCCGACATTGAGACAAAATGATATATCAAGCCCTGTCGCCCAAATAAACCATTAGGGCTTATAAGCATGGAGGGTCCGACTCATATCTCTTTGCCTGGGCAGGCTTAGATACTCTAAGTTGTTTACCAGTTCCCGTGTGCGGTCAGTTTCAGCTCTGCGTGGAAGCATCGTGCAGACCATCTATTTCTCCAAGCCCAAATGGGCGGGGACCGGACATTCCGTTGCAGAAATTTGTGTCTCACAACTGCAGATTGTTCCACTATTGGATGGATGCCTGCTCCAGTTGCGGTAACGTTTGAGGCTGAATTGGATGCTACAGTTTTGCGTTAGAAGTTTCCTTCAGTATAGTTTTCTCTGCCTCCCTGTCGAGCATCGCACAGCAAAGACTCACAACACGTTTACAAGCCCATGTAATGAACAACCTTCTAAATCCAACTTTATATAAAAACTGGGGTTTACTTAAAAAATTAATTTTATTTTTCTGTTGTTCATGAAAGATTGAACGCAGTGGGTATAAAAGTAAAGGATGAACCCGGGGTTCATGTAAACTTTGCTATCGACCCGCTGTCATTCATACTTTCATAAATAATTTATTTCCTATAATAACATTCTTCGATCCTCATCATTGGGCGAAGACAAATGCTTATAAGGCAAAGTTTTAAAGCTGAAAAAACAAAAACAACAACAACAAAAAAACATTTGCACGCTCTTTTTTTTTGACGTCGCGAACGCCCAATCACATCGTATAGAAGCATGATTTAGACTGCCGTCCCTTGAAGTCACTAAAATTCATGTCACTATGCGTTTATGGAAGTATGAATTACATTTTTGGGTCGATCGGTTTACGATCGATCCTAATTTACTATTTGGCCAAACGGAATTCATGCAGTTGTCCACGTGACCATCACTGATTTGGGAAAACCAATATTATGTTTTATTAATAGAACTTGAAACGTTGAGCTATTTTTATCAATGCAACAAGAACTATCTATAGAGTCTTGACAGGAATCGTGTGCTGGATAATACCCAGATCAGACGCCGCGGAATGTGGCGTCTGATCAGCAGGTTGCACAGGAACTTCACTTTTTGCTTAAATAGTGGCATTTGAGGTTAAACGAAATAGTAGTTGCTCACGTAATGAAAGATAAACAATAATCCAGGCCACGATGTCACGTGACGTCTTTCGGAACATTCTATTTAGAAAACTGTTACACAAATGTATGCCAAGTCGAGTAAAAATAGACTTTTCGCACTCCTGCTAAGAACTTAATTTTAGAACCCTGTAATGTTTAAGTGCAAAAATGAGTAGCCCAGACTTTGTAGGTGATACCGTTATTAGACATACAGCGTAGACCAAGATCGGATATAGAGTACATTGCTTCCGATCAGGTCGGCACTGTTCGCCATATGTATGCAGTTTAGAACATGATGGGGCTGGTGGACTGTGCTCGTACACTTGGACATTGGCAAACAGCATCTACATAATCAGACACCACATAACGCGTTGTCTGATCAGCTCTACTGTCCTTGCTTAAAGTTAAACGAACAGTTCGATTCTCAGCTCAGGACTATTTTCCCAACCTACACTCAGAGACGATCGACCCACCAGTACTTTTAGTGCTTTGATTTCTTTAGGTCTTACATTAGGCTTTACAATGGAAATGTTAATATAGGGCTATATATCATTTTTTCATATTTCTTCCCCAAGACCGGTGTTGTGGCCAACTTGTGGGTACCCATCAGAACCGCCTATTGGAGGCGCCTTTTGGACGCGGTTGTAACGAGCAGCAAAAGCCTATGTTTACAGTTATAAGAAAAATGTAACAAATTTTCTTTAAATAAAACAAAATAAAAAAGAAATAATATTAAAAAAACAAAACAAAAAAAAAAAAAAAAAAAAAAGAGGGCCCATAGGGCAGTGAATCGCTCACCTGAGGGCTATAATTTGAACAAACATGGTAGCTGTCCACTAGATGAAGCTTCATACCAAATACCTAAGACATGGGTCCTCCGGTTTTAGACAAGAAAATTTTTTAAAGGTTTTCCCTATATACGCCAATGTAAAACCAGCGAGCCCTGGTGCGGGGAAATGTTTGGCGCCAGGGCTATAATTTTTACAGTCTAGGTAGCGGTCCACTAGATGAAGCTTCACGCCAAATATAAAAGACCTGGGTCTTCTGGTTTCAGAAAAGAAGATTTTAAAGGTTTGTTTTCCTATATAAGCCTATGTAAAGCTAGTGGGTCCCGGCCCGGGACATTTTCGCCCCCAAGGCAGTAATTTGAATAATCTTGGTAGAGGTCCACTAGATGAAGCTTCATACCAGTTATCAAAGACCTTGGCCTTCTGGTTTCAGACAAGAAGATTTTTAAAGGTTTTGTCTGTATACGCTTATGTAAAACTAGTGGGTCCCGGCGCGGGCACATTTTTTAACCGAAGGCTATAATTTGAACAATCTTAGTAGAGGTCCATTACACGAAGCTTCATACCAAATATCAAAGAAGTTGGTTCTGGTTTCAAAAAAATGTTTTTTAAAGGTTTTCACTATGTAAGCCTATGTAAAACCAGTAGGCCCTGGCGCGGGGGGACATTTTTAGGAGCCAGGTCAATAATTTGAACAATCTCACTAGCGGTACAGTAGATAAAGCTTCGCTAAATATCAAAGACCTGGGCATTCTGGTTTCAGACAAGAAGATTTTTAAAGGTTTTTTCCTATATAAGTCTATGTAAAACTGGTGGGTCCCAGCGCGGACACGTTTTTGCCCCAAAGGCTATTATTTGGCCAATCTTGGTAGAGGTCTATTAGGAGAAGCTTCGTACCAAATATCAAGGACCTGGGCCTTCTGTTTTTAGCTAGGAAGATTTTTAAGGTTATCCCTGTATACGCCTATGTAAATCGAGTGGGCCCAGGAGCGGGGCATTTTTGGCACCAGGGCTATGATTTGAACAATCTTGGTAGAGATCCACTAGATGAAGCTTCATGCCTTCTGGTTTAAGACACAAAGATTTTTAAAGGTTATCCCTGAATACGCCTATGTGAAACCAGTGGGCCCCGGCACGGGGGCGTTTTTGGCCCGAGGACTTTATTTTGAACAATCTTGGTAGAGGTCAACTAGTTGAAGCTTCATACCAAATATCAAAGTCCTGGGTTTCTGGTTTCAGACAAGATGTTTAAAGGTTATCCCTGTATACGCCTATGTGAAACCAGTGGGCCCTGGCGCTGAGGCATTTGTGGCCCAAGGGCTATAATTTGAACACTCTTGCTGGAAGTCCACCAGATGAAGCTTCATGCCAAATAACAAAGACCTGGGCCTTCTGGTTTCAGACAAGAAGATGTTTAAAGCTTTTTCCTATAAACGCCTATGTGAAACAAGTGGGCCCCGGCGCGGGGTTGGGGGCATTTTTGGCCCCAGGACTATATTTTGAACAATCTTGGTAGAGATCCACTAGATGACGCTTCATACCAAATATCAAAGACCTGCGTCCTCTGGTTTCAGACAAGAAGATTTTAATGGTTTTCCATATATAAGTCAATGTGAAACTGGTGGGCCCCGACGCGGGGGCTTTTTTGGCTCCAGGGCTATAAATTGAACAATATTGGTAGAGGTCCACTAGATGAAGCTTCATCCCAAATATCAAAGACCTGGCCCATGCGGTTTCAGAGAAGAAGATTTTTTAAGTTTTCAGTTTTAAAAAAAAAATCTATTTTTAGTTCCTGTGATCAAGATTTGCAATGGACCGGAACCATTTGAACAACTTTGAAAGAGGACCACCTAAGGATCATTCCTGTGAAGTTTGGTCAAAATCCGATCAGTGGTTTAGGAGGAAAAGTTGTTTGAAGAAATTGTAGACGCACGGACGCACACACGCTCGACGGACGACGGACAAAAAGCTCACCTCGTCACTACGTGACAGGTGAGCTAAAAACGTTTTGGAAATGCACCAGAATGCAGTATGTCACCCGTGTGTATTATCGTAATTAATCAGATCGCGCGGTAACTGTGGGCACATGATTTAGGACAAAGTTTCGCTTGTCACGGCCAATACTATAACATATAGTGAAACTTCACTGACCCAATTAGACTGCGTGGTTGCGTCCCCGTCCCCGTCAATACTGTACCGGTTATGTTGGAGACGTTGCTTCCATTACCTGACATTGAGGTGAAATGACATCTCGAGCCATTTTCATTTGTCACGGTTCATAGTGTAATATATAGTGATACTTCAATGACTCCAATCAGACTGCGTGGTTGTTGTGGGCACAAACCTTAAGACAAATTTTCTCTTGGACTGTCTCGTAATATTACACATTGCGAAACTTGATTGACTCCAACCAGACTGTTTGGATTTTGCAGGCACATGTCGTAAGACACATTATTCACTTGTCACGTCTCACGTCACAGAGTGAAACATATAGGGAAACTTAAGTGCGCTGTTGCTGTGGGCACAGGTTTTAAGAGACGTTTAAACTTGTCACTATTGTCGGCCTCGGTAGCTCAGTCGGATGCGCGTCTGCCTTGTGATCAGGAAGACGCGGGTTCGATACCTGCCGGGGTCGGCGGAGTTCGATCCTCAAATCTTTTCTAAATGGCCATTGTCTCCCTTCCGCTGATTCAAGTAGAGCAGTTATCAGTTTCCGGCGAAAGAGGATAACCGCTTTCGTATAAGCAAGTCCAGGAATAGTGTGGAAAAGTAAACTGACCGGCTCAAAAATTACCTAGTCTTTACAGGGCCGTTAAACTCCAATACAAACAAACAAACACAAAACTTGTAACTGTTAATAATGCAACGTATAGTGAAACTTCAACGACTCCAATTAGACTGAGTGGTTGCTGGGGCATGTTTCCAGACACATATTCACTTATCACGTCTATATTGTGTAACATATACTGAAACTTAATTGACTCCAATCAGAATGCGCAGTGGCTGTGGGCAAATAAATTAAAACACATTTTCGCTAGTCATGGTTGATACAGTAACATATAGGGAACCTAAAGTGACTCAAATCAGACTGCAAAGTTGCTGTGGGCCTTTGTTTTAAGCCATATTTTGACTTGTCACATCTCATAATATAGCATGTATTGAAGTGTCAACGACTTCAATCAGACTACGCAGCTATCACGGGCGCGTGTCTTAACATTTGCCACGTCTCATAACGTTACATATCGTGAAACTACAATTACTCCAATCGGACTGCGCGGTCGTGCGGGTACATGTCTTAAGACACATTTAAACTTGTCATGGCTCATGATGTAATATATAGAACATCTTTAATGGCTCTAATCAGAGTGCGCGTTAAAAACTGACACATGTCTTAAGACATTTTTCACTTGTCACGTCTCATTATGTAATATATAGTGAAGCTTCACTGACTCCAGTTAGACTGCGCAATTGTTGTGGGCACGTCTTAAGACACATTTTCACTTGACAATGTCACGGCTCATGATGTAACATCAATGACTTCAGTCAGACCGCGCAGTAGCTTTGGGGACATGCCCACTAGTCACGTCTCGTAGTATCATGTAACCTCAGTGAATGCAATTGGACTGCGACGATGATGTGGTTACATGTCCAAAGTCATATTTTCACTTGCCACGGCTCATAGCATAACATATATGGAAGCCTCTATGACTCCAATCAGACTGCACGGATACTTTTAGAACATGTCTTCAGACACATTTCCACATTTTATACAGTGAAACTTCAATGACTCAAATCAGACCGCGCTATTGCTGTGAGCGAATGTTTCAAGACATATTTTCACTTGCCAAGGCTCATAGTGTAACATACAGTGAAACTTAAATGACTTCCATCAGACTACGTGATTGCTGTGGGCACATTTCACTTGCCACGTTTCATAATGTAACATAAAGTGACACTTGAATTACTCCAATCAGACTGCGCGGTTGCTATGGACACGCGTCTTTAGACATATTTTCACTTGTCACGGCTCATAGTGTTACATAAAGTGAAGCTTAAGCGACTCCATTCAGACTACGTGGTGGCTGTGGTCACATGTCGTAAGGCTCATTTGCACTTGTCATGATACAAAGTGTAAAATATTGTGAAACATCGACTGGAAGTTGCTTTTGGCACATGTCTTTAGACACAGTTTCACTTGTCACGGCATGCATTGAAAGATATAGTGATCGCCCCCGCCCATAGGGGCTTGAAGAAATATATGGTCTGCATGATGCTTAAACGCAGAGCTGAATCCGGCCCGCACACTAGTACTGGTAAACCGCTTACAGGATCTAAGCCTGTCCAGGAACCGCGGTGCGAGGCGGACAGTCCATGCTAATAAACCCTATTTGTTTCATTGGGTGACAGGGCTTGAGATGTCATTTCATCTCAATGTCGGGTAAAAGTCCCACACAATTGGAAGCAACGTCTCCAAAATGACATTTACAGTGTTGACGGGGACGTTAAACCTCAAATCAAACAAACAAGATATAGTGAAATTCAATGTCTCCAACCAGACAGCGTGGTTGTTTGGGGAACATATGTCAAGACACATTTGCGCTTGGCAATTCTCATAATGTAGCACATAGGGGCTTGAATCATAAAAAATGAAAAAATGTTTTTTTTTTTTTTTTTTGTTTGCTTTTTTTTTTTGGTACCATATTAGAGACAAGGGGGGAAACTTCGGCTCAATTTTTTTAGGGGTTACCTCATTTTACCCAGTGTATCTTTTTCGCAAATGCAGTTTGTCACCTCCTTATTATGAATTATACAAGTTAAATATGCCCACTTTGCAACAATAATCCACCTCTGTCTGTCACTTGCAGGAAACATGCTTTTCTCGCATGGATTTCCTCAGGAACTCAAAATTCGGCATAACCGTGTGCCAAAACTTTTCAGGTTTTCATCAATCACAAACGAACTAGTGTTACGGAGGGAACTTTTTTCGCTTTCACCCCTTGTCCTCCATTTAACTTTAGCTCTCTTGGCCAATTTGAATCCAAAAAGATGTATTTGCAGCTCTAAATTTTGATTTTCCTCCTTTTGCTTCGCTTTCCGCTGTGTTCTGTCAAAGATCTGAACAGAAACCAGGGCGCTTGTAATCATCGTCCTGATTAAAAAGCGGGACGTGCTGTTTAAAAAGCGGGACATGCAGATATAATCCGGTACTTTGCAAACTACGTCCGGCAGTGGAGTAGCTAGGGTTACTGTTAAAATGAGTGTGATAGCCTTGATTTCTCCTTTATTTTTTTTTTTTTCAATGTAACATATTCTGCTAGGACTACGTATACACGTATACGCAGATAAGATAACTGCATGGTGTATAATGGGCTGTGCTCTGGGAATATTGTATTGCATCGCTTTGCGGTCAACTTCCAATTCAGCCGCTGTAACTTTTTTGACATGCGCAGAAAAGGACATAAAAATATTTACTGAAAAGCAGAAGACGGCCTTAGATCGGATAAAAACAAGGCACAGGTGTCTGGTATATGTCCAGTCTGGGACGGGCACAACCCACGTTATCGAGGAGATTGCTAGAGTGCTCCGCATTGAAGGGAAATGTTTGACAGTTTCTTGCACAACGGGTATCGTATAATATCTATGTGGCTTATGTGTTTTTGGCAGAGTGCTAAAGAACGTGTGCACATGACGTCGTCACCTTGTGTTTAAACGCTCGTTCCCGGTACACGGCAACGGTTAACTAAGCAAACAATATGCAGCAGTGTTAAGCCAAATGGTTCAGAATGTAAGTTAAGAAATAACTTTTTTTTTTAATTGTTTTACAAATTTGGATTCATAGTGGTCGGAATGACTGACGACTTTAAGCTGTTACCTAAATAACAATGGCTGTTTTGGTGCTAATGGGCCTGTAGGATTTTTTCTTCTTTTTCTTTTTTTCCTTGTGAGGAATAAGCGTTTCAACATGTATTTTGTCTAATGTTTACTGTTATCTCTCTCTCTCGCTCTCTCTCTCTCTCTCTCTCTCTCTCTCTCTCTCTCTCTCTCTCTCTCTCTCTCTCTCTCTCTCTCTCTCTCTCTCTCTCTCTCAGATATTTGGAAGAAATTAGTGGAGGTCTTAAGATTAAGTAGAGGGGCATGGAATTATTGTGTACTGTTCATTCCAGAGGTAGAAAGTACGGTGTACAGATCTAAACTGCACCAACCTGGCCCAAGGATTATAAAACTTTTTTTCATGCTCAACTGATAGGGTATGTATTTTATCCGACTCATAAATAAAACAAAAAAAAATGTAATGTAAACACATAGAATTCCATGATAGCATCGAGTCACATGATTTTCAGTGACATCAAGTGACGTCATTCTAAACCATGATTGTCTACGCGCGTTGGTGAGGTCAACGCTGTTCCTCTCTTTGTAGAAACAAAAACGGCGTGTAAATGTTTTTCAGTTTAAAAGTTTTGCCCTATAAGCATTTTTTTCGCCAAGTGATGAGGGGAAAAGAATGCAATTATAAAAAAAAAATAAACTTAATTTTTCTGCTTTTCATGAAAGTATGAACGACAGCGAGTCGCTAGCAAAGTTTACATGGACCCCTTTGGGGTTCATTTACTTTGCAGGCAACCCACTGCGTTCGAAATATCATGAACAGCAGAAAAATAAATTTCATTTCTTAAGTGTTTGTTGTCTTTGCCTCATACTGCTGCCTTTGGCCCCCGCCCATAGGGGCTTGAAGAAATATATGGGCTGCATGATGCTTCCACGCAGAGCTGAATCCGGTCTGCACACTAGTACTGGTAAACCTCTTAGAGGATCTAAGCCTGTCCAGGAACCGCGGTGCGAGGCGGACCGTCCATGCTAATGGGCCCTATTGGTTTCATTGGGCGACAGGGCTTGTGATGTCATTTCATCTAAATGTCGGATAAAAGTCCCACAAAATTGGAAGCAACGTCTCCAAAATGACCTTTACAGTGTTGACGGGGACGTTAAACCTCAAATCAAACAAACAAACATACTGCTGCCTCAATCTATGGTTTATTAGCTATCTCAATATGTCAATCATTGCAAAACACCCACATTGAGCTGGCGGTAAATACTTTTTCAAAACCGTCTTCTGTAGCATGTTTTGTTATCCATGCGATTAGGGGAGCGCCCTATCATTTTCTCCTTAAATGTACATTTTTAACAGTCAAAATGGCATGTCCTTATCAACTTTTAATGAAATGGACATTCAATTTGTCATCAAACTGCTGTCAAGTGTCAAGGAAAGCCGGTCATGAAATGTACATGCACGGGATTTTTATTTCATGTGTAGCACTTTACATTGGATGCTTTAGACACAAACTTTGGCTGGTCACTGGAAAAATGATGACGTTTTTCTTCAGGAGGTATGAATATTAAACGACTAACTTTTTTGTTGTGTTACTATTGTGAATGTGCTTTATCGATTATTAATTTCTGTATATTTTTGCAGTCTTTGCAAATTGGTTAACCATTCACAACGCATTTTTTAAAGTTTTCGAGCCCGCCCATCGAGGCTTAAAGAAATAGGCTGCGTGACACTTCCAAGCAGAGCTGAAACCGACGGCAAGCGAGTTCTGGTAAACCGCTCGGAGAATATATGCCTGCCCAGGCAAAGCGGTGCGAGTCATGCGTTCATGCTTATTAACCCGTTTGGTTTCGTTGGGCGGAAGGGCTTGAGATGTCAATTCATCTCAATGTCGGGTAAAAGTCCCACAACATGGAAGCAACGTCTCCAAAATCACATGTTGATTGACACTTTAAACATCAAACCAGTGCTTCAGCTGAAGTGCACGACCCGCCGGATGCTTTTAGCTTTATGAGTGTTACCATATATGGGTATGGCGGCCATTTTGGTCATGTGACCTGGACCTAAAACGGTTCCCCCAATAAATGCACCTTATCGTAAGGAGCAAAAATATATCTTATACTTTAGTACTGTATTCTGAATCGTTTGCAGGATAAAATGCATTCTCACATTTTCCAATACAAAAGCATATGTGTGAAAGTTTGACCTAGGCACAAAGAAGGTCAAGGTCAATCAAGGGTCACCATTTTAGCAATTTATGATGGGCCTACGTCCCAGATGCCATTTATCAAGTTTCGTGGAAATCTGCCTAGTGGTTCTGGAGAAGACTATTTTTGAATGGGTTTTACCATATATGGCTTGGCGGCCATTTTGGTCATGTGACCTGGACCCCATGATCGAATTTTGGTTTCCCCCATCCCATAGAGGCTCCATATGAAATTTGACTTCAATCGGCCCAACGGTTTCCGAGGAGAAGCAGTTCGAAAATTTTCACATTTTTCGCCTCTGCGAGGCTATACTAAATGGAACATAATATTTTTCAAGTTCATTGGTTAGATCTCATTGATATCTATCAGTATGCCAAAAATTGTTTAAATATTCCAAGCGGTTAAGTCACTATCACCATTTTCACAAACAGGTTACGGACTGACAGACAGACAGACCATATATGGCTTGGCGGCCATTTTGGTCATGTGAGCTGGACTCCATGAGAAAAGTTTGGTTAGCCCCATCCCATAGAGGCTCCATATGAAATTTGACTTCAATCGGCCCAACGGTTTACGAGGAGACGCAGTTCGAAAATTTTCACATTTTTCGCCTCGGCGAGGCTATACTAAATGAAATGTAATATTTTGCAAGTTCATTGGTTAGATCTCATTGATATCTTTCAGTATGCCAAAAATTGTTTAAATATTCCAAGCGGTTAAGTCACTATCACCAATTTTCATGAACGGGTTACGGATTTTTCGCCTCGGTGAGGCTATACTAAACGGAATGTAATATTTCGCAAGTTCGTTGGTTAGATCTCATTGATATCTATCAGTATGACAAAAAATGTTTAAATATTCCAAGCGGTTTTTTGATTGATTGATTTGAGGTTTAACGTCCCCGTCAACACTGTAAAGGTCATTTTGGAGACGTTGCTTCCAATTTTGTGGGACTTTTACCCGACATTGAGATGAAATGACATCTCAAGCCCTGTCACCCAATGAAACCAATAGGGTTTATTAGCATGGACGGTCCACCTCGCACCGCGGTTCCTGGACAGGCTTAGATCCTCTAAGCCGGTTACCAGTACTAGTGTGCGGGCCGGATTCAGCTCTGCGTGGAAGCATCGTGCAGCCCATATATTTCAAGCCCCTATGGGCGGGGGCGAATATTCCAAGCGGTTAAGTCACTACTACAATTTACACAAACGGGTTACGGACGGACAGACAGACAGACCATATATGGTTTGGCGGCCATTTTGGTCATGTGACCTGGACCCCATGAGCGAATTTTGGTTTCCCCCATCCCATAGAGGCTCCATATGAAATTTGACTTCAATCGGCCCAACGGCTTCCGAGGAGAAGCAGTTCGAAAATTTTCACATTTTTCGCCTCGGCGAGGCTATACTAAATGGAATGTAATATTTCTCAAGTTCATTGGTTAGATCTCATTGATATCTATCAGTATGCCAAAAATTGTTTAAATATTCCAAGTGGTTAAGTCACTATCACCAATTTTCACAAACGGGTTACGGACGGACAGACAGACAATATATGGCTTGGCGGCCATTTTGGTCATATGACCTGCACCCCATGAGCAAAGTTTGGTTTCGAAAATTTTCACATTTTTTCGCCTCGGCGAGGCTATACTAAATGGAATGTAATATTTCTCAAGTTCATTGGTTAGATCTCATTGATATCTATCAGTATGCCAAAAAATGTTTAAATATTCCAAGCGCTTAAGTCACATAACCAATTTTCACAAACGGGTTACGGATTTATCGCCTCGGCGAGGTTATACTAAATGGAATGTAATATTTCGCAAGTTCATTGGTTAGATCTCATTGATATCTATCAGTATGCCAAAAATAAGTCACTATCACCAATTTTCACAAACGGGTTACGGACGGACAGACAGACTGACAGACTGACAGAATGACCGATTGACCGAATGACAGAATGACACGGTGATTTTAGGGCACTTAGAAAATCAACCGACTTCAGTCGGTCGCTTTTTCTGCGGGTCGTGCAATCAAACAAATAAACTCTTTTATAGTTTTTGGGTGAGAATAATAATTAATAGTGCGGTTGTGACATCGGGCTTGTTTTCAGTGAATTAAAGTCTCATGCTCGACAAAACCCCATGTGATACTTAACTGAACTGAAAACTTGCTTGAGGATTCCTTGTTTCGGCCTCAACCCCATCATACATTCTATTATTCAGTTCTTATCTGAAAGGCCCCCGCCCATCGGGGCTTGAAGAAATACATAGGCTGCATGATGCTTCCACGCAGAGCTTAAACCGACCTGCACACAAGTGCTGGTAAACCGCTTAAGCCTGCCCAGGCAAAGCGGTACAAGTCGGACCGTCCATGCTTATAAACCCTATTGGTTTCATTTGGCGACAGGGCTTAAGATGTAATTTCATCTACATGTCGGGTAAAAGTCCCACCAAGTCGGAAGCAACGTCTCCAAAATGACCTTTACAGTAACGGGGACGTTAGACCTCAAATCAAACAAAAACAAACAAAGTTCTTATCTAAGCCGGAAAAATGCCTAAAATGTTAGTATTTAAAAATAGCAGGCAAAACGTTTTATAACCTTTTAATAGCCTGGTCGAGAAATGCCGCTTTACTCAACATCACCAAAACTTTTAAATGCCCTATGTATTTACAAGGCCCCATTTTTCACTTACTTCCCAATTCACTCAGGCTAATAAAGTACTTTTTCAACAGATCTAAGCACTTCATAATCAAACGTTTCATAAAAGTCATCTATTTAAGGCATTGATAAATGGGCTGCATGATGCTTCCACGCAGAGCTGAAGCCGACCGCACACGAGTACTGGTAAACCGCTTAGAGGATCTAAGCATACCAAGGTAATGCGGTGAGATTCGGACCGTCCATGCTTATAATCCCTATTGGTTTCATTGGTCGACAGGGCTTGAGATGTCATTTCACCTCAATGTCGGGTAAACGTCCCACAAAATTGGAAGCAACGTCTCCAAAATGACCTTTACAGTGTTGACGTGGACGTTGAACCTCAAATCAAACAAACAAAATAAGGCATTGAAGGCAGATTTCGTTACTTAGCAATGTCGACAGAGCACTTGGTAGTAGCAAGGATTAGACCCACAGCCTCTCGCTTTCGAGCCAAATGACTTGTCACTGCATATATTAAAAGACCACTTTGCTCGTTCAAATTAACGTTTGTTACGCTTGCTCCTTTCTTGAGAAACCATTTTGCCTTTCCCAAGTGTGTAGCTTAACGGCTGTTTCGCTCTATCCGATGTTTTTTCTTTGCAGTTTGCTCAGTGTGCCTGCTCCAGTGTGCAGTTTGAGTCCCCATGCTTGAAGCAAGTTTTAGTTTTCCCAACACATGTATTCTGTCAAGGGACAGAAAATGTAGTAGATGTTGTGCAACCCTTTACTTATAGCTTTTTACAGGTATGGTTCGCTGCATTGATAGCAGACAGTAATTCACCAGTCAGTAAGTCAGCCAGTCAGAAAGCCCATCACTGACTTACTGGCTGACTTTGCGGCCCCCGCCAATCGGGGCTTGAAGGAATATATGGGCTGCATGATGCTTCCATGCTAAATCCGACCAACACACCAGTACTGGTAAACCGCTTAGAGGATCTTAGCCTTCCCAGACAAAGCGGTGCGCACGAGTCGGGCCGTCCATGCTCATAAACCCTATTGGTTTCATTGGGCGACAGGGCTTGAGATGTCATTTCATCTCAATGTCGGGTAAAAGTCCCACAAAATTGGAAGCAACGTCTCCAAAATGACCTTTACAGTGTTGACGTGGACGTTAAACCTCAAACCAAACACACAAATCAAACAAAACTGACTGACTTACTAACTGGTCTGACAGACAGACAGACATACAGACGGTGGGACGGACATACGGACAGGCAGACAGACACTGTTTAAATGGGTAACTGATATTCCAATGAAAGCCTGACCCAGCCAAACAGCTATGCATTTCATGAAAATAACCTGTTGTTACAGATACTAAGAAAGCGCAAGAAACAAAAAGGAGACAGTTACTTCTTTCCCCCCCCCCCCCCCCCCCACACTTTCTTGGTATGACAAAAGGGGCGGCACTCATGTTCTATGTTCGGTATCTCACTTTGCGGAGATACCTCCAGGCCTAGCAATCTACTAAATGTATACGTTCAGAACTTCAGGCAAACCAAATTTAAAGCCTGAGAATTTCATTTAGCTAGTACTATGCCAAAACCAAGTTTAGCATTCGACTCGACATGCCATAATTAAGGTGACCTTATTTCGTCGTTAATTGATTTGACCCCTTCGGCATGAAAAAAATCACACAAAAAAAAAACAACAACAGAAAACAAAGCAGATATTTGCACCTGCAATATCCCCGCCTCTAGAAGTGTCGATTACGTAAACCGGGCTTCTAACTTCATCACTTCTCAGTTCTGCTTTCTGATTTCTTATTTCTAACTTCCAACTTATAACTTTTAATTTCGACCGTATGACTTCAAACTTCTTATTTTTGATTTCAGACTTTCTCCTTCTGGCTTCGGACTTCGAATTTCTTACATCCTGCAATATTATTCAATAATAATTATATTTTAAATGCTGCTTCAATCCACTGAAATAAAGAAGTCCTAATGGGACTTCTAACTTCATCACTTCTATGATTTTCAACTTACAACCTTCGACTTCCAACTTCGACTTATAAATTGCAACTTCCTACTTATTACTCCCGACTTCTTTCTTCAGACTTCTAACGCCCGGCTTCGTACTTCCACTTACTTAGTTCCGACAATCTACTTCTAGCGCCCGTCTTCCTACTTCTGAAATCCCTCCATGGCTTCCATGGCATGTGCATCAAAGGCCGAGACGAAGTCTGAGACGAAGACCTCACGTTACTTTGGTCTTTGGATCGGAAAGTACGAGAGGTAGAATTAGGCCCTGTGCAATAAAAGACCTCGTCAAAATTACAGCGAACGTTTAATTGCCTTAACATCGTCGTTTCATCAACCATGGATTTCCTAGGGCGCAACACATATGCTTGTTATAAGCAATAAAATATGTTTCATTTCAAATTGCCTGGGGGAACTCTATCAGCTTCTATGGATGTTTTCTCGTACCACATTTCCTGAGTAGGCTTAGACCCACTATATAATAAGCGGTTTACCAGGACACGTGTGTGATCGGTTTCAGCTCTGCGTGGAAACATCATGTGGCCCATCTATTTCTTATAGCCCTGATGGGCGTGGCCGTCTTAAATTGAGGTAACATGTGTGTACAAAAAGATACCTCTTTTCTACCCCAATTAAAGATATTCAGGTCGTGGTTCAGGACAATATTATCTCAAGGTTGAGACGGGCCTCCGTGGCGTAGTAGATAAGAGCGCCAATTCTTAAATAATAGGTGTCCCACCGCTGAAGGTTCGAGCCTGGCTCGGATCATATGTGAGACGCCGAGTTCTGCAACGGAAGGTCAGGTGGCTTTTCTCCGGATACTACGGTCTTCGACCACATGTGATTAACGATCTGCTCGATATGAGTGAAATGATCTCGAAAGGACCGTAAAACGAGCCCCGATCCGCACCCCCCACCTCCAAAAAAAAAAAAATAAATAAATAAATAAAACCCTCAAGGCTGATCATGCTCTAGCTAATTCTGACCTTTTTGCTTGCTGTGTTGTGGTGAGTTGTGGTGCCTATTCAGATTATTACAAACTTGTTGAGCAGAAGGATTGAGCAATGATTTTTACCAAAGTCCCTACATCAATGGGTGTGACCGAATTCATAAATAGAAGCGTCCACTTCAGAAACTCGCGGATGAGAGAGCATGTGTGTGCTGCACTGTAGGGGTTCTGTCCGCTTAAATCCCTAAGGGCCCAGCCTAAATATTGCGTATTGTCATTTACAGGCCATTCGCGACCCAGGATCAAAATTTCAAAACATAAAAAGGAATATGTTGCAAAAGGGAACACATTGCTTCCATGCGACCTCCTTTTGAACATTTACCTTTTGGTGACATTTTTAACAGGCTGGATATTTTTTTTATTTCTGTCTACACAAGCATGAGTGAAACTGTTTTGATAACACAAAACGTCCACGATTTCAACAAAAAATAAGTTTTACTTTTTCTGAATCCGGTATGGAGATAACTGCGGCTCATCCCTGCCTTTCTAAATTTGGCCACCTAGCTCAGTGCTTAGTCCATTTGCCTCAGATGGTAAAGGTCCCAGGTTCGATCCCCAGCAGCGGTGACAAAATTTCGGTGTCCGAACACGCTCCATTGGCATCGTTTGCAGGTATAATTGTCATAAAGTGCATTGTCCTTCGGATCTGGACGTTAACTGGAGGCCCCCTGTGCATGTTAAAGAACCCTACCGTAATTACTTGCTTACTGTGTACTCTTTCATCCTTCAAAACTGAAGTATATGCAGTATACACCGTATGTGTCCCCTCTTGGGGGTTTAGTTGTTGATTTGAGGTTTAACGTCCCCATCAACACTGTATAGGTCATTTTGGATACGTTGTTTTCAATTATGGGGGACTTTTACCCGACATTGAGATGAAATGATATCTAAAGCCCTGTCAGCCTATGAAACCAATAGGGTTTATAAGCATGGACGGTCCGACTCGCACACTTTGCCTGGGCAGGCTTAGATCCGCTAAACGGTTTTCCAGTACTCATGTGCGTTCGGTTTCAGCTCTGCGAGGAAACATCATGCATCTATTTCTTCAAGCCCCGATGGGCGAGGGCCCCTCTTGGGGTTAGTTGAAAATTGAAGAAAAATAGCGATAATGCTCATTTGCCAATAAGATTAAACAGCACCGGTCGTTCCGGTCGTTAGGTCATCGATAAATTAGCCCGGAATGAGCAGAAAAAAACAAGCTTCGCGGCGATTGTTTTCTTGATCTATTACAGAAAACGAAGTGAAAGTAGGAAAATCAAAATTTAGAGCTGCAAATACATCATTTTGGATTCAAATCGGTCAAGAGAGGTTCATTTTAATGAAAGACATCAGTTGAAAGCGAAACAAGTTTCCTCCTTAACACTAGTTCGCTTGTGATTGATGAAAACCTGGAAATTTTTGGCACACGGTTATGCCGAATTTTGAGTTGCTGAGGTAATCCATGCGAGAAAAACATGTTTCCTGCAAGTGACAGACAGAGGCGGATTATTGTTGCAAAGTGGACCTATTTAACTTGTATAATTCATAATAAGCAGGTGAAAAAACTGCATTTGCGAAAAAGATACACTGGGTAAAATGAGGTAACCCCCCCCCCCCCCCAAAAAAAAAAAAAAAAAAAAAATGAGCCGAAGTTTCCCCCCTTGTCTCTAATATAGTACCAAAAAAACTTTTTTTTCATGATTCAAGCCCCTATGATGTAACATATAGTGAAACTTCAATGACTCCAATCAGACTGCGTGGTTGCTGTGGCACATGCCGTAAGTCACATTGTCACTTTTCACTTCTCATATTGTAACATATAGTGAAGCTTCCATGGCACCAATCATACTGCGTGGTCGCTGTGGGAACATGCCTTAGGACATAATTTCACATCACATCTCACAGTGTAACTCAAACCTGACTGTGTGGTTGTTGTGTGCCCACGTCTTAAGACACAATTGCTCGTGTCACGGCTCATAGTATAACATATAGTGAATCGCCAATGACTCCTGTTGGACTGCGTGGTTGCTGTGGGCACATGTCCAAAGACACATATTCGCTTGTCACGGCTCATAGTGTAACATATAATGAAAGTTTAATTACTCGAATCAGATTGTGCAGTTTTTGTTGGCATATGTCTTAAGACTTTTTGTCACATGTCACGGCTCATAGGTAACATAGTGCAACGTCAATGACTGCAATCAGAATCCGCTATTGTCTTTGGCATATGTCTTAAGACAACTTTTTTGTGGGCACATGCCTTAAGGCAATTAGTTACTTGTCATGGCGCATAGTGTCACAGATAGTGAAACCCCAATGACTCAAAACAGCTGCACGTTTGCTGCGGGCACATGTCTTAAACATTTCTCTTATCAAATTTCATTGTGAAACCTAAAGTGAAAAGACAATGACCCCGGTCTGCCTGTGCGGTTGCAATGAGCTTATGTCTAAATACACATTTTTACTTGTCACGACCCCTAGTGTGTGTATGAATTCGGGTTTAACGTCGCTTTCAAATTTCAGTCAAATCACGACGGTGACTGGTTGCGACAGGGAGCTCAACGCTCATCAGGAAGCATCATGTCCCAGACACATTACATGATACCACACCCACTCACATTATCCTGACACTGGGTCGACCAGTCCTAGCTCTACCCCGTAAATCTGAGTGCCAAGCGAGGAGCAGCTAGTACCATTCTTAACGACTTTGGTATGACGCGGCCCGGGATCGAACCCGTGACCTCCCATTCCCCGGAGCGGACACGCTACCAACTGAGCTATCGGGGCCGGTCACGACCCCTAGTGCAACATATAGTGAAGCTTCAATGACTCCAATCAGACTGCGCGGTTGCTGTTGGCACATGTCATAAGATACATTTTCACTTGTTGCGGCCCATAGTGTAATGTATGGTGAGCATCAATAACTCCAATCAGACTGCCGTGTTTGTGTGGACGCATGCCTCAAGTCACAATTTCATTTCTCACGGTTCTTAGTGTAACATATAGTGAAACTTCAAAGACTCCAATCAAACTCCGCAGTTGCTGTGGGCACATGTCTAAGACACATTTTCACTTATAATGGCCCAAAATGTAACATATAGTGAATGTTCAATGACTCTTATCAGACTGCTTGGTTGCTGTGGGCACATGTCTTAAGACACATTTTCACTTGTCACGTCTCGTAATGAAACATATAGTGAAACTTCAATAACTCCAATCAGACTGCTTGGCAGCTGTGGGTACATGACGTAATAGTGTAACATATAGTGAAGCTTCAATGACTCCAATCAGACTGCGCGGTTGCTGTGGGTACGTGCTCAAGACTCATTTTCACTTGTCATGGCTCAGTGTAACAAACAATGAAACTTCAGTGACTCGAATCAGAATGCTTTGGTGCATATTTTAACACACATTATCGCATGTCAAGGCTCATGTTGTAACATATAGTGAAACATAAAGTGAAAAGTCAATGGCCCGGTGTGACTGTGCGGGGGCAATGAACGTATGTTTAAATAAATATTTTTACCTGTCTCGAATCCTAGTGTGACATATAGTGAAACTTCAATGAATCCAATCAGACTGCGCGGTTCCTGCTAACGCATTTCTTAATACCCATTTTCACTTGTCGAGGCTCATAGTGTAATATAATATAATGTAATTTATGTAATATATACAGTGTGCAAGTACTGATTTAAATAACTACACATGTATATTATATCTTTATTTTTTGCAGCATAAAATTCTTAATGTAATTGTTCTAAAACTAAGACTGACTTGTCAGGTGAGGCATGTATCTTAGCGGATTGGGTTTACACTTTTTGTTTTATTTTAAATTTTGCAAGTCTCGCTACTTTGGACATCTCCTTCCTGATGCCCGGGACTTCCGTGGAGTGTGGGTCAGTCGGTCGGTGTGTGCTCGGAGGCGGATGTGCTGTGTTTGTCGGGTATGGTTCATAATCCGTTTCGGTTTCAAACCTTTGGGGTTGAGACACACTGATGAAGATTAAATATCAGAAAGGCCTCTGTCACTAAAGTTGGTATAGTTACGCCTTACTTGCAACCACTGGTTCGATATCTCTGCTGGTGGATGATTCGCTCGTCCCCGAGGGTATCATCAGCTCAGTATCAGTTCCTTAGTGCTGAGGTTGATACTGCGGTGTTGACGTCAGTGCTCAAGTACTGATTTAAATAACTATACTATATCTTTAGTTTTTGCAGCATAAAATTCTAATTGTTCATAAAATAAGACTGACTTGTCAGGTGAGACACGTATCTTAGGGAATTTGGTTTACACTTTTTGTTATATGTTAAATTTTGCAAGTCTCGCTACTTTGGACATCTCCTTCCTGATTCCCGGGATTTCCGTGGAGTGTGGATCATGTTTGCTTATGTTGGCTCGGTGGGGGATGCCTATAAATCCGCGGGTAGGCTCTCTTGCCTGATGCCTCCAGCTGACCTGTCTCATAGGCTACGTCGGTCGGTGTGTGCTCGGAAGGGGGTGTTCTGTGTTTGCCGGGTCTTGTCCATCATCCGTTTCGGTTTCAAAACTTTGGGGTTGAGACACACTGATGAACATTAAATATCAGAAAGGCCTCTGTGTCACTAAATTTGGTATAGTTACGACTTAATTAACCTTGGCGACAGGGCTTGAGATGTCATTTCATCTCAATGTCGGGTAAAAGTCCCACAAAATTGGAAGCAACGTCTCCAAAATGACCTTTACAGTGTTGACGGGGACGTTAAACCTCAAATCAAACAAACAAACAAATAATTAACCTTAACTTCAATAACTCCAGTCATACTGCCATGTTTGTGTCGGCGAATGCCTCAAGTCACAATTTCACTTCTCACGGTTCTTAGTGCAACATATAGTAAAACTTCAAAGATTCCAATCAAACTCCGAAGTTGCTGTGGACACATGTCTTAAGACACATTTTCACTTAATAATAAATGGCTTAAAGTGTTACATATAGTGAAAGTTCAATTACTCTAATCAGACTGCTTGGTTGCTGAGGGCACATGTCTTAAGACACGATTTCCATTATCATGTGTCGTAATGTAAAATAAAGTGAAACTTCAATGACTCCAATCAGACTGCATGGCAGCTGTAGGCACATTTCATAATAGTGTAACATATAGTAAAGCTTCAATGACTCCAGTCAGACTGCGCGGTTGCTGTGGACACATGCTCAAGTCATATTTTCACTTGTCACGGCTCATAGTGTAAAATAAACTTTACGATGTTGTTTGATTTTTGTGTTCACGGAGATGTTGGACTGATGAGTTGGGAGGCCTTCATGCGGACTGAACAAATTGTTTGTCTCAATCGCGAAGGAAGTAAGGGTGAGGATTGTGGCCACGCAAAATCGATTTAAGCCCCCCCCCCCCACCCCCTTGGAATTCGTTTCCGCTGACGGTTCCAAGGCGGTTCTTCTGTCGCGGTTATTTTTGTTATGGTTTGTCTTTAGGTGTTTGTGTCGCTTATATTATTTTATTTTGGAGAGCCTGTTGGCCATTTTGTGGGAAAGTAACTGTTCTCTTGGCTTCCCACTGTTGGTGTTTCCGTTGGGGTCTGTTGCTTCATATTTGTGTTTCTTTCCCTTTAGGGTCTCTGATGGGAGCTGTGGGTTAACTGTATCGATTCCTGATCATTGCCTCTTCTTCTATTTTTCAATGACTCCAACGCGACTGCACGGTTGCTGTGGGCACATGCCGTAACTTATATATTCACTTACCAGCACCTCTCGTAGAGTGAGTGAGTTTTTGAGTTTTACGTCCCACAAACAGCTAAGATCAAACGGAGACGGGACATCTGTTTAAAGACCCATCTGAAAGTCTGGAGAAGCCCGGGATCGATCTTGCGACCCCTTGTTTACAAGGCGAGTAGCATAACCACTACACCACTGAGGCTTCTACCTCTCATAGAGTAGGATATAGTGAAACTTCAGTGACTCCAATCAGACTGCGTGGTTGCTGTAGGCACTTGTCTTAAGACACATTATCACTTGTCACAGCTTATAGTGTAACATATAGTGGAGCTTCAATAACTTCAAAAGGACTGCCTTGTTTGTGTGGGCGCACGTCTTACTTACAATTCAACTTCTCACAGTTCTTAGTGTAACATTTAGTAAAACTCCAATGACTTTAATCAGACTACGTCGTAGCTTTGGGCACAGGACTTAAGACACATTTTCACTTGTCACGGCTGATAGTGTAACATATCGTGAAACTTCAATGGCTCCAATCAGACGTCGTGGTTGCTGTGGGCACGTCTAAAGACACATTTTCACGTGTCAAGGCTCATAGCGTAACATTACAGTGAAGTTTCAATGACTTCAATCAGACCAAATGGTTGCTGTTCGCATTGTGTTTTGTTTGTTTGATTTGAGGTTTAACGTCCCCATCAACACTGTAAAGATCATTTTGAAGACGTTGCTTCCAATTACCCGACGTTGAGAAAAAATGATATCTCAAGCCCTGTCGCCCAATGTAACCAATAGGGTTTATAAGCATGGACGGTTCAACTCGCACCGCTTTGCCTGGGCAGTCTTAGATCCTCTAAGCGTTTTACCAGTACTCGTGTTCGGGTCGGATTTAGCTCTGCGTGGAAGCATCGCGCAGCCCGATGGGCGGGGGCTGATGAGCATAGTGTAACGTATGGTGGAGCTTCAATAACTTCAGTCATACTGCCATGTTTGTGTCGGCGCATGCCTGAAGTCGCAAATTCACTTCTCACGGTTCACGTGAAGCTTCAATGACTCCAATCAGAGTTGCTGTGGGCACATGCTCCAGACACATTTTCACTTGTCAAGGTTCATAGTGTAACAAAAACAGAAACTTGAATGACTGCGCGGTTGCTGTGGGCACATGTCCTAAGTTAGATTTTCACTTACCACCTCTCATTGAGTACGATATAGTGAAACTTCACTGACTCCAATCAAACTACGCGGTTGCTTTAGGCAATTATCTTAAGACACATAATTACTTTTCACGGCTTATAGTGTAGCATATAGCGGAGCTTCAATGACTACAATCAGACTGCCTTGTTTGTGTGGGCGCACGTCTTAAGTTACAATTCAACTTCTAACAATTCTTAGTGTAACATTTAGTAAAACTCCAATGACTCCAATCAGACTGCGCGGCTGCTGTCGGCACCTGTCTTAAGACACATTTTTACTCGTCAAGGCCTATAGTATAGCATACAGAGAAACTTCAATGACTCCAGTCAGTCCACGCCATAGCTCTGGGCACATGACTTAAGACACCTGTTCACTTGTCACGGCTGATACTGTAACATATAGTGAAGCTTTAATAAGACCGCGTGGTACATTCGGGTACGTCTAAAGACACATTTTCACGTGTCACGGCTCATAACGTAACATATAGTGAAGTTTCAATGACTCCAATCAGACTGGATGGTTGCTGTGGGCACATTTCACTTGCCACGGCCCATAGTGTAGCATACATTGAAACTTCAGTTACTCCAATCAGACTGCGCGGTTGCTGTTGGCACATGTCTTAGTACTCATTTTCACATGTCACGTCTGATAGTGAAACTTCAGTGACTCCAAGCACACAGCGTTGTTGCTGTTGTCATATGTCTTAAGACACATTTTCAACTATAACGTCTCATAATTAAACTTTTACTGAAGCTTCTATGACTCTAATCAGACTTCGCGGTTGTTGTGGACTCTTAAGACACAATTTCACATATCACTGCTCATAGTATAACATTTATTGAAACTTCAACGACACGAATCAGATTGCGCGTTTGCTGTGAGAACGAGCCCTAAGGCACATTTTCACTTATCATGGCCCATAGTGTAGCTAATAATGAATCTACAATGACATCAATCAGACTGCACGGTTTTGTGGTCACTTTCCCTAAGACAAATTTTACTTTTCACTGCTCATAGTGTTACATAAAGTGAAACAGCAATGAATTGTTCTTGGTTTCTGTTGACACATGTTGTAAGACATGTTTTCACGTGCCTCGGCTCATAGTGTAACATATAGTGAAGCTTCTATGACATCAATCAGACAATGTGGTAGCTGTGGGACACATTTCACTTGCCGATGCCCATAGTGTAACATACAGTGAAACAAAAAATGACTCCAACCGGACTGCGCGGTTGCTGTTAGCTAATGTCTTAATACACATTTTCACTTGTCACGGCCCGTAGTGTAACATATAACTCCAACCAAACACCGTGGATGCTGTTGGTACATGTCTTAAGACACATTTTACTTGTCAAAGGCTCATAGTGTAATATAAACTGAAACTGCAGTTACTCCAATCAGACTACGTGGTTGTTGTTGGTACACGTCTTAAGGCGACGTGCCTTGTCTAGTGGTTAAGAGCGCTGACTCTTGATCATTAAGTCTCTCACCACTGAGGTTCGAGCCTCGCTCGGGTCACATGTGGGACGCCAAGTTCTGCAACGGAAGGGCATGTGGTTTTTCTCCTGGTACTCCGGTTTTCGCCCACCTCTGATTAACGATCAGCTCGATATGAGTGAAATAATCTTGAAAGGGCCGTAAAACCGAATAAATAAACATGTCTTAAGGCAAATTTTCAATTGTCACGGCTTATAGTGTAACATATAGTGAGGTTCAATTACTCGGTTGCTGTGAGCACATGTCTCAAGACACATTTTCGTTTACAGGGAGGGGCAACTCGAGGGTCAGTTCATGTCAAATTCGCTGAGTTCACAAGATGATTCGGTATTTTGGCTTTTTCTTTAAGCCGCCATATACACCGTAGCTTTGATTGTGTTGCAGCTGTATTCACATGATTGGTTGACTTGGTTTACTTTTTGGATAACAGAATATGCCATAGGCAGGTGCAAATGATAGCTCTACCCTGCCAAACTAAACACTCACCCTGCATCAGCAACATCTCATCCTGAATCGTAAATCACACTAAGCTGTTCAGAAACTTAATCAGAAGCATCAGGACAACATGCAGATTCAGAACTGCTAAAGGCAGTGTGATATGATAGACACGATGGACCCCAAGGCACAATGTAATATATCATCAGCCTCATCCTGAAGAGCGATTTCTAGCCCAATAGGGCCTGTAGCTATCTTAAGTTTGGTGACAAATGATGCCGCAAAGCTTTTGAATTGGTTGCAGTTAGAGAGTTATTTGGTGTCACCTCCTGGTCAAAGTCTAATGATTATTGAAATTGTAGAAATGTTGAAAATGAATTTTTACAATAGTATACTAAAGTGAAATAGTCTATTCAGGATTAAAGGGATCGAGAGAAATGGGCCACTACGCTCACCAGAGGTCATGTGGTTTATACCATATACAGACAAGGTGCCCATCTTGGTCATGGGACTACAGTCCCACGATATCTTTTTATTGCCTCATCCCATAGAGGCTCTTCATGCAATTTGGTTTCTATCAGCATGCAGTTTTAGTGCAGAAAAAGATAAAAAATACTGAATCTAAGACATGCGGGATATAGGTCAATAAATGACCTTGACCTTTGGAATTGATAAAGTTCCTTTCAGCTGATTGATAATATCAATTCTGATGTCATAGGCTATACCTAAATCAGAAAAAATCCACTGTTTTGCCTTTTTTTTTTCATACAAATGTATAAGTGACCAAATTTGACCTTTACGTAAAACAGGTCAGGGTCACCCAATGGTCATCATTTGAACAAACTTGGTAGGACCCAAGTCCCTAATGCTATATATAAAGTCTGAAGCTCATTGGTAGTTGGGTTCTAGAGAAGAATATTTTTAAAAGTTTTTACCATATATGGGTATGGTGGCCATATTGATAATCTGACCCTGTCCTTACAAACAAACTTTCGTTCCCTCTTCCCATAGAGGCTCCATATGCAATTTGGTTTCAATCAACACAGCAGTTTAAGTGGAGAAGAAGATATAAAATTCTGAATCTGAGCCCTCCAAGATAAAGGTCAGTAATGACCTTGACCTTTGGAACTGATTAACTTCCATTCAGGTGATTGCAAATAAAATTTCTGATGCGACAGGCTAGCATGCAATCAGATACAAATGTCTAAGTGACCAAATTTGACCTTGACGTAAAACAGGTCGAGGTCAACCAAAGGTAATTATTTGAACAAATTTGGTAGGGCCCAGAGACCCCGATGATACATACCAAATTTCAAGGCCATCGGTTATTTGGTTCCTGCGAAGAAAGTTAAGGTTTTTATTATATTTAAAAAAAAAAAAAAAAAAAAAAAAAAAAAACAACAACTGAAACTTGGCTATCCAGGACAAAGGTCAGTAAATGACCTTGACATTGGAAATTGACAAACGTCCATTCAGCAGATTGCAAACATCATTTCTGATGCCACAGGCTGCCATGCAATCAGAAATAACTACTGTTTTGCACTTTTTCATAGAAATGTCTAAGTGACCTAATTTGACCATGACATAAAACAAGTCAAGGTCAACCAAAGGACATCATTTGAACAATTTTAGTAGGGCCCGAGTCCCCAATACTGCATAACAAGTTTCAAGGTTATAAGCCATTTGGTTCCTGAGAAGAACATTTCTAAAGGATATTACCATATATGGGCATGCCGGCCATGCGATCCAGTCCTAAGGAACAAACTTTCGTTTCCCCCTTCCCATAGAGATATGTAATTTTGTTTCAATTAACCTAACAGTTTAAGTGAAGAAGAAGATAAAAAATACTGATTCTGAGCCACCCAGGATAAAGGTCAGCAAATGACCTTGACTTTTGAATTAATAAACTTGAACTAAGCTGATTGCATGTCACAAGCTGTCAGACAGTCAGAAAATCCACTGTTTTGCCTTTTTTCCATACAAATGTTTAACTGACCGAATTTGACCTTGAAGTAAAACAGGTCAAGGTCAAATAAGGGTCACGTTTTGAACGAACTTTGTAGGGTCCGAGTCTCCGATGCTGCATACCGCGTTTCAAGGTCTTCGACCATTTGGTTTCTGAGAAGTAGACTTTTAAAGATTTTTACCAAATATGGGCATGGCGACCATATTGGTCATATGACCCAGTCCTTACGAGCAAACTTTCGTTATCCCTTCTCATAGAGGGTCCACATGTAATCTGGTTTCAATTGGCTAAGTAATTTCAGAGGAGATGTCGTTTGAAAATGTTGACGCAGACGCGGGACGACGACGGATTACTGCCTATACTATTAGCTCCCCCGGGGCCTTTGGCTCTGGTAAGCTAAAAAAAACAACATTTGTGCCCAAGTCAAGGCATGGCACGGACCTGCGTGGCAAACCGGCTTGGGAGTAGGGACGTACTCTTTGAACATTGGTTTCCGCCACGCGCCTCTCACCCCGGCCTTGATAATCAATGTCCTTTTAACTTTTAATGTAAATACTCGTATTTGTGAATACGAGTCGTATGTTTTAACTTCTGTTTGTATCATTAAGTGCGGAAAAGTTTATGAACAAAGCATACATGCTCATATAATTGTTACAATGAGGACCATTTGTTATACTGGCACTCGTGTCAAATATGTTATCCTCTTGAAATAAAGTTAATATTATTTGTATCATTATTATTATTATTATTATTATTATTATTATTATTATTATTAATACCACGTCTCGCATCGCTGTAGAATGCATGGTTAATTTCTCTTTGTGACCCGGATTCTGCCATTCAAGATTTAGCTTGCCGCTCAAGAGAATTTGCCGCTTAAGTATAGTGAATATGCCGACGCTTAGTCACCTAAATGTCCCGTCTGTGCGTACTAACGTCCTCCGTACATTTAGGTGACAAAAAGAGTTGGTCACCTTAGTAGTCATTCCTAAGTTCAAATGTGATTTATTCCGCAAAATTGATATTTACGTGGCTAACATTTGCTCTTAGGGGCTTGCCGCTTAAGAGAAATTGCCACCTATGGAGTTGTTATGCTGATGAATAGCCTCAAAAATGTCCTTTCGTAAGAACCGTCCGTCCGTATGTACATCCCTCCATAGACAAACTAGTGATGGTCATGACTCCAACACCCTTTAAAAGAAAATATTACATTTCTCACTTATTGCTACTTTTCTCGTCGCAATCTCTGCAACCATTGATGAATACACAACACAGGAAGAGATAAATACAGTTAAATAAAGACCACCTAAAATTAAGACTAATTCTGCTTTTAAAAGCTTATTTAGTAGGTTGCAGTTATGCTTTCTTTGTGTTTTCTGCATACAGTGTCCTCTTGTCAGATACCACCTTTGGAACTTTTCAAATGTGGTCTTAAAGACCACTTTTGAACAGTCCCAAAGGTGGTCTTAATACAGGAATTTTACTGAATTTGCTTAAATTTGGTCGTTAGAATCGTTCTGTACATGTTATTTCAGGTATATCAGAAGCTAGGGAAAATTAATACATTTCCCTTTAGTTTCGATTTTCCCCACGATGTCTGCAATATCTCTCCAACCTCCCGGGCTCCTCCAGACTTTCGGGTGAGTCTTTAAACCGAGGTCCCGTCTCCATATGACCTACGCTGTTGGTGAGACGTAAAATTCAAGCACTCACTCATCTCCCGACCCTCCCGAGTCGGGGTAAACGATTGATTTCTATTTGAAAGGTTTGTTACAAAGACATTTTTTGCGGATACTGTGGCGAAAACTGTTACAAAAGTGAGAAATGCATTTTTTTCTTGGCCTTGGTTTTACGGCCCTTTCAAGATTATTTCACTTATTTCGAGCCGATTTTAAATCAGAGGTGGGCGAAAATTCGGAGTACCCGGAGAAAACACCTTCCGTTGAAGAACATGGCGACACATGTGACCATAACTAGGCGCGAACCCCAAAAAAATAATTCGCCATTTTCTGATTAATTAATCTAATTAAGTGGACCTCTACCAAAATTGTTCGAATTATAGCCCTGGGGCCAAAAACGGCCCCGTCCTAGGGCCCACTGGTTTTATATAGTTTTTTTTTGTTTTGGTTTTACGGCCCTTTTGAGATTATTTCACTCGTATGGAACCGATCGTTAATCAGAGGTGGGCGAAAACTGGAGTACCCGGAGAAAAAACACCTGACCTTCCGTTGCAGAACTTGGCGTCTCACATGTGACCCGAGCCACAGCGATCAGAGACCTAATGATTAAGAGTCATCGCTCTTATCCACTAGGCCATGGAAGCCCATAGAATCCCTACGGCATAGAGATAACTGTGGAAAGGCGGTAAATCCCCATTCGATGCGCGTCTGACTTGTGATCAGGAAGACGCGGGTTCGATACCTGCCGGTGTCGGCAACATTCTTTCGTGGAGATTGATCATGAAATATTTTCTACGGTCATTCTTTCCCTTCCGCTGATTCAAGAAGGGCAGTTGGCAGTCTCTGGCGAAAGAATATGCACTGTACTGGTTAACCGCTTTCGTATGAGCCTGTCCAGGAAAAGTGTTGATAGGTAAACTGAGATGCTTAAAATGACCTAAATAGTATTGACTGGGCCTTTAACTCCAATACAAACAATCAAACAAGAAACTTCCAACTGCCCTTCGTGAATCACCAAAAGGGAGAAAATCACTGTGGAAAATAGTTCATGATCAATCTCCAAGAAACATGTTGCCGACCCCGGCTGGTATCGAACCCGGGTCCTCCTGATCATAAGTCAGTCGCCTTTCCGACTGAGCTACAGAGGCCGTTCATATGCCCAAGGGGCTAACACTTAACCATTAGGTCTCTAAACATCACGAAAACACCTCTTTATAATTTTGACCCCCTTGAACCCCACTTTTATACAGTAAAACTGGGGTTTACAGGGGCAAAACTTATTTTCATTATTTCTGGTCTAAAATATATATATGTGTGGGTACTCGTTAGAACCGCCTCGATGAGGCGGTTCTAACGTGTACCCACAATTTATCTTTTGAGCAGAAATAAGAAAACTATCACAAATTTTCATCTTAAAATTTTCGTTTTTTCGGCGGTAAAGTTTACAATGTATTTGAATAGACGTGTTTTCTTAATGAAACAAAATTACTTCCTCGTTATTGATATAAACACCCAATTAACCCGTGCGTACCCACAATCTATACTTTGAGCAGAAATAAGAAAACTATCACAAATTTTCATCTTAAAATTTTCGTTTTTTCGGCGGTAAAGTTTACAATGTATTTGTATAGACGTGTTTTCTTAATGAAACAAAATTACTTTCTCGTTATTGATATAAACACCCCATTACCCGTGTATGCCTAGCAGCCTTTTGTGGGGACATTTGCAAATATTGCAGACCAAGATCAGACGCCACAACACCTGGCGTCTCATCTGTGTCTAAACTGTTTGCTGAAAGTACATACAGTTTTTGCAAAATATACTGCTAACAATACAAACCTGGTTCCCCTACAATTGGACATGGACCACTCCAAACTTCTTAACTGGGTTAATGACACAAAGAATTACATAATTACTTTTAACCCATTTTGTACTGAATGGAATCATCAACCTTATATCAGTATGAAAATAGTCCATTTCAAAATTTAGGGATGTCTGGTTGTGGCTTCTTTAAACTTTATCTGAAAAATGCTGAACCTTTCGCAAACATGCAGTGTATGTACTATTGAGACTCCACGTTCTGCGGTATTTGATCTGGGCGTGCGCTGTTTGCCAGTTGCCAGTTTTGGGATTTTCCTGTACAAAATGATCTGTAAAATGGGCTAATTGTACTGATCAATAAAAAAACGCTGAATGGCGTATTAGTCTACATCGTTTTCATTCGCGTTTTTTTTTTTTTTTTTTTTGTTTTGTTTTTTTTTTTTTTTACATAGGGAATCCCTCAGTCAATCCCTTATCGATAAATTTATAAAACATTCAAGTTATAATATTTATTTCCATCGGCTGTTTAATTTAATGAGGAACCTTTGAAACTGTTTCGAATATTGCGCTATATTTTCTCAAGGTGTCTCTTGGTTGTGCTCAGGTCGTATGTATTAATGCAAAAAGGAGTGTCAAAATCACTCTTCAATACTTAGGGGCTATTGCCCCAAAAATCGTACTACGGAACTCGGGAATGGACATGCAGTTGATTTTTTTTAATATGTTGTGTGAACAATATAATATGTTGTGCGAATGTGCGCACAAGATTATATCTTGTAGCTGCAAAATATTATGTTGTGCGAACAAGATAATAAGTTGTGCGCATAAGATATTATGTTGTCCGCACAAGATCTATTATTTTGCGCAAGCCTTTGGCTTCACATGTATGATAGAGCAATTCGTTCCGCTAATCGAACTCGACGCTATTTATAGCAAAGGTAAAAAACAGCTGATTCGATAACGACCTTTACCTATAAAACCGGAAGTCACACGTGTACAAGTCATGGTGGGATGAAAATTGTAGCGAGGCAGTCAAAAAGAAAAATAAAATATACTATAAATATAGGAAAAACAAAACATCCGCACTTTTAGAAGAATATAGACGCGTAAGGGAGGAAACAAAATACCTTTTAACACAAACAAAACAACAAGCCTGGAGGGATTTTGTGTCTACTCTCACATATAAAACAAACCCTAAGAAAATTTGGGACACAATAAAAAGATTTAATGGAAAACCACTAAAACCGGTAGAAGTTTTAAAACAAGGAAACGCAAGATGTCACGAAAACAACGAAAAAGCAGAAATCTTAGCACAACACTACCGGAAAGTCTGCAGTAACGAAAATTTAGACCCAAATTTTAGGCGCATTAGGGAAACGCAGGACCCAATGATTGAGCAGGCCGTTCAAGACGCCGATCGCGCTGGCCAGTGCCGTGCATACAATGCGAACTTCTCCCATAGGGAGCTACAAAGCGCGCTTAATAAAAAAAAAGAGCACCGCCCCCGGGGCAGACACCGTTCACTACGACATATTAAAAAATCTACCAGAAAAGGGAAAAAATCAACTTCTCGCACTAATAAATAAATCTTGGGACGAGGGGACCCTCCCTACACAATGGAAGGAGAGCACCATCGTCCCAATATTAAAACCAGACAAGGACCCCCACGAGCCGAAATCGTATAGGCCGATTTCACTCACATCAACCATATGTAAAATCATGGAAACCATGGTAGCATCTAGATTAACAGCACACATTGAGAAAACAACCTCTTAGCAAACGAACAATCAGGTTTTAGAAAACATAGATCTACCATTGATCAAATCACCAGACTGGAATCCGCCATCCGAAAGGCAAAACTAATGAAACACTCACTGGTAGCGATATTTTTGGATTTAGAAAAAGCTTTCGACCTACTATGGACGAGGGGGGTCCTCCTAAAACTAAACAAATTCGGAATTCAAGGAAAAATGTTAACCTGGATCAGAGACTTTTTGACTGATAGAAAAATGAACGTAAAAATAGGTAGCGAGGTGTCCGGTTTTTATGAATGCGAGAACGGTTCCCCCCAGGGGTCGGTGCTATCTCCTATCCTTTTCAACCTATTAATGAACACACTGCAGGAAACACTTAATGCATTACCGCTGGAAATATCCATGTTCGCAGATGACGGCTTAGTATGGAAAACCGCGAAAAAAACGAAAAGTGTCATTCCTGCATTACAAAAAGCGTTAAATGCCATACATGATTGGGCTACAAATTGGGGCTTCAAATTGTCAACTGAAAAAACAACAGTGGTAGTTTACAATAGAAATTTCGCAGATACAAAGGACATGCCCAGGCTGACGTATGACGGGCAGGAAATAAAGTACGCCGGTCATGCCAAATTCCTGGGCATGTACTTTGACAGCAATCTAACATGGAGACTGCACATTGAAAATCTGGTGTCCGGGTCCCAGCGGGACCTAAATGTGCTAAGGGCGGTCTCGGGGGCAAACTTTGGAGCAGACAAGAAAACCCTGATCAAAATGTACACAGCACTCATAAGAAGCAAAATTGATTATGGCTGCCAAGCATACGCGTCTGCGGCGCCCTCACACCTGAAAAAACTAGATAGCATACAGGCCACAGCCCTCCGAATCCCTACTGGGGCATACAGGGGAACGCGGAACCTGGACCTGGAGATTGAATGCAGCGTCATGCCCCTGCACCTGCGGAGGGATGAACTGCAACTCAAGTACTGGGCCCGCTCAAGCAGTCTTAGGGAAAGTCTCCCCATAAACGAAATGATCGCCGACACACCCAATCATGTTAAAAGAGATAGGTTAAGAGGAAAGATCCCCTATATTATCAAAGTCCAGGACCTAATTAAAAACCATGACCTCGAGCAGGTCAAAACAGCGGAACAAACATATCCGGAAGTTTTTAACTTAAGAAGCCTATGCGCAAAAACAACACTAACGGGTGTCATAAAGGAAAATGAAACATCACAGAAAAAAATGCAATGGGATCGCAGAATCACACATCAGTGAAAACTATAAGCAAGCGCTTAAAATTTTCACTGATGGAAGCAAAGATGCTGATAAAAAAGAAACGGGGTGTGCTTTCACAATACCAGAATTAAACTTCGACCAAAAATTCAAACTTAACCAGCACCTCACAGTCTACACTGCAGAACTTATAGCCATACAAAAAGCTTTGGAATGGATACAGGAACAAAAACCCGAGAGTGTTGTTATACTAACAGACTCATTAAGCTCAATACAAAGCATAAACTCTGGGAATAGCACTACAAGACCAGATATACTGCAGGACATTCATATCCTAATACACAAAATTCTAAAACAAGGTATCACCCTGAACATAGATTGGATCCCCTCCAACTGCAACGTGCAGGGGAATGAGCGCGCAGACACACTGGCCAAAGAAGCTCTGACCCGGGGAAAGGCACTTGACTACCTCCCCACCCCACAAGAAGTATACGCAATCATTAAGGCCAGCATCAAAAAGGAATGGGCGCGCATATGGCAGGGACAACACGGCTTTAGACACTCGATCTGTCAGTCCTTGACCCCGAAATTGGTACAATATAGCGACAGCCGAAAGCTCGATCGCATATATACACGACTAAGACTCGGGGTCAACGGACTAAATGCACACAACATCTTCTATAGTGAGGCCGATCCATTATGCGGGCACTGTGGCGGGGTGGAGGGTGTTCAACACTACTTCACAGAGTGCCTCGCACACGGCCACGCCAGAAGGGAACTTAAGGGAGAACTTACAACATTAGGATACCAAGGGGAGATAAATGCGGTTTCTCTACTCAATCTAAATTCACAGGAAATGAGGGACGCGGTCTTCAAATTCTTTGAGAAAACAAACTACCTGGACAAAATATAGGGGAAAACTAAGGGCGCAGACTAAATTTAATCGCATTGTACCGTAAACACACCCCGTACGAGAATACATACTTTAAACCAAAATCTCTAGAGACCCGAGTTCAGAACAGTAAAAATAAATATTCGAACCGCACCTTAGACGCTACCAACCAAAAAGGGCCGTAGTGATCAAAGGGCGGCCGTCTCACAGCTAAAAGGGGAACAAAGTCAACGATAGGCGCTGTGGTTGCGGCCTCGGCTTTGCACTTAGGAGTGCCTATCGGTGACAGCGATCCCTGGATCACTGTGAGAAGACCATAGCAGAACGGGGCATGGACTCACCACAAGGAAAATCCATGGCCCCGACCCACTCTCCAGAGGGGGTGTGGCAAGCGAGAAGTTAAGACAATGTGTAGCGTTGTGGTTGCGGCCCACTGGCTTTGCACTTATGAACGCTGCACCAAAGCCCTAGCTGATCGGGAGCCACACAGCCCGAAAGAGGACCACACGAAAGTACGCCGGGACTGGGCATGGACCCACCACAAGGAAAATCCGTCGCCCAGCCCCTCCTGAGGGGGTGAGGCAAACGGGAAGTCAGAACGAGATATAGCGCTGTGGTTGCGGTCCTTGGACTTTGCACTTAGGAGCGTTGCGTCAAAAGCCTGGCTGATCGAGAGCCACACAACCCAAAGGAGAACGGCACAACAGCACACTAGCAAACAAAGCCTCTTCTTCAGGAACGCATATAGAAAAGTGGGACAGAAATAAGAAACAAGACGCCTTATGACATCTTTTTCTTTCTTTTTTCGCAACTTTTGCTTTCGAATAAAGGATGTACATTATAAGGTTACCCAAACGGAATGACCTGGGGGCCCTCAAAAGGGCCTTTTGCATACCACCACGACTGAAAAACCGCATCTCGCCCGGTATATAATACAGCCCTCCGTACTGCCCTTGTCGCATAACATAAAAATCACCAAAAACAGCAAATTGCGCCATGACTGTAATAAAGACAGACGGTCAAGATGGCCACATATCAATACAGACAAGGGCAATTAACTAACTAACTAGGGCATGACTTAGCGCGACCTGAAGGAAGGCTTCTAACGCACAAAACCACCCACGCGAAACTAAAACAACATACAACCACACTAGATAGGTAGATATAGCGATAGTTGTAGGATAGGAATACAGTAGAGAGGATAGTATAGAAAAGAGAGATAAAAAACCTGGAGTTAGAAGAAGAAGAAGAGTTTTCTCAAAAAGCGATTTCAAACATTTTTATTTGTGTAAATATGAAACATTAAAAACAAGATCGCATAGGAGCGCTCGACTGCGCACGTGCGCAGGCGGACGCTTGTATGCGACCTACATGATTATATAACAATTTGCACTAACCACTTTGACTAAAGAGATTGGCAAACGTTGTCTCGGGTCCCCAAACGGCTAGGCAAGAATACTTTTTTTTCTACTATGATGCCTTCCTACACGTAGGATGCGATAGTGATATGCAAACATGGCGACACAAAATGACTCTCCTACGGTCCCACAGAATAAGACATCCTGCGTCGAGGAGGGCATCACCTTTTCTTAACTTCAAACGAAAAAGCATAAAAGCGGATTGACCTACTTTCCACATCCTCCGCGATAGAGGTCACCCACTAACTAAAATAAATACGAATTTGGGCCCGAGACGGCGGAAGCCAACACACCATGTTACTATGTTATATGTTGTATGTACAGAATAAACAAAAACAAAACACAAATATAATCTTCAAGCACAACCTTGCAGGTACAAAAATTGTCCTTCCCAGCAACTGTGGGCGGATGGGCTTGTCCCAAAAAGGACAACAACACAAACGAGATCGGCAAACGTTGTCTCGGGCCTCCAAATGGCTAGGCAGGAATACACTTTCCTCCTATGGTGCCTTCCTTCACGTAGGATGCGTAAATGATATGCAAACATGGCGACTGACCCACTTATGGTCCCGCACCGTGCGGCATCCTACCTCGAGGAAGGCATCACTTTTTCTTAACTTAAAACGACAAATGCATAAAAAGGGATTGACCCACTTTGCACATCGTCCGCGATAGAAGTCAATCACTAACAAAATTAATACGAATTCAAGCCCGAGACCGCGTAGGCCGGCACTTCATGTTATTATGTTACATATTGTATGTACAGATAAACAAAAAAAAAAAAAAAAAAAAATATAAACCACTAGCACAATCTTGCAGGTACAAAAACTGTCACCCCCAGCAACTGTGAGCGGGTGGGCTTGCCCTAAAACGGACAACACCACCTTTAAGGCACAAGAAAAACGAACAAAACAGGTCCGTGGCGGGGTAAGCACATCCGCCCGCATATATATACTTAAAAAATAGACCACTCAACAAGCTGGGGAAACAGACCAAACAATGTAAAAATGTACAAACGTTACATAAATATACAAAAATCAAACAAAAAAATAAAAATAAAAAAAAAATACCAATATCAAAATTGACACTTTCCTGCTCTGACACGGTTCGGCATATTGACAAGCAAAAAATTATAACGTCGAGTAGAAGACAAAATGGACCGACTGCAGCGGACTTACGATAGACACGGACGGACGGGGCTGGAGCCGAGCGATGGTCTCCCCATTCACCGGCAACGGGGAATGGGGATACCACCGAACGGCTACGGCGTAGTGCCAGAATGGATTCGTTCCCTGGGACCCCACTCGCTGACGACCCGTGACACGGGGAAACTGGAAACAACCCCAAAATACAAGTCATATTTCGTTTTGCGGTCGAACAGAAAAGATCGTCTCTCGGCGCGGTGAGTTTGTGACATTTTGAATTTCATTTACAGATAGTTTTTCTGATATTTTATGTTGTCCAGCTAGCTTCGGACGAAGTCCAAGCTTATTTCTTACGGAGATATTATGGCTGGAAGAGGGGACGATGTCCTTTCTTTACAAGGTTCGGACCTAGAATGTTCGGCCTTATCAGAGTTTTCTGGGTTTGAAGATGATGAAATTTTGCCGACTAGCGTTACGGCAAATGATAAACCCAGTTGTTCTAAAAAGAATGACGCTGTCATTCTTGAAGGTCCCAAAAATAAACAAAAATGAAAAGGGGCCAGGTAAGTCAAATCCAAAGGCACCCTCTAAAAAGGGCAAGAATAAGGCTATAAAACATGGACAAGAAAAGGACAAGAGTAAAAAGAAAACTAGTTCTAGTGGTTTCGACATTGGAAACTTGTCTAGCAATGACATTCTGCAGCTGAGAGAAATTTTAGGGGTTAGTTCGGTACAAAATGAAGGCCCAAGTGTTTTTGACCTCTATGGCGATGACCCATCAAATTTAAATGTGGAAATTGACAATGACGGTCCATGCAGTGATGTGGAAATTGTGCCGAGTGGTGCACCGGCGAAGCCTCTTAGTGCTCAGCTCAGAGATGCTTTATTTTCTGGAGACATTCAAAATAAAGAAAAAGACCAATTGGTAGATGATGACATTTCATGGCAGTTGCCAAAATTAAAGGCCCCAAAGAAAGGGGAGGCAGTTTCGGCTTCATTAGCATCATTAATAAACACAGCCTGTACCTCCCAATGTGATGTAGAGGATATTTTGCCAAAGTATAAACTTCCCTCTAACTGTGAAAATATGTCTGCCCCTTCAGTTAACCCTGAAAAATGGAACGAGATCAATAGGAAGGCTCAGACTTATGACAAAGCTTTCCAAGACATTCAAACTCTTATTGCTATGGGCATGGTCCCTATGATTAAGTTAGTGGGGCTTTTGAAGTCGAAAATGTCTGAAGAGGCTCAGAACCTTGTGTCTGATACCATGGTCCTTTTAGGACAAGCACAGTTTAACCTGTCCGTCAGAAGAAGGTACATGATAAGACCGTTTCTAAAGAAAAAGTCCTCTTCTCTTTGTAACATTGCAACTCCTGTCACCAGTAAGTTGTTTGGCGATGATCTTAACAGGGAAATAAAAAAGTGTGACACCAGCATATCTGTAGCAAGGGATCAGTTTGCTCCCTTTGGTGGTTTTAGAGGTAATTCTAGAGGCCGTGCAAGGGGCAGGGGCTTTGCTTTCAGAGGTTACGGTCACAACCCCAATTTTCCTGGGCAGTATGGTGGTCGTGGTTTCAATAGATACCATCCTTACAATCGACAACAAGCCCAATTTAGGCAGCTTCAGCAGTTCCAACAGCTTCAGGTTCCAAAAAAGGGCTCAAAGTCTGCCACAGTGACAAGTCAGGGCGATATTGTTGCTTAGGTGAGTCACAGAAGGTGAGTGGAAGGCTTAAATTTTGTGCAGATATATGGAAGTTATATACAAGTGATCCCTATATTTTGTCTGCTGTGTCAGGTTATGAATTAGAGTTTGATAGTACTCCAGTGCAGCTGAAAATTCCAAATGAAATCCCCTTTTCCTTAGGAGAGCAAGCAATTGTTAGTCAGGAAGTCCAGAATTTGTTATCCAAGGGAGCCATTGTTCCTACACATGATCAACCAGAGCAGTTTATCTCTACTTTATTCATAGTGCCAAAAGCTAATGGTAAATTCAGGCCTGTTATAAATTTGAAGTATTTGAATGAATTTGTAAGATATGAGCATTTCAAACAGGAAACTTTTTCAACTGTCTTAGATCTTGTTCAAAAAGGTGATTTTTTCACTAGTCTGGATCTTCGTGATGCTTATTTTGCGATAGCAGTGGCTGATCATTTTCAGCATTATTTAAAGTTTGTTTGGCTTGGACAGATGTATAAATTTGTCTGCGTACCATTTGGATACGCCCTGGCACCAAGATTATTCACCAAGCTGTTGAAGCCAATATTTGCCTGGTTCAGACATCAGGGCTATCGCTGCTCATATTATATAGATGACTCCATTAATATGAACAGAGATAAAACTGTTTGTCGTAATATTATTTGCACTATGGCAGATACCATGGAATCCCTTGGCTTCCTGATTAATAAGGAAAAGTCTGTGTTTGAACCCTCTCAGAGGATTGTCTATTTTGGGTATATTCTGGATTCTTCACAATTTAAAGTGTTTCTACCTGACAAAAAGATTCAAAAAATCAAAAACCAGGGATTTTCCTTGTGCAACTTTGGGGCCGGTAATCGACCCCTATTTTTCCCAATTTAGAGACAGATATTCCCAAACTTTATAACTGATTTCCCAATTTCTGATGATGTGCTACATTTTGATAAAAATTTCATGAAAATTGAACAAAAATTGACAAAGTTACAGCTGATTTAAATTCCAAAATATAAATATTAGCGAGCTGTTTTTCCCAAACCCAGCGGCCCCTGGACCTTGATTCCGAAGGGTAGGAAAATCCCTGAAAACACAGCTAAATTGTTACTGTTATCAGAGTCTGTTGTTATAAGGCTTTTAGCATCTTTTATCGGTCTAATTATTAATGCCTTTCATGCTGTATTAGAAGCTCCACTCCATTATAGAACATTGGAAAGAGAAAAATGTTCTGGTTTAGGGTCATCTAAGGATTATGAGCATAAAATTAAGCTTTCCCCTCTTAGTAGGTTACAGATTAAGTGGTGGTTGGATAATATTGATAAAAAGAATGGAAAGCCAATTAGACCTAAAAAGCCATCTGTTTTTATTCAAACGGACTCTTCCCTTATAGGGTGGGGTGCATTTGATGTAAAATCAGGCGTTTCCACCGGCGGTAGGTGGACTACCACAGAGGGAAATTTCCCTATTAATTACCTAGAACTGCTTGCCATTTTTCATGCTCTGAGGGCTTTTTGTTCAGATATGACAGATGTACATGTTTCTATTCAGTCTGATAGTACGTGTGCTATAGCCTATGTGAATAATATGGGTGGAATAGGCTCATTAATTATGGACTTGCTGGCACTAGAATTATGGCAGTGGTGTTTAAAGAAAGATATTTTTATATCTGCTTCTTTCATACCCGGATCTTATAATTCGGAGGCCGATTACAGTTCCAGGAACTTTTCAGATTCTACTGAATGGATGATAAAAAGGGAGCTTTTCCAGCGACTGTGTGAGCAAACATTTTATCCTGATGTTGATTTATTTGCCTCTTATATGAATCATCAGGTTGATAGGTTTGTTACATGGTTTCCTCAACCAGGAGCATGGCGTTGTGATGCTTTTTCGTTTAATTGGAAAGATACATTTCCATATATTTTTGCTCCATTCACCCTTATCAGTAGAATCCTGAATAAGATTGTAGAAGATGAAGTAGACAAAGTTTTAATGGTAATTCCACACTGGGCTTCTCAGTCGTGGTTTCCATTGCTGATCAATGTTGATTTCTTCTCCCATTAGAATTCCAAGACATGTAGATCAACTGACACAGCCACACAATGGTCTTCATCATCCCTTGGGGAGAAAGCTATCGCTGATTGGAGTTATTGTCTCAGGGTGTCCCTCCAGACAACTGGCGTTTCAGCAGACGTTATTAGAACCATCATGGAATTGTGGAGACAAGGAACTACCAAACAATACTCATTGACATGGCAGAAGTGGTGTGTTTGGAATTTTTCAAAAAAGACTAATCCGGTTTATACGACTGAAGTAAGTGTTCTGAACTATTTAGAGTACTTGAAGAAGTTGGGTAAGTCATATAGTGTAGTTAATACCCATAAATCTATGTTGTTACAGACATTGACATTATTAGGTAATTCATGGTGTGAAAGTACTGTACTTATTCCTCGCTTCATGAAAGGATTATTTAATGAAATGCCACCTCGTCCCCGTTATGTTTCTTCATGGGACGTTTCTGTGGTGATAAACTACCTTAAATCTCTTTTTCCCTTGGAAAGTCTAGACTTGAAGACTTTGACTTTGAAAGTGGTGGCGCTCGTCTCTCTGGCAATAGCTCCAAGAGCTCAGACTTTAGTAGCTTTAAATTTTGATGACATGTCAGTCTATGATAGCAAAGTAAAATTTTCTGTAAATAATCCATTAAAGACGTCAAGATCAGGAGTGACTGTTCAGATTGAGGTACCTCATTTTAAGGATGAAGTTTTATGTCCTATGCACACATTACTTTTTTATTTAGACAAGACGAAAGGTATTCGTAAATGTCGTCAAGTATTTGTTTCGTATGTCTCGTATAAGTCGATATGTACTTAAGACTGTTGCTAGATGGCTTAAGGAGGTGCTGAGTAACTCAGGTATAGATACTTCTGTGTTTAAGGCACATTCATTTAGAGGTGCTGCTACAGCAGATATTAAAGACAGGGGACTGGTCATCTGTTAAAAACTTTAAAAAGTTCTATTTCCATCCAGATTATCAGAAGTTTTATTCTCCGGCTTCTTTTGTGGATTCTGTCCTGTCATGAAGTATTTTGTCTCATTAAATGGTTTTTTCTATAAACGCCATTTTGTTGAGCTTTAAACATGCTCTATCATACATGTGAAGCCAAAGGCTTGCGCAAAATAATGGACCCCTCATCCGAGCATTTGTGATGGATGAGGGACATTATTGATGCAAGCCGGAGGCGAGCATGTATGAACCCTTCCCTGTCGGATATATTCCCTCCCATTTGGGGGTTTTCAACAAAATGACTGTCTTTAAATTATGACTTGTACACGTGTGACTTCCGGTTTTATAGGTAAAGGTCGTTATCGAATCAGCTGTTTTTTTACCTTTGCTATAAATAGCGTCGAGTTCGATTAGCGGAACGAATTGCTCTATCATACATGCTCGCCTCCGGCTTGCTTCAATAATGTCCCTCATCCATCACAAATGCTCGGATGAGGGGTCCATGTTGTGCAAACTAGATAATATCTTGTGCGCACAAGAAAGCTATTAAGTTGTGCGAACAAGTTATATTTTTTTCTTGTTCGCACAACATATTAAAATAAATTGTAATTCCCTTCCAGAACTGTTTCGAATATTGCGCTATATTTTCTCAAGGTGTCTCTTGGTTGTGCAATGCAAAAAGGAGTGTCAAAATCACTCTTCAACACTTAGGGGCTATTACCCCAAAAATCGTACTACGGAACTAGGGAATGGACATGCAGTTGATTTTTTTAATATGTTGTGTGAACAAGATATTAAGTTGTGCTCACAAGATAATAGATTGTGCGCACAAAATAATATGTTGTGCGCACAAGATATAATCGTGTGTGGACAACATAATATATCTTGTGTGGACAACATAATATCTTGTACGCACAAGATAATATCTTGTTCGCACAACTTAATATCTTGTACGCTCAAGATATTATCTTGTTTTCACAACATATCTTGTTTGCACAACATAAATTAATGCAAAAAGGAGTGCCAAAATCACTCTTCAATACTCAGGGGCTATTGCCCCAAAAATCGTACTACGGAACTCGGGAATGGACATGCAGTTGATTTTTTTTAATATGTTGTGTGAACAATATAATATGTTGTGCGAATGTGCGCACAAGATTATATCTTGTAGGTGCAATAAATTATGTTGTGCGAACAAGATAATAAGTTGTGCGCATAAGATATTATGTTGTCCGCACAAGATCTATGTTGTGCAAACTAGATAATATCTTGTGCGCACAAGAAAGCTATTAAGTTGTGCGAACAAGTTATATTTTTTTCTTGTTCGCACAACATATTAAAATAGATTGTAATTCCCTTCCAGGAGTCCGTACATTTCTCACATTATTTTATTACACCTCTCGTTGCATACATTGGGACGAGAAATTTAAAAAGTAAGAAATGTAACATTTTATTACATTTCTCACTTAAATAAGTTCACCTGAGCCGACCGCTAATGCTCCGGCGTCCGTCGTCCGTTCGTTAACAGAAGGTCAAGTGGTCACATACATAAATCCTGCCAACCATGCCCCTAGGATCCAAGTTGGCTACGCCCCGGGGCTTATAAGCTCCAATAAACTTATAATGGGGAAAAGCTTCAAAAATCTTCTCTGAAACCATAATGCCCAGGGCTTACATATTTAGTATGCAGCAACGATAAGTGGTCACCGACATAAATCCGGCCAATCATGCTACTGGGGTCCAAGATGGCCATGACCCAGGACTCATTAGCTCCCATTGACTTATAATTGAAAAAAAAAAAAAATCAAAAATCTTCTCAGAAACCATAAGGCCCAGAGCTTTGGTATGTCGCGACGTTAAGTGGTCTCCTACATAAATCATGCTCCTGATGTCCAAATTGGCCACGCCCCATGGCTCATTAGCTACCATAGACTTATAATTGAAAAAAAAAAAAAAACGAAAAAAACAACAACAACAAAAAAACACAAAACTTCAAAATCATCTTCTCTGAAACTATAAGGCACAGAGCTTTGGGTGTTAAGCAATGTCAAGTGGTTATCTACACAAATCCTGCCAATCATGCCCCATATACTTATTATGGAGAAAAAAAAAACAACTTCAAAAATCTTCTCTAAAACCATAAGGCACAGACCTTAGACATTACGTATTGTAATAGCGTGTAGTAGAGTAGGTGTAAAGAATTAACATAAAGTAGGTGAACAACATCTGCCAACCGTGCCCCGGGGCATATTAGGATTTATAATAGGAAAAACTTCAAAAATCTTCTTCTCTGAAACTATAAGGCCCTGAGCCTAGACATTTAGAATATAGCAATGCCAAGTGGTCCCCTACATAAATCCTGCCAATCAAGCCCCTGGGGTCCAAATTGGCCACCCCGGGGCTTCTTTACCCTCATAGACTTATAATGGAAAAAATTCACCAATCTTCTTCTCTAAAACCATAAATTACTGAGTTAGATATTTTGTATGTAGCAACGTAAAATGGCCACCTACATAAATCCTGCCAACCATGCCCCTTGGGTCAAAATTGGCCACGCCTGGGGGCTCATTATCTACCATAGGCTTATAATGGAAAAATTGCAAAAGCTTTCTTCTCTGAAACCATTAGGCACAAAGCTCATACATTTAATATGTATCAACCCCAAGTGATCTCCTACATTAACCACAAGGTCTAAATTGGCCACGCCCTCATTAGCTCCCAAAAGAATAATAATGGGATAATTTCAAAAATCTTTTTTCTGAAGTCACAGGGTCCAGAGCTTAGATATTTAGCATGTAGCAATGTAAAGTGGTCACCTACATAAATCCTGCCAATCATGCCACTGGGGTCCAAGTTGGCCACACCCCTGGGCTCATTAGGTCCCACTGACTTATAATAATAAAAAAACTTGAAAATTCTCCTTTTCTGAAACCATAATGCCCAGAGCTGAGATAGTAAACATGTAGCAACGTTAAGTGGTCACCTACATACATCCTGCCTGTCATGCCCTTGGGTTCCAAAATGGCCACAACTCAGGTCTCATAAGCTCCCATTGACTTATAATGGAAAAAATTTCAAAAATATCCTTCTCTGCAACCATAAGACTCAGAGCTTAGATATTTCACATTAAACGCTAAATGGTAACCTGCATAAATCCTGCCAATCATGAAAAATATATATATATAAATCATCTTCTTTGAAACTATAATGCCTAGACATTAGATTTAGCATGTTGCAACGTCAAGTAGTCACCTACATAAATCCTTCCAGCTATGCCTATGGGGTCCAAATTGACCATGACCCTCCCACAGACTTATAATTGGAAGAACTTTAAAAACTCTTCTGCTCTGAAACCATGAGACAAACGGCTTATTAAAATATTCATCAGGTGAGCGGTTTAACCTCATTGAGTCTCTTGTTACATTTGCCTGGCTATCCATAAAAGATAAAAGCAAAGACACTAAATAGGTTGGTCGATTCGCTCACTAATATGAATCTTTGTTGGTTCAAAGTTTTCTTGTACGTTTATACTGCCCTTGGTCATTATTACGTCACTTGAGTCGCGACACTCGGAGATGTACGCTAAGAGATGACAAAATCAGCCTGCACATCTACTCGGTCTCAGTGCCGATCTCCGGGTTCAGGAAGAGACTTGAGGTCAACAGTATCCATTTAATGCATCGCGCAAACTGATCACTCTTCGCTGTGGAAATTGACCGAAGACACAATATCATTGGGACCGACTCATTTAGTATTCATAATCATATTTACTTTAGCAATGTGAAGCTGTTGAGATTGTAATGTATACAAGTGTATACAAGTGGCCTAGAGACAAACTGAAGATCAAACATTGTCACGATGGATGGTAAAGTTGCACTGGTAACTGGATCGACACAAGGAATAGGTTTGTGCATAGCAAGAAAACTCGCCTCCTGTGGATGTTCTGTTATACTGACAGGTATTGCAGAGAAAGAGGATACTGACAGACTGGTACTCGAGTTTAACAAGTAAGACTTGACCAAATACAGTAAAATTCCTATATTAAGACCACCTCTTGGACTGTTCAAAAGTGGTCTTAAAGACCACTTTTGAACAGTCCAAGAGGTGGTCTCTTATAATGAAACACTAAGTTTAGCAAACACACAGAAAAAGTAATGGAAACTCTCTCAACAAGCTTTAAAGATAGATTTAGTCCTAATTTTAGGTGGTCTTAATAGCGGAATTTTACTGTACATGTGACCGTCCATATCTTAAACACAGATATCTAGTCAAAGTAAATTTTATGACCGAGATTTACAAGTTTGCTATATATGTTTCTCACATTTCAGTTCCTTTTAAAGCACTGTCCACTGCTTCAAGAAGAGAAGGGCAGTTGTCAGTTTCTGGCGAAAGAATGTGCACTGTTCTGGTTAACCGCTTACGTATAAGCCTGCCCAAGAACAGTGCGGATATGTAAAGTGACCGGCTCCGTGGCCTAATGCGTAAGAGCGCTGACTTAATCTCACCGCTGTGGTTCGAGCCCCGCTTGGACCACATGTGACACGCCAAATTCTGCAGCGGCAGGTCGGGTATTTTTTCTCCGGTTACTCCTGTTTCCACCCACCTCTGATTGACGATCGGCTCGAAATAAATGAAATAATAGTCGACTTCAGTTGCTTATTAACATACGTTTTAAATATTCACGCATGTGGCGCTTGGATTACAATGTTGGCGCTTCCCAGCAGGCTCACGTCGCTAGGGCAACGTTAGATCAACGTCAGTGCAACGTCGTGCACGACGCTGCAACGACGTTGATGTGACGATGCATGAACATCATGACGTCGCACCGACGTACCAGTTACGTCATGTGCCTGCCGGGTTGGTTTACAATCCTCTTAAATGTACTGTTATTGTTTTCAACGAGTCTAGACACACTTACAGTTCACAGAGGCAATGATTATTGGGTTGCGATGAACTGAAGAAAACTGACACATATATCCATCTTAGGGTTACAAAGGAAGTGTGGCTCGAAAATTAGAAAACGTTTTTTTTTTTTTTTTAATTCTAAACGCTGGCTTTTGTGAAACTGAGCTACACCTGTTAACTCTTTAACAGATCTATGACGCGATAGTGTTGCCGAAAACACTCTGTGGCTCCGAATAACTTTGTAATCTAATTTCTATTAGAAAGCTCTTAATATATGTTTTGTTTATTTGATTTGAGGTTTAATGTCCCCGTCAATACTATAAAGGTCATTTTGGAGACGTTGCTTCCAATTTTGTGGGACTTTTACCCGACATTGTTTTAATATGTACATTGTAGTAGACAATCCAAGGTCTCGTATTTGTACGCCCAGTCCTGTGTGCTGTTCAATTCAATGCATAGCGAACAAATACCAATCTTTGTTAAGAGACTGTACCAGCGTGTATTTAGGAAGACTGTTCACGGCGGTTATTGTGGTTTTAGTGCACTTTCCTCTAGGGCTGGAGACTTTCGATTCCCGGTAGCGGTAATAAAATTACAGTGTCAGAGCATGTTCTAGCGACATTATTTGCAGGGATAATTGACACAAAGTGCACCGTCCTTCGGATCGGGACCTTACCTGGAGCCCACCCCATCCCTGTGCAGGAAGAACCATCCCCTGTGCAGATCCCTTGCCTTAATTACATGATTACTGGGAAGGCTTTCATTCCGCTATTCTGGAATACATGGAATGTACACCTGCGAGTAATGGCCAAATGTGACCGGTCGCAGTAAGAGTAGATATCAAGGGTTACTGTCTACATTTTGTTAAGCATGTCATCGACAGTACGTGTGTTCCTTCTCAACCTACTGAGTTTAAACACAGGGATGCCAGTCCAGCGAGGTATTCCCTAGCTGAGTACAAATCAAGGTTTTCTGTAAAACAGCCTGTGTCTGCCTAAGTACAATAGCTAACTGAAGACTAAAAACATCACTTTGGATATACTTTGGATGTGATGTCATAAAGATCGTCAGTGATCATGATACCAAGATATAGGATGGATTTAATCTGGTCTAGTGTTTGCTGGTGTAGTATTTAGCAAACATACGGTAATGTATTTGTCTGGAAGGACCGTGGCACCCTCGTTAAATGATATTTTGGCCACATTGAACTTCATATGCCAAACGGTCTCCAAATGGCCTCTGCATAAGCTATCTCGTAGAATGAGACAGTCAGAAGGAGGACGATCTGAAACCGGTTGGCAATAATAAAAATAGTATTTAACAGTTCATGTGCTAATATTTACATTTCCAGCGTAAAGCCTACTGAAAACCTATAGAAAACAATGTAGTTCATGCACCCATGCATCGAGTCACATAATTTTCAGTGACGTCAAGTGACGTCAGTCTTAACCATGGTTCTATCTGATTGGACGTTGTCGACGTCAACGCTCTTTGTAGAAAACAGAGTGTATATGTTTGGTTGAGTAGCATTGTTTCGCCCAGTGATGAGGAGCAGATTTGTAAATATAAGATATAAACTTAATTGTTCTGCTGTTCGTGAAAGTATGAACGACAGCGGGTCCCTAGCAAGGTTCATTCACTATGCAGGCGACCCACTGCACCCGAAAAATAAAAAGAATTTCTAAAATGTTGTTTGCTTTTTACATATAACAGTTCATTTTCGGCTATAACGGTAAACAACATTACCACATGGACTGGTAAATAGTATTTTAATTATTGCCACCGGTTTGAGATCTATTAAGTACTTTGATTTTATAAATGATTTGGTGATGCAAACATGAAAATGCAATTAAACTAACTAAATGATTAACATACTCACTATATGCACAATATGTGTTTCAAAATTGTACATTTTCGACTATTCAGCATTCAATGAAGACATTTTACCGGTTTTCATTTTTCAAGAAAGAAATCATGATCATAATCTATAAATGTGAAGGCCTAATATTTTATTAATTTGACAGGTTGACAAAAACTGCAACATAAACATTAATTTATTCAAAATATTTTATGCAGCTGAAATGTGGCGGCATATGCAATCAAAATTTAACATGGTATAATAGTATTCAGATGCATATATAAGTAGTACGAACATAATCAAGAATTACTAGGAATCAGATCAAAAAGGCCGGAAAGTAAAAAATCTGATAGGTTGGGACTGTTTTAATTAGGGTACCCTTTTTTTCCATTAAATAAAAATGCTGTAATGTAACAATTAAAATAGATGCCCCAGCAAACATTTTATAATGGCAATATGTAAATTTCCTATAGAGTGGAACTTCCCCTTTGTACAGAAGTAATATGGTAACGAAATTATCGCTTTTCCGTCTTCTAACCGAGAGACAGGGTCTCAAGCATTTCGGATCTGATACGTACTTCTTTTTTCTAACCGAGAGACAACCAGCGTCTCATGCATTTCGGTTCTGATTCGTCGTGGGTAACGCCTGCTGTATTTCTTGTTACATAATTAAAGTTGAACTTCAAAAGTCAAAGGTTAAGGGAGGGAAAGGTTCTCATATGTAGTGATTATCAATAAGAAGAGAATATTAACAAAAGTATTTTATTCCATACGAACATATGAATACATGTATTCCATACGAATACATGAATACGTGTATACCATACGAACACATGAATACGTGTATACCATACGAACACATGAATACATGTATACCATACGAACATATGAATACATGTATACAAAACGAACACATGAATACATGTATACAAAACGAACACATGAATACATGTATACCACACGAACATACCCGATTGTATGTGTATAAGCAAACAGCAAGGGCCCAGCGCAGACCTTGGCCTGCACTGTTTGGACTCCCCCAAGATCAGATCAGTTTGTTTGCAAAACATTCAGCCATTTTTAAATATATTTTACTTTCCAATATCTTGATAAAATCCATGCCTACTGTATACCCGTTTCATTTGTATCCCTTAAAGAAGCAAATTTAGGCCCGCCTAACCAATGACGAAAATATCGTTCATTCATCTTAGACCTAATTACTGTTTTCCGCCGTACCTAATTTAAAAATGCATGAACTTGCTACGAATGATCTTAATATTTAGTTATCCTAAAAATGAACCGCATTCTTCATACAAAATGTTCCATTAAGAAACATTAAATACATGTATTCATTAACAACTGTTATGCTGATCAACATAAATTGAAAATGACATGCTAGTTCATTATAGAAGACAGACTGACAAAACACTCTGCTTACAATTTTGACATAATTTCTTTCACCAGAAACTATGGCGGGAAATTTCATTTCGTAACTGGAGACCTCAGAAACCAGACAGCCATAGACGATATGTGCAAAAGCATTACTCAGATCTACCCAGATGGAATAGATATTCTCATTAACAATGCAGGTGAGTTCAGGAAACAAAACATTGGCTGAGACTAGGAAGAAAAGCACTAACTTGGCCTGAGAATCAAAATACAATGTATTTTTTTATTGTTCGACAGAAACATACATATGCTTAGGCGGAGCTAAAGCTGTAGCCCGCCCCTCAGAGATAAGATTCTTCTCTCTCGGATACTGTTCTGAGAAAATAAGCTTGTCAAGTCACTACGGTTCTAAAGTTTTGTGAGTAGTAGCAGACTACGGTTAGTGCGGGTGGTTCACTGGCGGTTCACAGGTATCGCGGGATGTTTGACCTGCTTTGAACTAGCGCGGGCTGGTCACAGGTGGCGCAGGAGGTGTAGCTTACTTCCCGCTAGCGCAGGTGGTTTAGGTGGGAACTCATGTCTTGGCGCGTTATGCTCAGTTATTAGTGCAAAAGCATATATGAGTCTCAGGTGGGTTAAGCGGGGAAATCTTACGTGTTTTTGGCGGTTAGACAAGTTGCTGGAAATTTTGGTGCATTTCTGAAAGCGGGTATGCTTTTTGTTTAGCGCTAAAACGTTTCCATTTATTTTGAGCGGCAAAGTTATAGTTGTCAAAATGGCGTCATCTTCCTTTCCAAAGATTCCTTTTTTGGCGCGAAATTTCTGCTGGTGCACTTTTGAGATTTGCTATTGTAGTTATTTAAAGACTGGTGTTTGAAAAATCGTCACATTATGGCACATGCACAGTTAGAATTTTCAGTCGATACCATTAACTTTTTAAGAGGGGAAGGATTTAGTTCTGTGCATTGGTCACCAGTCTTGAATCACGCCAAGTGTAAAATAGATGAAAAACATGCACTTATTTTGAAGAAAAAAACTGTTATGTTATACTGAAAAAGGAAAATCACAAGTGAAATTGACAACTGAACTGTTTAAGACGCTTTGTGATTTAAAAGAAGTGTATAGTAGTCGTAGATAAGATTGACTAGGCGGAGCTATCGTTTGCTCCTGCCTTAGGAATATTCCATTAACAAAAAGGTAAACCAAGTCAACCGATTGTGTGAATGCAACTGTAACACGAGCATTGCTGTGGCGTATACACAAGCATAGCTGTGGCGAATATGACCATTTCATCCGCTTGTAGAAAACGTGCGAAAGGCACTCTACCGAATCTTCTGGTGGACTCAGTGATTTTGACATATATTGACAACACCTGAATAGCTCCGCCTAGTCAATCTTATCCATGACTACTATACACCTACTAAAGTCATTTCTAGAAGGACAGTGATACCAGACTCACGGTTTTGTTTGTTCACCCTGAGCTCACATGTACGGCTTAGATTTTTTTTAACTATCATTCTTTTATTATTTTTATTTTAACTTCATTGGTGTCTGGCTGTTTCTGCCGAGACTGTTTAGAAATAGGCAATAAATATACAATCAAGACTTATTCAAGACAACTTCTTCTGACAAGTATCAGTTAGCCAGAGCAGAATTTTTTTTTATCGTGATTAACACATATTGGTATCGGGCAGATGCGAACGTTAATTTGCCGTCGCAATCCAGCCTCTAATAGCATATAATGTTAACTAATTTGTTGAAAAAGTATTATTATTATTGTTATTAGAAGAAGAAGAAGAAGAAGAAGAAGAAGAAGAAGAAGAAGAAGAAGAATATAAATCGTTTGCCTACAGCATGCGAGGAATACCAAACCTATTTTTCTGTAGCACAAGAATATTTGAAAATGTCGTTTGGTTTACGAGGTGTGTTTGTTTGTATTGAGGTCATCACTGTTTAGATCATTTTGGAGCTGCAGGGTCCAATGCCGGCGATCCATGCTGGGTACCTCCATGCTCACCTTGGACACATTCTTTCCTTATGCTTAGACTAATTCATAGGTTCCTTAAATTTTGAGAATTTTTTCTCCAAGCCCCGATGGGCAATAGGGGTGGGGCTGTTTTACAAGGTAACCACTTAGCCATGTATTAGAAATTGCTTTAATGCTTTCTTCCATAGGTGTAAAGTGATCAATTTAACATGTTTTTCTTATTTATCCTCAAAAAATAAATTTCTAATTTCAGCTCCAAATTCTTGAGACTCGTCAGAACCGTATCATAAAGCGGTACTGCGTCGGTTGTAATGTGTAGCTATAAACTATGGCAGTATAAATGAGATTTTTGAACGTTCTTATTAATGCTTAATTTGGGATTCATGACTTGGAACTAACATGATGTGTGTTTGATCTCACCAGGCTTCCAACACGTGGCTCCAGTTGATGAATACCCAATAACAGTGTGGGATGATATGCTGGCTGTTCACATGACTGCGCCGTTTCTGCTCATCAAATATTTTCTTCCCTACATGAAACGAAAAAGTGAGTTCACATTTCGATTGCTGCATTAAACTTTTAATAATTTCCTTCAATTCTATTTTAGCCAAGAACAGCAGTTTAAAGGTTTATAATCCCCCCCCCCCCCACACACACACACAAACTCGCGTGTACACGCACATACACACACTTGCCCCCGCCCATAGGGGCTTGAAGAAATATATGGGCTGCATGATGCTTCCACGCAGAGCCGAATCCGGCCCGCACACTAGTACTGGTAAATCGCTTAGAGGATCTAAGCCTGTCCAGGAACCGCGGTGCCGTCCATGCTAATAAACCCTATTGGTTTCATTGGGCGACAGGGCTCGAGAAGTCATTTCATCTCAATGTCGGGTAAAAGTCCCACAAAATTGGAAGCAACGTCTCCAAAATGACCTTTACAGTGTTGACGGGGACGTTAAACCTCAAATCAAACAGAAACAAACAAACAAACACACGCACACGCATTATCTTTTAACCCATTGTATGCGGGGAAACCCTGAATTAGTAACTTGGCAATTAGTGCAGGCTCAGATCAGACGCCGCAGGGCCTGCATCATTTGCTCACAGAATTTTCCGTCAAAAATAGAATAAGAAAAAAACACACGAAAATATACCCCTTATATTACAAATGGACTTGTCCAATATATAGCAAGAAAGAGTCCACTATCATACAATGGGTTAATTGCTCTTTCTTACATGCTTTTCAATAAAATATAAAGATTTCTCAGTGAAATCGAAAACAATATTGTCACTGTTTGAAACAGTGACTGATATCAATTTTATTTTTCACTGTTTGGGACTACTTTTTTCTCGAAACCTAATTCTGTGGTCAGTTTTTTCATTGTCAGATGATTGAAAATTACTGAACTGTATAAGAATTGACGCTAAGTCCGTTCACGCGTCACGAGGACGTAAATTTTCATTTTCGACGCTGACGTCACGTATTTTGTAACGCGACGTTAGATCCGTCCAAACCTTCTTTGGGCAACTAACCTCTCAATTATTTCAGTAACCATTCATAGAAATGCAATCCCAGGCAATTTCTAAGGTGCATACTTTCAGTTCATTACGATGAAACACCCGTGCGTCATAATGCACTTTTTTACATCTCCAAAACGGTCAATTTTCTGAAGAAAATTTGCGATATTATTCTTATTTATACTCAAAACATAGATTGTGGGTGCTCGTTAGAACCGCCCCAATCTAACGAGTACCCACAACCTATGCCTAGGAGCAGTAATAAGGAAAATAATGTATACCCCCATAAACCCCAGTTTTCCCTATATAAAGTGGGGTGTAAGGGGGTGTTCATTTCACGGACTTGTTAGCGTGATGTTACACCCAATATTATACCCAGTAAATACGCTGGACACCACTAAATTGACGCCAAACGACCAGGAACAAAGTTAATTTTCTCTGAGGGTGAGTGACGCGATTAGTGAAGCTAAATATTGCCGTATTGAAGCATGTAAGAAATTTTAGTGTAAGATCAAATTTTATGTCACTCATGAACGCCAAAACTGGTATTTTTGGCTACGCCACTCGTGAAAATACTGGTTGTGGTGTTCATTCGGTGAAATAAGATTCGATCTTACCCTGAAAAAGTCAAATATCCTCTATGTATTTTGTGTCGACTGTTTGCCCATGCCCAATGTTTGGGACGTCAGGCTAGGTTTGTAAGCTGCGCAATGAAAAATAATAGACGAAGTCAAAGTTCATTATCATCTCAGAGACGATCAACTCACCAATGCTGTCAGTGGTTTGTACTTTGTGATGTTTATTAGATTAGATTCGTAGTTTAAAAAGTTGTGAAAAAAAAACAACAACAACAAACAAAAAAAAAACAAGTGAACTAAATGCAATGTAATATAGAAGTGAAGGCAATGATCAGAAATCGATACAATTAACTCAAACCTTCCATCAGAGACACCAAAGGGAAAGAACCACAAACATTAAATGGAAACATCAATAGCGGAAAGCCAAAAGGGAAGTTACTTTCCCACAAAATGGCCAATTGGCTATCCAAAGCGATACATACACTTAAAGGCAAACCATAAAAAAATAAACCGCGACAAAAGAAAACAGGCTTGGAACGGTCAGTGAAGTCGATTTTACGTGGCCGCAATCCTCGCCCTTGTTTCCGTCGCGATTTTGACAAATAATTTGTTCAGTCCACATGAAGGCTTCCTAACTCGTGCATCATCGACTTCCGGTGTATGCGGCGTGGAGGGAAGATGAAAATTGAAATGTGAGGAAAAAATATACTGTGGTACAGATTCAGTCTTTGAAAAATACCATGAACTATCGCAAAACAAAGAGTGGAATCGGTGCTTCATAAATGTCGACAAAATAGGCGGTTAAACCCTTTCAGAAAGATAATATAACACTTTGATGTTATTTATATATTACCCCACCCATCGGATTGTATAGGGAAGAGACAAGTTTGAATAGTGTTTGGACAGTGTGTTTAGCTATTACACAAAGAAACTCAACTGTAGATATGGCACTTAATAAAGGTCTAAATCGTCAGAGTTTTAAAGGTGGATCACAGGAGAGTCCGAAAAGTACAGTAAATGTAGCCCTTTTAGATAAGGGGGGCGAAAGAGGTGTAGAAACTGAATACCATAAACTAAGAGAGGATCTGAAAGATATGTTTCAAAGTATGGATCAGAAAATGTCCACACGAATACAAGCTCTAGATGATAAGTTTACTAAGATGTTCAGGGAATTCCAAAGAGACCTCGAAGCTTTAAAGGAGGAGGCAAATGAAGCTAAAGCAGGTATGACAAGTTTGTCAGAAAAAGTAAACCAGATTGAGGAAAGTCTTGAGTTCCAGGCCCAGACTGTTACAGATAATCATAATAAGCATGAAGAGAATATAATGAAAACAAAAGTTGATATGGATAAAAAATTGGAAGAGATAAATAATAAACTATTATTATTGGAAAAACAAGACAGGAAGTACAACTTACTTTTCTATGGCATCCCTGAGGAAAGAAATGAAAATGTGTATGATAAAGTCAGAGATTTGTGTTTGAATGACCTGGAGATAAGTCCAGTAAAAGTGGATAATATGTACTTTGCTAATGGACATAGGCTTCCATCCAAATCAAATGCAGGTCCAAGACCACTTATAATAAGGTTTACCAGTTTCCAAGACAGAGAACTAGTTCTAGAGAAAGCCCCTAAGCTGGCTGGATCAAGGAGAAGGATCTTATCAGACTTACCTCTAAAATTAAAGGAAGAAAGAGGCAGACTTGCTAAAATAGCCTATAAAATAAGACAAGAGGAAAAACTTCAAACTAGAATCAAGAAACAAGGACTGGAAATTTCTCTTGAAGTAAGAAAAGACAGAAATAATTCATGGGAAAAAAGACAAACATAGACAGCATTAAGCTACATAACTACATAGTAATCAAAATGGAATAAATTAAATAACTGAATAATGGTGTACATATATATTAGCTATAAAACAGCTTACTATTGAAATAAACCCTTCATCTTTACCCTATTGAACACTTTTGAAGAAGATTTATGATAAAAACTCTACTTATAAAACTCTAAAAGTTAAATAAATAAATGAAAATTACAGTTTAGTTAGATAAAGTTACAATGTAGAGTGAGTTACAGTACATTTAAATAAGATACAGTACAGTGTAAGTTACCACAACCAAGCTGCATAGTGCAAACACATGTGCTTTTACAGTTTATATATTGATTTGTCCAATGCCTCTGGCAAGTCCAGGGATCCTAGCTGAGGTAGCTTTTTTTTTGTCTCTCTCTCTCTCCCTCCCTACAGGCGCACAGCCTTGACTCAGTGTTGATTCAACGTTGAAACGTTGGCTTGACGTTGATTCAACGTTGGGTGCCTGCTGGGCTATACCTTTTAGATTGGGACAATCAATGCCTTTTTGCATTGACAGGTCATAAAGCACTTGCAAACTGACTCAGTGAGTGAAAAAAGACTTCACCTAAATGAATTCATGTAGAATACAGTGCCAACATAAATTTATATACTCTATTGTAGTTTTTGTAAATAAAGGCTGTGATTAAAGAGAGAGAGAAGGAGAAAGTACATAGCTTTTGACAGTGCTTTTGATAGCCTACATTCGGGGCCAATAGAATATTTTATACGTTTGTTGTTCCTTTTATTTATATAATTTTTACATAAGATGCATAGTGGAGCAGAGGGGCTAATTGTATGTTCGAGAAATATTTAAAAACAAATGGCTAGCTACTATATTGCATTTTAATATTAGCTATATTAAATATGTAAACTTTACCTGGTATCACGAAAAGCATGCAAGATGTTTACACTGTTTATTTAGTGTTTTTGTAAGGCACCGTTCAGGGCCGTAGATTGTTTACAAAACGAAGGCTAGTGGTACGACATGCCGAAGGCAAGGCTGCCATAGCTGCCGTTTAGTTTGTTTTTCCCACCCATTTGAATTAATCATATATTTTGGCTAACGCAAGGTAATAATTCGCAAAGCCTTAAATCAAGCTCTTAGCAAAAACGAAATTAAAATGGATGTCCGATCCGACATCTTCTGAATACGCCTGTGGGGTGGGTCTTAGGTACGGTTCGGTAAAGCGGTGAATCGTATTACTTTGAAATGAAAACAAAACGCTTGGGTGACCCTGAGCACATAAACACAAAAAGTTTATTTCCATTCAACCCCTCTCATTCAACATAAACAGCTCTACAGGGTTTTTAGAGGTAAGTCAGCCTGAGAGTAGCTGTTTCTGGTGAATAATGGAATAGACCTCTCTTACTCTATCACATTAGTTATCTGAAAACACCGATTTAGTACAATGAGTATCTCTCTATGGTTACTATTATGATACACTGACCTGTGTTTCTCTTGCAAACAGATCAGATTGTTATTTATTTAGTGCACCATAACCCATTTGGTGCCGGAGTGGGTAACCTGACAGACAGTGTGGGCCCAGATCGGACGCTGCAGAATGCGGCGTCTGATCGGGGCCTACACTGTTTGCAGTAAGCCCAGCTATTTATTTATTTACTTTTTTTTTTTCAATCAATTTAAATACGGCCTTGCACTCCTGGATTTTGAAGTGGACTTGTGCTGTGTTTGGGGACGAAGGTTCGTTTGGTGCAGGGGTGGGAGGTTAAATGAGGGAGACATAAATTGCTAATTTTTTCCATGGGCATGCTAACGGTTAGTGTCTCCATGTGAAAAATGGCTTTCTCAGTGCATTGACATGGACATGCAGTTGGATCCCCTCCCAACCTTACTATATAGAGAGGGTTGGAGTTGCAGGAGATATTCTTTAATTCCATCTTTCATAATTTACGCATGGACTATGGGGGCTCGTTAGGGCCGCCTCAACAGGGTGGTTCAAATGAGCCCAGAATTTCTTTCTCTAGACCGTAAATAAAAATATTCTGAAGAAACCATTGCGGGAGCACGCCTTTACAATTGTATTGTAAACTATCGCCAAAAAGCAAGTATTTTATAACAAAAATTTGTGATATTGTAACGTGCGATGTGTTCCGAGCGGCTAAAACAAGTGATATAAGATGAATAAAAATGCGAAGCTCAATTGGCTCAGATCTACTAAGTTTCGAAAGTTTGGCTCACTCCTTAATGGCTTAGAATGATATAAAATATTATATTCTACAAAGCTAGGTAGGCGTGTTTCAGCCAACTCCTTCACTCTGTAGATATTTACCTTGAAGCTGTTATATTTAATCTTGATTAACTCGTTGCTGATGCTGTTCTGACTTGATAACTGTGAAATACCCCTTATATACCTAGAATAAATATCTGATTGGTTATTCTAAACGTTACATTGATTGGATGATAAAAACTATAAGGTGATTATCAATTGGTTACTGTCTGGGCAATTTGATTGGATATGGTTTAGGCATTTTCAATCCGTTTTTGTGATTAAGCTTGAACAATGTGAATATACCGTAATGGGGCTATGCGGATGACTGTTTTGTCACATTACCCACGCCTCGAATCTCATGCGTCCCTGCATGATAATTTACAGGATATGAAATATAAAACTTTTTCTCAGGTTTCTTTCCTAGGCGTTCTCTTTGTGTTGGTCGAAATAACTTGTATGATAGTATAAATAAAAATATAATGAGACTCAATCAAGACTGAGAATTTACCTGAAATTTAGAATTTGGTTATATAATCTGACATCCACTCTGGAGGTCTTCGTGTCCTCCGCGAGCTTTGAGCCATATTTTCATCCTCTACAGTCTGAGTTAATTCTGCCTCTTCTGCATCTCCCATATCTATGACCACCTCATCATTTCTATTTTGCGAGGGAGCATTTGAGTCTCTAGCACAGTTTTCAAATTGTAAACGTTGTGGCTTACGCCCTTTCAACGGTGGCTAGAGCGTTGCAGAGCCCGAAAGGCATGACCTTGAATTGATATAGCCCCCTTTTAGTGACGAAGGCTGTCTTCGGTTTAGCATCTGGCTCGATTTCTACCTGCCAGTATCCTGAACACAAATCTAGCGTCGAGAACCACTTTGCCCCAGACAAATGATCCAACGACTCATCAATTCTAGGTAAAGGATAAGCATCTTTGACGGTACGCTCATTTAACTGCCGATAATCAACGCAAAATCTAGTTGTTCCATCCTTTTTCTTCACTAGTACAACGCCGGCAGCCCATGGACTCACTGAATGCTCAATAACATCACGTTCTAACATGTCATCAATGTGCTTGTCGACCTCCTCTCTCATATTTACTGGTATTCGCCTGAGGGGTTGTTTGATGGGTGTCCTGCTGTCTGTCTTGATACCGTGTCTCACAATGCCCGTTTTACCCAGCTCCTGATCATTGCTGGCAAACAGATTATTATGCCTCAATAGTAGCTCTTTGACTAGATTTCTTTGTTTCCCTGTGACTGTTTTGCTAGTTTTCTTTAACAGCTCATTTAAAGCTGGTGGTAAAGTATTTCCTTGCGTATTTGGGCACGCCTCAGACTCCATAACCCTTTTTACTGGACTCAGTGAAGCAATAAATGTACCAGAGTGTATGATTTTAACGTCTGTAGTAACATTCATTATTCTCAATGGAACTCTTTTACTATTTTTAACCAAGGTTTTTGCTACCAAACCCCGATCGGTTCTTGTAAAACTTTCTTCCGGCTCAATCAGGCTCAAACCATCTGGTATATAGTCTTTCTCAGACATGTTAACATTGCCAAAGACTACAATTTCTGATCTCGGCGGTATGCTGCAAGTTTCACTTACTGATATACGATAGCATCCTATTGAACCCTCGGAGATCATTGGAATCTCATCTTTACCTATTAAAAGCTTTCTGTTCACTATGTCTACTTTGCATTTATATTTGTTCAAGAAATCCAACCCTATTACTCCATCCATTGCAATTGTTGCGACGGCAAGCTCTTGATTGTAGATCTTTTGTCCTATTTTGATGCTCATTTCCGTTTTTCCAGAAACATTGAGTGGCTCATTTGTAGCTGACAGAATTTCTTTTCTAACCCTGGTCAACTTATTTTCTCCACCAAAGGAGCTCTTGACTGAGTTATACAAACCGTCATTTAATATGGTCAACGTTGCTCCAGTGTCAACGAGCAACTTCACATTCTTCCCACAAATCTGTGCATTTACAAATAACCCAGAGCTTTCTGAATTATTCCGAATTTCATTCTGTCTTCCTTGATCATTTCCTCTTTGATATTCTCGTCCACGGCCTCGGCCCCAGCCCCGGCCTTGGCCTCGGCCCCGGCCTCGGCCACCTCTTCCAGACTGGTTTTTGTAATGACAATCTCGTCCCGGATGACCTTGACGCCCGCAGATATAGCAGCTCATATCTGTGTATTTTCGCCTTGTTTCTGTGTGAATAGTGGCACGTGAGAGGCTTTGTGATTTGAGTTCTTCCATTTCCTTTTTCACCTCGTTCATTGACTTTTGCATATTATCGAGACGGCTCAATAGCGTTTTAAGCTCACTTTCATTTGGTTGATCCTTTGTCTCACTCATATCGACTGGTCTTAAGTAGCCCTTCAGCTCTTTGTTTTTCTCTTCTACTTTAACAAATGCTTCCAATTCTACTGCCTGGCGAATGGCGTCATTGAGTGTCGTTGGTCGGGTCTGTTTAATGCGCAAACGTATATCTGAGTCAATCAGTGAATCAATGAAATATTCCTTTGATAAAGTCTCTCTGACATCAAGGGGAGCTGTAGGATAGGCCAAGTTTGTTAAGCGCCGAATGCTTTGTCCCAGCTCAGGGAGACTGTCTGATGCTTTTTGTTTTCTTTCTCTCAACTGAGCTCTGTGTAGCTCCATCTGGTTTGGAGGTGAGAATCGCTCATTTAATGCAGTTATTAAATCACTATATTTCTTTGGGACACCCCCTGATAAGTCTCCTAAGATAGACTGAGCTTGTCCACGAAGTGACACGGCTAAGTAAAGAGCTTTATCACTTTCACTCCAGTGTCCTAATGTCGCACATGCTTCAAAATGTGATCTATAGTCTAGCCAAGATGAAGTTCCATCGTATGTTGCTGGCTTAATCAACACAGGTGGCTTAGACATATGAATTGCTTGATTTTCATCTGAGCACTCGGCTGGGCGCTCCTCGGTTTTGTCTACAGTCCAGGGCTTCTTTCCGACATCAGGTTTTGATGGTTCTTGGCTTTTCCTTCTATAGGTTATTCCAGGCTCTGTTTCAGCTCTTTCATAAAGCTCCTTAGCCGGTGAATCCCTTATAAGATATCTACTTAAGTCATATCTGTCTTCTTCAGTTGCAAAACTTGGCTCTTTCAACACTGGAGTGGCTCCTGTCGACATTGTCTTCTTTCCAGCACCCGGGGCAGCTTTCTTCACACTTTCTGTCTCATTTTCTTCCGTAAATCTGACTCCCGACATTTGATGTCTCAAGACTGAGCCTCCGGCTGTATTATATCCGGACTCCCTCTGCCTTTGGTCCATAACGTTATCAATACCTCGTGGTATCTTTGGCGTCGAGAAATCATCGGCGTCTCTTTCACTTTGTTGATAAGCAGCAAGCTCCAGCTCCAGCTGCCTTATACTCTTATTCAATTGATCAATGTTCATTTCTAATGAGTCACACAACGAAGTTGAGCTTTCCTATCCCACCGCTGCCACCAAATTTGTAACGTGCGATGTGTTCCGAGCGGCTAAAACAAGTGATATAAGATGAATAAAAATGCACAGCTCAATTGGCTCAGATCTACTAAGTTTCGAAAGTTTGGCTCACTCCTTAATGGCTTAGAATGATATAAAATATTATATTCTACAAAGCTAGGTAGGCGTGTTTCAGCCAACTCCTTCACTCTGTAGATATTTACCTTGAAGCTGTTATATTTAATCTTGATTAACTCGTTGCTGATGCTGTTCTGACTTGATAACTGTGAAATACCCCTTATATACCTAGGATAAATATCTGATTGGTTATTCTAAACGTTACATTGATTGGATGATAAAAACTATAAGGTGATTATCAATTGGTTACTGTCTGGGCAATTTGATTGGATATGGTTTAGGCATTTTCAATCCGTTTTTGTGATTAAGCTTGAACAATGTGAATATACCGTAATGGGGCTATGCGGATGACTGTTTTGTCACATTATTTTTCTTATTTCTGCTTGATGTATGCACTGTGGATACTTGATAGAGCTGCTTCATCGAGGCGGTTCTAACCGGTACCCACAGTCTACATTTTAAGGCTATATAATACAAGAATGATGTATATCCCAGTAAACCCAAGTTTTACTGTGTAAAAGTGAGGTTTAAGGGGGTCAAAATTGTATGGGGGTGTTCTCATAGTGAATGTCACAAGTTCTTATCCGAAAGATGCCACTTTCAAAACCATAAAAAAGGTCCTGTTTTTAATGGGCGTATCAGCATGGTGTTATGTCAGGGCGATGGTTTGTCATCTTGACCATCCCGACCCCTGCATCTGTTGATTTCGAGCTTATATGTATACTTTTACTTGTAATGTGCGGTGATGCTCTAGAATATACTTATATAGTTATTTTCAGAGATCATAAAATGTATAAATATATATTTATATGTATATATATGTATATATATGTATATATATATATATATATATGTATATATATATATGTATATATATGTGTGTTTATATATATATATATATGTATATATATTTTTTTTTTCACAATAATTTTGTTCTGTAATGATACTCGAACTACAACACTTCGAGATGGTCTGATGGTCATTTTTGAAAGTTTTTAGTTATCCAGGTATAATTTGTATAGTTTTTTTTTTTTTTTTTTTTTTTTTTTGGTTGGGCTTGAAGCACAGAACTGGACTGCTCACTAGAGTTGCCTCAATTAGGTGGTTCTGATTAGTGCACACAGTCTCTGTTTTTTTCTCTTTTTGGGGGGGGGGGGGGGGTGAACATGAGTCTCACTGCTGAAAAATGTCATGCTGTTAGGTGTATGTATGCAGGGAAATAATCTGGTTTTCTTTGGGTGCAGGAACAATAGATAGATTCTGGGTGCCCACTAGAAGTACTTAACACGGTGATTGTGGTGATTGTTGAAGTTGCCTCGGGGATGTGGCTCTAGTGGGCACCCACAGTCTATGTTTGAACGGAAAATAAGTGTCGGTGCTGGAAAATCCCATATATTTAGATGTTTGAAAAAGGAAAATAAGCGGCTTGTCTAAAATTTGTGTTTAGTTAGAAAATGAGTGTAACTTTGAAAAAAAGGGGAGGGGATATAAGATTTTAGATTAATGCATATATACGGAAATAAGCTGCATGGTTCTCCTGGTGTTTGAATCACATGCTTGGGTGCCCATTAGAGTTGACTCGATGAGGCAGTTCTGACGGACACCCAAAATCTGTGTATGGATTGAGAATGACAGCCAATACTGAATTTCTTTTCCTGAAAAATGTCATACGTCTGACCTGGAAACGGATATTCCACTAGTTTGTAGATAGAGTTTATCTCAAATGCTGCTTGCGTATTTTATGGTACTTGAGTTAATTTGAAGCCGTAAAGAGTTAAGTAAATTTCTGACAGCAATAGTGATAAGTATCCCACTGGGCCGTCAACATTTAAACACTGTAGCATCAGCATCGGTGCAACGTCATGACGTTGCATCGACGTTGATATGACTTTGCAGGGTCGTTTTTTGCCCATTGGGAGGCACGCAGCAAACTGTTTGTGTAAATAACCCTTTTTGTACCAAGGGGAATATCCCTCCTTATATATAGCGGGGGTTCATGTAGGGTTTTGGGGATATCAGGTTGTGTTTTCTTGTCTGGCTTTCTGTCTGAGCAGGACTCTTACCATATGTTGCACTTAATCATATGTATATTTGAACAGACATGCCTGGGCAAACAGTGAAGACCCAGATGAGACGCCGCATAATGCGGTGTCTCATCAGGGTCTACACTGTTTGCCACTCATCCAGCTATTTTATGCATAATTTTGGCTAGTAAATTGTACCTATCAAGTAATCGATTAAAAGCAAATCAGAAATGATAATCATTTTTGTGGAGATCATCGATCGATTAATCGGTTATACGATAAATCATGTCAACCTCAGTAGCAATAGCGGGGACATACTGTGTTTTTACTGTCTGTTGATGATTTGTTTGCTTGTACATGGATAATTTTAACACTGGTCATAGCTTTTGAACCGTTTTGAGATAGAGTATTCATATTTGGCATGAAGGTCCCTTGTGACAAGAGCTTCACATTCATGCAAAATAAATAAATAAAAAAAATAAAAAAATAAATAAATTTCCTGCGACCTTGACCTTTTGCCCTACTGAAAAGAAAAAAAATAATATTGGGCATAACTGTTGAACCGCTTGAGATACAGCCTTCATATTCAGCATGTAAGTCCCTTGTATCAAAACCTTTACAGTCAGGCAAAAATTAGAACCTGTCACTTTGACCATTGACCTACTTAAAACAAAAATAACATTTTGGTCATTACTTTGGAACCGTTTGAGATAGAGCCTTTATACTTTACATGTAGATTCCTTGTGACAAGAGCTTTACAATCACACATTTTTTTCACCTGTGACCTTGACCTTGACCTTCATAAAAGAAAAAGTTATCATTAGTCATAACTTTTGGACCATCTGAGATACAGCCTTCATATTTGGCATGCAGGTTCAGTGTGACAAAACCTTTACACTCATGCAAAAAAGTGTGACCTGTGACCTTAGATCACTGACCTACTTTAAAGAAAAAATAATAATTTTCTGGACATTATTTGTGAACCGTTTGAGATAGAGCCTATATATTTTACATGTAGATTCATTGTGACAAGAGCTTTACAATCACACATTTTTTTTTTTTACCTGTGACCTTGACTTTTGACCTACATAGAAGAAAAAGTTAACATTAGTTCATAACTTGCGAACTGTCTGAGATACAGCCTTAATATCTGCCATGTTGGTTCCTGATGACAAGAGCTTTACACGCATACAAAAATTTTTGACATGCAGCCTTGACCTGCTTGGAAGGAAAAGAAAAATAACATTTTGGTCAGAACTGTTTCGGATAGAGCCTTCATATTTGGCATATATCTCCCCTGTGATAAGAGCTTTACATTCAGGTAAAAATTTTGACCATGACCTTGACCTTTGACAAACTTAAAAGAATAATTAAAATAAATCTATAACCTTTTAAACGGTTAAGTTAGAGCCGTCATATTTGGCATGTAGGTTCCCTTTGACAAGGGCTTTACTTTCATGCAAACTATTTTGACATGTGACTTTGACCTATGACCTACTTAAAAGATTTTTTTTTTTTTTCATAATGTTTGAATGGTTTAAGATAGAGCCTTCATATTCGGCTTGTAAGTTCCTTGTATTAAGGGCTTCCAACCCAAACAAAAAATCTTGATATAAACCTTGAACTGTGACCAACTTAAAAAAAAGACCATGTACGGGGACATGTTTTGTATTTCACAAACACATCTTGTTATACTTGAATGTGAATTCTCATTTTTGTGCTATCAAATTTCAACATCCTTTGATTGATTTCACTAAAATTAATACCACACTTCGACCATTTATGCACTGCAGCTATGGTGGGAAATTTGGTTCTATGAGGATATGGTTTGTATGAGATATGTAATTCTTCATATTAAATATTTATCCTATCTGTAATTCTCCCTATTTAGATATTTTCTATCAAAGCTTTCTTGGGAGCTAGAGTACCTTAAACTTTGAACTTTGATATGTATGCTGGGTATGGTATGTTGCATCCAGGGAATAAATAAGGGTGAAGGGGCTAAGTTTGGGGTATTAATGAGGAAGGCTGGCTAATTGGAGCTGAAAAGATAACCGATTATCAGTCATGTCATCGCGATCGATGGTCGGTTGGTGATCGCTGGGGTTTTTTGTCGTGGTTTTGCCTGTTTGGTTTTCTGTCTGAGCATGACTCTTACCATAGATGGCACTCTACCATATGTATATTTCAACGGACAGGCCTGAGCAAACAGTGTGGACCCGGATGCGACGCCACATATTGCGGCGTCTCGTCAGGGACCACACTGTTTGCCATTCATCAGGCTATTTTAGGCATAACATTGGGTGGTAAACTGTACCTGTCAAGAAATCGACTACAAGCAAATACGGAATGGTAGTCGTTCTTGTGGAATTTATTGATCGATTAATCGATTATATGATTAATTGTGTCAGCCTTATTAATGAGCTAAAGCACACTTTATGTGCATCTCTATTCTGTATGTTAATTAAAAATGTATATTAGTATTGGGTGGGGTGGGGGCGGCTTTATTAAAAGAATTGAATGTAAGAAGTTTAAAAGCACAATTAAATATAGTTAGAAAATATTAATCCAAAACATTGAAGTTGTGTATCAAGTACTTAATATTTTGTGATTTTAAGAAGCAAGTAATGTACCAACAGTTAGCATTAGCCGGAAAATGAGTTTTTTTATCTCCAGATTTAAGTGTACAATAAAGGTAGGTTTTCTTTATAATAGGATTGAGAAAATAATATTTATATATTCATACTGCAGTGAATTTTATAACAATAGAATATATCTTGGAAAACATATGTGTTCACACTTCTCGTCTCATCTTTGTTTTCATATACATGAAGGAGAATATGGATGATTTGATCACAATTTTCTCACAAAACTGTCGTGGCGGCCTGTCTGTGGCATCCAAAAGGCGTGACCTTTTTCAATACGTTAGGGCCAAAAAATACAATATTGTCTGTCTTCAGGATGTTCACATAAATGAAAAAATGGAATCATTTATAAAGGCTGAGTGGGGGTTCGACATTTATTTTAGTTCTTATACAACAATGAGTAGAGGGGTAATGGTACTGATTAATAATAATTTTGAAAAAAAGGTGAAACGAGTTAAATCTGATAAAAATGGTAATTATTTAATTTTAGATATGGTTATTCAAGATAAAGAAATTACTTTAGTAAACCTATACGGGCCAAATGAAGACAACCCTCAGTTTTATGAAAATATACTAAACAAGATTACAGAATTTGAAAATGAAAATATAATCATGTGCGGGGACTGGAACTTGGTATTAGATGCAGAAATGGATAGTTTTAATTATGTACATATAAATAATCCTAAAGCTAGGAAAGTAGTTTTAAACTTATTAGAAGAAGATAATTTTATAGATGGTTGGCGGGTAATGAACGAAAACGTTAGGAAATATACATGGTGTAGATTAAACCCTTCAAAAAAACAAGCTCGATTAGACTACTTTTTAGTAAGTGAATATCTTTTTCAATACGTAATAGATTCTGATATTGTTTCTGGCTATAGATCTGATCATTCGGGCATTGTTATAAAATTAAAATTGCAAGATTATGAAAGGGGAAAAGGATATTGGAAATTTAACAATTCTTTATTAAAAGATAGAAAATATATCGAAGAAGTGAAACGGACGGTTGAAGAAGTGAAGCTTACATACAAGACAAATGAAAATTTAAGGCAAAATAAAAATATTTCGGATGAAAACATAAAATTCAATATAAATGACCAGCTATTTTTAGAAACTTTATTAATGATCATAAGAGGAAACACAATAAAATATAGTTCAATAAAAAAGAGAAAAAAATTAGAAGAAGAAAATAAGTTGGAAAATGAAATAAGTATTTTAGAGGAAGAAATTGGAAGCAATTTTAGTAATGTGAATTTTGAAAAAATCCAAAATTTAACTCAAATGAAAGATAGACTGGTTGATATAAGGAAAGAAAAAATTGAAGGAGTAATGTTAAGATCTAAATGTAGGTATCAAGACTTAGGGGAAAAACCATCAAAATATTTTTTAAGTTTGGAGAGCCGAAATTTTACAAATAAAGTAATGACAAAATTAGTCGATGAAAATGAAACAGAAGTAACAAATACAAAAGATATTTTAAATTGTCAGAAAAGATTTTATGAAAAATTATATGATAAACAACCAACTTTTGATAAGAGATCAATTGAAGATATAGTCGGACAAACTACAATTAAATTAACAGATTTAGAAGCAGAAAAACTAGAAGGGGAAATTACATATGAGGAACTATTAACAGCACTTAAGGGCATGAAAAATGATAAAAGTCCTGGATTAGATGGCTTCACTGTTGAATTCTTTAAATTCTTTTGGTCTGATATCGGAATTTTCGTCTTAAGATCTATAAATTATGGCTATAGAGAAGGTGCTCTATCAGTTACTCAAAAACAAGGGGTTATTACATGTTTGCCTAAACCAGGTAAATCAAGGCATTATTTAAAGAATTGGCGCCCTATTTCGTTATTAAATGTTGTATACAAAATGGCATCATCGGTAATAGCTAATAGAGTTAAAACGGTTTTAGATAAACTTATAAATGATGAACAGAAAGGCTTTATTTCTGGTAGATTTATCGGAGAAAATATTAGAACTGTTTATGATATTTTATTTGAAACAAAAAATCAAAATATACCAGGCCTATTATTGTCCATTGATTTTGAAAAGGCTTTCGATACAGTATCCTGGGAAATTATTGAAAAAGTTTTAAAATATTTTAATTTTGGTTCCTCATTTATCGCTTGGATTAAACTATTTCAGGGGGGTTCAGAGTCCTGTATCATTCAAAACGGTTTTATGTCGGACTTTTTTAAATTGAAGAGAGGATGCAGACAAGGTGATCCTATTTCCCCTTATGTATTTATATTATGTGCCGAAATTCTGGGACGAATGATACAGAAAAGTAATGAAATAAAAGGAATAGAAATTAACGAAAAAGACCTTAGACTCAGCCAATACGCAGATGATACACAAATATTTTTAGATGGTAGTGAAAAGTCATTAAGAGAAACTTTGAACATTTTAAATACTTTTTATCATATATGTGGCTTGAAAATAAATGTGGAAAAAACGAAAGCCATTTGGATAGGTAGTTTAAGTAATTCCACAATAAAACTCTGTAATGATTATAAACTTGATTGGGCACGGGGACCTTTTAAGATTCTGGGAGTTTCATTCACAACAGAAGTTTTTGACATATGGGATGTTAACGCTAATGATATTTTTTCTAAGGTAGAAAGTCTATGTAAACAGTGGTCGAAAAGAAAATTAACACTTTTAGGAAGAATAACCGTCATAAAATCGTTAGCTCTAGCCAAGTTCATCCATCTTTTTTTAGCTCTGCCAAATCCACCTGGTGAATTAGTAAAACGGTTGGAGAAATTATTCTTCAAATTCTTGTGGAACTCGGGACCAGACCGAGTTAAAAGAAGTATAGTTATCAAGAACCTAGCATCAGGGGGACTTAGAATGATAAATATTTATATTTTTATAAAAGCTTTGAAAATATCTTGGTTGCGAAGAATTATTCATAGTTCGGAAACCAGATCATGGTTTACACTAGCAAACATTGATTTTAAAAAAATATTTAGTACTGGATCTGGTTATTTTGAAACAATTGATATCCAAAACCCATTTTGGAAAGATCTTTTAAGAAATTGGGCAGAGTTTTGCTACAAATTGGAGGTAAAAACACCTCAAGATATTTTAGACTCACCTTTATGGTATAATAAAAAATTAATAAACGGGCAAAACTTTTATATTCATGATTGGTTTGAAAAGGGTCTAACTATGATTGGTGACCTTTTTGATGAGAATGGAAATATATATGATTTTGACACTTTAAAGCATATTTATGGGCTGAGAGGTACATTTTTAGATTTATACTCTCTACTAAGGAAAATTCCGGAAAATTGGAAAACGATATTAAGTAATAACAAGATTTTATGTATTGCCAACCGATTTAATGTTAAATGCAATCTATTAGTAAAACAAATTATTAAGGACAAAAAGGGGGGTAGACATTTTTATGATATAATGATTGATGCAGATAAGCAAGACATACAAAATAAATGGACACAACAAATAGGAAATATTAGTGATGACGAATGGAAAAAATATAATAAAGTTATAACAGCATTAAAAGATGTCAAATTAAAAGATTTTCAGTATAAAATAAACAATAAAATTTTAGTTACCAAATCGTTTTTATTTAAAATAAATAAAATAGACGATGAGTTATGTGAATACTGTAAAGACAAATCAGAATCCATATATCATTTATTTGTGGAGTGTGACAAGGTTAAGCAATTCTGGGATGAACTGAAAGGATGGTTAATAGCTAATTCAAACATATTAATGGATTTAAAAGAAAGAAATATATTGTTCTCTTACCAGGATAATAACCAGATGATAAATTATATATTCGTCTTGGCGAAATATTATATTTACAGCAACAAGTTTTTTAAAAGTGAGTTAAATATAAATAAATTTATATCTATGATGAGGGAAAAATTTAAAATGGAAAAATATATAGGATATATAAGCAACAATGTAAACAAGTTTTTCTCAAAATGGTCACCCTTATACAACTATTTCAATACACATTAACGGTAAGATCCAAGAATTGTTATACACATGTATTATTATTGCTATTTATTTTAGTTTATTCATTATTTGCTTATTTATTTATTTTAGCCAACGTTAGATGAGTATGATTGATAGTATATTTTTAGATATAAAATATAGAAATTTGCATTTTTGGGTACAGCAGGCAGTTTTGGTGGGAAGTGATTGTCCATACATATTAGAAGATTTGAGAAGTTTCTGAACACATTTCTTCCATTATTTGTTATTAAGTATCTAAGGACTTAAATCGTATATTCTGTTTTATTCAATTTTAATATGCGCTAGGAACTGCAAAAACCTCCCAACTTTCGTTTTCCTTTATATTTCATACTTCCTTTTTTATTTATTTTTTTTTCCTCCTTTATATTCTTTCATTTTTATTATTTATTTACTTATTTTTTCATTTTTTTATTATTTATTTTTCATTTTTTTTTAGGACAATGTTTCATTTATAGCTTAAGTGCAAATATGTTAAGGAATTTATATATAAAAAAATGTATTGTGAGATGTTTTGTATATATATATATATGTACTTGAAGATAAAGAAAATAAAATTAAAAAAAAAAAAACTCGTGCATCATCTCCAAGAACACAAACAACCGCAGAGATGAACTCGACAACAAGAAAACACTGAAATGATGGAGCAAAAGAAAACCAATAGTAAGACTCCTATGAGCTCGACCAGAGGGGGAACATCAGGTACCACCCAACACTACATACAATTTAATTTTAATCTCAAGTAAGCCTTTTCGCTGGAACGGTCATAGAATCCGAGGCCTGACCCACCAGCGTGCAATTAAAGAGGTTTAACTACCATGAATACAGTCTGTCGTATAACGTTGGTGTTGTATCCAATCCTTTTATATCGAAGAATGGTTTTACGAAATTGGGTACTGAAATCATTGCGAATATACAGTTTTCTGTATGTTTGTTTTGTAGTTTAACGGCCCAGTCAACACTATTTAGGTCATTTTAACCGGTCAGTTTACCTATCCACACTTTTCCTGGGCAGGCTTATACGTAACCGGTTAACCAGTACAGAGCATATTCTTTCGCAAGAAACTGACAACTGCCCTTCTTGAATCAGTGGAAGGGAGAGACTGACCATAGAAAAGATTTCATGATCAATCTCCACGAAAGAATGTTGCCGACCCTGGCTGGTATGGAACCTGCGTCTTCAGACAGTAGTATTAAATCATTTAAGGGGAATGGGAACACCTTAAGGGGAGGCAACTCCTGCAAAAGTATTTTTGTCTCCCATGTCAATAGGGACCAACCCTTAAATGAAAGAATTTGCTCCTTTTAAGAGTAGACCCCATTTTCAGTAGGGCAAGGCTTATAGAAAAGCGAACAAGAAATCCCGAAAGTTGTCTACCTTTTAAAATGGCGGAAAAATCTGCCAGGTGTTCCCATTCCCCTTAATATTATATTGGTCTCGTGGACAATCACAGGAAAGCTCCTGATGATAAATAATCGACCTAAAAATCCATAGTTTACACATGCACACGTTTCTTTTCAAATTCAAGATAAATTTATGGTCCATAATATTGTGCCCCGCCAAGCGACTTTGTGTCTTTGAGCATTCCGTCAAGACAAATTTTAACTGCGCATGCCCAGCCATTCAGAGGGGCCAGGGATATGGCTTTCTGTCCGAAGGTTCCTCTTGATTCACTGCTTGTATGAGCGAGCAACGAAGGTTCTGGCGAGACTGCGCGGATGCGCAGGCTCATCCGCGCAGTCTCGCCTGAACCTTCGCTGCTCGCATAGGCGATAAGTACCAAAATCGCTTGACGGGGCCCATATGATAAAACCATTGGTTTTGCAGACAAACGTGAGTTTATCAAATTGGTCATTTTAAAACTTTTTAATTTCAGCTTTTGTACATTCAAATCAGTGAAATCAGTGAAAACATCACTTTATAAGGCAAATGTAAAGTTTATAAGGGTATACATTATTTTACTTACATACATGTATTTGCTAAAAAAAAAAAAAAAAAAAAAAGGCATTCGTCAGAACCGCCTACTTGAGGCGGTTCTAACGATCACCCACAATCTGTTAGACGAAATAATTAGGCCTAAAAAATAGCCGTGTTTCCGCTAAACAGACCGACCTTGCCTCAGACCCCCGACTCAACTATTTTTATCAATAAAAGAACAAAATAATAATTAAAACACCGACCCTATCAGTTTCAATTTCAGACCCTACCCAGTGTCGGCTTTGCATTTTCGCATAGTAATTTCGAGTATTAAGTACATTTTGTAGTTTTTGGTGCAAAAATGCAGATCTAACTTTTTTGAGCTTGATATACAGTGCAAGCCTCAACATGACAATTTTTTTGACAAAACACATAACACATGTACACAAACAAAAACACATAAAAAATACAGGATCGACCCTGTTTTTTTTTTTTTTTTTTTTTTTTTTTTTCGGGAGAAAAAAATAAAATTATTTAAATAAAGATTTCGCCGGAACCCGGGAAGGGACATGATTTTTTATTTTCTATAAGTTGTGCGCACAAGACAATATATTGTGCGGACAAGATATTATCTTGTTCGGACAACATATTATCTTGTGGGCACAAGAAATTATCTTGCGCGGACAACATATTATCTTGTTCGCACAACATATTATCTTGTGCGGACAACATAATATCTTGTTCGCACAAGATATTATCTTGTTTGCACAACATAGATCTTGGGAAGTTGTGCGAACAAGATATTATCGTGTGCGGACAAGATATTATCTTGTTCGCACAGCATATTATCTTGTGCGGACAAAATAATATCTTGTGCGCACAAGATGATATCTTGTGCGCACAAGATAATATCTTGTTTGCACAACATAGATCTTGGGAAGTTGTGCGAACAAGATATCATCTTGTGCGGACAAGATATTATCTTGTTCGCACATCATATTATCTTGTGCGGACAAAATAATATCTTGTGAGCACAAGATAATATCTTGTCCGCACAAGATAATATCATAATATCACAAGGCTTGTTCGCACAAGATCTTTGTTGTGCAGACAAGATATTATCTTGTGCGCACAAGATAATATCTTGTCCGCACAAGATAATATCTTGTGCGCACAAGATAAAATGTTGTGCGGGCAAGATTATATCTTGTCCGAACAAGATAATATCTTGTCCGCACAAGATATTATCTTGTGCGCACAACTTATTAAATAGAAATAAGCATGTCCCTTCCCTTGTTCCGTACCTACCTTCCTACCAAATTTTTTTTCAGCATGTTAGCGGAAACACAGCTATTTTTTACGCCTTTGACAAATGTCAAAAAAAATCATCGGAAAAAAGGTTCTTTTTATGCGATATGGAAGATAACATTTTCTCACATGGAGGGATAATCTATCATTCCAGGATGGGGCAGAATCGTCAGCATATCATCACAGATGGGCATGATAAGTTCGCCAGGAAAATCTCCTTATAGTGCTACTAAAGCTGGGCTTATAGGTCTCACAAAGGTACGTGTATACACACAAATTCGTGTATTTTGAGTGGAGGTTTTACGTCCCCGTCAACACTATCCAAGTCAATTAAGAGACTTGCTTCCGATTTCGTGGAATTTTTACCCGACATTGAGATGAAATGACATCTCAAACCCTCACAAATTAATGTAAAGAATTACCTTAATAATATTATGTTCGCTAAACACACGTGGGTTCTAACAGGACCGATGATCTATATTTGGAGCAGATTTAAAAAAGCGTTTCATGGAAGATATGAAAATAATGCATTATGTGACACGGATATGATATCCAAATGTGTTTAACTTTTATAGGTCGAAAAAGTGCAGTAGCTTTTCAATGCTGAGGTCCACGTGACTATCACTTACTTGTCGTCGGAAATCCGGATGACGCTTATTTATAGAAAATAGCCGCACTATTTAAGGTCAGAGTGTAAGCAGGTTATCTATATATAATGTGGATTTGAATTACAGTAAAATTACGCCATTAAAAACACCTAAAGTAAAGACTAATTCTGCTTTTTAAAGCTTATTTATTCGGTGGCAGTTATTCATTCCTTGTGTTTTCTGCATACAGTGTCCTCTGGTCAGAGGCCACCGTTGGGGCGGTTCAAAAGTGGTCCTAAAGACCACTTTTGAATAGTCCCAAAGGTGGTCTTAATAAAGAAATTTTACTGTTTGTGATGAGTTTTGCAAATACTTTAGAGTCATATCAGACGCCGCAGAACGAGGCGTCTGATCAGGATCTACACAGTTTGCTTAATATACTTAATTTAAGGGTTAAATGGAACAGTCTAGGTCTCCGTTCAGGACTATTTTCCAGACAATCGACCTGCCAGCACTGACAGTGCTTTGATTACATGTAATTTATATACCAGACATAGGTCATGTCCAAGTCAAGGGAAGTCAGAATTTGTATTTGCCGTAAATTGTATCCAACTATATGTGAACTGATCCGACGCCACATTCTTAATTTTTGGGATAAACAAGTATGGGGATAAACAAATCGTATATTAACTGCGTGTTTGTTCTGTAAACAGCAAGAAAAGAATCTTTCAGCAGAATATTCAATATTTGCACAAGGTATAGAAATTCTTATCTCAACCGGTTCGTATTATCCTCCTTATTTCACCTTGCTGTACACTATTTGCAATGCATTTCAGTAGAAATATCTTAAACAGATGTTAAAAGTGCCATTTATTACATTCCTGGGCAGGAAACAACCGAATGTCTCAGCAAAATAAAACGTCTATTTTCTTAGAGGAAATATTAATATTTCCTGCAAATCAATATTTTCCGGTAGCACGACGAAAATCTCTTAAATAAGGGAAACATAGTTCACAATTCGTTCTTCCATCACACGTTTTCTCCTGGTTGCTGTCCATATTATTCAATCGATTTCATGTTTTCAGTTTATGTCGCATACAATTTTTCAACAAAGAATGCCTGAGCATCAAAAGAATGAACATTTTTAAAGCGCATGCATTCACTTAAAAGTCACCTAAGCAGAAAAAATATGTTTTGTTATCTTGAAATTTGTTGTGCTAGCGTAATTGGTGACTGTCAATTAATCTTCAGTTCCGGGCATAAATGGTAAGCAAAAAATAGCTAAAGAAGATAGCGGGGTTTTGTTAGGCAACGGGGGCAAACATCAGCGGAAGTGTCTGTGTCTGAGGGCCGTTCCGGCTCGGGCTGAGACAGGTAACTCGGGCCGATAAAAAGACTGTGTAATATTATATATATCTCACATGGGGGCTTCGAAAATATACAAGTCTGATAAGAGTCTTTAAGTAGCTGACCATAGCTCCAGATATAGTAAATACATGGTTAGTGTCTTTAATAATAAAATATAATCGATGAGCCTTAGACAATTTTATAGGGGCGAGCTTTAGCGAGCCCCAATAAAACTGTCGCGGCGAACCGATTATATTTTATTATTAAAGACACTATCCATGTATTTAGTTTATACCGCAATCCAAACAACCAATGGGTTGTGCAATAATTTTGCAAATTTAAGCAAAAAAGAGAGCAGTAGTATAACGTGACGTCAACGAGTGCAAATTTGATGACGTCACCGCGCCACAAAGACGTTTGAAACAACACGGACGCTCGAATAAAATTTTCTCAGCGCTTTACTTTCTGTATGAAATCTGCAAATAAATATTTTATTTTAGCTTTAAAAAATATTTTCGAGGTTGAGACGCAACTGCAGTAGCAGTGCGCAGTTATTCCAACGTGCAATTCAAACCAGGAAAAGCCGAGAAGGTAAGATTCTGAAAATCTGTTTAAATAAATATTGCAAGGATTTTAACTTGCAGTTTCGTTGTTTTACCATGTATGAAAGTTTGCATGTTATTGTTTATACTTGTAAAATAGGGACCTGAAAAGTAGGTCCGGTCAAAAACGGTCACTAGACGTTTTATAGGTCACTAGAAGGTATTATAGGTCACTACCGATTATAGCGTGCAGTTATTCGACCCCCTTTATTAGGTTACTAGAATGCCTGATTGCGGTATAATTAAGAGTAACGGGAATGATTAAGGGATGATAACCCTTATTTCTAGTTAAAACATAAGTCGCGGGTACCTACATCGTATGCTTTTATGGAGAAATATTAAAGGCAAATACAGTGAAATTCCGCTATTAAAACCACCTAAAATTAAGACTTATTCTGCTTTAAAACTGATTTAGTAGGTTGCTTTAAATCTTTCTTTGTGTTTTCTGCCCACAAGGTCTTCTGGTCAGAGACCACCTTTGGGACTGTTCAAAAGTGGTCTTTAATAAAGACCACTTTTGAACAGTCCCAAAGGTGGTCTTCATATAAGAATTTGAATGTATAACCCTGAATTATCCTTATTAACCACCCCCACCTCCCTCCCTCCTCGTCTAGGACTTTACTCTGACTCTTGTCTCTATATTGCAGGGAGTAGCACTAGAGGCAGCGGAATTTGGAGTGACGTGTAATGCTGTATGCCCTGGATATGTGGAAACAGACCGTACGTACCTTCCGGGCAACTAACGTTAATGCAGCTTAGCATCGACGTTGCCTTCACGTTGTGAGCCTTCTTGGTTATTTCATAGTGTTTTCATACAGCGTTGTCCTGATAGCGTGCGTTCCCACGGGCATACGTCGTTAAAACAACGTCAATGTACGATGTTGACTGCACATTGTGCACCCGCTAGGTTATTATCTTTTTCATGACACAGATTAATTTCTCACTTTTGCATTTAGTTTATTTTCTTTTTTGTAAAGCCAACTCACAAGGGTGCTAATAGTATTCCTTATGTCTTATTAAAAATATGCATAACGTTCACAAGTCCGTGAAATGAAAACCCTTGCAAACCTTTTTTTATATCGAGAAAATTGGAGTCTTACATTATTTTCTTTCGTCTTGTTTCTGATGAAACATTGCTTGTTTGAGGGATTTTATTAAACGCATTATTGAATTGACCAACTCTGTAATTCCGCTGGCCTTTCTGCGTCTGATTAAGCCACCCCGTTCCCCCCTCTTTTATTAAGGAGCGGAATACCTGTCCTGTCTTTCTTCTGGCTATTGATATATCTGTAGAAGTCTCTGGTATTTGCCATTACATCACCTACCAAGTTATTCACATACGAATCGAGCTGATTTTTGATGGCATTCTTAATTTCTGGTCTCAAGTTGTTGTTGTTTGAGCACAGCTTTCGGTCCATTTGACAATGGCTTCAACCATCATGCGTATATGTATTCAGCATATCTGTAGCTTCGATCCCCTGAATCACACAAGAGATAAGAAGGGAGATTCGTAGAAGGCATAAGATTCATGCTAAGGCAACAAATGTGGGAAGTGGTTAACTCCGAGCAAAATTTTAAAACAGCGTGTTTTTGCTCACAGGATGTATGGAAAATAATTGTCCTTGCGCTGTCCAGTCAAAAGCTTAGAAATTTCTTTGCAGTCTAGCAAGTTGATACATGAGCCGGGGAACAATATTTCCTTCAACTTACATGTACGCCAAGGGAAGAATCAGATCAGCCTGCGCATCCATATAGTCTAACCAGAGATTTCTCTTGTTGCATGAAAGAGCACTGGGCCCTTAGCTATCCTTAGAGCACAAAATGAAGACTCTGATCAGACTGCGCGGATGCGCATGCTGAACTGAGTCTTCGCTGGGCGCAATGTCTTATTGTAGGTTTTGTCGTGCGCTGGCTCATATCTAGTTTCCAAATTATATGCTGGTGATTATAAATGTTTTCTAAATTATATGCTGATAATTCTTGCATATATGCCTATGCGCATGGCTGTTTAAAGCCATTGTGTAATGGACCGAAAGCCGTACTCAAAAAAACAAAAACCATGTTCAAATCATGAAATTCGCGTGCTGTTTGAACATGGATTTTGAGCTTTTGATATCACAAGATGGGATTGGCTTTGTTTACGTTACGTTGAGCGACCCCGAACGTAGCATTTTAGGGTCCTATGGTCAGAGAACATTCTGAACAAGCCGCCATGTTATTTTGCCGGTCGCATTCGAAGAGTTTACATGGAGCCTTTGGGCGTTTTCGTCCAAATTTGCTGTTGGAATCCTAAGTCATGATCATTCATTGTTATTTCAGTGTATTAACATTTGTCGGGTTCCTTGGAAGATATTTGAACATGAGGGCAGCTAGCGGTCGCATGTTCAAACAGCTTCCTCGGGACCCGGAAAATTTCAATGCATGAAAAATCATGGTTGATCTTTATATTACATACGTTTTCGATTTTTTATTTGAGCCAATGATTGCTCTTGTAACACTTATAGGACGTTGGCAGCACAATCGTGCATTATTGAAAGTTTTAAATTTATTTTTGAAGAAATGGATTTTATATCTTCCTTTCAAAGACATAAAGGATACCATGATCTTACTGTAGTGTGTTATCTCTATGGGCCATGTCAAACTATTGTAATTATTATTATTATTATTATATGTTTTATCATATGACGTCGCACCTGAGAGTGTAATAACGCCATGTAATATTTTCGATAATCCACTAGTGGATTAAATATGCAAATTAGCTAGATACGTCCCGTAACATTGCATGTACGACGTCCTTAACGTCATCGCGTTTACCGATGGCGGAATATTGATATTTTTTGTAAATAATGTGAATAAAATGCGTTCCATATGTTATATGATAAATAGAAACTTGCATTCGTGCTCTTGTATTATTGACTGTATTAAACCCGTTGAGGAAAAGGGATAAAATGCTCGGCAAAGCCTCGCATTTTATCCCTTTTCCTCAACTCATTTAATAAATTCAATAATACATGAGCACTCATGTAAGATCCTCTATATCATTGTATTTTATTTTTCAGTTCTCAAGGTTCAAATAGAGAAAGAAGCTCGGGAAAGGGGACTAAACTTCGAGGAAGCGCGGGTCAGTATGCAGATTGTAGTGGAACTTAAATGACTTGGAAAATAGAAGTGGAACACCGATTGCTCGATTTCTTTGGCAGAATCATTCTTGACTTCCTGATGTTCGAGCTATTGAAGTTCCACTGTATATTTGTGATATATATTACAAGAAGAGAGCCGGCCTCAGTGGCTCAGTCGGATGCGCGTCTGACTGGTAATCAGGAGGACGCGGATTCGACTCCCGCCGGGGTCGGCAACATTCTTTCGTGAAGATTGATCATGAAATCTTTTCTACGGTCATTCTCTCTCTTCCGCTGATTCAAGAAGGGCAGTTGTCAGTTTCTGGCGAAAGAATGTGCACTGTACTGGTTAACCGCTTACGTATTAGCCTGCCCAGGAAAGTGTTGATAGGTAAACTGACCGGCTCAAAAATGACCTAAATAGTGTTGACTGGGCCGTAAAACTCCAATACAAACAAAACAAAATACAAGAAGAGAGCATTGACAGAGCCAAATCTTCATGAGTCTGAAAATGTTGTAACTCCAACTATGGATGCAAAATCAAAAGTCCGTAATAAAAATTTTACCGGCCGTTCCTAAACAGTGCTTTTGTTTGTTTGTTTGAATTTGGGCTTAACGTCCTCATCAACATTATTCAGGTCATTTTGGAATTTTGTGGAATTTTTACTAGACTTCGGTATGGCATGACATCTGGAGCCATGGCACCCAATTAAACCAATAGGGTTACATTTATATGCATGGGCGGTCCAACCCGCATCACTTCGCCTGGGCAGGTTCAGTCAGACCTTCTAAGCAGTTAACCAGTACAATGTGCGATTGGTTTAAGCTCTACGTGGAAGCACCATGGAGCCAGTCTACTTCTACTAGCCCGAATGGTCGGGTTTTATTGTTGTCATTGCATGTAATATCTTTTATTTTGGATAGTTGTTTGGTTATTTTGGAAAGGCAACTGTCTTTTTGACTGTCTGCTTGTAATAATTAAATTATGGTGCCATTGAATAATGTTTGTTCTTCTTTTCCTTGGTGTCTTGAATGCGAGGTGTGAGGTAATTGTATCAATTCCTGGTCCGCCCCCGCCCATCGGGGCTTGAAGAAATATTTTGGCTGCATGATGCTTCCACGCAGAGCTGAAACCGACCACACACAAGTACTGGTAAGCCGCTTAGAGGATCTAAGTTTGCCCAGGCAAAGCGGTGCGAGTCGGACTGTCCATGCTTATAAAAAGTAGAAGTAAAACAAAGATCAGGAATTGATACAATTAACTTACTCCACCCATAAAAGACACCAAAGGGAAAGAAATACAAACATTAAGCGACCAGACCATAATGGAAACCCAAACAAAGGAAGGCCATAAGGACAGTTACTTTCCCACAAAATGGCCATATGGTCATCCAAAACCAAAAGACACAAGTGATACACACAGTAAGTAACAAACAACAACATAAATAAATCGCCACAGAAGAGCCGCCTTGGAACGGTCAGTGGAAGATTTCCACCCTATTGGTTTCATTGGGCGACAGGGCTTGGGATGTCATTTCATTTCAATATCGGGTAAAAGTCCCACAAAATTGGAAGCAACGTCTCCAAAATGACCTATAGTGTTGACGGGGACGTAAAACCTCAAATCAAACAAACAAACAAAATCAATTCCTGGTCTTTGCCTCCTGCTTTTTGTCATGCGTCGGCTTACATGTCTCCTGCTCTTTCATAACGAAAACACACCTATGCAATTCTGAGCCCCTTGAACCCCACTTTTATATAACAAAACTGGGGTTTACAGGGGTAAAACTTATTTTTCTTATCTCTGCTCTAAAATATAGATTGTTGGTACTCGTTAGGCGGTTCTAACGTGTACTCTCAATCTATATTTTGAGCAGAAATAAGAAAAATATCACAATTTTATCGGAAAATTTTCATTTTTTGGGCGGTAAAATTTATCATGTATTAGTATAGGACTGTTTTCATAATGGCAGTGAATTTTGTGCTCTTTGTTAACTTTTGATGTTATTTTATGCATCTTTCCTTCTCTTCTTTCTCCCCCGCCCCCCTTTTAAGCTCACCTGGGCCGAAGTCTCCAGGGGAGCTTATAGTATAGTGGGTCCTCCGTCGTCCGTCCGTCCACACTTTTGAGCAGCTATATCTCTGTATCCTGCAGGCTGATCTCAGTCATTTCTCATCTGTAGCATGCCTATGGTGGGACATTGATGACATAAGCTTTTTTTCGAAATCGCTCTAAAACTTTGGTTCCTATGGCAACCACAAGGTCCCATAGACTTACTATGGGAAAATGCTTGCCATCACCGTAGCGCCTTCAGTTTTGATCGGATCTTTCTGAAACTTATATGTAAGGTGACTGGGGATAAAAACTTGGATGAGTTCGAAAACCGGGCGAGTCGGCCCACTTATCATAGAGTTACGTCCCTTTGATTGCTGAAAATGCCCATTTTCGACCTTGTCATCACCTTAGCCCCTTCAGTTTTGATCGGATCTTTCTGAAACTTATATGTAAGGTGGCTGGGGATAATACCTCGGATGAGTTCGAAAACCGGCCAAGTCCGCCCATTTACCATAGAGTTACGCCCCTTTGATTGCTGAAAATGCCGATTTTGTACCTTGTCAGAACGGTAGCCTCTTCAGTTTTAATCGGATCTTTCTGAAACTTATATGTAAGGTGGCTGGGGATAAAACCTTGGATGAGTTCGAAAACCGGCCAAGTCGGTCCATTTATCATAGAGTTACGTCCCTTTGATTGCTGAAAATGCCATTTTTTTACCTTGTCTTCACCGTAGCCCCTTCAGTTTTGATCCGATCTATCTGAAACTTATATGTATGGTGGCTGGGGATAAAAACTCGGATGAGTTGGAAAACCGGCCAAGTCGGCCCATTTATCATAGAGTTACGTCCCTTTGATTGCTGAAAATGCCGATTTTTGACCTTGTCATCAGGGTAGCCCCTTCAGTTTTGGTCATATCTTTCTGAAACTTATATGTAAGGTGGCTGGAGATAAAACCCTGGATGAGTTCCAAAACCGGCCAAGTCCGCCCATTTCACAGAGTGTTACTTCCCTTTGATTGCTGAAAATGCCAATTTTCAACCTTGCTGACCTTGTCATCTCTGTAGCCCCTTCAGTTTTGATAATATCTTTCTGAAACTTATATGTAAGGTGGCTGGGGATAAAACCTCGAATGAGTTCGAAAACCGGCCAAGTCGCCCCATTTACTATATAGTTATGTCCCTTTGATGACTGAAAATGTCGATTTTTGACCTTGTCATCACCGTAGTCCCTTCAGTTTTGATCGGATCCTTCTGAAACTTATATGTAAGGTGACTGGGGATAAAACCTAGAATGAGTTCGAATACCGGCCAAGTTGGCACATTTATCATAGATTTATGTCCCTTTGATTGCTGAAAATGCCGATTTTTGACATTGTCATCACCGTAGCCACTTCAGTTTTGATCGGATCTTTCTGAAACTTATATGTAAGGTGACTGGGGATAAAACCTAGGATGAGTTGGAATAGCGGCCAAGTTGGCACGTTTATCATAGATTTACGTCCCTTTGATTGCTGAAAATGCCGATTTTTGACCTTGTCATCACCATAGCCCCTTCAGTTTTGATCGGATCTTTCAGTGTCTTATATGTAAGGTGGCTGGGGATAAAGTCTCAGATGAGTTCGAAAACAGGCACAGTCAGCCCATTTAATGTAGAGTTATGTCCCTTTGATGGCTGAAAACGTTGATTTTTTACCTTGCCATCACCGTAGCCCCTTCAGTTTTGATAGGATTTTTCTGAAACTTATATGTAAGGTGGCTGGGGATGAAACCTCGGATGAGTTCGAAAACCGGCCAAGTCGGCCCATTTATCATAAGAGTTGCGTCCCTTTGATTGCTGAAAATGCCAAATTTTGACCTTGTCATCACCGTAGCCCCTTCAGTTTTGATCGGATCTTTCTGAAACTTATATGTAAGGTGGCTGGGGATAAAATCTCGGACGAGATCGAAAATGGACCAAGTTGGCCCATTTATCGTAGAGTAACGTCCCTTTGATTGCTGAAAATGCTTTTTTTGACCTTGTCATCACCGTAGCTCTTACAGTTTTGATCGAATCTTTCTGAAACTTATATGTAATGTGGCTTGGGATAAAATCTCGGATGGGTTTGAAAACCAGCCAAGTTGGTCCATTTATCACAGAGAAACGCCCCTTTGAATGCTGAAATGCCGATTTTTGACCTTTTTATCACCGTAGCCCTTTCAGTTTTGATCGGATCTTTCTGAAACTTATATGTAAGGTGGCTGGGGATAAAACCTCGGATGAGTTCGAATACCGGCCAAGGTGGCCTATTTATCATAGAGTTAGGTCCCTTTGATTGCTGAAAATGTTAGTTTTTGACCTTGTCATCACTGAAGCCCCGTCAGTTTTGATCGGATCTTTCTGAAACTTATATGTAAGGTGGCTGAGGATAAAACCTCGGATGAGTTCGAAAACCGGCCAAGTCGCCCCATTTACTTTATAGTTATGTCCCTTTGATGGCTGAAAATGACGATTTTTGACCTTGTCATCACCGTAGCCCCTTCAGTTTTGATCGGATCTTTCTGAAACTTATACGTTAGGTGGCTGGGGATAAAATCTCGGATGAGTTCGAAATCCGACCAAGTCGGCCCATTTATCGTAGAGTAACGTCCATTTGATTGCTGAAAATGCTGATTTTTCACCTTGTCATCACCATAGCCCTTTCAGTTTTGATCGAATCTTTCTGAAAGTTATTTGTAACGTGGCTGGGGATAAAATCTTGGATGAGTTCGACAACCAGCCAAGTTGGTTCATTTATCACAGAGTAACGTCCCTTTGATTGCTGAAAATGCCGATTTTTGACCTTGTCATCACCGTAGCCCTTTCAGTTTTGATCTGATCTTTCTGAAACTTATATGTAAGGTGACGCGGGATCAAACCTAGGAGGGCCACATGGAAGATTAGTACTAGTTTACTAAATGTGTTACCCTCTATAAATAAGGTCGATTATTATTATTATTATTATTATTATTATTATATTATATTATTATTATTATATTATTATTATCATTATTATATTATTATTATTATTATTATTATTATTATTATATTATTATTATTATTATATTTATTATTATTATTATTATATTATTATTATTATTATTATTTATTATTATTATTATTTATTATTATTATTTATTATTAGATCGAATGCTGGCCAAGTTGGCCCATTTATCATAGATTTACGTCACTTTGAAATCTTTCCACTGACCATTCCAAGGCGGTTCTTCTGTGGCGGTTTATTTATGTTGTTGTTTGTTACTTACTGTGTGTATCACTTGTGTCTTTTTATTTTGGATGGCCATATGACCATTTTGTGGGAAAGTAACTGTCCTTGTGGTTTTCCTTTTGCCCAATTATCGTAGAGTTATGTCCCTTTGATGGCTGAAAATGTTGATTTTTGACCTTGTCATCACCGTAGCCCGTTCAGTTTTGATTGGATTTTTCTGAAACTTATATGTAAGGTGGCTGGGGATAAAACCTCGGATGATTTCGAAAACTGGCCAAGTCGGCCCATTTATTTTAGAGTAACATCCCTTTAATTGCTAAAAATGCCAAATTTTGACCTTGTCATCACCGTAGCCCCTTCAGTTGTGATCGGATCTTTCTGAAACTTATATATTAGGTGGCTGGGAATAAAACCGTGGATGAGTGAATACTGGCCAAGCAGGCACATTTATCATAGAGTTACGTGCCTTTGATTGCTTAAAAATGCCTATTTTTGACCTTGTTAGCACTGCTGCCCCTTCAGTTTTGATCGGATCTTCATGAAACTTACAAACAAATAAGTCAGGCAGAAAAGCTCGGAGGAGTTTGAAAACTCGTGAGGTTTGCCTATTTGTCACCGAGTAACATCTCTTTGATTGCAGCAGTTAATTGCTTATTTTTGAACTTGTCATCAACATAGCCCCTTCAGTTTATATCGGATCTTCTTAGCAAGTCAGGAATAAAAGCTTGAATGAGTTTGAAAACTGGTGGGGTCAGCCTATTTATCATAGTGTTACACTCTACTTGATTTGCAGAAATTGCTTACCCTGTCATCACCATGTTCTTCCATTAATCCTTCAGTAAAGGTTGGCACTTCCTGAAACTTTGAATCTGTTAGCTCAGGTGAGCGATACAGGACCAGCTTGGTCCACTTGTTTTGTTTTACGGCTCTTTCAAAATTATTTCACACATATCGAGCCGATCGTATTCAGAGGTGGGCGAAAAGAAAAATACACCTGGAAAATCGCCATGTCCGTGGAAGCTTGGTCGGGTGAGTAAGGAGGATAACTTACGGTCCGAAACCCGCCCTCGGGGAGAAAATAATCCTTAGGTCTCTTCTTCAGGGCGACGAATAACCTATATAAACATTATGATATACGCCTTTGACTAAAATTTGTTTCGTTTACTGCATGAAGATTATTGGTTGGATTGTTACATTTATAGAGGGAGAGAAAGTATTAATTTTGGATTGAATGATGATGATGATGATGATGATGATGATTTCATGTTTAACCATTAACGATGATTTCTGTCAATTATTGTTTGATATGGGAAGACATGCACAATGAAGTGGAACTATTTTTTTTCTTTCAAAACTGTCTTCCGTAGCATGTTTTGTTTCCCATACCTTCTCTGTTTCTCCTAGATATACATTTTTAATAGCCATAATGTCATATAGTCTACTTGGTCAGCTTTTCTTTTGCTCCAGCATTTCAGTGGTTTCTTGCCGTTTTTAGCTCACCTGTCACGTAGTGACAAGGTGAGCTTTTGTGATCACTTTTCGTCCATCGTCCGTCGTCAGTGCGTGCGTGTGTGCGTAAACAATTTCTTCAAACGACATCTCCTCCTAAACCACTGATCATATTTGGACTAAACTTCACAGCAATGATCCTCAGGTGGTCCCCTTTCAAAGTTGTTCAAATGGTTCCGGTGCACATTTGGGTCACAGGAGCCAAAACTAGATTTTTTTTTTTTTCACCAAAAACTTAAAAAATCTTCTTCTCTGAAACCGCAAGGCCCAGGTCTTTGATATTTGGTATAAAGCTTCATCTAGTGGACCCCTACCAAAATTGTTCAAATTATAGTGCTGGGGCCAAAAATGCCCCCGCCCCGGGGCCCTTTGGTTTTACATGGGCTTATATAGGGAAAATCTTTAAAATCTTCTTCTCTGAAACCGCAAGACCTAGGTCTTTAGTATGAAGGTTCATCAAGTGGACCCCTACCAAGATTGTTCAAATTATAGTGCTGGGGCCAAAAATGCCCCCGCCCCGGGGCCCTTTGGTTTTACAGGGGCTTATATAGGGAAAATCTTTAAAATACCTTCTTCTCTGAAACCGCAAGGCCCAGGTCTTTGCTATTTGGTATGAAGCTTCACCTAGTGGACCCCTACCAAGATTGTTCAAATTATGGTGCCGGGGCCAAAAATGCCCCCGTCCCGGGTCCCTTTGGTTTTACATAGGCTTATATAGGGAAAATCTTGAAAAATCTTCTTCTCTTAAACCACAAGGCCCAGGTCTTTGCTATTTGGTATGACGCTTCATCTTGTGGACCTCTACCAAGATTGTTAAAATTATAGCCCTGCGGCCAAAAAAGCCCCCGCTCCGGGGCCCTTTGGTTTTACATAGTCTTATATAGGGAAAATCTTGAAAAATCTTCTTCTCTTATACCACAAGGCCTAGGTCAGTGATATTTGGTATGACGTTTCATCTTGTGGACATCTACCAAGATTATTAAAATTACAGCCCTGAGACCAAAAATGCCACCATTCCGGGGCCCTTTGGTTTTACATAGACTTATATAGGGAACATCTATTAAAACCTTCTTCTCTGAAACCGCAAGGCCCAGGTCTTTGAAATAAGGTCTTTGATATCATCTTGTAGACCTCTACCAAGAGTGTTCAAATTAAAGCCCTGGGGCCAGAAATGCCCCTGCTCCGGGGCCCTTTGGTTTGACATAGACTTATAGAGATAGGCTTTGAAAATCTTCCTCTCTGAAACAGCATGGCCCAGGTCTTTGATATTTGATGTGAAGCTGCATCTAGTGTACCTTTATCAAGATTGTATAGGGAAAATGTTGAAAAATCTTCTTCTCTGAAACCACAAGGCCTAGGTCTGTGAAATTTGGATTGAAGCTTCATCTAGTGGACCTCTACCAAAATTGTTCAACTTATGGCCCTGAGACCAAAAATGCCGCCGCCTCGGGGCCCTTTGGTTTTACATAGACTTATATTGGGAAAATCTTTAAAAATCTTCTGTGAAACCACAAGGCCTAGGTCTTTGATGATTGGTGTGAAATTTCATCTAGTGGACCTCTATCTAGATTGTTCAAATTATAGCCCTGGGGCCAAAAATGCCCCTGCCCCGAGACTCTTTGGTTTTATATAGACTTACATAGGGAATATCTTTAAAAAATCTTCTTCTCTGAAACCGCAAGGTCCATATCTTCGATATTTGGTATGGAGCTTCATCTAGTGGACCTCTACCAAGAATGTGTAAATTATAGCCATCGGGCCACAAATGCCCCCGCCCCAGGGCCCCTTGGTTTTACATAGACTTATATAGGCTTTGAAAATCTTCCTCTCTGAAGCAGCATGGCCCAGGTCTTTGGTATTTGGTGTGAAGCTGCATCTAGTGTACCTCTATCAAGATTGTTTAAATTATAGCCCTGAGGCCAAAAATGCCCCAGCCCCGGGGACATTTGGTTTTACATAGGCTTATATAGGGAATATCTTAAAAAAATCTTCTTCTCTGAAACTGCAAGGCCCAGGTCTTTGATATTTGGTGTGTAGCTTCATCTTGTGGACCTTTGCCAAGATTGTTCAAATTATAGCCTTTGTTGATATTTGGTATGAAGCTTCACCTTTTTAGACCTCCCTCAACATTATGCCCATTATAGCCCTTGGGTCAATAATGGCCATCCTTGGGACCCGCTTGTTACTCTGTGGATCAGGTGAGCGATCCAGGGCCATCTTGTTTTTTATCCCTGTGGTTGTTTGATTTTTGTGTTCTCGTAGATGTTGCACTGATGAGTGAGGAGGCCTTCATGCTGTCTGAACAAATTATTTGCCTAAATCGCGACGGAAGTAAGGGTGAGGATTGCGGCCGCGTAAAATCGATTTAAACCCCCCTCCCCCCCCCCCCCCCCCCCCGTGAAATTCTTTTCACTGACCATTCCAAGGCGGTTCTTCTGTCGCGATTTACTTTGTTATGGTTTGACATTGAGTGTACGTATCGCTTATATCTTTTTGTTTTGGATAGCCAATTGGCCATTTTTCTGGGAAAGTAACTGTCCTTTTGGCTTTCCGCTATTGAGGTTTCCATTAGGGTCTAGTTATTTCACGTTTGTGTTTCTTGCCCTTTCGTGTCTCTGATGGGAGCTGCGGGCTAATTGTGTCGATCCCTGATATTTGCCTTCACTTCTATTTTTAATGAAATGAACATCCAGTGTGTCATCAAACTGCACGTAAGTGCCAAGGAGAGACGGCCATGAAATACACGGGATTTCATTTCAAATTTACCACTACATATAAATGAATATTTTGAAAACGAATTTTAAGCAGCTCACTTTAAAGAAATGATTTAACAGTTTTCATCAGAAAGTTGGGCTATTAACCCTTTTTGTACCAAATGGAATCTTCCTCCTTATATATAAAAGGAGTCCATTTCAAAATTTACGGGTGTCAGGTTGTGTTTTCATCAAAATTTATTTGGAAAATCACTGAACTTTTAGCAAACAGTGGAGGCCCTGATCAGACGCCGCATTCTGCGGCGTCTGATCTTGGCCTGCGCTGTTTGCCAATTACCCCTTTAGGGGTTTCCGGTACTAAATGGGTTAAAAGGCTTTACCTTTTTTGTTCTGTTACATTTGTGTTAACCCTTGCTCAGCTGAGCCCATATATGTCTTATCTTTCAAACAATGTAGATCCAGATCAAAAGATGGCTTCTGAAGAAGCCATCTGATCAGGATCTTCATTGTTTGTCATTCAGTTTATGAATTTGTTGCAATGATTTGCATCAATAAATCTGATTGGCTGATAAGCAGCGGTGGGTGTGGTATCTATAAATATTCAGCAGGTCAAGGGTTAATGTGTCATTTCTGGATTCTTCGGCAGTCTTTGCAAATGGTTTACCATTGATTCATACTGCATTCTTTAAAGTTGTTTGGTGAAGACATAATAAACTATGATGGAGTTGAGACATCGACAAGGAAATCTCAGGCTCGTTTTCAGTTAATTTAAGTAAAATTAACTCGACAAAGCCTCGCATGATAGGTCTTAAACAAATTTAAAACTTGCCTGAGATTTCACTGTCTCGCTCGCAACCCCCATCATAGATTCCAATAATACCGATTGGGTGTTTTATCCCAACGACACTTGTATCTAAATTGTCTTGAGTGATTATGTCTGTCCAAATTTTCCACCAGTTTCATAACAAACTACATTTAACTCCATAGGTGATCAGCAATCAAACAGCGACAAGTTAACCCAAACTTTTGCAATCAAATACGATTCTTAACCCATATATGCATAGCGGCCCTTTTCTGGGACGTTGGCAAACAGTTCAGACCCAAATCAGACGCCTCAAAACGCGGCGTATGATCTGGGTCTACACGTTTTGCTTAAATAACAATATTTCATTTTTTTTTAATTTGACTTTTTTTTTTTTTTTTTGGTTTTGGTTTTACGGCCCTTTCAAGATTATTTCACTCATATCAAGCAGATCGTTTATCAGAGGTGGGCGAAAACCGGAATACCCGGAGAAAAACCACCTGACCTTCCGTTGCAGAACTTCGCGTCTCACATGTGACCCGAGCGAGGCTTGAACCACAGCGGTGAGAGACCTAATGATCGAGAGTCAGCGCTCTTAACCACTAGGCCACGTAGGCCCGTTAAATTTGACTTAAACAAAAATAAGCCTGCCACCCCTATAATTGGAAATGGATCACTCTAAACTCATTAGGTGGAATCTTCCACTGTCATATATAGGTTATGCAGTCAACAAATTCGACCGAAATTTAATGACTAGCCTTTCATGGGTACTTAACCCTTCAACTGCTGAAGAAGACGACATTTTGATTTCCATAGTAAATAAGGCATGACACATGTACGTATCACATGTATTATTTAGCCTTATTTTTACTGAAAAATATGAAAAAAAAGCACTTCGAAAATGCCGTCTGCTCTTCATGATTAGTAGTGGAAGGGTCAAATATGGTTATCCTTTGCTTTCTGGACGAGAGATCACCCAGCAGGCACATGACATAATTGTGACGTCACATCGTCGTCGATGCAACATTATGACGTTTATGCAACGTCACATCTACGTCGGTGCAACGACGTTGCACCGACGTTGATTTGACGTTGCCCGTCGTCGATGCAACATTATGACGTTTATGCAACGTCACATCTACGTCGGTGCAACGTCACGACGTTGATTTGACGTTGCCCTAGCGACGTGTGCCTGCTGGGCAGTGTAGATAATTACTGAGATGGAACAATAAATGATTATTTTTCAGAAAATGTTCTTTAAAGAGAGACATCCAACCACACAGCCGATTTCTACTGACCAGGTGAAGTAGTTAGTTACCATTTTATACTATCGCCCCCGCCCATCGGGGCTTGAAGAAATAGATGGGCTGCATGATGCTTCCATGCAGAGCTGAAACCGATTGCACACGAGTACTGGTAAACCGCTTAGAGGATCTAAGCCTGCCCAGGTAAAGCGATGCGAGTGGATCCGTCCATGCTTATAAACCCTATTGGTTTCATTGGGCAACAGGGCTTGAGATGTCATTTCATCTCAATGTCGGGTAAAAGTCCCACACAATTGGAAGCAGCGTCTCCAGAATGACCTTTACAACGTTGACGGGGGCGTTAAACCTTAAATCAAACAAACAAAAACCATTTTATACTAAACATAGTCATTCTAGAAACATAATAGAGGGTGAGATAGTAAATTTTACGCTCTTACCGGGCTGTCTTATATACCTTTCCAATGACCAAATATGTACGTCTAGTGACTATACACTTGACCTAAATTTCAGGTACCATTTTAGAAGTCTGTTATGTAGAAAAAGAACCCAACTGCAATTTATTATCCGTAGCTTCTTAGGCTTTCTTGATTTGAATTATTATCACACTGTATAAAAGACCCGAAAATATTTTCTATAGCTAAAATAAACTTTTTTGTGGCGGAATGTAAAGCGCTAAGAAACTTCTATTAGTGGAGCGCTGTGGTGCAGTGGTAAAGCATCGGCTTTGAGATCGAGAGGTAGCCGGTTCGATCCTCGCAAGCGCCACGTGTTGTTTCCTTGAGCAAGAAACTTTATCCACATTGCTTAGTACTGGTTCCTGCCCAGGAAAAGAGGGCCACATGGAAGATTAGTACTGGTACTAAATGTGTTGCCGTCTATAAATAAGGTCGATTATTATTATTATTATTATTTCAAATGTTACCCGGCGTCATTGTTGTGCGATGACGCCAGAAACGCTGCTACTCTTTGAAAGGCTTGGTTTGATCTATGCACTCAGGCATTAGAAGACGTTTAATCTGCTGCATTTCTTGTTTCATTGCAGTATTTATTAAAGTTTCACATTGGTTCGGGACAACAGTTTTATAAGGCCCTCAAGCTGTCACCAATTATGTTATATTTGTTTACAGAGTTACTCACTGCGTCGGAGTTATGCAGCAAATGTCCGCGTAACTATCTGACCGAATAAAGCATTTATACCAAATCCAAGAAACATTGATTGCCAATTATTTTGATCTAGGTGAGGTCAGATTGCTGTGTAAAAAGGGTTATCTGTTAAATCTGGGCTGATTTCAATGTGTTGTCCAGATTAGACGTCACAGGACGCGGCGTCAGACCAGACTCTACACTGTTTGCTTAAAATTAAAAAAAAAATGAAGTGCTAAGTACGGAACCCGGAAGGGACATGATTTTTTATTTTTATTATGTTGTGCGAACAAGATAATATCTTGAGCGGACAAGATATTATCTTGTTCGGACAACATATTATCTTGTGCGGACAAGATATTATCTTGTGCGGACAAGATATTATCTTGTTCGCACAACATATTATCTTGTGCGAACAAGATAATATCTTGTCCGCACAAGATAATATCTTGTCCGCACAACATATTATCTTGTTTGCACAACATAGATCTTGGGAAGTTGTGCGAACAAGATATTATCTTGTGCGGACAAGATATTATCTTGTTCGGACAACATATTATCTTGTGCGCACAAGATATTATCTTGTGCGGACAAGATAATATCTTGTGCACACAAGATAATAAGTTGTGCGAACAAGATAATATCTTGTCTGCACAAGATCTATGTTGTGCAGACAAGATATTATCTTGTGCGGACAAGATAATATCTTGTTCGCACAACTTAATATCTTGTGCGGACAAGATAATATCTTGTCTGCACAAGATAATATGTTGTCCGCACAAGATAATATCTTGTGCGCACAAGATAATATGTTGTCCGAACAAGATAATATCTTGTCCGCACAAGATATTATCTTGTGCGCACAACTTACAAAATAAAAAAAAATCATGTCCCTTCCCGGGTTCCGTAGCTAAGCGTGACAGTGAAATTCCCCGTTCAGGACCACATTCCCAGTAATTGACCTTTCATTGCTGCAAGTGCTTTGATTAAAAAGACAGTAATCAGGTATTAACTACAGAAGAACTTCGATGGCTCGAACACCGATGGCTCGTTTACCATGGTTGTGTCGAACCCATTCTTGAGCCCCGAGCGAAATCCTCTACATAAGAAATAGTGGGGGATAACTAAGGAGAATTTAGTCTTTTATCTTGCCAATGGATGCTGTGTGTACCCATTAGAATCGCCTCGATGAGGCGATTCTAATGAGTACACACAGCATACATTTTCATAATAGAACACCGAAAAGATGTCTTAAAGTATCTCGTTATGCCTCCTGAAAGTAACCTCAGTGGCTCGAACTACCCCTGTCTCGAACAGATGTTCGTGGTCCCAAAGGTGTTCGAGCCACTGAAGTTCGACTGTATTACCCTTATTGCCTTTATACGCATAGCGTGCGTGCATGTCGGGCGGTGGCCTGAACTATCAACTGATATGAAACCGTCTTCTGCCCTAGCCCTTCGGGGCTTGAGGAAATAGATTGGCTGTATGATGCATCCAAGCAGAGCTGAAAAACGACGGTACACGAGTACTGGTAAACCGACTAGAGGATCTAAGCCTGCCCAGGCAAAGCGGTGCGAGTCGAACCGTCCATGCTTATAAACATTATTGGTTTCATTGGGCGACAGGGCTGAGGATGTCCTTTCATGTCAGTGTCGGGTAAAAGTCCCACAAAATTGGAAGCGATGTCTCCAAAATGACCTATACAGTGTTGATGGGGACTTTACGCCTCAAACAAAAACGAACCGCCTAATCGAGGCTGTTTTAATGAGCACACACAATCTATTTTGAGCTGAGCAACAAGATGACATTGTTTCATGGAAACCATTTTTTATGTCCAAAGACTTCTAATAGTTTGCGTCGTCTCCCAGAAGAAGGGTAAAGAGGTAGGATACGGGATGAAAGATGTAAAAAATAAGTGGAAAAGAAGTCCAGCTAATAATCACCTTCCCTTTTAAAATGCCGGGAAATATATCAGATATTACATTCTCCCGTAAAATAAGAACACTCATTCCAAAGTATTAACTATAAACTTTGTTATTTCTTTAAGTGTATTATAATTGTGAGGCTTAACACGGTATTGCTACAACTTAGCGTAATAGAACGTCTTGGGTGCAGTTGTTCAAAGCATTGTTACCTTAATGAGCTCGTTAGTGGTCAAAATGTCAACTATCCTAGCAAGTACAATATCTAATACACTTGTATTTTGTTGAAAAGACAGTGATTACAAAAGCAACTCACATTTTTCAGCAAAATATTAGTGAGTACAATGTGTAATACTTTTTTTCTGAACAAAATGTAGCTACTCACATTTTTTTTCATGCGCTGATGCTGTTTATTTTTACGTATAATTTACATGTTTATGGACAATTTTTTAATTTACCGACATATTTATATATTTCTTGATCAAAGTTCAATCGATATGTTAACTAACAACGTCGTTTGTCCCTGGATGAAAATACACTTTTCTGACGTAAAGACTACACTGCTATTACAGTTTTATGATTCTGTATTTCAATACTTTCAGGTAGCTAGCATGGTATGGTACCTCTGCTCTGAAGAGTCTGCTAGTATAACGGGCACGGCTGTAACTATTGATGCAGGAAACACCGCAAGATAACTACTGAAAACCACTATACCAAAACATAGCCATACTATAGTATGGCAACTTCAATGACAGTAATGTAATTTATCATATGACGTCGCCTCTCAGAATGTAATAACGCCATGTAATTAATTCGATAATGCACTAGTGGATTAAATATGCAAATTAGTTAGAAACGCCTCGTAACGTTACATGTGCGACGTCGCGTTTACTAATGGCGGAATATTGACATTTTTGTTAAACAATTGTGAATAATATGCGTTTAAATGTCGTATGATAAATAGAATCTTGCAGTCGTACCTATGTATTATTGAACTTATTAAACTCGTTGAGGAAATGGGATAAAATGCTCGGCGAAGCCTCGCATTTTACCCCTTTTCCTCTACTCGTTTAATTAATTCAATAATAGACGAACACTCATGTAAGATCCTCTTTGTGTGAATCTGGGGTAGATTGTTTTTCAATCGCTCCACTGTTACTATTACCATAGGGCCAAACTTGATTTCAGAATCTAGCCAGCTACTTAGTTCATGGACTGAGTACTGCTTATATATTACGAAAACAGGCCTATACAAATAAATTGTAAACTTTACCGCCAAAAAAAGGAAAATTTTAAGATGAAAAATTGTGACATTTTTCTTATTTCTGCTCAAAATATCGATTGTCGGTACTCGTTAGAACCGCCTCGATGAGGCGGTTCCAACGAGTACCCACAATCTATATTTTAGAGCAGAACGATATTTTTCTTATTTCTGCTCAAAATATCGATTTCGGTACCCGTTAGAACCGCCTCTAACGAGTACCCAAAATCTGTATTTTAAAGCAGAAATAAGAAAAATAAGGTATACCTCTGCAAATCCCAGTTATACTATATAAAAGTGGGGTTCAAGGGGGTCAGAATTATATAGGCGTGGACGCATGGCACACTGTTATCATGTGGCATTCAAAGGGCTATCATCAAAGTCGGGGCTAATGGAATCAGAAAATCGCTTTTCCACCTATTCAAAACATCGTCCGTATGTGTTAATATGTTACCATTATGAATTCCAAATTTTCCGATTTCCCGCCAATTTCATGTGTATTTTGACCATTTTGAAGTTTGAGCAAACACTGTTCAACTGCTAATTACGTTTTGCCATTATAATTTTTTTTTCAAAGTGTCATCTCTTTTAAACATATATGCACGGCGTCGCCGTTTTTCAGCGCTACTGCCATTACAACGTAACCATTCTCTTTCACGTGTGCAAACGGCGTTGCATTTCGCGCCCGATTCCGGTGACCAACACGGCTTACAGAGCGACTTTGCACTTTGTTTTCGACCGGCATTAACGGTTCGTTGGTGGCAATTTACTGTCCCTTTCAGAAACAATTAATTTCTAAAAGGCAGTGTAGGCGCTATTAGCATCCGTGCTCAAGGTCACGTCCTATTTATAACTAGTCTAACGGTGCCGGTATATTAGACATATTGTACCGTTTAGACGTTTGGGGTTTGTCATGGTCATAGAACAATCTGCGACTTTCCACGTTAGCACAGAGTGATCCGAAAGTTTAGTAGATCTAACTCCCTGATAGTTTGAAGCGCTCACTATGCTGGTCATGCGATGCACATGAAAATCGGTATCAAAAACAATTCCACAGATTTTCCACGATGGGAAACATGAGTAAAATCATATAATGGCCAATACGCGATTTTGCCATAGTCCACTAAAACTCGATTAATAGGTCGCCATTTGTGTTAATGGCGTCACGTGGAATGACGTCATCCACTCCTTCAATAAAGTCAGAGTTAGTGAGTGTTTGAGTTTTAAGTCTCACCAACAGCTAAGGTCATACGGAGACGGGACCTCGGTTTAAAGACTCATCCGAAAGTCTGGAGAAGCCCGGGATAGATCCTGCGACCCCTGGTTTACAAGGTGAGTAGCATAACCACTACACCACGTAGGTTTCTCAATAAAGCCAGATGCACCCCCCAACTCTCGAATTTAAGTCTGCACAGATGTAGATTCATCCTTCATTTTGATAAGCGTATTCACCATATTTGCATTTGCTGGCTCCCAGCTTGCACATTGTCAATATTGGAAAAACCGGTAACCAGACCCCCTGACCTTTCAAGGCGGGGGGGGGGGGGGGTCTGGTTACATGTTTTTCCAACACTGATATCCTTCAGACTAGGAACCAGTAGATAATGCAAATAAGGTGAATACTTGCTCGGGCCATTTAAATGCGTGGATTCAGACGGTAGTTGGTAACAAACACATAACAAAATGTTTTCAGCATTAGTGTCTGCGGTAAGTTTCAACCATAAAATGTCCTCGGTTCCATCTTCAATGACAGAACTGTCATATGATTCACACAGTTTAGCTTTGACGAAAACACGCCACTTGAACCCGGTTTAGCGTTCCTTACGGTAATATGGGAAAAAAGTGTATCCTTCAATATCCATCAACTCACTACTACGAAAGATTGTTTCATTAACGACAAATACGTCACCGTTAATGACCTGATAATAGCTTGTCGAGAATTTGCCGCATCCATCCGCCAACATTTAAACAAGAAGCCCATGGGCCACTACGCTCACCAGAGGCCATGTGGTTTATAACATATACAGGCATGGCGCCGCATGTTGTTCATGTGACAACAATCCCACAGATAAGTTTTCATTGCCTCATCCTACAGCAGCTCTTCATGTAATTGGTTCCAATCAGCACAGCAGTTTTAGTGGAGAAGAACATAAAAATACCGAATACAGTTTGGAATTGATAAACTTACAGTTACGTGATGGCAAATATACATTCTGATTCCATAGTCTGCAATAGAATCATAAAAATCCACTGTTTTGCCTTTTTTCCATACAAATGTCTCAGTGACCAAATTTGACATTGACGTAAAACAGGTAAAGGTCAATCAAATGTCATCATTTCAACAAATTCGGTAGGTCCCGACCCAAGTCCCTAATGCTGTATACCAAGTCTGAAGGCCATTGGTCACTGGGTTCCGGAATGGTCTTCACTTCTATTTACCATATATGAGCATGGTAATCATATTGGTCATGTGACACAGTACTCAAGAACAAACTTTCGTTCCCCCTTCACATAGAGGCTCCATATGTAAACAAGAAGCCCATGAGCCACAACTCTCACCAGAGGTCATGTGGTTTATAACATATACATGCATGGCGTCCATCTTGTTCATGTCACAGCAATCCCACAAGTAAGTTTTCATTGCCTTCTCCCGTCTCTTCAATCAACCCAGCAGTTTAAGTGGAGGAGATAAAAATATTGAATCTTAGCCATCAAAGACAAAGATAAGTAATGGCCTTCAGTTCAGCTGATTGCAAATATCAATCCTGATGCCACAGGCTACAATAGGATCAGAAATAATTCACTGTTTTGCCTTTTTCCATACAAATGTCCAGGTGACAAAATGGGACCTTGAAGTAAAACAGGTGAAGGTCAACCACAGGTCATAATTTCAATAAAATTGGCAGGACCCAAGTCCCTTATGCTGTATACCAAGCCTAAAGGTCATCAGGCATTTGGTTCCTGAGAGATATTTAAAAGTGTTTACCATATATAGGCATGGCGGCCAACTTGGTCATGTGACCCTGTCTTTACGAACAAACTTTCGTCCCCCCTTCCCATAAGGGCTGCACGTGTAATTTGGTTTCAATCAACACAACAGTTTCAATTCTGAAATTAGCCCTTTCCGGACGATAAAGTCTGTGTTCACCAACCGATTTCAACCAAACTTGATACATGGCAGCTAGATTGGCTTTGCATTCATGAGACCTCGGACGAGTTCGACCATCGTCACAATCCGACGCAGAAGTTACAGCCCTTTGTTTTTGATACATGGCTTTTCATCCTTTAGAGCTCGCACGAGTCCGGCCATCGTCAAATTCAGACGCGTTTCACGCGAGTTATGGTCCGTTTTTTCCGGACTCTTTCTGGGGTTATCTATCGCTTTCCACCAAACTTTCAGACTTTCGGATGAGTCTTTAAACCGAGGTCCCGTCTCCGTATGACCTTAGCTGTTGGTGGGACGTAAAACTCTAACACTCACTCACTCACTCCACCAAACTTTATACTTCAATTTGTATCCACGAGACCTCGCACGAGTTCGACCACCGTCAAAATCCGAGGTGTATCACGGGAGTTATGGCCCTTTGTGTCTGTGTTAACCTACCGATTTCCACCAACCTTGATGCATGGCATGGAATCCATGAGATCTAGCACGAGTTCGATCATCGTCCAAATCCTATGGGTATCACGGGAGTTATGACCCTTTTTTCTTCAAATAATGCTGAAATTAGCCGTTTCCAGACTCTACCGTCTGATTACCTACCGACTTCCACCAAAGTTGATACATGGCTTTGCATCCACGAGACGTCGCAAGAGTTTGATCATCGTCAAAATCCGACGCACAATACGGGAGTTACGGCTCTTTGTTCATGAAAATTTACACGTTCCATTTGCTCAAAAACACTTGATTGTAAATCAATTTATTGTCACTTGCTCATGGCGGGGGTATTTTAGCTCAATCAAGTTTTATTAATGTTATTATCATTATTTTAGCTCACCTGCTCCAGGTAAGCTTATGCCGCAGCCTGTTGTCCGTCGTCTTTCGTCCGTCCGTCGTTATCTTTTCACATTTTCGACATCTCCTCCGGAACCGGAAGTCAGATTAACCTAATACCTTGTGGGAGGCATCCTGTTGAGATTGAGATTCAGATTTGCCAAAAAGGTTCTGTTCGGATCTCAAAGATGGCTGTCATGGCGGCCATCTTGAGATTCTCCAAAAGACATGTCCATAACCAAAGATCGAATTGAGCTGAAACTTTATGGGAGGTATCGGGGTGACATGGAGATTCACATTTGCTAAAACCGTTCAATTCATATATTCAAGATGGCGGCCATGACGGCCATCTTGAAATTCTTCAAACGACATCTCCTCCCGGACCAAAGGTCGAATTGAGATTAAACTTGATGGGATGGAATGGGGTGACACGCAGGTTTAGATTTGCTAAAATCGTTCCTTTCCGATATCCAAGATGGCCACCATGGCCATCTTGAAATTCTTAAAACGATATCTCCCGAACCAAAGGACGAATTGAGATGAAACTTGGTGAAACTTGATGGATGGCATCGGTCTGACATGGTGATTCAGAGTTGATAAAACCGTTCTGTTCCTATATCCAAGATGGCCGCAATGGTGGCCATCTTGAAATTATTCAAGCGGCTTCTTCTCCCGAACCAAAGGTCGAAATGACCTGAAACCTGATGGGAGGCATCTGGGTGACATGAAGATTCAGATTTGCTAAAATGGTTCCGTTTGGATTTCCGAGATGGCCGTCTTGAAATTCTTCTCTTCCCGAGACAAGGGTTGGACTGAGCTGAAACTAGATGAGAGGCATCGGGGAGATTCAGACTTGGTAAAATTGTTCCGTTCCGATATCCAAGATGGCCGCCATAGTGGCCATTTTGAAATGTTTCAAACGACATCTCGCCCCGAACCAAAGGTCGAATTGAGCTGAAACTTCAATGGGGGGGGGGGGGGGGGGGGGGGGGGGGCATGGCAGTGACATGGAGATTCAGATTTGCTCTAATCCTTCCATTCAGATATCCAAGGTGGCTGCCATGGTGGCCACCTTGAATTTCTTCAAACAACATCTCCCAAAGAAAAAGTCCAATTGTGCTGAAACTTGATGGGAGGCATCGGGATGAAATTGTGATTCAGATTTGCTAAAATCCTTCCGCTGAGATATCCAAGAGGCTATCACGACATCTCCTCCCAAACCAAAGGTTCAATTGAGCTGAAATTGGGCTGGGAGGCATCAGGATGACATGGATATTCAGATTTGCTAAAATTATTCCATTCCGATATTCAAGATGGCCGCCCTGGCTGCCATTTCGAAATTCTTCAAACTACATCTGCCCCAATACCAGATCAAATATCTGATCAAACTGAAACTTGATGGGAAGCATCGAGGCATCATGGAGATTCAGATTTGCTAAAAAAACATTCCATTTCGATATCCTAAACGGTTGCAATCTTAAAATTTTTCAAAAGACATCTGCCGAACCAGAGGTTGGTTCAAGTTGAAATTTCATGGAAAGCATCGGAACGAAATGGCGATTCAGATTTGCTAAAATTGTTCTGTTCCGATATCCAAGATGGACATCCTTAAATTCTTCAAATGACATCTCTTCCCGAACAAAGGGTTGGACTGAGCTGAAATTTGATGGGAGGCATTCGGGCGACATGGAGATTCAGATTTGGTAAAATTGTTCTGTTCCAGTATCCAAAATGGCTGCGCATGGAGGCCATCTAGAAATTCTTCAAAAGACATCTCCTCCAACCAGGGGCCAGATCAAGCTGAAACTTGACAAGAGGCATTGGCGCAATATGGAAATTCGCATTTGCTAAAATTAGTAGGTTCCATGGTGGCCATCTTAAAATTCTTCACTACATCTCCTTCTGAACCAAAGTTTGGATGGTGCTGAAACTTGTTTGGAGGCATCGGGGCAACATGGAGATTCCTTGTTGAACAGCTTGAAAATCTTCAAATCACGTAGTCGAATTGACCCGAAACTTGATGGAAGGCATTGGGGTGACATGGATAGTCAGGCTCTTTTCTTAGTACCATCGTGTTCAGATATCCAAGATGGCCGCCATGTTGGCCAACTTGGATATCTTCAAACCAAATCTGCTATAGAATGGTCTGTTCCATTGAGTTGGAATTGATGGGAGGCATTTGGGCGACATGGAGATTCAGAATGCTATAATCGTTGCGTTATGATATCCCAGATGGTGGCCATCTTGAAATTCTTCAAAGCATCTTTATTGTAACTGCATATATGATTTACAGGGAGGGGCAGCTCAGGTGTTGTCAGGATATGTCAAACTCGCTGAGTCCACAATAAAATTCGATATTGTGACTCTTTTGCAAGCAGCCATATACACCAGAGCTTTGTTTGTGTAACGCTTGTATTTAGCTGACTGGTTGACATGGTTTTCTGTTTTGATAACGGAACATGTCAAAGGCAGGTGCAAACGATAGCTCTGGCTTCCCAAACTACATGTATACACTTCCACTCTGCATAAAGATCATCTCTTCCTGAATCCTAAATAAGACTAAGCTGCTCAGAAACTTAATCGGAAGCATCAAGATAACATGCAGATTCAGAATCGCTAAAGGCAATGTGATTTGATAGACAAAATGGCCACCAATGCACAATGTCATACATGATCAGCCTCATCCGGGTGAGCGATTCAGGCCAATTTGGGCCTCCAGATATTATTATTGCTGTTGTTATTTTTAAAACATACTGATGTGCAAAATTATTGTGCAAAATGGAAACATACCTAAATAAATTGTGAACATTGATAACATACTTTAACTTCTTCAAAACAGGTTTTGAATGTCTGGGAATGTGTGGCTGCCGTAAAAAGTCTCCCTGCCCTACATCATAGTGTAGTTTATATTTTCTTGTCCTTTGGGATCATTGGTTCCTTTCTGGAATTTTGAAAATATTTGAGGGTCACTGATGAGGCCTAATTGGCCAAAACTAGCTAGTCTGGCCTAGAAAAAATGTACACTTCATATTTTCTGGTTCTGTGGTGTATTCTTTGCTTCCAAAGGATAACCCTTTTATAGAACTTATTCACCATTATGTCTCATATTTTTTCAATTCTCAGTGATTGCATCAATCTCCCGTAGGTTACATTCTGCATCTTCTGTTCGGATTTCCCATTCTACCAATCCGTGCAAAAAAGTGGAATGTATCCTAGTATTTCATAGCAGGGCTGTTTGGCTTGTGCCTTGTGGTGACTGTAAAACGTCTCCCAATACATGCATTTAATGCTTTTACTTTTCCAATCCCCCTTTAGGTTACATACGGAGTCCACATTCTACCAATCTGTGCAAAAGAAGTGGAATGTATCCTAACAGTATTTATCATTATGTAAACCCTTTAATCCTTTTTGTACCAAATGGAATCTTTCTCCTTATATGAAGCAGGAGTCCATTTCAAAATTAAGGGGTGTCAATGTGTTGTCTTCAAAATTATTTGGAAAATAACTGAACTTTTGGCAAACAGTGTAGGCCCTCATCAGATGCCGCGCTCTGTGGCATCTGATCTGGGCATGTACTGTTTGCCAGGATACCCATTTTCAGGTTTCCAGTACAAAATGGGTTGATCTCTAAGTTTCTGCATTGGACTTCATTATTAAAATATGGAAGGTCTTTTGTTACAAAATGGGATATGAAGAACTCAACGGATAAACAGTGACAAACATAATAGATCCTGTTGAGACGTCTCATCTGAATCTACGTTATTTGAACAATCATTAATCAAGTCGACAGGGTTGAATGTTAAAATACCTATACTATATACTCCTAAAAGATATTTCCTAATTGTATTTATTTTTTTTAGCCAAAGACAGACTGTGGGTGTGTGTAAGATACACCTCAGAACTGCAATTGTAATGAGTAAACCCTAGGACTCATATTTGAGCTCACCAGAGCCGAAGGCTCCAGGGGAGCTTATGGGATAGAAAGTGATCCGTCATCAGCATCAGCGTCTGAGTCGTCCGCATCACCAATATTTTCAAACATCTCCTGTGAAACCACTGGAATGATTGTAGTCAAATTTCATGTGGACCATGCATGGGATGGGGGATCAACAGCTTGTTCGCAGGGTCCACGTCACTTGACCAAGGTGGCCGCCATGCCCATTAAAGGTAAAAACCCTTTAAAAATTTTCTCCGGAACCAGTGGGCCATGAAACTTGGTATGTAGTGTTGAGGACTCTGGGCTCCATGATATGATGCTATCGTGGTTCAGCAGATTAAGGATTAAGAAAGAGTAGCTAGAAAGAAAATTTTCTCATCCTGAGGATCAACTTTTTGTATTTTTGCAGCTGACATGTTCCAAACTACGAAATAGCTGTTATATCACGGAGATCACCTCTGAGCCACATCAAAAGTGTTTGGCCTCGATTTCTCAGCACTAGGATAATACATCCGTATCATATTGGTGCATCCATTCATAGCACCAAGAAATTAAATTTTTTAAGGAAAAGTTGCCACATAGTCAACCCTCTTTATACAGACTTTCTTTTGGACAACAAAACTCATTTTTATGACAATTTCAATGGAATGAATCCTGAGCTGAAGGCGTAGCCTGGGTTCCTATCTGCATGGCCATTCCTCAGGTTTGATAGGCCTACATTGAATTTTTATTCAGGAAGGGTTCCTGCCATCTTATACGCCAAGAAAGAAATGTCGATGATATTTGTTAGAATCTCCTGAGGCTTATCAAAAATATGTATGTCAGTAGAGATGATAATGCAAACATCAATGCCACTACAAAAGCTTGTCCTACACTTTAATATAGGTGCCATAGAAATAATCACTACAGTAGAACTTAAATGGCTTGAACGCCAATGGCCCGGTTACCATGGCTGAGTTCTTGTGCCGCCAGGGAATTCCTCCAAATAAGAAACAGTGAGGGATACTATGGGGAGTCTTTCCATCTTCTGTCTGGCAAATGTATCCTGTGTGTACTGATCAGAATCGCTACAACGGGGCAATTCTAAGTAGTACACACAACATACATTCATATCTTTACCGAGGACCCTTGCTATTACAATTAAGGTGTAACTATACCAAATTTAGTGACACGGAGGCCTTTCTGATATTTAATCTTCATCAGTGTGTCTCAACCCCAAAGTTTTGAAACCGAAACGGATGATGGACAAGACCCGGCAAACACAGCACATCCCCCTCCTAGCACACACAGACCGACGTAGCCTATGAGACAGGTCAGCTGGAGGCATCAGGCAAGAGAGCCTACCCGCGGACTTATAGGCATCCCCCACCAAGCCAACATCAGCAAACATGACACACACTCCACGGAAGTCCCGGGCATCAGGAAGGAGATGTCCAAAGTAGCGAGACTTGCAAAATTTAAAATATAACAAAAAGTGTAAACCCAATCCGCTAAGATACATGTCTCACCTGACAAGTCAGTCATAGTTTTAAAACAATTAGTATTTGATGCAGCAAAAATTAAAAATATAATATAGTTTTTTAAATCAGTACTGAGCACTGACGTCAACACCACAGTATCAACCTCACCACTAAGGAACTGATACTGAGCTGATGATACCCTCGGGGACCAACGAATCAGGCACCAGCAGAGATATCGACCCAGTGGTTGCAATTAAGGCGTAACTATACCAAATTTAGTGACACAGAGGCCGTTCTGATATTTAATCTTCATCAGTGTGTCTGATATTTAATCTTCAACAGTATTTTTCTCAAACACTTTGCCACAATAGCGAATATGCCGCTCTTATGGATCCAAATAAGGAGCAATATAATAGGTATTAAAGGAATTCCACTAAATTACCAGTATTCCAAGAAACAACTGCTGTTGGCATTTGTTGGAATCACCTCAGTGAGGCGATTCTAACTTATATCCGCAATAGTTGTTTCTTATTCCAAGAAACAACTGTTGTGAACATTTGTTAGAATCGCCTCAACGAGGCGATTCTAACAAATATCCACGACAGTTGTTTCTTGGAGTATCAAAGAATCTAAATATTTTTAAATATCTCTATTTATCCATCTCATCATTCGTTCAATTGAAATTGTCTTTTTAACAAGTTTTGTCATGATACTGAATGTTGGTATAAAGAAGGTTGACTGTAAAACATCAAAGAGATGTCCCCAAATTATCCCAGTCATGCCTCCAGGTACGGTACAATCAGTGGCTCAAACTACCCCAATCTCAAATTTCATGGTAATTTAAGGGGTAGGGGAAAACCTGGCAGATTTTCCCCCATTTTTCAAAGGGAGACAACTTTCGGGACTTCCTGTTCGCTCTTCTATAAGCCCTGTCCCACTGAAAAAGAAGTCTACTATTAAAGGAAAGAATTTGCTCCTAAGGAACAAATTATTTTCTTTTAGAGTTGATCCCTATTGACATGGGAGACGAAAATACTTTTGCAGGAGTTGCCTCCCCTGAAGGTGTTCCCGTTCCCCTTAAAGACACATTTTTTGACTGTGTTACACCCTCATGATGGGTTATTAAAGAATGCAGTTTTGAGATAAGATAGACTTGGGATATTCTGGCTGTCATACAGGTAGGGGACCAAGAGAGTGAAATATATTTGATATTAATGGAAGAAACATCTGCAATTTTATTGTTTTTTTTATCACCATCATTTATAATCACTACAAAATTAAACATGTCTATTCAAATACCATGGTTGAATTTTACAAATAAAAATGATAAAAATCCTGATTTCTTTAATATTTTGTCTCAAAACATATATTGTGTGTTCTCGTTAGGACCCACAATATACGCTTTTGAGTACAAATAAAACAAAATAATGTGTACTCCCTCTAAACTCCAGTTTTACTGTACAATGTCTTTACATTGTGAGTACTCATTAGAACAGCCACTGCAAAGGGTTCTTTTTGAGTAGAAATAAGAAAAAAAAATGTATACCCCTCTAAATCCCTGTTTTACTGTACAATGTTTTAACATTGTGGGTACTCGTTAGAACCGCCTCTGAGAGGTGTTACTAATGAGAACCCACAATGTATGTTTTATATGAGTAAAAATAAGAAAATTATTGTATACTCCTCTAGACCTCAGTTTTACTGTATAAAATGTGGGGTTTAAGGGGTTCTCTTTTTTGATATTACTTGTGTCTAAAACAAGGGACATTTTATAGCTGCATCTGACTGCAACTATGAAATGCTAATGGTTTAGATATTATATGATTTGTATAACATACTTTCAAAAAAATAAAAACTAACTAACTTACTAATAAATAAATAAATAAATGTTGACTGATATAGAGGATCTTACATGAGTGCTCATGTATTATTGAATTTAATAAACGAGTTGAGGAAAAGGGATAAAATGCGAGGCTTTGCCGAGCATTTTATCCCTTTTCCTCAACGAGTTTGAATTTAAGCCTCGCATTTTATCCCTTTTCCTCAACGAGTTTAATAAATTCAATAATACATGAGCACGAATGCAAGATTCTGTTTATCATATGACATTTAAAATGCATTTTATTCACGATTGTTCACAAAAAATGTCAATATTCCGCCATTAATAAACGCGACGTCGTTAAGGACGTCGTATATGTAACGTTACGGGACGTATCTAGCTAATTTGCATATTTAATCCACTAGTGGATTATCGAAAATAATACATGGCGTTATTACACTCTCAGACGCGACGTCATATGATAACATGAGTTAATCAATTCATATAGGTTACTCCTTTTCTATTTTGAGTTAATGAAACAATTGATGTCAGATTTTTCCTTTACTTTAAAAAAAAAAAAAAAAAAAAAAAAAAATTAAACAACATTTTGTTGGAAACAATTTCAGTGAAAATATACCATCACACACGTTCCGCTTATAGAACCCCCTTTTTAACATATTTCTCAGAGTCTCTGCTCATAATCACCTCTTATTCACTTAGATAACCTTTGATGTGCACTATGGTCCGAAGGACTTGTTTATTAGAGACTATTAAACAGGTCAGCCCTTTTATATAAAGAAAAAGCAATTGAAATCAGACTATAAATAGAAGCCATATCAGGAGAAACTCTTCAGGTTCGACTGGGCACGATGCAAACTAGTTGGCAGGCCTAAGCAAACAATGTAGACCCAGGTCAGACTGCTTCTGAAGGAGCAGCCTGATCAGGGTCTACACTGTTTGCCATTTTGTCTCCACATTTCAGACTCCTTGCTAGATCCCAAAACAAAGGTATTAAAACTTTATGAGAGTTACAGCAAGACCTCAAGGTGTCTGAATTTTTATATTTTTAAGGTAGCTAGGATCTTGAAATTTTAAATATAGAAACTGGAGCTACTGTACTATCAAGGCAGTTAACACTTGGAGTGCTGATCAGACTGCACAGATGAGAAGGCAGATTTTCACCATTAACCTTCTCTTGCTGAATATACAGTTTAGCCACATCCATTTCTGATTTTGAACCAATCAGATTACTTGATGCAATCAATTCCTACAAATTCATAAATTGAATGTCAAACAGTGTAGATCCTGATCAGATGGCTTCTTTAGAAGCCACCTGATCTGGATCTACACTGTTTCCAAAGAAAGAGGTTGTCGTGAATAGCATGATAAGAGTTAACCCCTAACCCACTGTTTACGACAACCCCTACCTTTGCCAACAGTGTAGACCCAGATCAGATCCATCTGATCAGGATCTACATTGTTTGTCATTCAGTTTGTGAACTTATACGAAAACATCATATCATGTAATCTGATTGGCTTATAGTCAGAAATGGGTCTGGCTAAATTAAATTTTCAGCAGGATAAGGGTTAATATTTGCTAATTGCAAAAACAGGTTTTTGCATGTGGGTCATGTATCACTGTGATGAAAAATGTGATCAGTCTAAATCTCCAAGAATATAATCTTCTCCTAACAAGCCATGGTCTTCATTGAAACTGGATGGTTTATCTGAAATATAACACACATATATCATACACTATAAAAGCCACACAGTATTATGCCTTAAAGGGAGGAAACTCTAAAAAAATATCTGCTTTATCAATGAAGGCCAACTCTGAAAGAAAAAGATAAGCTCTCTTTAAATAAACATTACCCGGAAACCCATAACAGGAACAGAGGCAGACATTGTAGAGTAAGGCACTGCAAATTGCAGGATCTGACCTGGGTCTACACTGTTTTGCTAACAGGATTTTCCATCAGAATTAGGAAAAACTTCAATAGGGGATGCAGCCTACAGTAAAACAAACACGAAATTACAAAGTTGCACCCTTCCAAATGGTTCAAATAAGTAAAGTCTAGCTATTCACCTTAACCCATAAGCTGCCAAGAAAAACAACATCTGAAGATGCCATCTGCTTATGTCGTCTGCTGAATCTTCTTGCAAACTTTTTGAAAATATTTTTGCACACTGGCAAACAATGTGGACCCAGATCAGACTGCTCCTATTGCTCCGTAGCAGCAGTCTGAACGGAGCAGTCTCATCTAGGTCCACACCTGTTAAGAGCAGTGTGATCTGGCTCCACACTGTTTGCAAAAAAAATGACTTTTAAGGTAACCGGCAGATGGCAAAGCAGACGACAATTGTCGTGACTGGCATGTTATGGGTTAAATCTGACTTCTGATTTGTGTTGCAAGGTGAAACCCTCAATGTCATGGCCTCTGTACTGAAGTTCTCTCTTTACCCCACCATTTTGGGAATAACTGTATGTAAAATTGTCATATTGGGAGGTAATTCAACTATTTCATACTTAAGCTGCCAATAAGCTGTGGTGTGGTTCAAGAGATACCTGTGTTTGAGACATCAGCAAACAAATAACTGACCTTAGCTGTGTATGAGCTCTGGTCTGGTTTAAGGGGAATGGGAACACCTGGCAGATTTTGGGACTTCCTGTTCACTTTTCTGTAAGCCCTGTCCCACCGAAAAAGTGGTCTAGTCTTTAAGGAAAGAATTTGCTCCTCAGGAGCAAATTCTTTCCTTTAAGATTTGACCTCTATTGACATGAGAGACAAAAATACTTTTGCAGGAGTTGCCTCCCCCTGAAGGTGTTCCCATTCCCATTAAGTGATAATTGTGCTTGAGGTAGTCAGCAAACAAATATCAGGCTTAAGCTGTGAATGAGCTGCGGTGATACCTGTTCAAGGGATATCTTTGTTTTGATACAATCAGTAAACAAATGTGAATGAGCAACGGTGTTGTTGAAGTGAACCTGTGTTGAAGCAGTCAGCAAACAAATGTCAGATTTTAGCTGTAAATGAGCTGTGGTGTGGTTCTAATGATTACCTTTGTTTGAGGCAGTCAGCAAACAAATGTCATACTTCAGCTGTGAAAATGAGCTGTGCTGTGGTTCAAGTGAATTTGTTTGTGGCAGTCAGCAAACAAATGTCTGATTTTAACTGAAAATGAGCTGTGGCATTGTTGTAGTGATACCTTTGTTTAGGGCAGTCAGTAAACAAATGTCATACTTCAGCTGTGAAAATGAGCTGTGGTGTGGTTCAAGTGAGCCTTTGTTTGAGGCAGTCAGCAAAAATGTCTGATTTTAACTGAAAATTAGCTGTGTCATTTTTCTAGTGATACCTTTGTTTAGGGCAGTCAGTAAACAAATGTCATACTTCAGCTGTGAAAATGAGCTGTGCTGTGGTTCCAGTGAACCTTTGTTTGTGGCAGTCAGCAAACAAATGTCTGATTTTAACTGAAAATTAGCTGTGTCATTTTTCTAGTGATACCTTTGTTTAAGGCAGTCAGTTAACAAATGTCATACTTCAGCTGTGAAAATGAGCTGTGGTGTGGTTCAAGTGAACCTTTGTTTGAGGCAGTCAGCAAAAATGTCTGATTTTAACTGAAAATTAGCTGTGTCATTTTTCTAGTGATACCTTTGTTTAAGGCAGTCAGTTAACAAATGTCATACTTCAGCTGTGAAAATGAGCTGTGGTGTGGTTCAAGCAAACCTGTGTTTGAGACAATCAGCAAACAAATGTAAGACTTTACGTGCCAATGAGCTGTGGTTTGGTTCAAGTGAACCTGTGTTTGAGGAAGTCAGCAAACAAATGTCAGAGTTTACATGTCAATGAGTTGTGGTTTGGTTCTAGCCACACATCTGTTTGAGGCAGTCAGTAAACAAATGTTAAACTTAAGCTGTGCATGAGCTGTGGCATGGCTCAAGTGACACCTGTTTGTGGGAGTCAGTAAACAAATATCAGACTTTAGCAGTAAAAATACTATGTGGTGTGGCTGAAATTATACCTCTGATTAAAATAGTCTGTAAACAAATGGTAGACTTATGCTGTGAATGAGATGTGGTGTGGCTCAAGTAAAACCTCTGTTAGAGACAGTCAGCAACTGAATATTTGACTTCAGCTGTGAATTAGCTTCGGTGTGCTTCGATTCCTGAGTTTGAGTCAGTCAGCAATCAAATATCAGACTTAAGCTGTAAATGTGCTGCGAAGAGGTTCAAGTGATACCTGTACATGTTTGGAGCAATCAACAAACATTATTAGACTTAAGCTATAAATGATCTGTGGTGTGGTTCAATAAATACCTGTGTCTGTGGCAGTCAACAAACATTTTAGACTTAAGCAATGAATGAGCTGTGGTGTTGCTGAAGTGGTAAATTAACTTGATCCAGCCAGAGAACATTTATTGTTAGGCTTCAGCTGTGAATGAGCTTTGGTGTATTTCAAGTGGTACCTGTGTTTGAGACAGTCAGCAAACAAATGTCTGACTTAAACTGTGAATAGGCGTGTGTGTTGTTCAAGTGATCAGCATTTAGCAAACAAATATCAGACTTTAGTCGTGAATGAGATGTGCAACGATTTAAGTCAAGTTTAAAAATGCCACAACCCCACTTCCGCTAAGCAACAGATTAAATATAAGTTTTTTTTTGTGTTGAATCTGAGAGGATACAACAAAAGCCAACGGGGGCTTGTACTTCAACAAAAGTATAACAACAAAAAAGAAATCAAAGCAAACAAATATCAGACTTAAGTTGTGAATGAGACGTGCAGTGGTTTAAGCCAAGTATAAAAATGCCACAACCTCACTTCCACTAAGCAACAGTTTAGACATAAGACTTCTTTATTTTTTGGTTGAATTTGTACTTCAACAAAGGTATAAAAACAAAAATAGAAATCACAGCATAGCCCCAGAAAAGAGGGGCTATTCACATATTATTTTCTTATTTCTGCTAAAAAACATATGCTTTTGGGTACTCATTAGAAGCCCCTCATTGAGGCACTTCTAATGAATACCCACAACTTTTCACAAAGTCTGAACCATGAAATGTAGGTCAAGGTCAAATATGGATTCTTGCTTTACAGTTTTCTTTCCTAAATACAAGTTTGTACTAAGTAACATTAATTAAGCTCTTATAATTCTTGAGAAATAAACTTAACGCTATGGTGTTCGCAATTTTTCACAAAGTCAATGAACCATAAAATGTAGGTCAAGGTCAAATAAGGATGCTTGCTTTTAAGTTGCCATCCCTAGATACAAGTTTTACCAAGTTACATTAATCTAGCTCTAAGCACTGCTAGGGAGGTCCAATTTTTCACAAAATCAGTGGACAATAAAATGAAGGTCAAGATCAAATATGGATGCCTGCATTAAAGCTACTTTCCGTAGATACAAGTAACATTAATTAAGCTCTTTAGTTCTTGAAAAATAAACTTGACTCTTTGGATGAACACCAGGGTGATCGCAAATTTTCACGAAGTCAATAAGCCATAAAATGTAGGTCAAGGTCAAATAAAAATGTCTCCATTAAAACTGCCATCCCTAGATATAAAGTTGTTAAAGTATCTTTCATGAAACTCTTACAGTTCTTGAGAAATAAACTTGAGCATTTGTGTGAACCTAGGGTGGTCGCAAATGTTAACAGGATTGGCGAACAGGCGAGCGAACATACTCCTATCTCATGCCATGCTAATTCTGTACCAGGTGCAACAAAAATATCAGTACTTTTCAGAAGGCCTTATCTGGAGCTATGATCTCAGCATGCATTATACACAATATAAATTAAAATGTAGTTACTGAAAAATATATCACATAATGCAAATGAAAAGTTTATATACAAGAGGGCCAAACTGACCCTTTATTGCTCATCCGAGTTTTTAAACTACCCATTATAAAGTCTCCTAAACAAACCCCCATTCTGTAACCCAAATGAGCACCCATGTTGACTCTGTGTCTGAAATATTAGGCAATCTATGAAGTGGAGGGGGTGAGGCATGGACCAAACAGAGCACTGATTGGTATCACTGAATGAATATCATAAGGAACAAGAATATATATATGGTTAAGGAGTAGGGATCTGTACGGTTTCTGAGATATAAGGCCTTTAAAGCAGTGGTGGGCTTGCAGATCCCAGGAAGGCCCAAGATTGTTGTCACTGAATGTGTCTTATCATATTAAAGGACCAAGAATATATATGGTATAGGGGTGGGATTTGAACAGTTTCTAAGATATATGGCTTTTATGAAGTAAATGGGCGAGGCATGACCCAGGACATGACTTGAAGGACACCCAGGTTGGTGTCACTGAATGAGTCTAATCACAAGGAACATGTCAGAATATGGTTTAGGGGTGGGACTCAGAACAGTTTCTCTGATATTTGGCTTTTGTGAAGTGGAGGGGTGAGGTAAACCCGTTGAGACCCCTTGGTTGGTATCACAGAATGTGTCTTATCAAAAGGAACAAGAATATATATGGTTTAGGGGTGGGATCTGAAAGGTTTCTGAGAAATATGACCTTTTATGAAATGGAGGGGTTGCAGCATGGCCCAGCACACCCTGGGGAACCCCCAGGTTGGCATAAAAGAATATGGCTGAAAGAAGTTTACTCAAGGAATATTTCATAAAAATTTTAGCAGTAAATGCCATTTTTATTTGCCCCATTGTAAGTCTATGGAAACTCTAAATTGCCATAGCAACCGAATTAATGAGCCGATTTTCAGTAAAAACACAATCTTTCAATCCCCCTGCCCAATGATGCTGAAGAAGAAATTTGGGGCCAATTGTCCCAGTGGTTTCAGAGAAGTCATTGGAAAGCATTGACAACATACAACGTTAGATGACGCCAGACAATGACGGACAACTGCTTATCCTATAAGCTCCCCTGGAGCCTTCGATTCTGCTGAGCTAAAAAGTCTAAAATATGTTAATTGGGCTGAAAATTTCTTCTTGGCTCTTTCCTTTATAAAGATAAGGTTTGGACAGGTCTAGCTATACAAGGGTTGTCCCAGAATTATGTAGACTTTTGTCATGACTTTTTTTATTTATGTGAGTATATAAACAAAATTCTCCATAGAACAAGAATAAGACATTTGGAGTAAACTTCTGAAAAATAAATTCTGAACCATATGTAGAAATGCATTTTGTCAGTCTCCTTATATGGTAAATATTTTGCACATAGTTTTTTTTATCGCCGCCTATATCTAAAAAAAAACATGTTCCAATTTTAGTATAAGTTTGTGTGAAGCTTACCCAATGCCATTTCGATGTGGAATGTAATTTTCAACGTCATAACTGTTAACGCTGCTGTTTTATGATTAAAAGAAATAAGCTGGTGCAGTCTGACACCTGTTAAATATGGTGTCAATGAAATATCAAAAACATCAGACAATTATCAAGTTTTGTGCGAATCTCGGAAAGACATCGAGGCAGACAGGTACAATATTGGAAGCTGCCAATATCAAGCCTTCTGTATCACAAGCTCTTGTTTTCAAGTTGCACAAGCGCTTCAGAGATGACTAGGAGACTATTGAAGAAAACAAAGGCCATGGTCGGAAGTCAACAACGGGTTCAACATCAGTTAGACAAGACAACGACATCAACGATCAGGATAGATGCTATACGGCCAGGGATATTTGTGACATTACAACAATGGGCTGCGTTACAGTGCATTCCATTTTAACAAAGAAATTAAACAGTACAATGGGAACCAAGGTTACTGACCATAGATCTCGAAAAAAGGAGACCAGCGGCATCAAGGAAGTTTCTGGCCCAATACTGTAGGGATGGTGACAGGTTCCTAGACAGAATCATCACCATGGATGAGACATGGCTCTACCTCTTCAACGAAACCAAGAGGCAGTCATGTCAATAGAAGACAGACTCCTCACCGCCACATAAGAAGGCTCCTCAGGCTCAATCATTTGGAAAGCAGATATCTAGAGGCCGAAATTTTGACAGTTTCCAGGATTTGGCCAGAGTGATACAGAGTGAGGTTGCAAAATTCAGCTAGGAATAGTATAAGGACGTATATGATTACTGGGTAAACACGCACAACAAGTGTATATAGAGTGTGGTGGGGACTACATTGAAAGGAGTTGAACAGGTTGACAATTTATGACATGATTTTTGGTACCATGACGTGGTCATGTCCTGTTGACATCGTGATGACTTGCCCCGTACCTCTGTCCATCTCCAAAGCTTGCGACCAGATACAGTATTGAAATTTTGTGTACATGTGCAATAAATATTCTAATAACTTCATATATATTTTTTTTTCTCGGATAAACAAGTCAAAAGTTATAGCTAAAGTCCACGCAAATTCTGGGACACTCTTTGTATCTGCACTTCTTTTCAATATATCCTCATATTAATGACTCAATTGTTTATGAGTATTCAAGTTTAAATGTGTATTGTTTCATTCACAGTCAAATTAGTTTATACTAATTTATTTTAGTTCGATTGCGATGAAAGCTTCAAGCTTATTGAATCGCTCTCGAACACTCACTTCGGGTATTTTCACGCGAGCGCGAGAGAGAGGCAGTTGCTTTTACACCACTGCTACCCATTTACACCTGGGTGGAGTGGGGCAGTGTCATTACGTGTCTTGCCCAAGGACACACCTCGATACCGGTGGCTGGATTCGAACGCACAACCTCTCGATCATGAGTCGAATGCGCTAACCACTGCGCTATCTTTCTCACAGTCAAATTGAACTATCTATGGTTTACTGTCAAGGATAAGTTGACCTATGACCACCACCTCACCATTTCCATAAAGCAGGTCTAGCTTAAAGGAGATTTGAGTTAATATACATACGTATCTATTACACCATATCACCCTGTTAAGAACAGTGTCAGGTTGAAATTATAACATGTCTGTGAAATTAATATTCTTGAAAACACCAATTTGTATAGAAAAAAATCAGATTAACAAGGGTATACATTCTAAAGTAAAATATTGGGGTCTACTATACAATCGTTTTTATTTTCGATTTTACAACTTAACATGCCTGTGGTATTTCTTTCTTTTCTTTCTCTTGATACTGCACTCGGTCAAATCTGACCATGATGGCATGTTGTTGGTGTGGCACATAAGTTATCACAAAAAAGTGAATTTGTAACATTTCCACGAGCAGATTAAAACTATTTACAAGAAGTCCTCAGGGACAGACTTTCCTTACCTAACCCCTGCCAAAACCTAGGTTTTAGATCTTTGCCTTAAACTAATCAATTGTCTCAGCAAAGACAGCTTCGGTTGTAAGGCCATTCCAAGTTGCAATTGTCCTGGGGAAAAAGGAGTTTTCTCAAACCGTCCATATATGCATTTGGACGGCGATACTGAAAGGGATGGGACCTTGTTCTCCTGTTCCCCTACCGGCTTCTGACAGATACCTCATCTTATTAACGATTGCTAAGTTGTTGTGAATTTTGTAAAACAGAATCAGAGAAGACTGCTGTCATCTTTCCTGCAGCTCTGGCCATTGAAGTTCGTCCAACATTTCACCAATGTCACTCTTGACGACGCCAGCGCCTACAGGTCGAAAGGGCAGCAGTCCTCCGAACTTTTTTATTCTGTCAATTTCCTTTTGGCGGTGGGGCATCCAAACTGGTGCTGCATTTTCAAGCTTGGGGCAGATCAGTGTTTTATATGCAGCATCCTTGGTTTTCTTCGATTCAAAAGTAAGATTTCTATGAAGGAAACCTAATGTCTTAGTAGCCTCACTGGTAATTTCATTAATGTGTTGACCCAAATCAAGGTCATACGTAATTTTAACTCCTAAATATTGAACATAATGTGCAATACATTTAGTTGGTATTGGTAAAATAAAGCATTTGAAAAGACATTCACTTTCTTGTTTTCTACCATGTGGAGGGTGCCAGCCAAGGTGAGAAATTGTATGTTGAGATGACACAGCAACTCTATACCTAATGGTTAAATGAATATTTGAATGTAACAATAAATTTGAAACTAGAGTGCAAAAACTTTCATCGAAGAAGGACAATAAACTTCAGGTTAAAGGTCAATTTGGCACAACACATGTACATAACACTCTGACTGACCTTTATGTTTTTACATACCCAGTCTTTCATGTACTTAATGTCAAAGATCGAGCTCAAGGTCATGCAGGCACCATATGTGTACATGACGTTTCAAACAACCCAGATATATTCATATACAAAGTAGGGTCCCTGAGCATAGGAAGTTGGTGGGGATGATGGTGGTGGTAAATCGCTCAGCCCGCCTAGGAAAAGTTGTTCGAGTTGGGGGGGTGGGGGATTCGCTTAGCCCGCCCAGGCAAAGTTGTTTGAGTTAGACCGTCCTTACATATAGACATTATTTGTTTGTTTAGGCAGAAAAGGCTCAAGAAGTCATTTCATTTCAATGTCGGATAAAAGTCCCAAATTAGAAGCAACATCCCCAAAATGAACTGAATAGTGTTGATGGGGATGTAAAACCTCAATTCAAACAAACAAATCATGCTGTTCACAACAACCCCTATCTTTGCAAACAGTGTAGATCCAGATCAGATGGCTTCTGATCAGGATCTACACTGTTTGGCATTCAGTTTATGAATTTGTAGCAATAAATTACATCAAGTAATTTGATTGGTTGATAGACAGAAATGGGTGTGGCTTAAATGAATATTCAGCAAGATAAGGGTCAAGTTTGGTGTTTTAAGAGTGTACCAGTATACATCAGGAGATATAGAATAAAATAAAAAATGAGTTCCTTTAAGAGCAATGAAAACATTCATAAGAAAGAAGATGGGTCATACTACGTAGTTTCGGCTAATAAAGCCTCATCAGTGACCCTGCAATGATCCGGCAAAGAAAGCCAGAGGAAACATACTGCAATTTTGCGAATTTCGAACAGGCAGTCGATTCAAAGACTGATATAAATCAAAATGGGGTCCAAATAATTAAAAACCTGTCTAGAATATGAGTCTAAACCAATAATTTATTTCTGAATCCTCAGAATATTCACGCTGATCTCAAAGGACCAAAAGTAAAATATAAATATAAGTTCATCTGTCGGTATGAAGAGTGGAATGACTTGAAAATAAAGTCACTCGTTATAAACAAAACATTTCTGGAATGGACACATATTTTCAGTAGTCATTGGCAGTTAGATAACTCCAAAGTGAATATTCTGATCTGACCTACAATCAACCCACTGCCAAGGTTTTATCTGTGGCAAGGTAACCTGTAAGTATGAAGTTGATCTAAATAAGATCAAAGGCAAGCTCACATTGGCATCTAATGTGCATGTTAAACTTCGACATACCAAGATGTTTTGTTATTTAAAGAATGTATAGTTCACGAAATATGCTGCCGACAAGGAAAACACATAAACTTGGGGTCGAAGGTCAAGTTCATGTTGACATCAAATGTGTACACAACTCTCCAACTCAACAAGATGTATTCACCTACCAAGTCTGGTATTTAAAGACTGCATATTTCATAAGAGGTCAAAGGTAAATGTCCCATTGGCACCAAATGTGTAAACCTTTAACTCAGCAAGATCTATTAATCTACAACAACCATGTCTGGTATTTGAAAGCTGAATAATTCAGGAGAAATGTTTCTGCCTTGGGATTAAAAATATCTGATGCATTAGTTGTTATCATGTAGGTTTTGTCATAGGCTGGCTCAAATTTGTACTGTCGTTTGATTGACTGGATGTCAAAACCAGCTGTCTAATTTTCAGTAATGCCACATCAAAGTGTTCAAGATAGAAGAGAGGTCTGTTCTTGATGTAAAAAAAATCACGCTCAACTTAATGAGCATGAATTCCACCTGTGTGACACAATGCATTTTTTTCTCCAAAATGGCTACTTTTCTGACAAAATCTGTGATTTTTAGCTCGGCTGTTTTCGATGAAAACGACGAAGTATTGTCATAGCTCCGGCGTAATCTGCGTCGTCGATGTGCAAAAACTTGGGACATTTTGTAATATCTCTGTCATTACTGAACATATTCACTTGAAACTCAGACTAGTTGTTCATTATGAAAAGGGGAACTCATACCAATAGGTGAGGCAACCCTCAAAATACTTTTGGCACAGTTATGCCCCTTTTACGACTTAGAAGTTTTGCGTTGTCATGCAAAAACTTAGACATTTTGTAATACCTGTCATTACTGAACATATTTACTTGAAACTCGGACTAGTTGTTCATTATGAAAAGGGGAACTAATACCAATAGGTGAGGTAACCCTCAAAATATTTTTGGCACAGTTATGCCCCATTTTCAACTTAGAATTTTTGCAGCCAAGCATTGGCACCCACATGCAGTGCTCTTGTTCTTATTTATATGGCAAATATAGGTTGTGGTGCTCATTAGAACATCCTCATTGCGGCGGTTCTAACGAGTACCCACAACCTATGTCTAGAAATAAGAAAATAATGTATACCCCTGTAAACCCCAGTTTTCTCTACATAAATTGGGGTTAAGAGAGTGTTCATTTCATAGACTTGTTCTTGTGATGGAAAAACGATGAGGGGTTAAGAAGGTGTTCATTTTATAGGCTTGTTCATGTGATGGAAAAACGATGTTATTGTCTATCTATCTGCCAATACTTGTTAATCTCCGAGGAGGACTTTCAGAAGGGGTTCCAGCATCACATTATGATTAGTTAGGTTTAACCAGAAAATGTTAAACAGATAAAACTAGCCTCACCAGTCCTATGTGTTTTCTTGTCTTACCTTATACAATCAATATCTTATGATATAAACCTTTCAAGTGCTAATTAACACAAACAGAGAGCATTGTCAAAGTATTTTTTTCTTATATTTCAGATAAAATAAGGCTTGATATTACATGTCAATCGTCTGCCTGGTGGACAATTTACCTGAAATCTTAAGCCAAAAAAAAAGGGGAAAAAAGTTTTGACATGGTATAAAATACAAATTTAAAGCTAAAGTGCTCTTAGTTTCTGTTTCATCTAGTTTAAAAAAACATATACCTAGAAGTCTTAAGTGCAGCAAGTGTATTTTTTTTCAAACTCATTTTCTATCCTTGAAAATTAAAGGCTAATCTAAAAGTAAAGAAATTATTTTTCCTGCTTACCTGATTTGTTTAATTCAACTAAAGCCTTCAAACCTTCAACTTCTTTTTTTAACTTTTGGTATTCCTAGAAACAGAAGTGGATATGTACATGTATTACTGTCCGAATTAAATAATTATGTTCTTAAAAGAAAATCCTATCATGGCATTTATTACTACAACTTCATATAAACTAGAAATGTTTTCAGAGGAAAACAATTTCCCCCAACCATAAATATATCTTAAACACCATTCTGACTTTAATAACTAGGTAAAGGTCACCGTAATGTAAGGTGTAAACAAGTCATTTTTGGCCAAACCCAACAGTTTTTGGGAGCCTGTGAGCTTGAAAAAGCACTGCATGACGCCCCACCACTACAATTACATCAAGCAAGCCCCATATCACAGTCAAAAAGAAATTCAAAATAAGGATGCATTACTTAAGTTGACAGGATGACTATTTTCAATGTTCAAAGGGCCATGGCTCCAAAAGAAATTTAACCGGAATTACAATTCTTATTTTCAGTTTTGGAGTTTTGTGCCCTTTAAAATAAAGTCAAGGTCTTCAAAATCTAATCAAATCTTTTGTCAATTGCAATGATATATTGTACCAAGTGAGACTACATTTCATTGATGTGTTCATGAGACTGGGTGCAGACAAGCCATCTTTGGCCCAAAATTGACCATTTTTGGGGGCCTGTGGTGGTTTGGGGACCTAATGGTGGTTTTAATATAGGAATTTTACTGTATTAGATACTGTATTTGCTAGAAGAGTTAACAATCTGACCCCTGACTTCTAATGATGCTTACACAATTGAGTCCTGGGCAGCAGATTTATCAAAGCCCTTGCTGTCCAAATGATTTTGTAGACCTTAGGCTTGCTTTTGTTTCTCCTTGTCGTGAAAATTATAGTCTGTTACACTCCTCCATGGTTATCAGCCATTTGTGTTGCATGATTTCAACTGTTGCAAAAGTCTATGTAGAGTAACAATATGATTATCATGTCAGTATGTTATATGATGTTTTTTTAATAAAAAAAAATGAACTAGAATACTGTCGATGGCATGCCATCGCAAATCCCCACGCTTTCTACAGAGGGGCCAAGTACCGAAAACCCCTCACCCTGGGCCCTTATTTGATCCCAGGGTCAAAATATTACCTGTATTATATTCTACTAATCATGCCCTTCAATTTGATATGCCACATGACTATGTTCCAAAAAACTTAAATTTTGACCCTTTGACCCCTCCCCCAAGGCCCCAATCTGACCCCAGGGTCAAAATTTTACTTGTATTGTATTCTACTAACCACCCCCTTCAATTTGATATTCCATATTACTTTATTCGGTAAAATTTGAATTTTGACACACCCCCCCCCCCCCCCCCCAGTCCGACCCCTTGGGCTTGACCCAGGGGTCGCAGCCAAAATCCCGTTCAATATGTGTTACATATATCATTAATTATTACTTATGCAAAATTTGGTTTCAAAATCTATAAAATTGACTTTGAAATTGAATTTAATTGATATCTGACCTTTTGACCCCTCCCCAAGGCCCCTGGGGGCGGGGTCAAAAATAAATGTGACGTTGCATGCCCTCGTCATGTAAGGAAGCTGTGTACCACATTTGGTTACATTCCGACCAGTGGTTAAAGAGGAGATAGCGTGACGGACAGACAGACTGACAGACGGATGGATGGACGGACGGAGGTGTTCACAATATCCCCGAACGCTTTTTTTAAAAGCGTGGGGATAATAAAATGACAGCCAATCAAACCGACTCACTTTTTACTACTGATTTATTCCCTTGTCTGCAGTATTTTTGTTTGTTTGTATTGGAGTTCAATGGCCCAGTCAAAACTGTTTAGGTCATATTGTGTCGGTCTGTTTACCTGTCCACATTTTACCTGGCCTCGCTTATACGAAAGCGGTTAACCAGTAAAGTGCACATTCTTTGGCCATGTCAGTTAGGGTAGGCAGTTTACCTATCTTTACTTTTTCTGGTGGACAAGTTTAGTCATTCCAAGCAGTTATCCTGTACAATACAAAAATTAAAGGTAAATACTTTTAGACCAACATTTGACCAGATCTAACAAAAGATCAGCCTTGATACATATAAAATCATTCTTTATTCTGTCATTTTACCGCCAATTCACTCATTCCATTCTTTCTTCAAGTGTTTAGATCCCCTTACCTCTTGACATTTAAAGAGATTATCAAACTGTCCACTTTCTTCTTTATCTGCATTCAATTCTTTTTCTACAGCTTCTTGTGCTAAAGTTTCCTTTTTGTCCTCACTTAAATAGTATCCTGCTTTCACAAATATCCTTTGTAAGTATTTTTCATATCCCTGTAATTAAAATGCATAACCCACTGTATACTAATGGGCTCTTCCATTGCTATATGTTGGACTAGCCCATTTGTCATATAAGGGGTGGTAGGCCTATTTTACGTTTTTATTATATTTTTGACGGAAAATTCTGTATAATAGCAAATAGTGCAGGCCCTGACCAGATGCAGCGTTCTGCTCTCGAAAGCAGGTGCATAACTGTGTTAGATGTTGGTCAGTAAAGGGTTGTTTAGTTGGTCACTGATAATCACAGAGAAGCAAACTGAAGCTATTTAACCCTTTCAACCCCGTAGAAATTAGAATGGTACAGACCCAGCGGTGGAAATACATTGCACCTATGCAAACCTTGTAGATCCAGATAGACAGAATGTAGCGTGAAGTCTTGCCAGAATCAGCTTTCCAGCACTGTTTGGCAAAAAAAGGGCTAAAATAAGGGCTGTTTTTTTGTCAAAATTTTGGGCTAGTTTTGCAAAAAAATAAGGGCTAAACAAATAAAAATTATGAACTTATTTACCTACAAAATGTTGATAACTCTTGAGATGTTACAATTAACTTTATTATTCACCCCTTTTTTTAAGTTTGCTTCTCACTGATTTCAAGTCTACAGCAATATATATGATATATTCAGCTACATGTATAGCTTAAATTATGTTACTGCCCATACGGGCCTCCATTGCCTAGTGGTTAAGAGCGCTGACTCTTGATCATTAGGTCTCTCACCGTTGTGGTTCGAGCCTCGCTCGAGTCACATGTGAGACGCCAAGTTCTGCAACAGAAGGTCAGGTGGTTTTTCTCCGGGTACTCCCGTTTTCGCCCACCTCTGATTAACGATCGGCTCGATATGAGTGAAATAATCTTGAAAGGGCCGTAAAACCAAAAAAAAAAAAAACAAGGCAACGCAAGCGTAGCATCCCCTCGCAACTGCATACCATTCATTAACATGAAAATGCAATCTGAATATGTTAGACCATTGTGACCTTGACCTTTGACCCCTGACCTTGAAATTCAATAGGGTTCATCCTCTGTACATGGTGAACATTTGTGGAAGGTTTGATGCTTCTACGATGAATACTGTGTCGTCTATCCTGCTCACAAGGTTTTCAAGGTCAAGTCCATTGTGACCTTGACCTTTGACCCCTGACCTTGAAATTCAATAGGGTTCATCCTCTGTACATGGTGAACATTTGTGGAAGGTTTGATGCTTCTACGATGAATACTGTGTCTTCTATCCTGCTCACAAGGTTTTCAAGGTCAAGTCCATTGTTGACCTTTGACCCCTGACCTTGAAATTCAATAGGGTTCATCCTCTGTACATGGTGAACATTTGTGGAAGGTTTGATGCTTCTACGATGAATACTGTGTCTTCTATCCTGCTCACAAGGTTTTCAAGTTCAAGTCCATTGTGACCTTGACCTTTGACCCCTGACCTTGAAATTCAATAGGGTTCATCCTCTGTACATGCTGAACATTTGTGGAAGGTTTGATGCTTCTACGATGAATACTGTGTCTTCTATCCTGTTCACAAGGTTTTCAAGGTCAAGTCCATTGTGACCTTGACCTTTGACATGACCTTGAAATTCAGTAGGGTTCATCCTCTGTACATGGTGAACATTTGTGGAAGGTTTGATGCTTCTACGATGAATACTGTGTCTTCTATCCTGCTCACAAGGTTTTCAAGGTCAAGTCCATTGTGACCTTGACCTTTGACCCCTGACCTTGAAATTCAATAGGGTTCATCCTCTGTACATGGTGAACATTTGTGAAAGGTTTGATGCTTCTACGATGAATACTGTGTCTTCTATCCTGCTCACAAGGTTCCGGACAGACACACACACACACACACACAGACACACTAACACACGGACGCACGGCACCGATGCTATATCCCCATTCGCAACGTTGTTGCGAGGGGATAAAAATGTTACTGCCCATCTTCATCACTCAATGTAGTACACATAAACCTCTTTAGAATTCAGTATTCATTGAAGGATGGTTTTGTATATATATGGTTTTACTTTGAAGGATCGTGAGTCGGACCGTCCATGCTTATAAACCCTGTTGGTTTCATTGGGCAGCAGGGCTTGAGATGTCATTTCATCTCAGTGTCGGGTAAAAGTCCCACATAATTGGAAGCAACATCTCCAAAATGACCTTTACAGTGTTCACGGGGACGTTAAACCTCAAATCAAACAAACAAACATTGAAGGATCCTAACAACAGCTGTCATCAGACAGCATAGCTTGCCTGGAAAGCTATCTTTATCTGTGACCTTGAGCTATTAGGCAGGAATGGAAGTATTATTGAATCATATCCATGACATCACACCAAATAAACAATGGGTAGGGGTGGGAATATTGGTGAATGAAATCATACCTGCATCTATTTTCACATCAAATATAAATGAAACCCAATGTATGGTTTGGAAAATATGAGGTGTTAAAATTTTTACAACAAAACTGTAACATAAAATACCTTAAGCCCCTATACGTGGGTAAAAGGTTTTAACACAAAAAATTAACGAGGTTCTATGTCTGTGACATTGACCATGAAGTCATCAGTATATCAAATATGAACCAAAATCATCTTATAGTTTGGAAAATATGGTTTATCAAACTTTAAAGTAAAATTTTAATATAGAAATTTTAAACAGCTAACCTTGACCTTGAGGCAACAAGTATGGGTATGCTGTGGATTTATATCACCTCACCAAATATGAACCAAATCCATTGTATGATTTGGTAGATTGAGCTCTATAAAATCTTTAGCCCAGAATTTCAAAGTCCAAGACTGTGACCTTAAGGCCATGACACAGATGGAGGTATTGCTGAATAAAAATTTGCACCTATAGCTATCAAAGCATCTTCCATCTATTTGTTTGGAGCATGTGCTCTAAAAGCTTAAATGTAAAACTTAGCATAGGATTTTTAAGTCTGTGACCTTGTTCTTGAGACTGCTCACCAACGGCATGGGTTGGGGCATTACTGATTAAAACGTCGGTAGATGTATATTCATCATCATACCAAATATGAGCGACATTCATGATATGGTTTGGAAAATATTGAGTCTAGCTCCAAAAAACTTTTATCATAAAACATAAGCAAAGGATTTCTATGTCTGTAATCTTGACCTTGGTACCATGAACATGGGTGGGTGTATTGCTGAATAAAACTGTGGACATATATCCATCATCAGACCAATTATGATATGATACGGTTTTGAAAATATAAAATAACTTTAACATAAGTCCTTAGCATAGGATTTCTCCAAGTCTGTGACCTTAACCTTGAGGCCATAGAAAAGGGTAGGGGTATTGCTGAATATAACTTTGGTCCTAGGGGTATTGCTGAATATAACTTTGGTTCTATATCTATCATCAAACCAAATATGACCAAAATCCACCATACCTTAAGGAAAATATGAGCTCTTTAAAAACTTCAAACTTTAGCATAGAATTTTTCAGTCTGTGGCCTTTACCATGATGCAAAAGGCACAGGTGGGGGTATTTCTGAATTATGAGCCACTTCCATCCTAATATTGGCTATGGTTTGGAAAATATATGCTCTTAATAACTTTCACATAAAATTAAAGCAGAGAAGTTTTGAGTCTGTGACCTTAAGCATGGGAACAGAAGTTTGGACCTATATCTGTTATAACCAAATCCATTGCATGGTTTGGAAAATATGCCCTCTCAAAAAATTTAACTCAAATGTAGACACCAACTCCAACCCAAATTCAAGAGGTAGTGAATTAGCTCTTCCTGGACTTCAGCCAAGTGAGTTAAAAATGTATAGATATTGAAAAATGACCATAAATGGTCATATTTTTTGATAATCTACACATTTCTGTATGGCTATAACACAGATGTTTAACTAACACTGTTTCAGTTATGAACCAGAACAAAAGTGTTGTAAAGAAGCTGTGGTTTATAACTATGTTTCATAAACCTGTTGCCTAGGAACACATGAAAACCAACTGAAGCATCCTCTGTAGATGTAACATAAAGAGTAAGTAAGTTAATTGGTTTAAATTTCATGACTTTGTGCAAAAATTCTTTCAAGTTCAGTCAGAAATTTTGAAAAATTAGGGATAATTTAAAAAAATAAGGGATTTTTTAGGAATATTGCCCTTTTTGAGTGTTTTTTTTAGGAATTTTAGGGAGACCTAAAAAAAATAGGATTTTTTAGGAATTTTAGGGCCACTGGAAAGCCTGTACTCTTTGCCATCATGACAATGAACTAATCAGAAATTCCTTTCTATAAGAATATATTTAAAGCTAAAAGAGTCCTGTTCAGAAACTCAGGTATGAAAGAGAATAATCTCGAACCAGTAATATATGTCATTGGAAAGCACGTAGGAAAATAGTCCCGGACGGACCTGGAGAATTGTTTTCTTTTCAGAACTTGTCTTTCTGTGCCAATTTCTTTGTAAAAGATGATTAGCATGTTAAGTATTTAGAACTTTCCGAAGTTCCATGCTCATCCCAGTACTGTCATTTTTGGTCTTAAGGACTATTTTATCAAGTGTAGGTTCGAAGAAGCGGAACCACTGTGGTTGGGTCCTGTACTGGATATTTGTTTGATTTGAAGTTTAACGTCTCCGTCAACACTATTTAGGTCATTTTGGAGACGTTGCTTCCAATTTTGTGGGACTTTTACCTGACACTGAGATGAAATGACATCTAAAGTCCTGTCACCCAATGAAACCAATAGGGTTTATAAGCCGGGCGGTCCGACTCGCACTGCTATACCTGGGCAGGCTTAGATCCTCTAAGGGATTTACCAGTACTCGTGTGCAGGTTGGTTTCAACTCTGCCTGGAAGCATCATGCAGCCCATCTATTTCTTCAAGCCCCAATGGGCGGGGGCCCCCTGTAGTGGATATAGAATTGCATTGACATTTATCAATAAATAGAGTTCAAACCAATTGCTTGACATAGAAACTTGATGCAAGTATCAACTTTCAAATATAGTTGAAACAGCATGACAGCATGTATAAAATTTGAGATAACAGGTTACAATAATTGCTCAAAATTTGTCAGTTTTCAATTTTGCCATGAACCATGACATAAAAGCAAGGTCAAAGGGGGAAGAATGAATAGATGGAAAACTGGACTCCTATATCCCGCCCTGGTTAAAGCAGGTGCAACAACACACTTTCATTCCTCTATCCAATGGAGGCTCCATATGAAATTTGGGGATGTTTGAAATTGATACAAGAAACCAGACAACAGTGGGCAACAGTGGCATTACCCATATTCGAACTTGACTGAGATGTCATGATGATCATTCTGACCAAGTTTTATGATGATTGGCCCAAAACTGTGGCCTCTATGGTGTTCACAAGGCAAAGTTTACCCATGCATGACGCACGATGAAGCCGGACATCTCACAGTCACAATACCTCACCATAACTTCAGTCAGGTGAGCTAAAATACTGAATTGCAATTTTCATGACAAAAATATCATTTTCAGCTTTAAAGAAAATTTCTTTGTTTTGAGTGTTGTATATACATTGTTGTGTCAGAAAAATCCCATCAAGGACTGTATTTCTACCTTTTTAGTTATTTCTCCTCTTGCCAATTCTCCCTCCAACAGGCCCCACTCTGTCTGTCTGTCTGTGTCCAGTGTAGGATATACCAGCATGGCATGCTTGTGGCATACATACAGAGTCTCAAACACCAAATGGTAATTACAGGTACTTGGCTCTGTAACATTTATAATTTTGTGTTCTTTGCCACAGGGGAATGTGACCTGTTGATGCAAACACAACAATATCAGATTTTAAATGAATTGCCACTATTCAGAATACCTAAGAATAAAACAGTTGCTCTATGAAAGTGCAGAAATCATTGAAAATACATAAACCCTGACATTGTTTCAAATGCATGGACATGTAGCAAAAAGTGTAGACTACAATCTGCCTGTCTGAACAGGTTACTAGTGAATGATTTTTATAAGTACATTACTTCATTATGCCAGGGGTACAATTACTGGTCAACCAATCAGGTTCCTACAGCAGTTGAAAGTTGATAATGTGCTATTCATTAACTTGAGCTATACAGAATTAAGGACATACAGGCATATGTGGAAATGTACATACGTAGGTATAATGTAAGAATAACCTGAATACTATATGCCCTAGCATAAGAATGTTGTTCCAAAGTTAATGTCAGTGTAGTTTTATTTTGCACCAGTGATGCAATGTGTGCTTAAAACCACCTCATGTGAATAGAGTGAGCACTTAGGAGTGAAATAGGTAAATATCTTGTTCACTTCACCAACCTTTGTATTAGCATATTGATTACACAAAACATCAAACGACAAGGGAAAGAGCTAACAACATGCTTTAAATTAGACCTATATAAAAGGTTGGTCGCAACTCAGAATAAAACTTGTAGACATCGACAATGAGGTATGCAATCTATGGAGAGGACCCAATGTCTTACAGGACAATTTACAGGTGGGTAGCAAAATTTAGGAGTGGGCAGCAGCAACTTTAAGATGCTGCTCACACAGGTCACTCTGCAACAAAACTAAAAGTAACATAAAAAAAATCTGCAACATCCTGAAAAAGATGCTTGATTCACAGTGAGCCAATTAGCCCAGTTGACAAACTTGTTGCTTACAACTTAGAAAATAAATGCAAAATGGATACCCTATTTGTCGACAGATGAACAAAAGAGGACCTGTATAGCCAAAGCATACAAAACAATTTCTGAAAATGTTTCCAATTTTAAGCTGTCAGAAGAACTTACTGTAGCCCTGCTGCAACACTATTAGAAGAGAAATTCCCTTAGTGTTGAAATATTTTGAATTCACGTGACTGTAGGACATGGTAACATGGTGACATACTATCAATTTCAAAATTCATTAGACTTTGGAGTGGACATAATACTTAACAACTGTCATTTCAAAGCTGCTGCTGCATCCTTTGAACTTTAGATTATGATGTCACAAACTGACAAGGATAGAAAAGTATTAGATATAGTATGACACAACAAGTGGGAAGGTATCAAATCAGATACAATTTCCACTTTCAGTAATTAGCATGTCCAATATGGGATAGCCTATCACATGTCAATCACCTGTTTCAAGTCTGCAGTACAAAGAGTTTGGTGAAATCTGATGTATCTTTCGGGTGCACTGACCTCTGAAATTACACCAGAATGTACCCATTTAGTCTGTTACGTCTGACTGAAAGTCTAATGGATATTGAGATCAGTAGTAAATGGCCCCCGCCTATCGGAGCTTGAAGAAATATATGGGCTGCATGATGCTTCCACGCAGAGCTGAAACCAACCCGCACACGAGTACTGGTAAACGGCTTAGAGGATCTAAGCCTGCCCAGGCAAAGCGGTGCGAGTCGGCCCATCTATGCTTAAAAACCCTATTTGTTTCAATGGGCAGCAGGGCTTGAGATGTCATTTCATCTCAATGTCGGGTAAAAGTCCCACAAAATTGGAAGCAATGTCTCCAAAGTGACCTTTACAGAGTTGATGGGGACATTAAACCTCAAATCAAACAAACAAAACAAAATAAACAAATCAGTAGTAAAACCTATCAAGGGATTTAACTCAATGAGTTCTGGGCCCTAAGCCCTGATTCCGGTATACACAATGCATCAGCCCACTGTCCATGTGTGTACTATGTTTCAATTTTTTAACCCTTCCAGTTCATGAGAATAGTGTGACAAAATTTTTTCATAAATGGCAAATTGTAAAACCTATTACGGGGTAAACTTCAAGAGTTATAGGCCCCTTGGCCCTCATTTTGGTATACATGAAAGATCACCACATTTCAACTATACAGCCATTATTCATGAGAAATCCGTAACTAATTTTGACCTAGTGACCAAAAGAAATTTGACCTAGTTTTTTACCTGACAAGACTTATATTTGAACTTCACCTTGATATCATCAAGACAAACATTCTGATAAAGTGTTATGAAGATTGAAGCAAAATTGTGGTCTCTAGAGCATAAGATTTTAACGCAAATTTGACCTAGTTTTTACCAGACATGACCCATGAAGATTGAAGTAAAACTTTGGCCTCTTAGAGGGTCATCATTTGAAAAAAAACTGTGTGGCCTGAGACCTACACCCCCACCCAATTCTGCATACTAAGTTTCAAGTTTTTTGGCCAATCAATTCTAAGGTTTTCACCATATTTGGGCATGGTGGCCATCTTGGTCATGTCACACAGACAATATGAACAAACTTTTACTGCCCCTGCCCCTCCCTACGCAGGCTCCACATTTAAGTTGGTTTCAATTTTACCCAGCAGTTTAAGGGGAGATAGCGTTTGAAATGTTGACAGCATGACGGCATTGAAGCAGATGCAGACATGGACCACTGCTGATCCTATAAGCTCCAACGGACCCTTCAGCTCTGGCCAGCTAAAAATACTCAGTTTGTTGTAATCATAACAACTAAAGATCAAAGCACTGGTGGGTCAGTTGTCTCTGTGTGTAGGATAATGGTCCTGAATGGTGACTTGGGCTGTTTCCTTTAACCCTTAAATTCCGTACTTTTAAGCTAACAAGGTCGCTCTTGCTCAGATCCAGCATTCTGTGGTGTCTGATTTGGTTTAACACTGTTTGCCAATGTCCAAGCACGTAAGCCAGTAATATGCTTGACAGACAACCCGTTTTAAGGGGGATGGGTACAGCTTCAGGGAAGGAAACTCCTACAAAAGTATTTTTGTCTGCCATGTCAATAAGAGTCAACTCTTGAAGGAAAGAATTTGCTCCTAAGAAGCAAATTCTTTCCTTTAAGAGTAGACCCCTTTTTCAGTGGGACTGGGCCCATATAAAAGCAAACAGGAAGTCCCTAGTTGTCTCCTTTTGAAAAAAAATGGCGGAAAATGTCAGGTGTTCACATTCCCCTTAAACAGCACTATGATGTCATATGGATAAGAATAGCATGCCTATAAATAGCCATTACCTGGTTTTGGACATGATAGGCAATGGTCTAGTGGACAATAGAAGGGGACAAGCTTGTTGTTTGTAATTTTGGATTGATTAACAAATGATCAACCCCAAAAGGAAGTGTAGCCAACATCACATTAACAAGTATGTGAAATGAAGACCTCTCTAAACCCCACTTTATATTGAGAAAACTGGCATTAACAGGGATATTCATTATTTTTCTTATATCTGATCCAAGACATAGGCTGTGGATACTCGTTAGAAAAGCCTCGATGAGGTGGTTATAATGAGCATAATGAGCACCAACAACCTATGTTCATAGTATCGATAAGAAAAATTTCACAGATTTTTCTCAGAAAAGTAGCCATTTTGGAGATGTGCAAAAAATACACTATATCGCATGGGTGTGTTATCGTAATGAATACAAACCTTAACTGTTCTGAATGTTGAGCCACATTTATCACCTTCTCTCATCACCATAGCAACAAATGTGTTGTTGATAATTTCCCACTCTTGATATACCCTGGAAAATAAAATAAAACTCTTTAAAGCACTATTCATTAACCCTTTCTGTACCAAATGGAATCTTCCTCCTTAAATATACCAGGAGTCCATTTCAAAGTTAAGGGTAGTCAGGTTGTATTTTCTTCAAAATTTATTTGGAAAATGGCTTAATTTTTTGCAAACAGTGTAGGCCCTTATCAGACGCCGCATTCTGTCGAGTCTGATCTGGTACAGAATGGGTCAGAAAGAACCCAATTTTGGGGGGATCCAAACAATTTAAAGTACCCAAGAGAAAAAGAAATGCTACACTTTTCACATTATGATAACCCAGCGGTGTGACACAGTGCATTTTTTTTTCCATATCTCCAAAATGGTTATTTTTCTTGTAAAAAAACTATGATTTGCCACTGCCCATTGGGGCTTGGAAAAATAAATGGACTGCATGGTGCTTCTGTGCAGAGCTGAAACTGACCACATATGAGTACTGGTAAATCACTTAGAAGGACTAAGCCTGACCAGGCAAAATTGTGTGAGTCAATGCTTATATGCGACATCATACAGAATCATGCATGAAGTGTATGGTGTTTGTTTGATTTGAGGTTTAACATCCTGGTCAACACTATTTAGGTCATTTTGGAGACGTCGCTTCCAATTTTGTGGGACTTTTACCTGACACTGAGATGAAATGACATCTCAATTCCAGCCGCCAATGAAACCAATAGGGTCTACATCCGACTCACACCACTTTGGATGGGCAGGCTTAGACCCTCTAAGCTGCTTACCAGTACTCATGTCAGGTCGGTTAAACTGTGCGTGGAAGCATCTTGCATACCAATCTATTTCTCCAAGTCCTAATGTGCGGGGGTCACAAGTGTATGGTGTCCTGTTTGGGTTTAAACCTATTTAATGCCGATATCTGCATTTCAAATACAGATATCTTAAAGAATAAATACAGATAACTTCATGTAATTAGAAATATCTGTGTTTGAATTGCAGGTATCTGAATAACAGGATTAAATACAGATATCTGCATTTCAAATTGAATTAGATATCTGTATTTAACAATGAACTACAGATATCTCTATTTACTGCACACATGGAAAACTGATGCCTCCTCGCTGATTATTACATACACACCATTACTGGTGTTCACATACAAATATGGTGGGCTCTATTTAAACACTAGCAAACAATACAAAGAATGTGCTCATACAATGATAAACTAGAGCTGTCAGTGAAACTGACTAGGGCCCCGGCAGCGCTATCAGAGGAGTAGGAAAAAATTTGTGGACAGACAGACAGACAGACAGACAGACGGTCGGACAGAGTGATTACTATAGGGCACCCACACTTTCAGTGCGGGGCCCTAATAAGAAAGTTATGGAGGATAAAAAAAATTGTGGACGGACAGACGGACAGACAGACAGACGGACGGACAGAGTGATTACTATAGGGCACCCACACTTTCAGTGCGGGGCCACATTATGGTTAACATTTCTGCCAAGTAATATTTAAATCCATCCAGGAATAATAACAAAGTTATTAATTGGACACAGGAAAGACCCTTTTTTGACCTTTAACCTCTAAGTATGACCTTGACCTTTGAGGTACGGACCTGAGTCTTGCGCGCAACACTCCATCACATTATGGTTAACATTTCTGCCATCCAGGAATAATAATTACAAAGTTATTAATTGGACACAGGAAAGACCCTTTTTGACCCTTAACCTCTAAGTATGACCTTGACCTTTGAGGTACGGACCTGAGTCTTGCGCGCAACACAGTCTTGCGCGCAACACTCCATCACATTATGGTTAACATTTCTGCCAAGTAATATTTAAATCCATCCAGGAATAAGAAAGTTATGGAGGATAAAAAAATTTGTGGACGGACAGACGGACAGACAGACAGACAGACAGACAGACGGACGGACAGAGTGTTTACTATAGGGCACCCACACTTTCAGTGCGGGGCCCTAATAAACCATAATATATGCTCAGTCAACAAAGAAAAATGTTAAAAATCCAAACCACTCATTTGGTTGTATTTTCCTGTATCTGAATACTTACAACAACGCAATCGGCAAGTTAGCAATCGGTCTTCTCCCAGACGTACTTTTGATGTTGTTTGAGACGAATATCAAATACGTGCCGAAAGCTTTGTTGCACCGTTTTGAACTTTCCATCATGTGCTTCTGAACCGGTATTTTAGATGATTGACACACGTCTTTGGACGTTTTAAGCGTGGGCGGGATAATAGCGCTGTCAGTTAATGTTACAATCGATTTTAATACTGCTCAAAAGAAGATTGTGAATACTCGTTAAAACCTCGAAGCGGTTCTAACCAGCAGTACCCACAATCTATAGTCTGCTCAAAACAGAGATTGTGGATACTCGTTAAAACCTCTAGGTGGCGACATGGCTTGAGATGTCATTTCATCTCAATGTTGGGTAAAAGTCCCACAAAATTGGAAGCAACGTCTCCAAAATGACCTATAGCGTTGACGGGGACGTTAAACCTCAAATCAAACAAAACACACAAAACCTCGAGGCGGTTCTGACCAGCAGTACCCACAAGCGAATATATATTCATCTCAAAACAGATTGTGGATACTCGTTTAAACCTCGAGGCTGTAGCAGAAACAAGAAAGAACAATGGATGAACCCCTGTATATACATGTATTAAAGTGGTCGAGCCGGCACTCGACATTGAATCAAGCGTGGTAGCTCAATGGTATAGTGCACCTGCCTGTGATGCTAGAGGCCCCCGGTTTGATTCCCAGCAGCGGTAATAAAACTGCGGTGTCCGAACATGCTCCGGGTGAATGCCACAAAGTGCACCGTCCTCCGCATCGGGACGTTAACTGGGAGGCCCATTCTGTGCAGTTTAAAGATTTCTTCGTTATTACATGATTACTGTGTATGTTTTCATCCTGCAGACCTGGATCGCACTAGAATTGAAAACGCTCCAATGTTGATTCGACCGATATAGATAGAAATAGTAGAAAGAATGAATTGGAGAGGAGCAAATTCTTTCCTTTAAGAAAAGAAAATAAATAAATAAAAAAATCAGAAAATAAATAAATAAAAAAAATATTTGTCACTTAATTGCTCGACTCGACGGTTACTGATTTTTGCGTGCCCCCCCAGGAGACCTGTTGGGTCCACACTTTTAAATCTTGAAATCTTCCTGCACAACTTCATTTTCATATCTGTCTAGTGGTTACTGAGAACTTATCGGGACAAAAATTGGGCGGAAAAAAGAGAAGAAACCCAGAAAAACTAATGTCTCGTTTTGGAGACTTAACCTTATCCTGCTGAATAAACTAATTTAGCCACACCCATTGTTGGCTACCAAAGCATCATGCAGCCCATGTATTTCTTCAAGCCCAGATGGGCGGGGGCCGCAACACTGTATAGGTCATTTTGGAGACGTCACTTCCAATTTCGTGGGACTTTTGCCAGACATTGAGATGAAATGACTTCTAAAGCCCTGTCGCCCAATGAAACCTATAGGGTTTATATACCGTAAAATCTCTATTAGAAGCCCATGCTCTAATAAACGCCCACCCCCCGATTTGGATGTTAAAAATGGTGATTTTTTTGGCAATTCTCAGAAAAATACCAGCCTCCAATAAACGCCCACTTTACTCTGATGTTGATTGATAGGAACTATTTTGTGACATTGTGACAGGGTTTGAAATTAAACAAGTCAAACAAAATGACTTCAGGTTTTACGTATTTTTATATGTTTGACACGAAATGAGAAAAACGTTAATGATATTCGCTTTAGTGAAGAAAAGGGAGGTAACTACTGTTCTATTCTAAGACAAGGCTATTGTATCACCAGTCATTTTCTGAGAAACAAGATGACAGCCATAAGAAAGAAAGTGAGTGTTTTGGACCGTCGTATCCGAATTGTAGGTGTCTAATTAGCCTCTAATAAACGCCCACCCCTATCTTCAGGAAAGGTAATGATTCTAATAAACGCCCGGGCGTCTATTAGAGATTTTACGGTACATGGACGGTCTGACTCGCAACACATTTCCTAGGCAGGCTCAGAACCTCTAAGCTGTGTTCGTGTTCGGTCAGCTCTGCGTGGAAACATCATGCAGCCCAGTCTATTTTTGCAAGCCATGATGGGCGGGGCTATTCACAGAAACAGTAGGAAGTTCCAACTTTGAGCGGTAGGGGTCAAAATTAAAAAGGTGTGTTTGTATGGTTCGTATCAACTACGAGACTATGAAGATGTAATCACAGTGTTGGGAACAGAACTTTATTGAGCATCAATGATGGGAAATGCCGGATCCGGCGTATTTTTTACGCCAGTTTTGTTTGTTTGATTTGAAGTTTAACGTCCCCGTCAACACTGTAAAGGTCATTTTGGAGACGTTGCTCCCAATTTTGTGGGACTTTTACCCGACATTGAGATGAAATGACATCTCAAGCCCTGTCGCCCAATGAAACCAATAGGGTTTATTAGCATGGACGGTCCGCCTCGCACCGCGGTTCCTGGACAGACTTAGATCCTCAAAGCCGTTTACCAGTACTAGTGTGCGGGCCGGATTCAGCTCTGCGTGGAAGCATCGTGCAGCCCATATATTTCTTCAAGCCCCTATGGGCATTTTTTACGCCAGATTTTGCGTAAAGTTTCCAGTCGTGGCCAGTATTTTTTCTCCTGTCGCGTTCGTCTTTGTAAATGACAGCGAGTGCTCAATTGATCAACGGATTTAACAGTCTCAGGTCTGTAGGCTGGTGGGTATTGCCTATCGCGACTGCGGAAAAAAATGACAGGTCCATCTTGCGACACTCGGGTGTGCTGTGACAAATCAAGCATGTGGCTGATTAACACTTATTGAATGTTTTGCTTCCCGGACTTTTGTACACACACTTGGATTATCGGTAATTTGATTGTTGAGAAAATGTCGGGGTATAATTAAAGAAAGCGCTCATTACCTATATTTTGATTTAAAAAAATACAGAATCGTCGATATTGCGATTCCCTATCTAACACTATTATCCATACCATCAACAAATAACAAAATGCGTTAAACTGGCAAATAAATCAATTTTTGGCTATTAAACTTTAAAAATAGAATAACCAAACTAATCATAACTGAACTTTATTTTATCAGATGCATTAGTTTGAATTTTAAAAATTGATTCGAAAATAAACATTTTTTATGTGGAAGTTCGCCATTGCGACTGGCCGGAGAAATGACCCGAATTACATATGGTTCAAGCCCCAAAGTCTTTCGGATCCTTACGCGACACATGTTCATGGTGCTGCCTGACACAACAGCCTATAATACTGGCGCTTCAGATGTCTGTAAACTTTAGCCATAAACTCCCAAAGCCTGCCCTGGCGAGTCGGACATGCAACGCTTCAGATGTCTGTTAACTTTAGCCATAAACTCCCAAAGCCTGCCCTGGCGAGTCGGACCATCCGAGCATATAAACCATATCGGTTTAACTGGGCGGCAGGGATTGAAATGTCATTTTATCTAAACGTCGGGTAAAAATTTCACACAAAACTGGAAGTAATGTCTCCAAAATGACCTAAATAATGTTAATGGGGATGTTTAACCTCAAATCATGTAAACAAACAATCTAACAGAAAAGCAGAACTATTGGTCAATAAAAGTCCGTTATTGGTCACATGAAATCTGATGGGAATGACTTGGCAGATTTTCCACATTTTTCAAAAGGGGGCAACTTTCGGAACTTCCTGTTTGCTTTTCTATAAGCTTTGTCCCACGAAAAAGGGGTCTACTCTTAAAGGAAAGAATTTGCTCCTTAGGAGCAAATTCTTTCGTTTAGAGTTGACCCTCATTGACATGGGAGACTAAAATACGCTTGAAAGAGTTGCCTCCCCTGAAGGTGTATGCATTCCACTGAAAGTCTGAAAAAATATATTTTTCACTTAATTGCTCGACGATTAGTAAAATATTTGGGCGGATTTTTGCGTGTTATTTCGTGATTTTATGGGCCCACCCTTTTAAATTTTGAAACCTTCCTCACAACTGGACAAAAAATGGGCGGGAAAAAGAAACCAAGAAAAACCAATAAGTCTTAACCCTTATCCTGCTGAATATATATATTTAGCCTCAGCAATTGCCGACTGTCAAACATGAAAATTTCTTAACATTATTCACAAGCTGCATGGCAAACAGTGTAGGACCTCATCTCTGTTTGCAAAAGTAGGAGTTGTTATGGGTTAAATATACACTAAAGCCACTTTATAACTGAGCCTCCTGTTGTGCCCATTTCTGTTTGTTTGTTTGATTTGAGGTTTAACGTCACCTTCAACACTGTATAGGTCATTTTGGAGACGTTGCTTCCAATTTTGTGGGACTTTTACCCGTCATTGAGATGAAATGACATCTCAAGCCCTGTCACCCAATGAAACCAATAGGGTTTATAAGTATGGGCGGGCTGCCTCGCATCGCTTTGTATGGGCAGGCTTAGATCCTCTAAGCGCTTTACCAGTACTCGTGTAGTCTGCGTGGTAGCCTCGTGCAGCCCATCTTTATCTTCAAGCCCCGATGGGCGGGGGCCGACCATTTCTGTATGCATTGGAATTGCACAGGGAGGGTAAATTACAAGGATTCGTGTCAAAAATACATTGTGTATAAAGAAGTTGTTTTGTGAAAGCAAAATGTAGGACAAAGGGTTAATTCTTTCATGGAGGTTTGAAATATTAGGCAATAGTAATTATATATCAGTTCTCAACAAGCTGTTGTATGATAAGCACTAAATCAAGGCGAGATGCAAAGGACTAAACTCAACCATTATAGATAATGGTATGCACATGTATGTAATCAGACCGGACAGTCGTCGGCAGTCGCGAGCGGACGACAAAGGCGACCAGCGGAAAGGGGAAGCGTTCCCGACTGCCACCGAGTGTAGGCTGGGATTTTTTTTTTTTTTTTTGGTTTTACGGCCCTTTCAAGATTATTTCACTCATATCAAGCCGATCGTTAATAAAAGGTGGGCGAAAACCGGAGTACCCGGAGAAAAATCACCTGACCTTCCGTTGCAGAACATGGCGTCTCACATGTGACCCGAGCGAGGCTCGAACCACAGCGGTGAGAGACCAAATGATCCAGAGTCAGCGCTCTTAACCACTAGGCCACGGAGGCCCGTGTAGGCTGGGAAAATAGTCCCGGACTGAGATCCAAACTTTCGTTCAAGCCCTAAATTCCACTTTCTTTGTAAACAGTGTAGACCCCGATCAGACGGTGCGTTCTGTGGCACCTGATCTGAGTCTCCATTGCTTGCCAAGCCTCTCACAGCGAACATTCTCTACTGAAATCATATACGCTAATTGGTGATTGATTTTTTACATGACCCGTGGCGTCATGCAGTAGATTTTTGACAATCGCTTAGCTCCGCCCTCTCCTGTGGGTTAACCGGTATTGGATGGTGATGTTAAGTATTGATTACGGTCAGTTTGACATTCTTGTCTCTTGATACACCTATTCTGGTGTAGTGTGTCAGTGTTTTTTGACGTATCTGCTCTTTAATGAACCGACGGGACATGACGTATTGCTAACTTGCTGGGTGCGCGGTTGTATGTAAACTCACATTGCCAGGAAGCATGGCTATGCAATACTATCAACCATGGTTGACACAATGATGTTATTGTATATGCTGTTCTAGAATTTCTACATTGCTATACAAATCTAGACCTATCCCTTAGGCATGGATTCAGTGTTGAATCGATGATGGAACGTTTTCAGCATTCTTTTGGCATTAATTTTGCCGCGTTGAGTACCTGCTGGATATTGTCTGGTATCCCTCAAACCAATTCGTTTTAATTTCCATATAATGACCCTGCACCCACAGTTTCTAGTGTCTCTCAGGTCTCTATGATCAGACCCTTACCTTTTAATTTGCCATTATGTCTGCACTTTTTGGACTCCTTGCTGGACAGTAAAAGGAATTTGTTTGAATTTCTGGAGAATAACAGCAGGTCCTCAAGGTGTCTGAATTTTTTGGAGTTTTACATTAAGTCCAAGTTCAAGACAATTTTCCCTGCCTACACTCAGACACAATCAACCTACCAGTGCTGCCAGGACTTTGATTTTAAAAGGGAATAAGACACCTGGCCATTTTTCCAACATTTTACAAAGGGAGACAACTTTCGGGACTTCCTGTTCTGCATCACTGAAAAAGGGATCAGGAGAAAATTCTTTCCTTTAAGAGTTGACCCCTATCGACATGGAAGACAAAAATACTTTTGCAGAAGTTGCCTCCCCTGAAGGTGTTCCCATTTCCCTAAAGACAAATGCATGATGAAGAAAAGACAATCTTATACCTACCCTAATACACCACTGTAAGGGTTCCATCTCAATGACTGTTCATGTTGTGTTACATTGGAGAAGGGACAAAATTCATATTTGTAGCTGTAAAAAGAAAGCACTAAACTCTTAAGACACCGAGAAAAACTGCATCTGATAATGTTGTCTGCTTTTGTCATCTGCTGAATTTTTTTTGCAAACCATTTAACAATATATTTGCATACAGGCAGTGTGGGGCCAGATCAGACTGCAGTCTGATCTGGGTTCACACTTTTTGCAAAAAATTACTTTTAAGGTAACCGGCAATTGTTGTGATTGGCATTTTATGAGTTTAATGAAATAAATTTATTTAAATCTTTCAGTTCTGTGAAACAAACAGTCAACTAGGCAAACAGTATAGATTCGCTTAACTAATACCGTATTTACTCTAAATATTCAGACACCTCAACTCCTTACCATACTTGTTCTAAAATTCAATCAAGTACAATTTACTACTCGATGTTGTGGAACAGCAGGATGAGTGGCAAACAGTGTAGAACCTGATCATTCTCTCATCTGGATCTACACTGTTTGCTCAGGTCTGTCTGTCCGAATACAAACAGTAAATACATGTACGCTGTGTTCCTGTGATCTGACTGAAACCCCTATTTACAACAACAGATGCGTCAAAATTCAAAGCTAGAAGAATCTGCACCAGAACACCAGGTTAACATGACTGTGAAATGATGCCCCACCCCAACTGCACTTTGTATAGAAAAAACTGGGGTTTACAGGGATATATATTATTTTTCTATTTCTGCTCCAAGACATAGGTTGTGTGTACTGGTTAGAACCGCCTCAATGAGGATGTTCTAACAAGAACCCACAACCTATGCTTGCAGGATAAATGAGAACAATATCATGGATTTTCATTAGGAAAGTAGCCATTTTGGAGATGTTAAAAAATCCACTATGTCGCATGGGTAGACTTTGCCTGGGCAGACTTAGATCCTCTAAGCAGTTTACCAGTACTCCAGTGTGGTAGGTTTCAGCTCTGCGTGGAAGCATCATGCAGCCCATCAAGCCCAGATGGGCGGGGGGGCGACCTTTTTGCTTGAATATACCGTAATGATCCTAAGTATTCGGACAGACAGGCCTAAGCAAAGAGTGCAGACCCACATCAGTCTGCTCAATTTGGCATTCCATCTGTACCTTTTGCCATTCTATCTGTACCTTTTGGACTACTTGCTGGATCATGAAACAAATTGAGAAAAATAGCAAGTCCTTAAGGTGTCCATTTTTTTAGGATTTTTATGGTAACATAATTGGTTCTTCTTTGGATCCCAACAATAGAGATACATTCATAATGAACCTAATTCACTCACTGAGTCAAAATGTATTACCTTTTGATGATGCCTTTATTTTACTTTATCTGCTCTTTTGTTCAGTCCTGCTGAACCAGTTTAGCACTTCTGGTAGTGAGTTCGTAAAATCATTTTTAAATTGTGTCACTGGCTTCAGAGGGTATGTCACTTGGGGTCTTTTTTTTTTCAAAAATAAGATGTAGCAGCCATCTTATTCATTGGAGTCAACTAAATTGACTAAGACCATTTTATGTTCTTTCGTTTTTACCTCTGGAAAACGTTCTGTTCAGTGGAGTAGAACAATTTGGAATTTTTTGTACAGGGCTATGAGAGAAACAGAGACTTGCACAGATGTGGTTCAAAATTGTTTTTCTTCTATTTCTAACTCTGGCAGCCATCATGTTCAGTCAAGAGGAACCATTTAGCAATTTTGGTGCAGGACCATGAGAGGAGGAACATTTCTGTGTAATTACTTTAAAATCGAGCCATTGGCTTGAGAGATGTCATTTTAAAGTTTTTGTAGCTCTGGTGACCATTTGGTTTAGCAAAGCTGAACAATTTGAGCAATTCTTAAAGGAACATTTCTGTAAAAATATTTTGAAATTGGGCCACTGGCCAAAGAGTTCTTGTTTAAAGGTGTGTCTACTTTTAGCTTTGCTGACCATTTTGTTCAGTAGAGCAGAACAAATTTATCAATGTTGTTGAAGGGTCATAAAAGGAACATTTCAGTGAAATTATTTTGATTTGGGCCATTGTCATTATTTTTTTTTTCTAATTTAAGTTTTTGGGGTCATTTTGTTCAGCCAAGCAGAACGATTTACGGAATTTTGGTAAAGGGTCACAAGACGAACATTTAGTGAAATTAATTTGAAATCAGGCCATTTGACTAGATGTCATTTAAAGTTTGCTTTCTTTTTTCATTTTTTTTTTGCTCTGGTGGCTATCTTGTTCAGTGGGGCAGAGCTATTTTAGCAATTTTGGTTAATGACCGTAAGAAATCATTTGTGTAAAATTATTTGGAAATTGGCTGAGGAGTTCAGGAGATGTCATTTGAAGAAACCGTTGACGACTGACAGAGAGATGGATTGAAGACAGCCACATAGCGATCATAATAGCTAATCTTTGGGCACCTTGTGTTCATATTAGCTAACAACTAAACTCTTACATTTGTAAGGGTCATTAGCAAACTTACCAATGTCATATGCTTGTGTACAGCAATGAAACAGCATCATGTGATAAACAAACTGGAAATGCAATGATAATTATGAAACATTTTAACTTGAGTGGTTTGTTGTTTTCTTTTATTCACCACATGAAATTATGTATACAGCAGTCAGAAGTGTTAAACGTCATCATCACCAGGTCATCTTTATTGGATTTTATATTAACAAGCAGGTACAGAGGCAACATCCGCGTAAGTGGGCCCCCGAAAGGTAGCTGGCTTGCTACAGGCATGGCAGATCTCACACCAGAACTCCAGCTATGTATATCATAAGGGTCGATAGCCAAGAGCTTCTACTCTGCGATCACTGTCAGCTGCTTCCAAGCCATCTAATTTGGCCTCCCAGGCCCACGTTTTCCATCCACATGTATGTCAAAGGCTGTTGACTGCACCCTTGGATTGTTCCACATGTCCATACCAGCGGAACCTTCTCTCCTTCAGGATGAGGTCCAGGTCCTCAATGCCAAGCCACACAAGTAGCTCACTGGACTTGATGGTGACAGTGTCCTGCGGCTTGACATTGCAGATCTGTCTGATCATTGCCCTTTCACTCCACTGCAGACATTGGTGGTTTGGCTTTATCAATGGCCAAATCCAGCTGGCATAGAGAATTGCCTTCCACAAACAAGAGCTATACACACGGCCACATGACTTGAACGAGAGGTGGCGGGAAGACAGAACTGGTAGCAGCTCCTTGAACTTCTTTCATGTCTACTAGGTAGGAAAACGAGGCTACTACCTCCGGCTTGTCAGGTCTGACATCGACTTCCCTTTGTGGTCTGCCATCTAAGGGAGGTGCCGTGTCGTTCCCTGATACCGTGCACACCTGCAATCAGGGTCCTGTTATGCGCGGGTGCCCACTACATTTCTTGTGCATCCCTCAAACTGTTTACTGGGTTGATGTATTGTATTACATAAATTTTCAAGTTTCAAGTCATGTGGATCTCATGTCTGCCACAATGATGGAAAGTGGCAGAAATTGTGGAAGACTACTTTAGATGTCAGTCTGAAGAAGGCCACTACTGATGGCCGAAACTGTCAAAGAAAATATACTTTTAGCTTGAAAACACTTGAAAACAAATGCACATACATGTACTGCTAACTGTTTCAGATACTTACGAATCATCTGTTTTTGTAAAGCATTTTCCAAGGAGTCTTCTGAAAAGTTCTGGACCAGTAAAATTTGAAGGTGTTACTCTCATCTTAAGTTGCTTGATATTAGTGTCAGGTTGATATCCAACACCTTGATAACTGTTGCCAATCCTAAAATAAATCCATGATATTAGCCGACACGTGAGAACCAGAAACTTAACTTCAGAAGTTGATGTCGCACCTGCTCCCTACCTGCCCCACACAAAAATAATATAGGGCAATACAGGTCTTTGAGAAGAATCCATAGCCTATATATGTGAGGTAAAAAACTGATTATGTTCACAATGTGATAAAATGAACTAAAATGATCCAAGAATTATATCCAAAGCACATGAACATCCTCATATCATGGAGAAAACACATGATAAGTTTCAAAATGATTAGTATAAAACTGTAAGAGGAGTTGCGGTGATGAGGTTCTTATCATATATCAATTGAAGGTTAACAATGACTAAGTTGACAATGTGGAAAAAGTGACAAAAATTGATCCGAAGATTAAGTCCAAACCACATGCACAGCCTCATACCATGGCAAAAACACATGCAAAGTTTCAAAACAATTAGTATAAAACTGTAAGAGGAGTTGTGGTGACAAAGAAGAACCTCCTGTATATCAATTGAAGGTTTAAAATGACTAAATTCACTATGTACAAAAAGTGGAAAAAAAAACATTCCAAGAGTTATGTCCAAACCACATGCACATCTTCATAACATGGTGAAAACACATGCAAAGTTTCAAAATGATCGGTAAAAAACTGTAAGAGGAGTTGCGATGACAAGAGGTACATATCGTATATCAATTGAAGCTTAAAATGACTAAGATCACAATGCATAAAAAGTGAGAAAAAAAAACAATCTGAGAATTATGTCGAAACCACATCCACATCCTCATACCATGGCAAAAGCATATGCAAAGTTTCAAAATGATCGGTATAAAACTGCACGAGGAGTTGCGATGACAAGAGGTACCTATCATATATCAGATGAAGGTTAAAAATGACTAAGATCACAATGTGGAAAAAGTGATAAAAATTGATCCGAAGATAAAGTCCAAACCACATGCACACCCTCATACCATTGCTAAAACACACACAACCTTTCAAAACGATCGAAATAAAACTGTAAGAGGAGTTGCGATGACAAGAGGTACCTATCGTATATCAACTGAAGCTTAAAAAGTTCACAATGTGCAAAAAGTGAAAAAAATATCTGAGAATTATTCCGAAAATGATCGGTATAAAACTGCAAGAGGAGTTGCAATGACAAGAGGTACCTAACCTATCATATATCAATTGAAGGCTAAAAAAGACTAAGTTCACAATGTGGAAAAAGTGACAAAAATTGATCCGACAATAAAGTCCAAACCACATGCGCATTCTCATACCATGGCAAAAACACACGCTAAGTTTCAAAATACTCGGTATGAAACTGTAAGAGGAGTTGCAATGACATGACACCCACTGTAAAATGTTGACCGAAAGACGGACGGACAGACAACCGGACGAATGTTCTCACGAATGGATACTTACGTGGCAAGTCGCCGGCATATTGACTACTTAAGCACCAAATTCTCTTAAGCGGCAAGCCAAGTAAGAGCCAATTTTTGCCACATAAGTACAAAAATTACGGAAAAAAGTCCATTTGGACTCACGAATATATTCTTAAGTGTCCAAATTTTTGCTCCCTAAATGTCGTTTCGTTGATGCGGACGGACGTAACCCAACTAGGTACCTCTCGTCTGCCCATCCGGACGCACGCCTATATCTTCCTGCTTAAGCAGGTGCGACAAAAAGCTCTTAAAACTCACTACTTTATGTTCTTAAGGGAAGGCAGATTTTTCTGCCATTTTTCCAAGACAGACAGCTTTCAGTGCTTCCTGTTGGATTTACTTTTAAATAGAAGTGAAGGCAATGATCAGGAATCGATACAATTAACCCACAGCTCCCATCAGAGACACCAAGGGAAAGAAACACAAACAGGAAACAACTAGACCCTATTGGAAACATCACTAGCGGAAAGCCAAAAGGACAGTTACTTTCCAACAAAATGACCAGTTGGCTAATAATACAAGCGATACACACACTCAAAGACAAGCCATAACAAATATAAACCACGACAGAAAAACCGCCGTGGAACGGTCAGTGAAACAAATTCCACCGATTTTACATGGCCACAATCCTCACCCTTACTTCCGTCGCGATTTAGACATATAATTTGTTCAGTCCACATGAAGGCCTCCTAACTCAGCAGTGCAACATCTCAGTGAACACAAACATCAATCAACCACAAAGATGATACAACGACGAGAACTTGACAGCAAGAAACCACTGAAATGCTGGAGCAAAAGAAAACCAGCAGTTAAACTCTGATGGGCCCAACCAGAGACAGAGCACCAGGCAGCAACCAACATTACATAAAATTAGAGACTAATTCTCAGTACGCCTTTATGCTGGAACGATCATAGAATCTGAGGCTTGACCCACCGGCGTACAGCAATTAAACTCTTTCCCTAAGAAAAAAGGGATCTTCTCTTAAAGGAAAGAATTTGCTCCTGAAGAGCAAATTCTTTTCTTTAAGAGTTGACCATTACCGGCATGGGAGACAAAATACTTGTGCAGGAGTTGCCTCCCCTGAAGATGTATACATTCCTCTTAAAACGGAATTGCACAACCAACAAATGTCTTCCTGCACGAAGCTACTTTAACCCATTTTGAACTGGAAACCCCAAAACGGATAACTGGCAAACAGTGCAGCCCAGATCAGACGCCACACAGTGGCTTCTGATCAGGGCCTCCACTGTTTGCTTAAAGTTCAGTCATTTTCCAAATAAACTTTGATGGAAACACAAGTTGACACCTCGAAATTTGAAATGGACGCCTGGTATATATAAGGAGGACGATTCCATTTGGTACAAAAAGGGTTAATGTCTGTTCTACTGATAACCCTCTTTATACCAAAATTGTATTATATGAATGAATTTCATTTTTGTAGATTTTATCGATGTGTAAACTATAGCAAATCACTCACAAACTGCATGAAACCTAAAGGGCTTTATGATATGCTAAGTAATTTCATCATCAAAGTATTAAAAATGCCACCAAAATGGTAAATTTAGGAATTCTTTCTAAAGCATAAGAAGGAAATACATCTTGTCTTTAATTTTGTTGATTTGTCTGCCAACATTTATCTTTTCAATAGTTTCATATATATGTTGATGTCACTTCATATACAATGATGTGATGCGCGAGTTTTAAACATGCTCTTATTGTCACATTATATTACTACCTGTGTCTGTGTGAAGTTGTTCTGAGATTCTTGCTCATGGAATTTATCCAAGAATAAAACTTTTATTTCAACCAATCAAATCGCTCGAAATGTTCATAATGATTGAGAACAGGAATTATACAACAACAACACTTTCAATGGAACAAATCCTTAGATCAAGATAGGTGGGGATATTTGGGATATTCAAGATTACTGTATTAATTACTCCAAGAAACAAATGTTGTGGATATTTGTTAAAATCGCCTTGGCGATTCTAACAAATATCCACAACATTTAGGTGCTTCTAACAAATATCCACAACACTTGTTTCTTGAAGTAACTAAAGGGGTAGCCTGCCTCGGTATCTCAGTCAGATGCGCATTTGACTGACTGGTGATCAGGACGCGGGTTCAATACCTGCCGGGGTAGTCAACACTCTTTCGTGGAGTTTGATCATGTTATCTTTTCTATGGCCATTCTCTCCTTTTAGCTGATTCAAGAAGGGCAGTTGTCAATTTCTGGCGAAACAAGGTGCACTGTACTGGTTAAATACTTACGTAGGAAAGTGTGGATGGGTAAACTGACCAGCTCAAAGATGACCTAAATAGTGTTGACTGGGGCATTAAATAGAAGCCTCCATGGCGCAGTGGTTACGCTACTCGCCTTGTAAACCAGGGATCGCAGGATCGATCCCGGGCTTCTCAAGACTTTCGGATGAGTCTTTAAACCGAGGTCCCGTCTCCGTATGACCTTAGCTGTTGGTGGGACGTTAAACTAAAACTCACTCACTCACTGGGCCATTAAACTCCAATACAAACAAACGAATCAAACTGACATTTATTACCCGTTACACTACTCCTTATTGGGATTCTGTATAGCAGGTATTTGTTTATAGCCAGTACATGTATTTGTTTATAGCAGGTTTTTGTTTATAGCCGCAGATTCTTTACAATCGTAAAATGTTAGTCAAATACTGTCATTCTAACAGGGGGCCTCTGTACATGTCAATGAGCAGAAAAGGCTCTCAGAAAACTAAGCGTATACACAGGTCTGCCATAGCTGATTGCCTACATGTATATGGTAAGAACACTTCTTATTACCTAATTTTTTGGTCAGTTCTTTATCAATCGACCCAAAGTTTTATATACAAGCTATTAACCTATAAGATGCCAATCATGACAATTGCAGTCTGCTTTCTCGTCTGCCAAGTTACCCAAGTACTTTAAAATTAGTGTTTGCGAACAGTGTGGACCCAGATCAGACTGATCCTCTAGGAGCAGTCTGACCTTGGTCCACACTGTTTGCCTGTATGCAAAAATATTTTTACAAAGTTTGCTAGAAGATTAAACAGACAACATAAACAGACAACATTTTCAGATGTAGTTTTTCTCGGCGTCTTAAGTGTAATAGTTATATTGGCGATGTCCATGTGACAATCACTGATCCCGTGAAAAATGACATTTGTTCAAAATCCAAAAAGCTAAGCCATTCTTGTAGTTGTGATGTCAGAATGCTACAAAAAGAAGATGGTTGTTCAAGTCCCTGCTCAGGACTATTTTCCAGCAAACACTAGGAGACAAATGATCCACCAGTGCTGTCTGTACTTTGATTTATACATGCGGTAGTGAGTGACAGTTTGAGTTTTACGTCTCATCAATAGCTAAGGTCATACTGAGACGGAATCTCGGTTTAAAGACTGGAGAAGCCCAGATATATGCATTAGGAAAACCAGTCCAGTTACAAGAATGATATTATCACCAGGGTAATTTTGTTTGTTTGTTTGTATTGGAGTTTAACGGCCCAGTCAAAATTATTTACATGTAGGTCATTTTTGAGCTAGTCAGTTTACCTATCCATACTTTTCCTGGGCAGGCTTATATGTAAGCGGTTAACCAGTACAGTGCACATTCTTTTGCCAGAAACTGACAACTGCCCTTCTTGAATCAGCAGAAAGGGAGAGAATGACCGTCAAAAAGATTTCATGATCAATCTCCACGAAACAATATTGCCGGTAGGTATCAAACCTGCGTCCTCACCAGTCTGATGCGAATCCCACTGAACAACTGAGGCCAGCTTTTAATACCTTGTTCACCCTCTAGAGGCCAAAGAGATCCCTCTGCCCTCTTCACGAAACTTTACCAGAATGCATGACTTGATGCTATCTTGGTCTTGTTTGAATATGGGCCATATCAGATCGAAAATAGGCTACTAGACCAAATTACTTTAAAACTTTGTTCACCCTCTGGAGGCCACAGTTTTGCTTCAATCTTCACAAATATACAAGATAATAAGCCTTGATGTTAGCTTTGTCACATTACGCAAACACCCCTATACAAATACATTGCCACCTTTATCTCCGAAAAAAATGAAAAATTTATGATGAAAAATTGTGATATTTTTCTTATTTCTGCTCAAAATATAGATTGTGGGTACTCGTTAGAACCGCCTCAATGAGGCGGTTCTAACGGGTACCCTCAACCTATATTTTAGAGCAGTGATATTTTTCTTATTTCTGCTCAAAATATAGATTGTGGGTACTCGTTAGAACCGCCTCAATGAGGCAGTTCTAACGAGTATTCTCAACCTATATTTTAGAACAGAAATAAGAAAAATAAGGTATACCCCCGGAAACCCCAGTTTTACTAAATAAAAGTGGGGTTCAAGAGTGTCAAATTTATATAGGCGTGTTTTCGTGATGAATTTCAATATAGATCGTGTCAGATGAAAAATAGGTCACTTGGTTAGATTTCTTCAAAAGATCAAAGCAAACATGTGGCCTCTAGAGAGTGAACAATGTTTTAAAGCAATCTGACCTAGTGACCTAGTTTTTGACTTTACATGACCTTATGTCAACCATATTTGAACTTGACCGAGACATGATCAAGTCAAACATTTTGGTTAAGTTTCATAAAGACTGAAGCAAAATTATGACCTCTAGATGTGGACAAGAGATATGTTGACGACAGACGTATGATCACCTTTTGCTCAGTTAAGCTAAAAAGATGGAAATTTAATGTTGTCTGCTTTGTAATAATCTTGCTTGACAATTTAGGGGGTGGGGATGAGGGGTTAACTTACCCATAGTTTGATGGCTCATCCACTATTTTTATACTGTGCCTTTCAGAAGCTGGAATAACAATAATAATAATAAAAATATACATTGTATATTACATGCATAATGAAGAAATACATGTACCACAATTTCTCAATGAATTGAAAATGATAATCATCTCTAAAGTGGGACTGGCAAGGGAGAGCCAATCTTTTAACTTCACAGAAGGACAGCCGACTTTCTCCTCTATAAAGTGGGGTTTGTAAGTGTGTTACTTTCTATACAATACTAGAAATGCGTCCATAGGACACGGATGACCCCGCCTGAAAATATGTCTATGTTCGTATTCATCCATAGAAAGTTACTGACCGTGTTTAAGTTTTGGACCCTTTTTTCACGTTTGACCTCTAAGTATGACCTTGACCTTGTAGGTAAGGACCTTGGTTTTGTGTGAGGCAGATTGTCCTATGATGGCCAACATTTCTGCCAAATAATTTCAAAATCCATCCAGAGATAAGAAAGTTATTGACTGTGTTTAAGTTTCGGACCATTTTTTTTACCTTTGACCTCTAAGTATGACCTTGACCTTGGAGGTACGGATCTGGGTTTGCACGTGACACATCGTCTCATGATGGTTAATATTTCTTCAAAGTAATTTTAAAATCCATACAGAAATAAGTAAGTTATTGACTGTGTTTAAGTTTCGGACCATTTTTTTATCTTTGACCTCTAAGTATGACCTTGACCTTGGAGGTACGGATCTGGGTTTGCACGTGACACATCGTCTCATGATGGTTAATATTTCCACAAAGTAATTTTAAAATCCATACATAAATAAGTAAGTTATTGACTGCATTTAAGTTTCGGACCCTTTTTTTACCTTTACCTCTAAGTATGACCTTGACCTTGGAGGTACGGATCTGGGTTTGCACGTGACACATCGTCTCATGATTGTTAACATTTCTTCAAAGTAATTTCAAAATCCATCCAGAAATAAGACAGTTATTGACTGTGTTTAAGTTTCAGACCTTTTTTGGACCTTTGACCTCTAAGTATGACCTTGACCTTGGAGGTACGGACCTGGGTTTTGCACGTGACACATCGTCTCATAATGGTTAACATTTCTGCAGAGTAATTTTAAAATCCATCAATAAATAAGGAAGTTATTGACTGCGTTTAAGTTTCGGACGCACGGACGGACGGACAGGGGCAACGCTATATGCCCTTTCCACCATTCTCCGAATGGCGGGGGCATAAAAATACCCTTCTACATTGTATGTCCCAAAGGTGGTCCCTGACCAGGGGACTCTGTGTACCGAAAACACAAAGAAAGAATATCTGCACTCTTTTGACTAACCTTTAAAAAGCACAATTAGTCTCCATTTTAGGTGGTTTTAATACCGTAATGTTTCTGTATTTGTGATTTCAAATAATTGGCTTGGTGAAGGATATACACTCCAATAAATCTGTATGGAAGGCTTCATAGGTCTGAGTCTGACTTTCTGTATTTATTTGAATAAGATTCTGTAGCTGTGAACACACATGACATTGGCCATTTGCCACTATCCAATTGTGACATTTTACCAATTTCAGTCTCATGATGATATGCCAATCAGAAAATTAACCCATAAAATGCCAACAATGACTGTTGTCGTCTGCTTTGCCGTCGGTTGGTTAACTTAAAAACTGGTTGTTTTTTGGCAAACAGAGCAGTCTGATCTGGATCCGCACTGTTTGCCTGTATACAAAAAATATTAAAAAGTTTGAAAAAAAAAAAAATCAGCAGATGAAATAAGAAGACGACATTTTCAGATGTAGTTTTTCTCGGCATCTTAAGGGTTAATTATAATCGAGAACAGTTAACAATGTATTTACAAAACCTCAAGCATAAAATACACATGCCGCTGGAGTATGATAGACCCCCTCCACTTTCCAATATAACATGTAATGTTTCCGATTGGCCTGTGCAAAAATACCTCTGACATGCCTACTGATGTGTGACATGTGCTTTCAACTCAAACAGTGGCACTGCATTTGATCTTCTGATACTGCTAAGCAACCTTAATTGGCTTACCACTTCTATTTAAAACCTGTGCCTCCAGATAAAAACATGTGTACATGAGAATCACCAAAAGAGTATTTTATGCGTAGAATGGCAAAAAGATGGCATAAAATACTCAGAATCCTGCATTTATGAGAGCTCTGCAGCATCTGAATCCTCGTCCTCATCAACAACCCCTGCTGATGACTGCTTATGAGGGCCTGAATTCAACGAAGTGCAGTAGGCCTCTTACACTATAGGCATGCAATTGCAGGGTGAATTTTGAATGGTTGACCATATCAAAAGTTTAATTTGACTTTTTGAGAAGTACTGCAAAATGTCCATGAGGCAGGTCAATATTTGGATCAGGTCTGTTTTTTCTGACTCTACTTTCACTATCGGTTCTCAACAAGAAAGCCAAGTTGTGTCTCACAAGAGCATCTCTCTCTGATATTGCACTGTAATTCGTATGACCAAGATGGCCGCCATGCCCAAATATGGTAAAAACCTTAAAAAACTTCTTTTCCAGAACCACTGGGCGGATTGGCTTAAAACTTGGTGTGTAGCATCGGATGACTGAGTATTACCAAGTTTAAAAAAATGATGACCCTAGGTTGACCCATGACCTATTTTCTGCCAAGGTCAAATTTGGCTCCTTAGACTTTTCAATGGGAAATAGGTAAATCAATGTTATTTTTCGAAAAATAGTGTGGTCTGTGATACATGTATGAGAATGGGTGAAAAATGAATGCCTGTGAATGCTTAGGGTCAAGGTCATTCAATGAACTTGGCCCAAGGTCACTTGTACTGCAGGTCTATTTACATAGTATAATACTTTTTTTTCTAACACCACTGGGCTAATTTCATTTAACTTTTATAAGCAGCCTTAGGACACATAGTGAACAAAAATTAATTGGGATGGTCCAAGTCACATGACCAAGATGTCCACCATGCCAAAATATGGTAAAAACCTTAACATAAATCTTCTTCTCCAGAACCACTAGGCCGATTGTCTAGAAACTTTGTATGTAGCATCGGGTGACTGAGTACTGCAAAGTTTACAAAAATGATGATGCTAGGTTGCCCTTGACCTATTTTAGACCAAGGTCAAATTTGGCTCCTTAGGCTTTTCAATGGGAAATAGGTTAATCAATGCATTTTTCGAAAAATATTGTGGTCTGTGATGTGAGAATAAGTTAAAAATGAATGTCTATGAATGCTTAAGGTCAATGTCATTTGGTGACCTTGGCCCAAGGTTACTTGTATTGCAGGTCCATTTACATAGTATAAAAGCATTTTCTATCTAACACCACTTGGCCAATTTCATTTGAATTTTATATGCATCCTTAGGACACTTAGAGAACAAAAATTTATTTGGATGGTCCAGGTCAATTGATCAAGATGTTGGCCATGCCCAAATATGGTAAAAACCTTAAACAAGAGGCACATGGGCGACTACGCTCACCCGAGGTCATTTGGTTTATACCATATACAGGCAAGGTGCCCATCTTGGTCATGTGATAACAATATCACAAATAATGTTTAATTGCCTCACCCCCATAGAGGCTTTTCATGTAATCTGGTTTCAATAAGCACAGCTCTTTTACTGGAGAAGATAAAAATACTGAGTCTGAGCCATCCAAGACACAGGTCAGTAATGACCTTGACCTTTGGAATTGATAAACTTCCATTCAGCTACCTGTAAATATCATTTTTGATGTCACAGCCTACCAGGCAATCAGAATTATCCATTATTTTGCTATTTTTCCATACAAATGTCTAAGTGACCAAATTTGACCTTGATATAAAACAGGTCAAGGTCAACCAAAGGTCATCACATGAACGGGCCTCCGTGGCCTAGTGGTAACGAGCGCTGTCTCTTGATCATTAGGTCTCTCACTGCTGTGGTTCGAGCCTCGCTCGGGTCACATGTGAGACGCCAAGTTCTGCAACGGAAGATCAGGTGGTTTTTCTCCAGGTACTCCGGTTTTCGCCCGCCTCTGATTAACGATCGGCTCGATATGAGTGAAATAATCTTGAAAGGGCCGTAAAACCAAAACCCCAAAAAAGGTCATCTTTTGAACAACTTGGTAGGGCCAGAGTCCCTGATGCTGCATACCAAGTTTCAAGATCATCGGCCATTCGGTTCTTGACAAGAAGATTCGGTCCCCCCGCCCATCGGGGCTTGAAGAAATGTATGGGCTGCATGATGCTTCCACGCAGAGCTCAATCTGGCCAGCACACTAGCACTGGTCAACCGCTTAGGGGATCTAAGCCTGTCCAGGAACCGCGGTGCGAGGCGGACCGTCCATGTTAATAAACTTACTGGTTTCATTCAGGGCTCAAGCTAGAGGGCGACTCAGGCGAAGGTCGCCCTGTTGGGGCTCACTTCGCCGACGGAAGCGAAAAAAACCTTGCCCTGAAATTTCGCCCGTTTTTTTTTTTTTTTTTTTTTTTTGGTGTCTTCCTTGTGAACAGTAACGGTAAACTGACAAGGTGACGATAATCCTTCGATCCACTAGTGTCAGAAATCTCAGCAATTACACTGAACAAAGCTAACTGTTTATTCTGCACTTTGTGCCAGTTGCAGTTTGGTACTGTTATGTAATTTAATTCTAACCGTTAGCTCATGCCGCTCGAGCCACTTGCAACAGGCTTAGTAGTCTTGTACTGTCATAAATCTATCTCGGTTGATTGCACAAAGTTTTTTATTGCAAAAAAAATAAATAAATAAGATTACACAAGATTATGTAACTTAAACAGGTATATTTCTACCGTTAGCTCGTGCCCAAGTCCGGGAGCGGATGTACTTTGTTAAGTACCGTTGTATACAGTAATAAGATTATTCCGACCATTGGCATTGACACTGCATTAGGATTTAATAATTTTTAAATAAAGATGGTTTATTTGTTTCGCCACTGATTTGTTTGTACATTACTTTTGCATCCAGCAATCGTTTTCATTTTTTTATGGACAACAACAAAAGTAGGTGGCAATTTTTTATTTTGTAAGTGAAAATAATTATTACTTGCTGGTAAATATTCAGTAATTATCCAAATTCATAAAAAAAAAAATAACAACTAATTTTCATCTAGCGAGGCTGTTCCCCCTTGTTTCTATAGTCTGTTTTAAAATACAATTGTGACAGGAACTTAGTGAGAAATGATCTGACTATTACACAGAAACCTCACCATTCATTATAACATGGTTGGATACAACCAAAGTTACAGCTTGTCCAAATACAGTAGAATTACTATATTAAGACCACCTTTGGGACAGTTCAAAAGTGGTCTTTAAGACCACATTTGAACAGTCCCAAAAGTGGTCTCTGATCAGGGGTCACTGTATGCAGAAAAAAGAAAGAAAGAATAACTGCAGCCAACCAACTAAGCTTTTTAAAGCAGAATTTGTCTTCATTTCAGGTGGTCTCAATAGCGGAATTGATTGATACCCCTATAAAACACACTTTTCTCCAAATAGGGGTTTACAGAAGAACTCATTACACTGTTTTTGTTTGGCGTTTAGCCGCACCCACTTCTCCCTAGACCCAGCAAACTTCTCCCTATTTTCCCAGGAGGGAGAAGTCACTTCTCCCAAATTTATTGGGCTAGCTTGGGCCCTGTTCATTGGGCGACAGGGCTTGAGATGTCATTTCATCTCAATGTCGGGTAAAAGTCCCACAAAATTGGAAGCACCGTCTCCAAAATGACCTTTACAGTGTTGACGGGAACGTTAAACCTCAAATCAAACAAACAAAAGTTTTTACCACATATGGGCGTACCCAGTCCTCATGAACAATCTTCCGTACCCTCATTCCATAGAGGCTCCACATGTAATTTGGTTTCAATTGGCCAAGTAGTTTAAGTGAAGAAGAAGATAAAAATACTGAATCATAGGTGTCCTGGACAAAGGTTGGTAAATGACCTTGACCTTTGGAACTGATAAACTTCCATTCAGCTGATAGTACCATTCAGCTTATAGTACATGTAAATACTATTTCTAATGCCACTAGCTAATATACAATCAGAAAAAAATCCACTGTTTTGTCATTTTTCCATACAAATGCCTAAGTGACCAAATTTGACCTTGACGTAAAACAGGCCAAGGTCAACCAAAGGTCATCATTTGAACAAACTTGGTAGGGCCAGAGTCCATGATGCTGCATACCAAGTTTCAAGATCATCGGCTATTCGGTTCTTGAGAAGAGGATTTTTAAATGTTTTACCATATATGGGCATGGCGGCTATATTGGTCATATGACCCAGTCCTAACGAACAAACTTTTGTTCCCTCATTCCATAGAGGCTCCACATGTAATTTGGTTTCAACTGGCCAAGTAGTTTAAGTGAAGAAGATAAAAATACTGAATCTGAGGCGTCCTGGACAAAGGCCGGTAAATGACCTTGACCTTTGGAACTGATAAACTTCCATTCAGCTGATTGCAAATACCATTTCTGATGCCAGTAGCTAACATACAATCAGAAAAATCCAGTTTTGCCATTTTTCCATACAAATGTCTAAGTGGCCAAATATGATCTTGACGTAAACCAGGTCAAGGTCAACCAAAGGTCATCATTTGAACAAACTTGGTAGGGCCCGAGTCTCCGATGCTGCATACCAAGTTTCATGATCATCAGCTATTCGGTTCTTGAGAAGATTTTTGAAGGTTTTTACCACATATGGGCATGGTGGCCATATTGGTCATGTGACCCAGTCCTCCCGAACAAACTTTCGTTCCCCTTCACATAGAGGCTCCACATGTAATTTGGTTTCAATTGGACAAGTAGTTTTAGAGGAGATATTGTTTGAAAATGTTGATGACGCAGGCGACGGCGACGGACCAATGCCTATACTATAAGCTCCCCCGGAGCCTTCGGCTCTGGTGAGCTAAAACCCTTCTTCTCCAGAACCACTGTGCCAAGTGTCTTTAAACTTGGTGATTTAGCATATTAAGACTCAGCATGATTCTTATGTGAATTACTTGGTTGGTGACATCAAGTCCAATCCTCGAGATTTTTATCGGTACATTAATGGTCCATTTAATGGTTAAAAGAAGGACAACCAAGGTATCCCCCCCCCCCATTTAAAAAACAAAATGGAAAATCTGTTCGAGACAGGGGTAGTTCGAGCCACTGAGGGCTACTGCCAGGAGGCATAACGGGATACTTTTAGACATCTTTCCGGTGTTCTATAATGAAAATGTATGCTGTGTGTACTCATTAGAATCGCCTCATCGAGGTGATTCTAATGAGTACACACAGCATACATTTCTAAGATAAAAGGCTAAAATCTCCTTAATTATCCCCCACTAGTTCTTATGTAGAAGATTTCGCTAGGGGCTCAAGAATGGGTTCGACTCATCCATGGTAAACGAGCCATCGGTGTTCGAGCCATCGAAGTTCTACTGTACACAGATGAAACAATGAAACTGAGGCAGAGCAAGTAGAGGAATTAAATGGTCAAGTCACAGATGTGTTCAACAAACAAGAGGGCCATGATGGCCCTGGATCGCTCACCTGATCCATAGAGTAACAAGTGGGCCCTGGGGTAGGCCATTATTGACCCCAGGGTTATAATGTGCATAATGTTGAGGGAGGTCTAAAAAGATGAAGCTTCATACCAAATATCAACAAAGGCTATAATTTGAACAATCTTGGCAAAAGTCCACTAGATGAAGCTACACACCAAATATCAAAGACCTTGGCCTTGTGGTTTCAGAGAAGAAGATTTTTAAAAGATTTTCCCTATATAAGCCTATGTAAAACCAAAGGGCCCCGGGGCGGGGGCATTTTTGTCCCTAGCACTACATAAGCCTATGTAAAACCAAATGGCCCCGGGGCGGGGGCATTTTTGGCCTCAGGGCACTAATTTAAACAATCTTGATAGAGATCCACTAGATGAAGCCTCACACCAAATATCAAAGACCTGGGCCTTGCTTTTTCAGAAAAGAAGATTTTCAAAGATTATCTCTTTTTAAGTCTATATAAAACCAAAGGGCCCCGGGGCGGGGGCATTTATGGCCCTCGGCTAGAATTTGAACAATCTTGGTAGAGGTCAACTAAATGAAGTTCCATACCAAATATCAAAGACATGGGCCTTGCAGTTTCAGAGAAGAAGATTTTTAAAGAAATCCCTATATAAGTCTATGTAAAACCAAATGGTCTCGGGGCTGGGGCATTTTTGGCCACAGGGCTATAATTTGAACAATCTTGACAGAGGTCCACTATATGAAATTTCACACCAAATATCAAAGACCTAGGCCATGTGGTTTCATAGAAGAAGATTTTTAAAGATTTTCCCTAGTCTATGTAAAACCAAGGGCCACGAGGCGGGGGCATTTTTGGTCCTAGGGCTATAATTTGCACAATCTTGGTAGAGGTCCACTAGCTGAAGCTTCATACCAAATATCAAAGACCTAGGCCTTGTAGTTGCAGAGAAGAAGATTTTTAAAGATTTTCCCTATAAGCCCATGTAAAATCAAAGGGCCCCTGGGCGGGGGCATTTTTGGCCCCAGCACTATAATTTGAACAATCTTGGTAGGGGTCCACTAGATGAAGCTCCATATCAAATATCAAAGACCTGGGCCTTGCGGTATCAGAGAAGAAGATTGTCCCTATATAAGCCCATGTAAAACCAAAGGGCCCCGGGGCGGGGGCATTTTTTGGCCCCAGCATTATAATTTGAACAATCTTGGTAGGGGTCCACTAGATGAACTTTCATTCCAAATATCAAAGACCTTGGCCGTGCGGTTTCAGAGAAGAAATTTTTTAAAGATTTCTATATATAAGCCAATGTAAAACCAAAGGGCCCCGGGGCGGGGGCATTTTTGGTCCCAGCACTATAATTTGAACAATCTTGGTAGGGGTCCACTAGATGAAGCTTCATACCAAATATGAAAGACCTGGGCCTTGCGGTTTCAGAGAAGAAGATTTTTAAAGATTTTCCCTATATAAGCCCATGTAAAACCAAAGGGCCCGGGGCAGGGGCATTTTTGGCCCCAGCACTGTAATTTGAACAATCTTGGTAGGGGTCCACTAGATGAAGCTTCAAACCAAATATCAAAGACCTTGGCTTTGCGGTTTCAGAGAAGAAGATTTTTTAAAGTTTTCGGTCAAAAAAATCTATTTTTGGCTCCTGTGACCTATACATGTATGTGCAACGGACCGGAACCATTTGAACAATTTTGAAAGGGGTCCACCTAAGGATCCTTACTGTGAAGTTTGGTCAAAATCTGATCAGTGGTTTAGGAGGAGATGTCGTTTGAAGAAATTGTTTACGGACACACGGACGGACAAAAAGTGATCCTAATATAAAATACAAGAGGGCCCAGAGGGCCCTGGTTCGCTCACCTGATCCAATGTATAACCAGTGGGCCCCGGGCAGGGTCAATTTTGGCCCCAGGGCTATAATTTGAACAATCTTGGTAGAGGTCCACAAGATGAAGCTTCATATCGAATATGAAAGACCTGGGCTTTCTGGTTTCAGAGAAGAAGATTTTAAAGGTTTACCCTGCATATAGAAGTCTATGTAAAACAAGATTTTCCCTATATAAGTCTATGTTAAACCAAAGGGCCCCGGAGCAGGGGCAGTTTTGGCCCCAGGGCTATAATTTGAACAATCTTGGTAGAGGTCCACTAGCTGAAGCTTCATAACAAATATCAAAGACCTAAGCCTTGTTTTTCAGAGAAGATGATTTTTAAAGATTTTCCCTATATAATTCTATGTAAAACCAAAGGGCCACATGGCGGAGGCGGCGGTCTCAGGGCTATAATTTGAACAATCTTTATAGAGGTCCACTAGCTGAAGCTTCATAACAAATATCGAAGACCTATGCCTTGTGGTTTCAAAGAAGAAGATTTTTCAAGATTTTCCCTATATACCTCTATGTAAAACCAAAGGGCCCCGGAGCGGGGGCATTTTGGCCCCAGGGCTATAATTTAAACAATCTTGGTAGAGGTCCACAAGATGAAGCTTCATACCAAATATCAAAGACCTGGGCCTTGCAGTTTCAGAGAAGAAGATTTTTCAAGATTTTCCCTATATAAGCCTACGTAAAACAAAAGGGCCCTGGTGCGGGGGCATTTTTGGCCCCAGCACTATAATATGAATAATCTTGGTAGGGGTCCACTAGATGAAGCTTCATACCAAATATCAAAGACCTGGGCCTTGCGGTTTCAGAGAAGAAGAGTTTTCAAGATTTTCCCTATATAAGCCCATGTAAAACCAAAGGGCCCCAGTGTGGGGGGCATTTTTAGCTCCAGCACTATAATTTGAACAATCTTGGTAGGGGTCCACTAGATGAAGCTTCATACCAAATATCAAAGACCTGGGCCTTGCGGTTTCAGAGAAGAAGATTTTTTTAAAGATTTTCCCTATATGAGCCTATGTAAAACAAAAGGGCCCTGGTGCTGAGGCATTTTTGGCCCCAGCACTATAATTTGAACAATCTTGGTAGGGGTCCACTAGATGAAGCTTCATACCAAATATCAAAGACCTGGGCCTTGCGGGTTTCAGAGAAGAAGATTTTTCAAGATTTTCCCTATATAAGCCCATGTAAAACCAAAGGGCCCCCGTGCGGGGGCATTTTTAGATCCAGCTCTATAATTTGAACAATCTTGGTAGGTAGAAGCCTCCGTAGTGCAGTGGTTACGCTACTCGCCTTGTAAACCAGGGATCGCAGGATCGATCCCGGGCTTCTCCAGACTTTCGGATGAGTCTTTAAACCGAGGTCCCGTCTCCGTATGACCTTAGCTGTTGGTGGGACGTAAAACTACAACTCACTCACTCACTCACAATCTTGGTAGGGGTCCACTAGATAAAGCTTCATACCAAATATCAAAGACCTGGGCCTTGCGGTTTCAGAGAAGAAGATTTTTAAATATTTTCCCTATATAAGCCCATGTAAAACCAAAGGGCCCCCGTGTGGGGGCATTTTTGGCCCCAGCACTATAATTTGAACAATCTTGGTAGGGGTCCACTTGATGAAGCTTCATACCAAATATCAAAGACCTGGGCCTTGCTGTTTCAGAGAAGAAGAATTTTCAAGATTTTCCCTATATAAGCCCATGTAAAACCAAAGGGCCTCCGTGCGGGGGCATTTTTAGCTCCAGCACTATAATTTGAACAATCTTGGTAGGGGTCCACTAGATGAAGCTTCATACCAAATATCAAAGACCTGGGCCTTGTGGTTTCAGAGAAGAAGATTTTTAAAGATTTTCCCTATATTAGCCCATGTAAAACCAAAGGGCACCCGTGCGGGGGCATTTTTAGCTCCAGCACTATAATTTGAACAATCTTGGTAGGGGTCCACTAGATGAAGCTTCATACCAAATATCAAAGACCTGGGCCTTGCGGTTTCAGAGAAGAAGATTTTTCAAGATTTTCCCTATATAAGCCCATGTAAAACCAAAGGGCCCCCGTGCGGGGGCATTTTTAGCTCCAGCACTATAATTTGAACAATTAGATGAAGCTTCATACCAAATATCAAAGACCTGGGCCTTGCGGTTTCAGAGTAGAAGAGTTTTAAAGATTTTCCCTATATAAGCCCATCTAAAACCAAAGGGCCCCCGTGCGGGGGCATTTTTGGCCCCAGCACTATAATTTGAACAATCTTGGTAGGGGTCCACTAGATAAAGCTTCATACCACATATCAAAGACCTGGGCCTTGCGGTTTCAGAGAAGAAGATTTTTTAAGTTTGCAGTGAAAAAAAATCTATTTTTGGCTACTGTGACCTATATGTGCAACGGACCGGAACCATTTGAACAACTTTGAAAGGGGACCACCTAAGGATCATTCCTGTGAAGTTTGGTCAAAATACGATCAGTGGTTTAGGAGGAGATGTCGTTTGAAGAAAAGTTTACGGACGGACGCACGGACGCACGCACGGACGCACGACGGACAAAAAGTGATCCCAAAAGCTCACCTTGTCACTACGTGACAGGTGAGCTAAAAAGAGCACAACCATGTTCCCTTGCTTGAAAGGATGGCCCGTTCATGGAGAACATTGTTGTAGCTGAAGAAGGTGTAATCAAACTTCTGAAAGGCCTGAACCCTTCTTAAGCATTAGGACCTGATGAGCTGCATCCCAGAGTCCTAAAGGAACTTGCGGTTGAATTAGGTCCGGTTTTTGCACACCTTTTTCAACATTCACTTGATTCGGTTGAAATTCCCAAGGAATGATCTTTAGCAAATATATGCCCATTGTACAAGAAAGGTGATCGAACTTGTGCTGGAAAGTATTGCCCTGTATCACTCACATGTGTACCTTGCAATTTTTTGGAGCACATTGTTTGTTCAAATGTACTGGCCCACCTTGACCAACATAAACTTTTATCTGATAGATAGCATGCTTTTAGAAAGAACCATAGCTGTGAAACACAACTGGTGACAGTGATAGATGTTTGGACTAAAAGCTTAGATAATGGTTGACAAATTGACACAGTCATCTTGGATTTTGAGAAAGCTTTTGATACACCTCCTCATGAGCTTCTGAAAAGCAAACTTAATGGATATGGCATTGGTGGCAGAACATTAAAATGGATTGATCCTTTTCTATGCCATAGAGAGCAACGGGTGGTTGTTAATGGAAGTAAATCTGATTTGGCCCCTGTCCTGTCTGGAATCCCACAGGTGACAGTTCTTGGTCCACTTCTTTTCTCCCTTTACATAAATGACATCTCACAGGAAACTGATTCACAAATAAGGCTCTTCGCTGATGACTGTGTTTGCTACCGAGAAATAAAAACTTCGGAAGATACAGTGAAACAACAGTATGATATCGACAAATTGGGTAGCTGGGCAATGAAGTGGGGAATGCGGTGCCAACCAGTAAATGTGACATGATGCAACTTACAAGAAAGCAGATCAAAAAGATCAATTCTACCTATGAATTGGAAGGAACTCTCCTTGAAAATGTAGAAAGCATTAAATACCTTGGTGTGACAATAACAAATGATTTAAGGTGGAACACTCACATTAGTAATGTTTGTACTAAGGCAAATAGGACCCTTGGCTTCTTGAGACAGCATCTGTCAGCATGCCCACAAGACGTAAGAGAAATGGCATACAAGGGACTGGTTCTTCCAGTCCTGGAATATGCATGTACGTCCTGGGATCCACCTACTGTTACCCTCCAGGGGGACTGGAGAAAGTCCAAAAATGTGCGACCCGTATTGTAACTGGGAATTACCGGTACTCGTTTGAAACTGGGAGTATGACTGGCATTCTGGAACAGTTAAAGTTTGGAATCTCTTAAAGAGCGGAGAAAACAAAGTAGGCTGATACTTTTATATAAAGGTCTGAAGGGTAGAGCCAGTATACCTATGGGTGACCTTTCCCCCTTCAAAGACAACACTTCAGAAAAAACATTCATTAGCCCTCTAAAACAAGAGGGCCCAGAGGGCCCTGAATCGCTCACCTGAGAATCAGTGTCTCTAGTACATTCTTGGCCCAAGGGCTATACTAGGTGAAGCTTCATACCAAATATCAAAGACCTGAGCCTTGTGGTTTCAGAGATGAAGATTTTTAAATATTTTCCATATATAAGCCTATGAAAAACCAAAGGGCCCCAGGGATGGGGGCATTTTTGGCCCCAGGGCTATAATTTGAACAATCTTGGTACAGGTCCACTAGATGAAGCTTCACACCAAATATCAAAGATCTGAGCCTTGCGGTTTCAGAGAAGAAGATTTTTAAAGATTTTACCTATATAAGCCTTTGTAAACCCTGAGGCCCCCAGGGCGGGGGCATTTCCGGCCCAAGGATCATAATTTGAACAATCTTGGTAGAGGTCCACTAGATAAAGCTTTATACCAAATATCGAAGACCTGGGCCTTTTGGTTTCAGAGAAGAAGATTTTTAAAGCTTTTCCCTGTATAAGCCTATGTAAAAACCAAAGGCCCCCGGGGCGGGGGCATTTTTGGCCCTGGGGCTATAATTTGAACAATCTTGGTAGAGGTCCACTAGGTGGAGCTTCACACCAAATATCAAAGACCTGGGCCTTGTGGTTTCAGAGAAGAAGATTTTTAAAGATTTTACCTATATAAGCCTTTGTAAACCCTGAGGCCCCCAGGGCGGGGGCATTTCCGGCCCAAGGATCATAATTTGAACAATCTTGGTAGAGGTCCACTAGATAAAGCTTTATACCAAATATCGAAGACCTGGGCCTTTTGGTTTCAGAGAAGAAGATTTTTAAAGATTTTCCCTGTATAAGCCTATGTAAAAACCAAAGGCCCCCGGGGCGGGGGCATTTTTGGCCCTGGGGCTATAATTTGAACAATCTTGGTAGAGGTCCACTACGTGAAGCTTCACACCAAATATCAAAGACCTGAGCCTTGTGATGTCAGAGAAGCAGATTTTTAAAGATTTTCCCTATATAAGCCTATGTAAAACCAAAGGCCCCCGGGGCGGGGACATTTTTGGCCCTAGGGCTATAATTTGAACAATCTTGGTAGAGGTCCACTAGATGAAGCTTCATACCAAATATCAGAGACCTGGGCCTTTCGGTTTCAGAGAAGAAGATTTTTAAAGATTTTCCCTGTATAAGCCTATGTAAAACCAAAGGCCCTTAGGGCGGGGGCATTTTTGGCCCTAGGGCTATAATTTGAACAATCTTGGTAGAGGTCCACTAGGTGAAGCTGCACACCAAATATCAAAGAACTGGGCCTTGTGGTTTCAGAGAAGAAGATTTTTAAAGATTTTCCCTATATAAGCCTATGTAAACACAAAGGCCCCCAGGGCGGGGGCATTTCTGGTCCAAGGGCCATAATTTGAACAATCTTGGTAGAGGTCCACTAGATGAAGCTTCATACCAAATATCGAAGACCTGGGCCTTTTGGTTTCAGAGAAGAAGATTTTTAAAGTTTTCATTTCAAAAATCTATTTTTAGCTCCTGTGACCCAGATGTGCAATGGACCGGAACCATTTGAACAACTTTGAAAGGGGACCACCTAAGGATCATTCCTGTGAAGTTTGGTCAAAATCCGATCAGTGGTTTAGGAGGAGATGTCATTTGAAGAAAAAGTTTACGCACACACGCACGCACGCACGCACACACGCACACACGCACGCACGACGGACGACGGACAAAAAGTGATCCCAAAAGCTCACCTCGTCACTACGTGACAGGTGAGCTAAAAATCGGCACTGGGACTGACATCTACAAATTAAGCTTCATCCCTAGGACAATCTCAGATTGGAATGATCGAGCTCCCCTCTTCTCTCTTGGTGTCTACAGAAGGTGCAGATGACTCCATCTCTAGATTCACCACCCTTGTGATGTCTAGGGACTAGTTCTGTTGGTTGAAAGTCCTGGTGAAGGATTGTCTAAGGACGTGTCACCGAATCCGGGTCTTTTCGCCCTGATTTCGGGGGTTGGTAGTTTCGCCCTTTATCAGTTGAGTTGTTTCGCCCATGAGTCGTTTCGCCGCAATTATATTCTTAAGGGAGCTCCCCTCTTCTCTCTTGATGACTGCAGAAGGTGCAGATGACCCCAGCTCTAGATTCACCACCCTTGCGAGGTCTAGGGACTAGTTCTGTTCAGGCCTCCTAGTGGCCGGCCCACTTTGAAGATATAGGTTTTTATATAGGTTCTTCTTACTCAAAATATAGGTTATTTACAGGTTTGTTTTTTTTTTCAATAAAAATACAGGTTAAAAACAGAGTCTTCCAAACTTACATAAAGATTTAAAACTGAAGCAAAAATACTTGATGAATTTTTGTGCCACAATTACTCAGATAAAGTTGTTCTAAAATTTACAAAGTCCGAGCGAGCGAAGCGAGCGAGGAAAAAATTACAATTTCTTGACAGTTTTCATCACTTTTTATGGGACTAAAAAGTAAAAAATAGTAGTGCATTTTGAAGAAAAGTTAGGGTTGAGTTGCAAGAAGGTTCAAAAAGTGAAAAAATATACAGTAGGTTTTTTTCATGAAAATACAGGCTTTTTATAGGTTTTATGAACAAAATAAAGCTTTTATAGGTTTGGCACAAAATTATAGGTTATTATAGGTTTTATAGGTTTTGCTAGGAGGCCTGTCTGTTGGTCGAAGGTCCTGGTGAAGGATTGTCCAAGGACGTGTCACTGAATCCGGGTTGTTTTCCCCATGGGTTGTTTCGCCCCGAGTCGTTTCGTCCGGATTTCGGGGGTGGGTTGTTTTGCCCTTATCGGGCGAGTCGTTTCGCCTGCGAGTCATTTCACCACAATTATATTTTTAAGGGATTGACAAAAGGAGTGAATGGGTAAACGGACAAAGGGATGAATGAATAAACAAACTAGAATTTGTTTTTCAACAAAAACACAGAAGTCTCCCCCGTTTTTGACCTCTTAAGTATAACCTTGACATTGGAGGTATTGAGCTGGGTCTTGTGTGCAAAACATTATCTAATGAAGATGAGCATTTCTGCAAAGTAACTTTAAAAATGTTCATAGAAAAAAATTAAAAAAGTTATTGGCCGTACACAAAAAAGCCCTTTTTCACCTTTGACCTCTAAGTATGGCCTTGACCTTTGATGTACAACACATCGTCTCATGATGGTTAACATTTCTGCCAAGTAATTTCATAATTCATCAAAGAATAAGGAAGTTATTGACTGTCCCTTTTTTACCTTTGACCTCTAGGTATGACCTTGACATTGGAGGTACATGTATGGACCTTGGTCTTGCACATGACTCATGGGCTAATGACGTTGAACATTTCTGCATGGTAACTTTATAAAGTCCATCCACAAATAAAAAAGTTACTGACTGGACACAAAAAACAAACTTTTTTTACCTCTGACCTCTTAGTATGACCTTGATCTTGGAGGTACCGACCTGGGTCTAGCGTGCACCACATCGTCTCATGATGGTTAACATTTCTGCCAAGTAATTTCACAATCTATCCAGGAATAAGAAAGTAATTGACTGAACACTAAAAAAGGCCCCTTTTTGTCCTTTGACCTCTTAGTTCGACCTTGACATTTTAGGTACCAACTTAAGTCATGCACGCAACACATCGTCTCATGGTGGTTAACATTTCTGCCAAGTAATTTCAAAATCCATCTAAAAATAAGAAAGTTATTGACAGAACACAAAAAAGGCCCTTTTTTACCTTTAACCTCTATGTATGACCTTGACATTTCAGGTACCAAACTGGGTCATACGTGCAACACATCATCTCATGGTGGTTAACATTTCGGCCATGCAATTTCAAAATCTATCTAAAAATAAGAAAATTATTGACCAAACACAAAAAAGGCCCCTTTTTTTTACTTTTGACCTATGTATGACCTTGACATTTTAGGTACCAAACTGAATCATGCATGCAACACATCGTCTCATGATAGTTAACATTTTTGCCAAGCAACTTCAAATTCTATCTAAAAATAAGCATGTTATTGAAAAAAACAGAAAAAATGCCCCTTTTTTTCCTTTGACCTCTAAGTTTGACCTTGACCTTTGAGGTACCAACCTGGGTCATGCACGCGACACATTGTCTTATATTGGTTAACATTTCTGCCAAGTGATTTCAAAATCCATCTCAAAATAAGAAAGTTATTGACCAAAAACGAAAAAAGGCCCCTTTTTTGACCTTTGACCTCTAAGTATGACCTTGACCTTTGAGGTACCGGCCTGCCTCATGCGCACCACACATCGTCTTATGGTTGTTAATATTTCTGCCAACTAATTTTAAAATCCATCTCAAAATAAAGTTATTGACCAAACACGAAAAAAAGTCCTCTTTTTTTACCTTTGACCTCTAAGTATGACCTTGACCTTTGAGGGATTGACCTGCCTCATGCGCACCACACATCGCCTTATGGTTGTTAATATTTCTGCCAAGTAATTTTAAAATCCATCCGAAAATAAGAAAGTTATTGACCGGACACGATTTGCCCATACATATATACATACCGACACATTTCAAAGGGAGATAATTAAAAAAGTATAAATGCGAGAGTTATAGTTCTTGCGCACTGCACGTCGTCTAATGCTGATTAATATTTATATGAAGTTTCGTGAAGATAGCTCTAACGGTTTTCAAGTTATAGAGCGGACACGAAAGTGTGACAGACGGACAGACGCCCGGGGGGAAAACAATATGTCTCTCCGAAAAAAAAAATTTCGGGGGAGACATAATGAATAAATGAATTTAGTTGTGCGCTGGTAGATGTTCGGCTGGACCAACGGACGGTTGAATATACGGAGATGGAAAAGTGAATTAATGAATGAATGATTGAGGTTTCACGTCCGAGTCAATAATGTACAAGTGATTTTGCAAACATTGATTCCAGTTTTGGTGGGTTATTTTACCCGATATTGAGATGAAAGGACATCTCAAGCGGAAAGCCAAAAGGACAGTTAAACAGTTACTTTCCTACAAAATGATAGTGATTATTGTTTCTCGTGACGAGGCTCTTATCTGATTGTCAAAGACTCTTTCACGTAATGTCTGAGTTGTGCAAAAATATCAGAATTTGTTTATCAGAAAAATCTGGATTTGTTTTTATGAAAAATCGATGTTAGCAAGTTTATGTAATGAAGAATCCCACCCCTAAACCCCACTTTATACAGCATTTAGTGGGTCCTCACATATATTTTATTTTTCTTCTAAATTTCAATTTCTAAAACATAGACAAAAAGAAATGAAAAAAATTGTAGTAGGATGATTGATTGATTTGAGGTTTAACGTCCCCGTCAACACTGTACAGGTCATTTTGGAGACGTTACTTCCAGTTTTGTGGGACTTTTACCCGACACTGAGATGAAATGACTTCTCAAGCCCTATCGCCCAAAACCAGTAGGGTTTATTAGCATGGACAGTCCGCCTCGCACCGCGGTTCGTTAGGTTTGACGCAATAGTTTTCAAAGTCAGTGAACCATGAAAAGTAGATCAAGGCCAAATATAACACCAAACTTAGACAATTGTACAAACGGTTAAGCAAATGATAAATATGAAATCTAATTTACGAATATGGATAAATACTTTATATAGACAAGAGGGCCCAATGGCCCTATATCGCTCACCTGTGTACCAGAAAATCATTAGTGTAGGAGACCACTTGACATTGCTATATACTAAATATCTAAGCTCAGGCAAAGCGGTGTCCATGCTTATAAACCCTACTGGTTTCATTGGGCAACAGGGCTTGAGATGTAATTTCATCTCAATGTCGGGTAATAGTCCCACAAAATTGGAAGAGACATCTCCAAAATGACCTATACAGTGTTGACGGGGATGTAAAACCTCAAATCAAACAAAATCTGTGCCTTATGGTTTTGGAGAATTTTTTTTTTTTTTAAGTTTTTTCCAGTATAAGTCTATAGGAGCTAATGAGCCCTGGGACTTGGCCAATTTTGACCCAAAGGGCACGGTTGGCAGGATTTATGTAGGCGACCATTTTGTGTTGCTATATACTAAATATCTAAGGTCTGTATTTCATGGTTTCAAAGAAGATGTTTGAAGCTTTTTTCCATTATAAGTTTGTTGGAGTTAAGGGGCCACAGGATTTGCACCCCAGGGGCATGATTGGCAGGATTCATGTAGGCGACCACTCGACATTGCTACATGCTAAATACCTAAGCTCTTGGACTTATGGTTTCAGAGAAGAAGATTTTTGAAGATTTTTTTCCCCCATTTTAAGGTTTTTTTAGTTTTTTTTTTTTTCATTATAAGGGCCCTGTGGTTTCAGAGAAGAAGATTTTTGAAGTTTCTCCAATTGTAAGTCTATGGAAGCTAAAGACCCCTGGGGTGTGGTCAATTTGGATCCCAGGGGCATAACTGGCAGGATTTATGTAGGTGGCCACTTGACGTTGCTACATACTAAATACCTAAGCTCTGGGCCTTATGGTTTCATAGAAGAAGATTTTTTAAGTTTTTTTCCATTATAAGTCTATTGGAGGTGATGAGCTCGGGCGTGGTCAATTTTGACCACAGGGGCAGGGTAAGCAGGATTTATATAGCTGGCTATTTTATGTTGCTAGACACTAAATATCTAAGTTCTGGGCTTCACAGTTTCTGAGAAGAAATTTTTTGAAGCTTTTTTCCATTATGAGTCTATGGGAGCTAAGGGGCCCCGGGGCGTGGCCCATTTGGACCCCAGGGGCATGATTAGCAGGAAATATGTAGGAGACCACTTGCCGTTGCTACATGCTAAATATCTAAACTCTGGGCCCTGTGGTTTCAGAGAAGAAGATTTTCGAAGTTTTTTTTTTTCTATTATGAGACTATGGGAGATATGGGGGTCCCAGGGTGTGGCCCATTTGGACCCCAGGGGCATGATTGGCAGGATTTATGTAGATGACCACTTGTCATTGCTACATGATAAATATCTAAGCTCTTGGCCCTGTGGTTTCAGAGAAGATTTTCGAAGCTTTTTTCAATTATGTGTCAATGGGAGCTAAGGGGCCCCGGGGGGTGGCCCATTTGGACCCCACGGGCATGATTTGCAGGATTTATGTAGGTGACCACTTGCCATTGCTACAAGCTAAATATCTAAGCTCTGGGCCCTGTGGTTTCAGAGAAGAAGATTTTTGAAGCTTTTTTTTTTCCAGTATGAGTCTATAGGAGCTAACTGGCCCCTGGGCGTGGCCCTTTTGGACCCCAGGGGCATGATTGGCAGGAATTATGTAGGTGACCACTTGCCGTTGCTATGTGCTAAACATCTAAGCTCTGGGCGCTGTGGTTTCAGAGAAGAAGATTTTTTAAGCTTTTTGGACCCCAGGGGCATGATTGGCAGGCATTATGTAGGTGACAACTTGCCGTTGCTACATGCTAAATATCTAAGCTCTGGGCACTGTGGTTTCAGAGAAGAAGATTTTTTAAGCTTTTTTTTCATTATGAGTCTATGGGAGTGAAGGGTCCCTGGGCGTGGCCCATTTGGAACCCAGGGGCATGATTGGCAGGAATCATGTAGGTGACCAATTGGCGTTGCTACATGCGAAATATCTAAACTCTGGGCCCTGTGGTTTCAGAGAAGATTTTTGAAGCTTTTTTTTTTTCATTATGAGTCTATAGGAGCTAACTGGCCCCGGGCGTGGCCCTTTTGGACCCCAGGGGCATGATTGGCAGGAATTATGTAGGTGACCACTTGCCGTTGCTACGTGCTAAATATCTAAGCTCTGGGTCCTGTGGTTTCAGAGAAGAATATTTTTGAAGCTTTTTTCCATTAAGAGTCTATAGGAGCTAAAGGGCCCCGGGGCGTGGCCTGTTTGGACCCCAGGGGCATGATTGGCAGGAATTATGTAGGTGACCACTTGCCTTTGCTACATGCTAAATATCTAAGCTCTGGGCCCTGTGAATTCCGAGAAGAAGATTTTTGAAGCTTTTTGTTCCATTATGAGTCTATGGGAGCGAAGTGGCCCCAGGGCGTCGCCCATTTGGAACCCAGGGGCATGATTGGCAGGAATTATGTAGGTGGCCACTGGCCGTTGCTACATGCTAAATATCTAAGCTCTGGGCCCTGTAGTTTCAGAGAAGAAGATTTTTGAAGCTTTTTTCCATTATGAGTCTATGGGAGCTAAGGGGCCCCGGGGTGTGGCCAATTTGGAACCCAGGGGCATGATTGGCAGGAATCATGTAGGTGACCTATTGGCGTTGCTGCATGCTAAATATCTAAACTCTGGGCCCTGTGGTTTCAGAGAAGAAGATTTTTGAAGCTTTTTTTCCATTATGAGTCTATAGGAGCTAACTGGCCCCGGGGCGTGGCCCTTTTTTTGACCCCAGGGGCATGATTGGCAGGAATTATGTAGGTGACCACTTGCCGTTGCTACGTGCTAAATATCTAAGCTCTGGGCCCTGTGGTTTCAGAGAAGAATATTTTTGAAGCTTTTTTCCATTATGAGTCTATAGGAGCTAAAGGGCCCCGGGGCGTGGCCCGTTTGGACCCCAGGGGCATGATTGGTAGGAATTATGTAGGTGACCACTTGCCGTTGCTACATGCTAAATATCTAAGCTCTGGTCCCTGTGGTTTCAGAGAAGAAGATTTTTGAAGCTTTTTGTTCCATTATGAGTCTATGGGAGCGAAGGGGCCCCGGGGTGTCGCCCATTTGGAACCCAGGGGCATGATTGGCAGGAATTATGTAGGTGGCCACTGGCCGTTGCTACATGCTAAATATCTAAGCTCTGGGCCCTGTAGTTTCAGAGAAGAAGATTTTTGAAGCTTTTTTTCATTATGAGTCTATGGGAGCTAAAGGGCATCGGGGTGTGGCCAATTTGGACCCCAGGGGCATGATTGGCAGGAATTATGTAGGTGACCGCTTGCCATTGCTACATGCCAAATATCTCAACTCTGGGCCCTGTGGTTTCAGAGAAGAAGATTCTTGAAACTTTTTTCCATTATAAGTCTATAGGAGCTAAAGGGCCCTGGGGTGTGGCCCGTTTGGAACCCAGGGGCATGATTGGCAGGAATTATGTAGGTGACCACTTGCCTTTGCTACATGCTAAATATCTAAGCTCTGGGTCCTGTGGTTTCCGAGAAGAAGATTTTGAAGCTTTTTTGTTCCATTGTGAGTCTATGGGAGGGAAGGGGCCCCGGGGCGTGGCCAATGTGGACACCAGGGGCATGATTGGCAGGAATTATGTAGGTGACCATTGGCCATTGCTACATGCTAAATATCTAAGCTCTGGGCCCTGTGGTTTCAGAGAAGAAGATATTTTAATTTTTTCCCATTGTAAGTCTATGGGAGCTGTATGTTGCCATAGCAACCAGAATTCCAATCTGATCAGCCAAAAAACCTTATGCAGCCTTTCCCCCTACCTGGTGATGCTTCTCATGAAATTTGATCAAGATTGACCATGGGGTATTAGATATATACTTATTTGAAATTGTTTACGGACAGATGCACGCACGGACGGACGCACGCAAGACAGACAAAAAGTGATCACAAAAGCTCACCTTGTCACTACGTGACAGGTGAGCTAAAAAAACGGACCGAGAAAACACATGAGCACATAAAAGATAAATTCTACAACGCTGAAACACTGCGCCATTCAACTGTGTTTATTTTTAAACCTTTTTCTCTTTTTGAATTTCATTTCGGCAAACTTTCATTATTTTTATTTTTTCATTATTAATTACCAGTTGAACAGGTAATAATTAAATACACTCTGCATTATTTTAGCATGTATTTCGCGGGAAAGATAGCCTGTGGCAAACAGGTAAAGCTTCCGAAACACTCGGAATATGCTCTGCGAATCGCGGACGACATTGTATTCGGGGAGTGTTTTCGAGTATAACACTCCGAATAATTTTCAGATTCGCAATGTTTTAGAGGGCCAAAAGAATCATGCGAAATGAAGAAATTTGGAATAAAGTGTTTTTTGGCTTTTCTGCGTGACTCGTACTGTAAATAGTAGGATGATTGATTGATTTGAGGTTTAACGTCCCCGTCAACACTGTAAAGGTCATTTTGGAGACATTACTTCCAATTTTGTGGGACTTTTACCGACACTGAGATAAAATGACATCTCAAGCCCTGTCACCCAATGAAACCAGTAGGGTTTATTAGCATGGACAGTCTGCCTCGCACCGCGGTTCGTTAGGTTTGAAGCAATAGTTTTCAAAGTCAGTGAACCATGAAAAGTAGATCAAGGTCAAATATAGCACCAAACGAGGATATTACAATATTTTCCGGGACTCCCCATACCCCCATCAACCCTTTATATACCAAAACATATCTAACCTCAATCCATAGGGCTTGAAAAAAGGAAGTGTCAAGAGTGCCGGTACCGGCACCCTAGACTCTGAGGCTAGAATGCCGGGTCCGGCACTCTAGACTCGGTGGCTAAAGTGACGGACCAGCACTCTAGCCATTCCTATGTGGACAGGCTAGAGTGCCGGTAATACGCGGTAATACAATACTTGATAGCTATAATTTGCCAGAGAGCATCATACTAAGGACGAATTAAAAAGAAAACATTTACCTGACATAATATATAAAATTACCAACCATATTGGAGGAGAGAATAGTCCACATGGTACGTATACTAAGTAAAACCGCCTCAAGAGGATACTTCACGAGTTTGAAAATGTGTATATCATCAACTGCTAAAATTGGGCTGGCTAGAGTGCCGGTAATATATTAATTTTTATCCCCACGTTTTTTGAAGAAAAGTGGGGATATTGTTATCGCCTCCGTCCGTCTGTCCGGCTATCTCCTCCTATACCGTTCATTGGAATTCAACCAAATTTGGTGTGTGAGCTACTTACATGAATGGCTTCTGCAAGAGCACATTAATTTTTGGACCAGCCCCCAGGGGTCCCTGGAAGAGGTCAAAACGTGGGGATTTGCGATGGCGCGCCATCGACTGCGCGATCTAGTTTGTTATTTCCATCATCTACCACCTAGACTCGAAATAAAATGGACATTATTTCTCTGGCATGGCATGCTAATCTGTGAACTACACGGATGCACAGGCTGATCTACGCCTCTGTAGGCATATGCAATTAACCGGTTTTCTGACGACGTGGCTCATATTATTATCTCTTCATGGAAAGATTTTTTTAGTATTAAGCAATAACGTTGACTGGAAATAAATTCATTATTATCATTGACATTATTATCTTCTATATAATTGTTTGTACATAACGATAACTGAAATTGAAACCAGTGTTTGTCAGCGTTGTAAAAATAATTATGGTGTGCCACAAACAATCCGTTACCTGATTGAGCGTTCGAACGACCTCAAAGACATCTTAAAGTTTAAAGATCCTATTGTCTTACATTATAACCGTCAACACATCACACACTTCAGTTTTCTTCTCAAAACAAACTGTGAAACCATAATTACCGGGGAGTGAACTCATTGAATTGATCAATATTTATCAGTCAACGTAATTATCAAATGCATCAGTGATTTTAAAGCCCGCACAATTTAGTATCTAATACTTGCAAAATAATAATATAATAATAATAATGATTATAATAAAAATAATAATAATAACCATAACATTGCGAGTTGCTACTGTCCAATTTTAGCAGTTGTTGATATACACAGTTTCAAAATCACGTGAAGTATTCTCCCTAGAGGCGGTTTTGCAGTTGTTGATATACATGTATTTTGTATACGTACCATCCTCCAATATGGTTGATAATTTTAGATATTATGCCAGGCAAATGTTTTCTTTCTTTAATTTGTCCTTAGAATGATGCTCTCTGGTGGATTATAGCTATCAAGTATTGTATTACCAGTTTTTACCGGCACTCTAGCCTGGCCACATAGGAATGGCTAGAATGCCGGGTCCGTCACTTTAGTCACCGAGTCTTGAGTGCCGGACCCGGCACTCTAGCCTCAGAGTCTAGGGTGCCGGTAGCGGCACTCTAGACACTTCCTTGAAAAAAAATAAGAGCAAAACGACCCACCAAGTCAGGGTTGGCTAGAGTGCCGGTAATATGATTGGGTGCGCATGCGCGCGAGTGCATTCTTCCTGTTTTCCGGGAAACAATTTTTGGATAATTTTGGAATTTAAGGAATACCCTGGATGAGTCCTTTAACTTTTTCTCCTTAACTTTGTTTAAATATTTAGTTACTTGTTTATTTTGCAGGTTTAGCTAGGTTTTTACGACTTTTCATATTTATCACATCCCGGATAATTTGGCTTGGTATTCTTTTACTTTTGCACCGAAACAAAACTAGTTCCGGTTTCGCCGCGGATTGACATTAAGGTAAACAATTAAGTTTAAATGTGATTTTTGATGATATTGCCCAACAGAGGAGACTTTCCCAGACACCACTTTATATTTATTGCCCTTCAGTAACCAAAGAGTCACCAGAAAACCAACAATAATGAGCCATTTTGCATTTGACCTCCTTTTTGGAGTATGTTGCATGTTGCTGGCAACAAGACTTGCATCTCTTCTTAGTTGCAGTGGACAGGATCTACAGGAAATCCCAGTTAACTTCTACCCAGTTTATGCTGACACGCGTGGTACAACAGCAATCGACCGCAACTTTGCATTTCATTTGCCCCATGTTTGTACAATATCAATCTTAAAAAAATCTCTAAGAATGAAGGGGTTTCCTGGTTCAAATAAACTTTTCTACTTGTATATATTTACAGTTGTTATAGGTAATGCTTGGGATGTTGAATCAAATCCTGGTCCAGACTCCCGAAATGACAGTTCACACTTCCCTTGTGGACTCTGTCAAAAAAAGTGTTGGTTGGGAAGACCGGGGAATTTGTTGCGACACCTGCAATGTCTGGTATCACATAGGATGTCAAGGCATGTCATCAACTATGTATAGTTTTTATAACAGATCATTGAATAAAAATGTTGCATGGGAGTGTTTGAAATGTGGAATGCCAAACTTTTCCACATCTCTGTTTGACACCTCATCTTCTATAGACACCTACAACCACTTTGAACCTTTATCTACCCTATCCGAGCCTGATAGTCCGATACCAGACAACATCGGCCCACCCACGGCAGCTTCATCGCCCATTGTGCAGCAGTCAAAAGAAGCTAAACGAAAGACCAAAAAGGCGGTCCTTAACCATCCCCTCAGAATATTGATCATGAATTGTCAGTCAATAAAGAATAAAAGGGCTGAACTTCATACAATTATCGACTCGGCGAAACCAGATATCATTTTGGGCAATGAGTCTTGGTTAACCCCAGAAATTAAAAACTCGGAAATTTTCCCTGAATCCTTTGAGGCCATCCGGAAAGACAGAGTTGGGGATGCACATGGAGGTGTCTTCGTGGCTTTCAAGCGAGACCTACTCTGTACAGAAACTCCGGAGTTGGACACCAACTGTGAACTAGTTTGGTGTAAATTGAACATCATTGGATGTAGGACTTTGTACCTTGGATCTTTTTATCGCCCACCAGATCAGATTGACCCAGAATATCTTGAGGCTTTTAACTCATCTTTGTCTAGGATAATGTCAAATGCAAAATTTAATGCCCATATTTTGGTTGGCGGAGACTTTAATTGTGGTGACATTGAATGGAGCAGCATGCAGGTGCCCCATCGGGTGCCTAAAAGGCAGACACAGCAACAACTTTTGGACATAATTAAAGAACACTGCCTGGCCCAAGTTGTTAACATACCCACCCGACAAGAAAAGACCCTTGATTTATTGTTTACAAATTCTCCATCCCCAGTAAGCCGAGTTAAGGGGATGCCCCCGATTTGCAAAGCTGATCATGACATAGTCCTTGTTGAGTATGACATAAAAGCTAAACAAATCAGACAAGTCCCGCGTAAAGTTTTTCTCTACAAACGTGCGGATATGGATGGTCTGCGAGACCATATGGCGCGATTTAAGGATTCGTTCCTTTCCTCTGACCTCTCACACATGTCAGTTAATGACCTGTGGGTCAGTTTTAAGTCCGAATTAACCACGGCAATGGAAAGGTTTATACCAACTAAAATGACCAAAACAAAATATAGGGCACCATGGATCGATAACACGATCAAGCATCTCATCAGAAGACGGAATAGAATGTATTTTCGTGCTCGCAAGTCTAGCAGCCCTGACGTTAAGAACCATTACAAACGGTTCAGAGCACATGTGCAAAAGGTTATAAGAGATGCATATTGGAAGCATGTTTCCAGCATCTTTACCTTTGAAGATGACAATATAGATCCCGATAGTCCCCAAAAGAATGGTAAAGTTAAAAAGTTTTGGTCATTCGTAAAGTCCCTGAAAAAGGATGCGTTTGGGATCACTTCGCTAAGGGAAAATGGAATTCTAAAAACAGATGCGCGCGATAAGGCTAATATTTGCAATAAACAGTTTCAATCAGCATTTACGCGTGAAACTGATGGTGAGCTACCATCTAAAGGTGCAAGTCCGTTCCCCTCTATGGGGGACATAACAGTTGACCCCAATGGGGTCGCTAAACTGTTCAAGATACATAAGGCATCTGGGCCCGATGACCTGAATGCCAGGGTACTTAAGGAATGTAGTGCTGAAATATCTCCTGTGTTGGCCTTTATCTTCAATCAATCACTTGCCCAGGGCACTGTACCAGATGACTGGCGACAAGCAAATGTAACCCCGGTCCATAAAAAAGGGGAAAAATATGATGCAGCAAATTATAGACCAGTGTCGCTAACATGCATCTGTTGCAAAACCTTGGAGCATATATTAGTAAGCAACATCAACAAGCACTTAGCCTTTGAGAGCATTCTTGCTGACTGTCAACATGGTTTCCGGAGTCAAAGGTCTTGCGAAACGCAGCTTGTTCAATTTTACCATGACATTGTGAGCAATCTGGATGGGGCCATAAATCGTGGCCACAAACAGACTGACTTGATCATCATGGACTTTGCTAAGGCCTTTGACAAGGTACCTCACAGAAGGCTATTACATAAACTGGAGTACTATGGGATAAGAGGATCCACACATAGGTGGATTAGCTCATGGCTCTCTGGGTGCTCACAACAAGTTGTACTTGATGGCCAAGCGTCTGATCCAGTCCCTGTTTTATCTGGAGTCCCCCAAGGTTCGGTCCTTGGACCGGTCCTTTTCTTGGTTTTCATTAATGATCTCCCCGATAATATCAGGTCATCGGTCCGTTTGTTTGCTGATGATTGTGTCCTGTATAGGAACATATATTCTCCTTCTGACTGTTTTATTTTACAAGATGACCTGGATCAACTTGCACAGTGGGAGGCCGATTGGCAAATGAAGTTCAATGTGGCCAAATGTCACTCAATGAGAGTGTCACGACACCCTCCGGACAAGCAAATTAAGTTTGACTATACTCTTCACCAGCAAGTTTTGGAGCATGTTCAATCCGCCAAATATCTTGGTATCACCATCACTGACGATCTTGATTGGGGTCAACATATCTCAGAGATTACATCTAAAGCAACTAGGACTTTGGGATTCCTTAGACGGAACTTGGCTTTTGCACCTAGGCAGACAAAGGATGTTGCATATAAAACATTGGTTCGCCCTCAACTCGAATATGCATCACCCATTTGGCATCCCTATGTTAAAACTCAGACTCAGCAGGTGGAGAAGGTGCAGAGGACAGCTGCTCGATGGACCTGTAGGCGATGGCGAAATAGAAGTAGCGTCGGTGACATGCTTAATGAGCTAGAGTGGCCGTCCCTGGAGGCCTGTCGTGAGCAGTCCTCTTTAACCTTCTTCTACAAGATACACTCTGATTCAGTGTCTATTGATAAAGATAGGTACTTGACCCCTGTAACACTGTCGACCCAAACAAGGGCATCAAAAGTAAATGACTCACAATATCGTAGATACCAGTCCTATAGTGATGCCCTGAAGAACTCGTTTTTTCCTAGAACAATTCCCCAATGGAATAGTCTTCCCTCCTCTGCGGTGAATGCTAAGTCCGCAGAAGAGTTCAAAGCCCGCACAGTGTAAGATTGGGTCTCAGAGGTATGCGTTTTAGGATACCTCTGTTATGCAGATTGTAAATAGTTTTAAGGACGCATCCAGTGCCTCTCTTTTTTTTTTTTTTCAGCTAAATTCTAAATTTAGCCACCCAATCAACTGAGGTAATGGCCAGATATGACCGACTCAGTATAAGAAGATAGATAGATAGGGTGAAACTACCAACAGGCGAAACAACCCACGGGCGAAACGACTCACTGATGAAACGATCCGAGACCGTGTCAACAGTAAACAATTCTGGGTCTGAACATTATGATGTCGTTGATGAATGTCATGATCATCTCGTCACCTTAGCGCAAAAAGACAATAATTCCAATACATTTTAAATTGAATTGATTGATTTTTTGTGATTAGATGACGACCTGACGTGTCACCGGCAACAATTCTTGATACCCCACCCACTTGTTTCCTGATGCCAAAGCTGATTGAACGGTTGCATTATCCTTGACTTCAAAAGCGTCCCACCCTGGATTCTATTAAAAACGCTCTAACAACAAACAAGCAGTGATATTCTTCTCACATATGCATCACATACTAGAAAGTAAAGGCAGAATAAGTAAAATAATCTTTGTTGTTCTCCACAGGTTGTCAACGTCCACCATTTTCATTTGGATTACACTAAATACGGTCGGGTATGAAACACCCTTCCCGATCCCGATCCGAAAATCCCCGATCCAAAATTTTATATATGCCCTAATTCATTAATAAGAATATATTTTAAACACTTTTTGTGTATATTTTATTACTATTAAGTATTTTAATCATTATTTATGTACAATTTGTTTAAATGTGTCCAATTTGTGATTTTATCCTAAATTATTCCTCTCTCAGGGGTCTCACTATAAAGCGACAAGAAGCGTCAAGAAGCGACAAGAAGCGTCAAGAAGCGACAAGAAGCGTCATGATCATATTCCATTTGAAATATACATTCCTGTATTAGATTTTTTATGAAGTCATAAATAAATTAAGTATTTCAAAAGATCAGGTTTGAATAGTTCAAGAAATATTGTATTTTCTTGTATAAAATAAAAAATAAAAATCGCGTGCATAACCGCGTTCGGTTGAGAAAAAGCGACAAGAAAATGTTTCGACTGACAAAGAGTAAATGTTAGATATAAGTCTTGTTTTTCTCGAATTGAAGTCATATATATTTATGTCTCTTATATGCAATATGCATTAAAGGCATTGAAATGTGTAGAAGACTAACAGGCTGCAAGAAGAAAGGCAAACCGCACAAGCATCTTGAGTGGTGAAAAAGCGACATGAAGAAATTACGGTGCGATTTGAGTGCTAGAAAAAGCGACAAGAAGATTTTTCACAGTTGAAGCGATAACAAGAAGCGTCATGAAGTGTATGGAACATATTCTAGTATGTATTTTATGCATTAAATCCGTAGAAGACGCATTTTGGGGTACGAAAGCATGCAAATCGCCCGATAAATTGAGTTCTGAATAAGCGACACGAAACTTCATGAGTCCATAAAAAGCGACATTAAGGTTAAATGGCGATTACACAAAAATGAAGAACCATCAAAATCATATATCCATTCCGGGCAATACATCGCAAGGTAGATAATCAGCTGATAAGAAAAAAATGAAAAAAAAAAAAAAAAACGCACAATAACGTCGAGAGCTGAAACACGGGAGCTAAAAAGGCGACAAGAAAATTCAACGGGGCTATATGAGTCCTCAAAAGACGACAAGAACTTAGGGGCTGTGCAAAGAAGAACCCAAAGGATTAAATTTAATTATGCCTTTCAGGCAGAAGAATGCGAAAAAGACAATCAATCGGTAAGAAAATAGTCAAACCGACCAATAACCCCATCGGCTGAAAAAGCGACAAGAAGAAATAATGGGTTGATGTGAGTACTGAAAAAAGCGACAAGAAAATTTTGCATAGCAACCAAAATTAAACATGAATACGATACTTTGTCGGTCCTCGTTAGAACGGCCTCCGTGATGCGGTTCTGATGAGTGCCCACAAACTATGGTTCTATGGAGAAAAAAATGTTGGATTTTATGTGTATCCATTACATGGACTTGTTGACTTGGTTTATGTAAAGTGACATGAGAAAGCGACAATTTAAGAAGAAATAACGGGACGGGGCGAGTTCTGAAAAAGTGACAAGATAATATTGCGGGGCGAGCGAAATTTAAAGATGGATAAGATAGAGTGTGTGTGTTCGTTTGAACGGTCTCCGCGAGACTGTGCTAATGAGTACCCACAAACTATAGTTCTGGGGAGAAAAAAAATAAGTTAGATTAATGAATATCCATTACACGGACATGTTGTCGTGGTTTATGGTAAGTGACATGAAAAAGCGACAAGAAGAAATAACGGGACGAGGCGAGTACTGAAAAAAAGCGACAATCGACCAAAAATTAAAGATTAAGTGTGCTCGTTTGAACGGTCTCCTCGAGACTGTGCTAATGAGTACCCACAAACTATGGTTCTGGGGAGAAAAAAAAATAAGTTGGATTAATGAATATCCATTACACGGACTCGTTGACGTGGCTTATGTAATGTGACATGAAAAAGCGACAAGAAGAAATAACGGGACGAGTTGAGTACTGAAAAAAGCGACAAGAAGAAATAACTTGACGAGGGGAGTACTGAAGAGTTGGCACATTACGTGTTTGCAACGTCGTATCAACGTCAAAACAACGTCATGACGTTTCTCTCTCTCTTCCAATACAAGGTTGTGGGTCAAAATAATATAGGCGTGTTTTATTGCTGCTGAGTTTGAGGACAAGTATGTTTGTTAAGGAGTCTTTCTTACAAGTACCCATAACATTTTTTTTTTAATTCGGAATCTCATCGATAACTGCTGTTATTCTTATCCGGTTCCTTTGTAGGATAGAAAAAGAAAGAAATAAGAACAAAATAAAGAAATATCTCGTGGGTAGTCATAATCGTCTTACCAAGGATTCTAACGGGTATCCACATGAAAAAGATAGAAAACATGTGGTGGGTCTCATTACAACTTACTCCCACAGGATTCTAATACGTACCCTCAACAAATCCGGCCCCCGCCCATTGGGGCTTGAAGAAATAAATGGGCTGTATGATGCTAGCCTGTCCAGGCAAAGCGGTGCGAGTCGATCCGTCAATGCTTATAAACCATATTGATTTCATTGGGCGACAGGGATTGAGATGTCATTTCATCTCAATGTCGGGTAAAAAAAATCCCACAAAATCGGAAGCAACGTCTCCAAAATGACCTATACAGTGTTGACGGGGACGTTAAACCTCAAATTAAACAAACAAAACCCTCAACAAATCTTTTTAGGAAAAAAATGAAATATCTCAAATAAGTGCACTTATTTGTTACTATATAAGAAAGAGAGGGAAGAAAGAACGAAGGAAAGAAATAAAGAAAATTAAAATAAAGGAAGGAAAAGAAAGAAATTGGCGGTGCTATGAAGAAATACACGCTCGTGAGCAGTCCTCTTTAACCTTCTTCTACAAGATACACTCTGATTCAGTGTCTATTGATAAAGATAGGTACTTGACCCCTGTAACACTGTCGACCCAAACAAGGGCATCAAAATTAAACGACTCACAATATCGTAGATACCAGTCCTATAGTGATGCCCTGAAGAACTCGTTTTTTCCTAGAACTATTCCCCAATGGAATAGTCTTCCCTCCTCTGCGGTGAATGCCAAGTCCGCAGAAGAGTTCAAAGCCCGCACAGTGTAAGATTGGGTCTCAGAGGTATGCGTTTTAGGATACCTCTGTTATGCAGATTGTAAATAGTTTTAAGGACGCATCCAGTGCCTCTCTCTTTTTTTTTCAGCTAAATTCTAAATTTAGCCACCCAATCAACTGAGGTAATGGCCAGATATGACCGACTCAGTATAAGAAGATAGATAGATAGAGTCTCTTGTTGGCACATTATTGCAGTTGGAAAACTTTATTGAGGAGACTAGGAGATTTGTGTCTTCCAAAACAAAGGAAAACTAAAATTCAGCATATTTTTTTTCTGCATCCCAGTATCTAATATGTTCTTTATTTGTTTGTTTGTTGTTGTTGTTATTTTTTTTTTTCAGAAAATACATTTGAAAACAAACCATTTGTGGGAATATACAGGAGATGCATTTACCTCTTTCTAGCCTGTAACGGCTTAGAATCAGTGCCCTATCTATCTATCTATCTATCTATCTATCTATCTATCTATCTATCTATCTATCTATCTATCTATCTATCTATCTATCTATCTATCTATCTATCTATCTATCTATCTATCTATCTATCTATCTTCTTATACTGAGTCGGTCATATCTGGCCATTACCTCAGTTGATTGGGTGGCTAAATTTAGAATTTAGCTGGGAAAAAAAAAACAAAGAGAGAGGCACTGGATGCGTCCTTAAAACCATCCACAATTCGCATAACATAGGTATCCCAAAACGCACACCCCCGAGCCCCAATCCTACACCGTGCGGGCCTCGAACCCCCCCCCCCCCCCCCCCCCGCGGACCCGGCATTCACCGCAGAGGAGAGAAGACTATCCCATTGGGGAATAGTTCTAGGAAAGAACGAGTTCTTCAGGGCATCGCTATAGGACTGGCATATACGACACCGCGAGTCGTCCAATCTTGATGCCCCCGCTTGGGCCGACACCGTTACAGGGGTCAAGTACCCATCTTTATCAATAGACACTGAATCAGAATGTATCTTGTAGAAGAAGGCTAAAGATCCAAAATATTCCATACTTTTATGGTTACCACAGCAGACTGACGTAAATCAGAATTAAAAATGTCAGAAAGCCAAAAATTCAAAGACAACGTCTCCTACCATATTCTTTACGGACCTCCATGGCCTAGTGGTTAAGAGCGCTGACTCTTGATCATTAGGTGTCTCACCGCTGTGGTTTGAACCTCGCTTGGGTTACATGTGAGATGCCAAGTTCTGCAACGGAAGGTCGGGTGGTTTTTCTCCAGGTACCCTGGTTTTCGCCCACCTCTGATTAACGATCGACTCGACAAAGTGAAATAATCTTGAAAGGGCCGTAAAAACTAAACAAAAAAAACCTACCATATTCTAGTTCTGATGTAACTGTGGTGTTACCAGCTTTGATGGCTCAGTGGTGGAGTGTCCGCTTTGGGATGAGGTTGTAGGTCTCGATCCCCGGCTATGTCATGCAGTTGATGTTACTTGTTTCTGAAAGATATCAGAATCAGATATCTTTCAGATATGTTAAGTTAAATAAAGTTTTTATCCTTATCACTGTTTATGAGCTACTATGCTTTGTTATTACAGCATCAGTTTCGTGGAATTATATAGTTGCATAGACTCGTGTATGCTATGCTGTGCTCGCTCTTAGGCTAAGCCTATTTACATTTAAGTTTGCCAATGTCTGGTCTTATCTTATTACCAGAAAGATTAAATACACGTGTTAAAATATGTTCTCTACCGCCCCCGCCCATAGGGGCTTGAAGAAATATATGGGCTGCACGATGCTTCCACGCAGAGCTGAATCCGGCCCGCACACTAGTACTGGTAAACCGCTTAGAGGATCTAAGCCTGTCCAGGAACCGCGGTGCGAGGCGGACCGTCCATGCTAATAAACCCTATTGGTTTCATTGGGCGACAGGGCTTGAGATGTCATTTCATCTCAGTGTCGGGTAAAAGTCCCACAAAATTGGAAGCAACGTCTCCAAAATGACCTTTACAGTGTTGACGGGGACGTAAAACCTCAAACCAAACAAACAAATAAAATATGTTCTTGACGCTTTCTTGTCGCTCAATACTTGTCTAAGCTTTTCAGAGTCGGGATTGCACAGTTGTTCGGGCATCTAATGAACTTGTGTTGACAAAAATATACCAGGAAGCATTGAAAATGTTATAAAAGATCAAATCTGCCTTAGATGTATATAAAATTGTTTAAAAACGTTCTTGTCGCTTCATGTCGCTTCTTGTCGCTTCTTGACGCTTCTTGTCGCTTTATAGTGAGACCGCTCTCTCAGGGGTATGAAAGACCCTGCCGATTTTTCGTAAAAATATTGTATTCTTCTGCCTCTTATTCAGAAAATAAACCATAACTAAATGATAAAATCAACATAACGGAATTGTTATATACTTTTATGGCTTTTCTGGAATAAAGGAGAACTTAAAAAGGGTTTCGGAGGTGTTTTTTGCATATTTTTATCCAAAACGATTACCGATCATTATTGACCGGAAACGGACCGATCCTGGGTTTCACATTGTCTCAAAATAAAAAAATAGATAGATATGACATCGTCAAACTTCCATCACTCGCACAATGGAAATTATATGTCACACATACGATTTTTAAGACATTTGAAAACTCAATCGGTCCGTTTCCAGTCATTTATTTCACATTCGGTTCAATTTTCGTAACTATAAATAGCAATAATGATCGGCGGTCAGTCTGAAAGCCCCAAGACACCACAAGACACCCCAAGACACCACAAGACACCCCAAGACACACCAAGACACCAAAATTTATTGTTTATTTATTTCCTAAAGAGTTTTAGAAGGCTTTTCAATACCTAGAAGTATTTAAAATTATTTAATAAACAAAATTGGGACGCTGTTTACGTCCTAAAACAGTCAAATAAAGCACTGTATATACTCTGGTAGCTGTCATCGAACGCGATTCGGCAATGTAATAAACACCCCAAGACACTTACTTATCTATTGTCTTTATTGTTAATTGTCATACCATCTACGACATTCATAACATGAAAAGATGAAAAGTTATAGAGATAAAATGGTATTATCTGTTCTATGGTTTTTAGTTTGTGATTTATCAAATAGTTGTTTTGCTTCAAAGTTAAAAACCAAAACCTTGTATCTTAGGGTACATTTTATCATTCTGTATTTCTTTTTTCTTTTTTTTTTTTTTTTTTCTTTTTTTTTGTAGGTAATTAGTAAAAAAAAATAATGTCAAGTAACCTTTCCATCCATTTATTCCGATCTTAGGATGAAAGGTACCGAATACAAGTATATAGTTTAATTATCTCATTAATGCCCGTCAGTTACTAATAGCTGATACCTATGCATGCAAACGGCCACTTGTTTACTGATTACGTTATTGTTCGCTTTATCCTATTCGTCTGATAATACTTTTCACACCTAATGAATAGTCTCAAGTCTGTCTCTGCAAATACTTTTCACACCTAATGAATAGTCTCAATTGAGTCTCTGCAAAGATGATACGGCAAAGTGTCGGCGACTGATAGAATATTTAATCTTTGATGTTATTTCTAATGTTTTATTTATTTTTACTTTATTTTTACAGATTTATTGAAAACTTTGACTAAAAAAAACAAATCGTAAATAAAAATAGAATATCAATTTTCTGAAAAAAAAAATGCGATATTTTTGTATATTTCTGCTCCAAACATCGATTGTGGGCACTCATTAGGACACCAAGATGGTTCTAACGAGTAACCACAACTTATGTGTTAGAGGGGGCCTTCATGTGGACTGAACAAATCATTGCCATCACTTCTATAAAAATAGTGTATAACCCTGTAAAATAGTAGTAAAGGCTATGATCAGGAATCGGTACAATTACCCAACATTGTAAACACCAGTTTCATTATATGAAAGTGTGGGATTTAGAGGTCCAAATTATATAGTTATGTTTTCGCGATGTTTGAATAACACTATTATCAATGACTGAAGATGTATTTTGATATTGATGCAAAATTATCCCCTACTGAGTTACATATACATATTCGGCAAAAAAAAAAAAAAAATAAATAAATAAATAAAATAAAATAAATAAATTAATACATTATAGCGTTAAAAAGGAAATGAACAGCTAGATCGATGCGCGGGGCATGAAGAAATAGATGGGCTGCACAGTGCTTCCACGCAGAGCTGACACTGACCGCACATGAGTAATGATAAACCGCTTAGAGCAAATCTTTTCGCAAAAAAATGCTTCTAATATATCATAATATATGTATAAAAATAATAAATGAGTAATATTAAAGATGTTTTAGGGTATAATAATAATAAATGTGTAATAAAAACGGTGTCTTGGGGTGTCTTGTGGTGTCTTGGGGTGTCTTATGGTGTCTTGGGGCTTTCAGACCGACCCAATGATCGGTAATCGTTTAGGATATAAATATTCAAAAAACACATCCGAAACTCTATTTACGTTCTCTTTTATCCTAGAAAAGCCATAAAAATATAAAACAATTCCGTTATGTTGATTTTATAATTTAGTTATTGCTTATTTTTTTAATTAGAGGCGGAAGAATACAATATTTTTACGGAAAATCGGCAGGGTCTTTCATACCCCTGAGATAGGAATAATTTAGGATAAAATCACAAATTGGACACATTTAAACAAATTGTACATAAATAATGATTAAAATACTTAATAGTAATAAAATATACACAAAAAGTGTTTAAAATATATTCTTATTAATGAATTAGGGCAAATATAAAATTTTGGATCGGGGATTTTCGGATCGGGATCGGGATCGGGAAGGGTGTTTCATACCCGACCCTAAATACTGGTACGAATTCAAAGAAAACGCTAACAATGGAGTAGACAGCAACAACAACATAACAAAACAGACAAAAACAAGATAAAAGTATAACATGTATTTACTTGTTATGCAGAGACGTTGCTAAACGTTTTCATATCGATCGATTTCATATCTCCAGAACAAGCATTTTTCAGATGAAAATCGGTGGCTTTTATCGTATTTTAAGTTTAAACCTCACCGAAGGCTATTATAATATGAACTTAGGCACAGCCTAGATACGGACATGAACATTAATACCGGTCAGTTAATGTTTAAAAGTGTTGTGTCGTGAGCTATCCAGAAACGCCGACCGGAAGGTGATGGGTTTTACCCACTTGGATAAACTACAGTACCGGGAAAGCGAGAAAATCATGCAGAACAGACCACACTTCTCAGTCTAGATCGGCCACTCAAACCAACCAGAACAGTGACTCTGCCAGGGAGATTCTCAACCATTTACCCAGGTAAGACTTCTTCCTTGTCCCGTCCCCAGTCCTGGTCCCACATACGGGCTATTAAAAATACATTATTTGGCGACGAGCGATAAAACGGAAGGGGGAATTCTCTGGTCATTTCGTTAGAGGTGTATTACTACTTCACGAGTTATCCTCGGATTCGTGAGGGACGGTGAACATGATACGCGGTCCACTTCGTTATTTTTTTAACGTTGGGGATTGTGAAGGGTTCAGATTTACTTCACGTTTTCGGACGTGGGGGACGGTGAACATGATACGTGGTTCCTTTTGTTTACAGAGGGAACTGTGAAGGGTTCAACTCTTGATAGCCTGACGGGTTGAAATTGTGGGCAGGGGAAGTTCGGAGGCATTTAGCTTCTTGGTTTGGCCTGTTTATTTTTTCAACAACGTGGAGCCAGTCAGTTTTGGGGACAACCGGTGAGTTTGGCATTTAGCTGAATGAACCAATTCTTAAGGCAGTCTTAAATTAATTTAAAATTAGCTAATTGGATTGATTTTGGCTTGTCTTCTGCCAGTTTTCCTTGGGGTAATTTTCAATTTGGAAAGATTCTAAATTGTCCCTTGCCAGTTGGGGTTTAGTTTTGCCTGGTTGGGGGGCTGATTTTCTCCGTGAAATGGCAGAGGAATACCTGGTTGTCAAGAAAGAAGAAAAGGTAATCTCTGTGTTTTCTAAACCAAGATTTACATGTACTTTTCTTCGATTGTTCGCTGTATTTTATACGCGATCATTATTATAAAAGAAATCCCTAACCTGTATCATTTTGGTATTATTTCAAGAAACCTACGTAAAATCTTTGGCGTATTCTATACACAAAGTATTTTCTTAAATAAAATTGGTGACAAATAGATGTCTGCATTTTTGAAGAAAGGGTTGGTTGGTTGGTTGCAGACGAGAAAGGGTTATTTTCTCGAGTTTTCTAAACCGAAAATAGTCCTTTTTCTTCAATTTTGTTGTATTGAAAAGTATTGGCAAACAGCCATAATATTGAAAAAGCATAGTTCTTACATTTTAGGAGTATTCTATACCCAAAATAGTTAAAAAGAACTGCTTATTACTCAAAAGAAGCCAGCCATCCATTAAAAAGCATTGTTCTAACATTTTAGAAGTACGGTGCAGTCCGGTAACATTGCGCATATAAAGTTTTGATAGCTATGTGTGAATTTGTTCAAGCAACTACTCAATTTTCACAGTCAACAACATTGCAACATTTCCCTATCGACCAGCTGCAATGAAAATTGGCCTCTGAAGTTATTAATATACAGGACAAAAATACAATGAAAAGGGATACCCCCTTGAAATTGAACTTCCAATTTTGTAGCCTAACATTGCACACAATATGTTTGTTGAACAGTTTGAACATGAGGGTTGACTCATAAGTTGTTGATTCGTTCTTCTGCAATGTTGTCAGAAGCAGTAAGTTTAGAATCAAGGGAATAGCGACTTTGGCTAGTTTTAAACTCAGTCTTGACTTTTAAGAGTTCGTATTTTGAGAAAAATTGGGGGGTTCCGCGAGGCTATTTCATCTGCACGTGCAGGACATCTTTTTCGGGTTAAAGTTAAACTTAATGCCGATGCACTGAATATAGTGGAATTGATAATTAGGGATACAGTTTGTGAAAATGCGAATGCAGGGTGCGCAAAATAAACGGCCATGCAAAGTTACCGGACTCGACTAATATATTCTCAAAATTATTAGTAAATAACTGCTTATCACTTAAAAGACAGACTTTTCTAGGGTTTTCGCAGTATTCTATACGCGAAAATTATTGAAAAGTGTCTTGCCTGTCGAAAAGCCAGAAAACAAAGGGTAAATATTTTGGGAGAGAATCTCTGGAGTATTCTATACACGGAGGTTATTCTTGAAATGTTTATATTACACTTTACAGAAGTTTGTATTTGTCACTCCTTGCACAAATAAGATAGCAAATGTTGAGGCAAAGATTATTGACCAGACAGATGGCTTGATGGAGCATTAGTCGTCTTCTAGATACACAGGCGCCGGACGACACCATCAGTCAAAGGATGAAGAAATGCTTTCACGTGAACAGAATTGATAGAAGAATGTAGTGGGCATGGTGTTGATTTCTAATCCCCATGACCAAGAACAGTAGTAGAGCAGTCATGCAGTTGATTTCTAATCCTCATGGCTAGGAAGAGTAGAGCTAATTGGGTTGATTTCTAATCCCCATTGCCAAGAACAGTAGAGCAGTCATGGAGTTGATTTCTAATCCTCATGGCTAGGAAGGAACAGAAGAGGACATGCATTGGATTTCAGAAAGAGTTTAAGAATTAACAGAAAGTGACTGATCAGCCAGATGGTTCACCTTAGTGCTTGGAGTCTTCTAGACACATGCGCTTTGGTTGACATCATCAGACAAGAATGAAAAAATAGTTTCACGTGAAAAAATAGTCTTTGGTCTCTCCGAAAGCAGATATGAAAATGGAGTTAAGAAAAAAGATAGGCCTCATGCCATTTGAATATGATTCATACAGCCGTAAAAGACATTCATGGTCAAGATCACATGGTAGGAAGTTCGAAGAGTCAAGAAGGCAAACCAGACCAAGGTTAAACTCCAGGGGTTAAAGGTCAGGAACAACCAAAAGAGGGCAGATTAAGCCAAGACTGGAGACACCTTCTAGAAGGCATGGAAGGTCGGGCTCACCTTCAAGGAGACAGAAATTGTCAAGGTCACCTAGGCGGGAAGGTCAAGTTCAACATCAAGAAGACAGGAATTGTCAAGGACACCTAGGAGGCATGGAAGGTTGAGCTCCCCTTCAAGAAGACAGGAATTGTCAAGGTCACTTTCTAGAAGGCATGAAAGGTCAAAAACGCCTTCAAGATGACATGATATGAGGAAATCACCTTCAAGGTTATGATGTCAAGGTCACCTTCAGGAGGGTAAGGAAGGTCAGTCACCTTCAAGAGGACGTGAAGCGTCAAGGTCCCCTTCAAGAAGGCATGGAATGTCAAGGACATCTAGAAGGCATAACATGTCAAGGACACATAGAAGGCATGACAGGTTGACTCTTCAAGAAGGCATGGCAGGCCAAGGTCACCATCAAGAAAGTATGACGGGTCAAGGTCACCAAGAAAGCATGACAAGCCAAGGTCGCATACAAGATCATACACTCGACACCGGATGTCAAGGTCACCAAGGACATATTCAAGGTCAGATTGTGATATGTTAGATTGAAAGTCGAGTGAAGACACTTATGCTAGTATTGCTAGGTCAAGGTCACCATGGCATACCGCTACTGATGTGGGAAAAGGCAAGTGATGATAACATATCACATCCTGAGGAGTCTTCTAGACACTCAAGGAGAGAGAGGCATGGTGATCCGAAACAGCTTCCAAAGAAATTGGATTTGATGGAACTGTGTGCTGGATGTTTTTTAAACAGACACAAGTTTGAAAGCTGCTGGTCAGCGATAAAATGATTTGACAGAGAATGTTATGATTACCTTAATTGGTCTTTAGAAGGCAAAGCTTTGGATTTCTTCGCAATCACTGTGCACACGACTGGGAAGAGATTTGAGGATAGATTGGAAGACAGCAAGAATGAAATTCCAGCAATCATTTCAAGACAGGAAAGATCTTTGGAAGACAAGCTGACCAAGTTCTGACCCTTGCCACTGCCACATTTAGAGACCTGCCTGAAAAGCATCGGATTTGGGAGGCTATTTCAAAATACTGCTAGGGATATGCTGATAGACAGCCAAGCATGTTTCAGTATGAAAGCTGTTCTTAATAGAGTACAACAGCAGTGCAAATCCCAAGCTGTGGAAGGAAAGAGACATTCCAATGGGTAAAGAAAAGATGTTTTCCATTAACAGTCAGCTCACTAACAGAATCCCGGGTACAACGACTGACTGCTGATGGGATTGATGGACAAGAATCTGAAAGTCAGAAGAATGAAACATCAAATGGAATGATCCACGTTGGTATTTTCAGATCATCGGTGGAAGAACCAGTTGTCTAATGACTTCTACACAAAATTTTGGAATGGCTTGATGAACAGTTTCTTAAGTAGGCTTCTAGTCATTAAGAAAAGCTTTCACTTAAGTGCAAGGCAAGAAAATAGCAAGTGATATGACAGATGCAAACTATGACAGGCAAAACTAGTCAAAATAATGATGGCAAATAAGGTTTTTAAAACAGCAAAGAAAATTTGTCCAAACCTAATGATACAGGTCCCTTTATTTTGATATGTGAATGCTTCCAAACGTTAGCAAGTTTAAAATGGAGTAGAAAAAGTATAGGCTTTTAAATAGCAGTTTCTTTTTGCCTCCATTTTAAAGAAAGATGCAATTGAACGAGTTGAAGACTTTAGCTGGAGTTGAAAGAGTATAGGCTTGTAAATAGCAGTTTCTCTTTGCCTCCGTTAAAAACACATTTGAATGAACAGGAATGAGATTTTAGCAGGGTTCTCCCTAGGGTTTTTAAAATTGGAGTGAAAAATGAAGTCCTCCAGAAAAAGATGGAGTTTTACCATACTTATCAAAAAGTTGGGAGTCAGAAATGAAAAAGTTGGAGTAAATTACTCCTAATTTGGAATTAACTAGAACTCTGTAAATTAGCCACAGTATTGTTTACCAGTTATCTTGGGTACTATCTTCTAGGCAAGATTTTGAAAAGGCTCATTCAAGTTTAACATGGTTTTTATTGTTCAGGGAGCTTCAAGGGTCAGCTAGCTCAATGGGTTGAGGGATTATCCCAATAAAGCTTAATATTAAAATACAGACAGTTAAGGAATTCAGATCCTCTGATGCCATGTGCAGCATACCGCACATGAGTACTAGTAATCTACTTAGGGGGTCCGGGCCTGCCCGGACGGGGTAGTGCAAATCTGACTGTCCATGCATATAGGCTATGCTGGTTTCCTTGGGCGGCAGGAATGGAGATGTCATTTCATCTCTGGTAAGGATCGCGCAGGGTTAGGGGCGGCGTCTCCGGGGTGGCCTAGGCGGTGTTGATTGGGACGTTGGGTCTCGGGGTCAGGTAAACAGAAAGTGAATCTATCTGACACACAAGCTGTAGTTTTGCCCTGCGGTGGTTGTCATAACTGCACCAGGCCAGATGTTTAATGGGTCAGGTTCACGGTAAATGTGGGTGGCTCCATTCAGGTACAATTAGCTGGGCAGGGAGGAAAAATAATGGGATATGCCATAAGGAGACAACCACAGAGATGAAAGACAAATTGTTACTAGAAGATGCACACGGATAAAGAATTGCCCGGTAACCATTAGGTTTACTGATTACTTAAGTTCACTGGTTAACAAACTGTGCTGATGTTTTGGAAGTAACCACTGGGAATAAAGGAAAGATTTTCTAGATCACACAGATCCAGAAATGTGTCTTCTAGACAAGTCTATCCGTGGATTTCTATAATAGTCCACTAAATGACATTGAGCTTCTAGTTCTGTCAAGATTTCTGGACTTCTAGTTCGAAATCTGTTGGACTTAACAAGATGGCCAGACAGCAAATTGAGTGTCTTCTTCGTCCGCTCAAGCTGTCAAATAACAAGCTAGACTCAACACAGCAGCTTGCAAGTGAGGCTTCTTCGTCTCCTTCAAGCCAGACAATAGACTGAGACTTCTAGTCTCGTCCAAGCCCGAAGTGACAGTGGGACATAAGTCTCACTTGAGAAACAGTGGGACATCAGTCCCACTCAAGGATGAACCTGGCAGCTGGTGACAAGGCCTTCAAGATAAAGTGGGGAGGAGTGTTGTGTCGTGAGCTATCCAGAAACGCCGACCGGAAGGTGATGGGTTTTACCCACTTGGATAAACTACAGTACCGGGAAAGCGAGAAAATCATGCAGAACAGACCACACTTCTCAGTCTAGCTGAGCCACTTAAACCAACCAGAACAGAGCCTCTGCCAGGGAAATTCTCAACCATTTACCCAGGTAAGACTTCTTCCCTATCCCGTCCCCAGTCCTGGTCCCACAAACGGGTTATTAAAAATACATTAAAAGCAAAGATGATAGTGTTTTAACCTACCTGAACTTGAAGTCCGAGTGAATAATTGCAAGCCACTTTACCAATATGCTTTAACCCTTATCTTGCTGTTCACGACAACCCCTATATTTTCAAACAGCACAGATCCAGATCAGGTGGCTTCTGAAGAATCCACCTGATCAGGATCTACACTGTTTGGCATTCAATTACATCAAGTAATTTGATTGGTTGATAGACAGAAATGGGTGTGGCTTAAATGGGAAAGTATAAAACCCGGGAGTAACAGCCGGGAGCCGGGAGTAAAATCCGGGAGTAAATTTTGGCAATCGAATAAAGGTATTAAACATTAACATATCTGCATGATATTTGTATCAAAAGTAGAATATAGACTCCTCTTTAAAATGCATATAAGTTTTATATTTATAATTGAGTACTTTTCAAGATATGAACCGAAATATATGACCATGTCGCAAAAATTTCGCCCGGGAGTAGCTTTATGCGGTATTGACGATGTCAAGCATTTTGCAAATTATGTTCAGTCTGGGATTGCTACAAGAACAGGTTTGTGTATTATCAATTAAAAACATATCAAAGATTAGAAAAATACAAAAATAAAGTTATTTCATCGCTCCGTGAAATAAGTAATTGACCCGGGAGTAGGCCGGGAGTAATTTCTGGGTTGAAATCGGTGTTTATTTGCGTTATTGCCTATGCCACATACAGTGTATTTATTAAACGTAGTCTTACTACCCTGACAGCTAATAGCAAAGACACTGATCAGACTGCGGAGGCTATTGTGTCATCGTTTCTACATTATACGGCCATAAAAAATAGCGCCAAATATAAATGTTCCGGGTCACATAAAATCATAGGCGCAGGAGCAGGGCGTGAGTTGGGTTGGGGGTTTGGATGTGTGTCGAGTCCCGATATGACAAGTAATTTAATTCATGTACTCCATGCTGAATCTCAGCTTTTCTTCTGACAAACGTTTAAAAAATACAATGCATGTGATAGAAGCAATAAGGTCGAGAATAAGGCAAATAAACGCCGATTTCAACCCAGAAATTACTCTCGGCCCACTCCCGGGTCAATTATTTACTAGGCGGGGCGATGAAATACATTTAATTTTGCATTTTTCTAATCTCTGACATGTTTTTAATTGATATCACATACAGTAATTCTTGAAGAAACCCCAGACTGAACATATTTTGCAAAATGCTTGACATCGTCAATACCGCAAAAGTTACTCCCGGGCGAAAATTTTGCGACGTGGTCGTATATTTCGGTTCATATCTTGAAAAGTACATGATAATAATGTTAACACTTATGTGCATTTTTAAGAAACGTCTATATTCTACTTTTGATTCAAATTTCATCCAGATATGTGAATGTTTAGTACCTTTATTCGATTGTCAAAATTTACTCCCGGATTTTACTCCCGACTCCCGGCCGTTACTCCCGGCCGTTACTCCCGGGTTTTATACTTTCCCCCTTACATGAATATTCAGCAAAATAAGGGTTAACTTACGTCCCTTGTTGAAACAGACAACATTTTTGGTTCTGTATAGCTTTACTTGAGAGCATTCTTGTTGACTGCTGACTGTATAGCCTTTGTGAGCAGTCTTGCTGTCAGAATCAGAATTGTTTACTGGTGACACGTCCATAGACAATCCTTCACCAGTGAACATGGTTTCCGAAGTCAAAGGTCTTGCGAAATGCAACTTGTTCAATTTTACCATGACATTGTGGGCAATCTGGATGGGGAAATAAATCGTGGCCACAAACAGACAGACTTGATCATCATAGACTTCGCCAAGGCCTTTGACAAAATTGAAGGTACTACCTCACAGATGGCTATTAAATAAACTTGACTACTATGGGATAAGCAGATCCACACATAGGTGGATAAGCTCATGGCTCTCTGGGGGCTCACAAGAAGTTGTACTTGATGGCCAAGCATCTGATCAAGTCCCTGTTTTATCTGGAGCCCCCACAAGGTTCAGTCCTTGGACCGGTCTTCTTAGTTTTCATCAATGATCTGACTGATAATATCAGGTCATCAGTCAGTTTGTTTGCTGATAATGTGTCCTGTATATATTCTCCGTCTGAATGTCTTATTTTACAAGATGACCTGGATCAACCTGCACAGTGGGAGGCCAATTAGCAGATGAAGTTCAATGTGGCGGGGGAATTTTTGGCCTCAGGGGCATAATTTGAACAATCTTGGTAGAGGTCCAATAGATGAAGCTAAACCCCAAATTTCAAAGACCTGGGCCTTGCGCTTTCAGAGGAGAAGATTTTCTTTTTTAGATTTTTCCTATATAAGTCAATGTAAAACACAGGGGGCCCAGAGCTATAATTTGAACAATCTTGATAGTGGTCTACAAGAAGAAGCTTCATACCAAATATCAAACACCTGAGCCTTCTGGTTTCAGACAAGAAGATTTTTAAAGCTTTTCCCTACGTAAGTCTATGTAAAACGAAAGGGCTCCGGGGCGGGGGCATTTTTGGTCCCAGGACTAGAATTTGAACAATCTTGGCAGAGGTCCACTAAATGAAGCTACGCACCAAATATTGAAGGCCTGGTTTCAGAGGTGAATATTTTTTAAGTTTCTATTTAAAAAAATCTGTTGTTGGCTCCCGAAAAAAAAATAGACCTGACCCCCTTATATGACACATGGACTTGTCCAACGTATGGCAGTGGAAAAGTCTACTAGCCTACAATGTGTTAATGTCCCCATCAACACTGTATTAAGCTTTCGTTCCTATGACTTATTATTGTATGTATATATGTATTGCCTGTCACAGAAATTATGAAATAAATATGTATATTAAATTTTTACCAAGTAAATACAGGATTTTCTATGAAAAAGAAAAACGATATTTCTCACAGACAAATAATTTCCACTGAGAATGTGAACAATCTTGGTGAAATCATCAAGACGAAGCTTCATGTCAATTATCAAAGACCTTGGCCTTCTCCTTTCAGACAAGAAGATTTCAAATGTTTTCATTGCCTTGACTTCTATTTCCTACGGCTATAATTTGAACGCTTTTGATAGAGGTCCACTTGATTTTGATAGACCACCAAATATCAAAGACCTGGGCCTTGCGGTTTCAGATTGGAAGATTTTCTTAAAGTTCCCTATATATAAGTCAATGTAAAAACCGAAAGGCACGGGGCGGAGGCATTTTTGGCCCAAGGGCTATGATTTGAACAATCTCGGATTCAGAGAAGAAGATTTTTAAACATTTTCACTGTTATACAGGGAAAATTTCTATTCCCTGAAAAATTTTCCCTATAATGTTAATGAGAAGAAGATTTTTAAAGATTTTCCCTAAAGAAGTCTATGTAAAACCAAAGGGCCCGAGGGCGGGGGCATTTTTGGCCCTAGGGCTATAATTAGAACAATATTTGGAGGGGTTCAGTAGATGAAGCTTCATACCAAATATCAAAGACCCGGGCCTTATGGTTTCAGAGATGTAGATTTTTAAATATTTTCTCTATATATGCCTATAAAACCAAAGGGTCCCGGGTTGGGGGCATTTTTGGCCCTAGGACTATAATTTGAATACTGTTGATAGAGGTTCACTAGCTGAAGCTTCATGCTAAATACCAAAGACCTGGGTCTTGCGGTTTCAGAGAAGAAAATTTTTAAAGATTTTCCCTATAAAAGCCTATGCAAAACCAAAGGCCCCTGGGGTGGGGGCATTTTTGGCCCCAGGGGTATAATTTGAACAATCTTGGTAGCCCTCCATTAGATGAAGCTTCATACCAAATATCAAAGACCTTGGCCATGCGGTTTCAGAGAAGATTTTTAAAGATTTTCCCTATATAAGCCTTTGTAAAACCAAAGGCCCCCCAGGGCAGGGGCATTTATCGCACTAGGCCTATAATTTGAATAATCTTGATAGAGGTTCAGTAAATGAAGATTCACACCAAATATCAAAGAACTGGGCCTTGCGGTTTCAGAGAAGAAGATTTTTAAAACTTTTCCCTATAAATCTATGTAAAACCAAAGGGCTTTGGGGATATAATTTGAACAGTCTTGGTAGAGGTCCATTAGATGAAGCTTCATACCAAATAGCAAAGACGGGGGCCTTGTGGTTTCAGAGAAGAAGATTTTACAAATATTTTCCCTATATAAGCGTATGAAAAAGCCAAAGGGCCCCGGGGCGGGGGCATTTTTGGCCCTAGTGCTATAAATTGAACAATCTTGATAGAGGTCCACTAGTTGAAGCTTCACACCAAATATCTTGCATTTTCAGAGAAGAAGATATTTAAAGATTTTCCCAATATAAGCCTATGTAAAACCAAAGGCCCCTTGGGCGGAGGCTATAATTTGAACAATCTTGGTAGAGGTCAACTAGATGAAGCTTCATACCAAATATCGAAGGTCTGGGCCTTGTGGTTTCAGAGAAGATTTTTCAAGTTTTCAGTGAAAAAAATCTATATTTGGCTGCTGTGACCTAGATGTGCAACGGAGCGAACCATTTGAACAACTTTGAAAGGGGTCCAGATAAGAATCATTCCTGTGAAGTTTGGTCAAAATGTGATCAGTGGTTTAGGAGATGTCGTTTGAAGAACATCGGATGCACACATGGACAACAGACGAAAAATGATCACAAAAGCTCACCTTGTCACTATGTGACAGTAGAGCTAAAAAGGAAAGTTGTGGGTGCTTGTTGGAACAATCACAACATGGCATTTCACGGTTATCCATAAAATCTTTTTCAAATAGTCAAAAATATTGTAATCATTTTCCCATCTTTTCTCTTTATCTGAATCGCAAATACTTTTTTTTCTTTCTTTTCTCCTATTTATACTGCTACTCGCTCACATCTGAGCATTTCCAGCAGGATTTCCTGGGTGGTAACCAGTACTTATTTTTTATTTTTTTAAGCAATGTGGATGAAGTGCCTTGCTGAAGGGCACAACACTTTCGTCAGCGTAAGGCTTGAACCCGCAACCTCTCGATCACAAATCCGATGCGCTACCACTGCACCAAAGTGCTGCACTACTTTCTGTTATCATGAATATTCCAGTTCAGATCCCATGGACAGTAAATTTGTCTGTTAACCAAGTCATCTACATCTGCCAGTCATGTGCTGGGATCTGCAGGGTCGTACGAACATCCGTCTCAATCTGGTTGTTCATGAACAGATCGAAATCAAATTAGCTGTCTTAAGGGTACACAAGAAGCATGTCAAAGAAACACTTCTTTAACTGACAATGTTTACAAATGACATGCGACTAGTGTCTTTCATGGATGTGTCCTGATCTATCGCCATTGGTCCCAAGTCAGGCTCTAACTGCTCTCTTCTTCATCCAGATAATGAGACTGCTGTACGTAAGAACATCGTGGTGTCCGAACTGCTACACTTTCTTTCTTTCTACTGATACTGTGATCGGTCACATTTCGCCATTACTCGCAGGTGTACATTACATACACTAAAGGTTTTGGAGGATGAAACCCTACACAGTAACCATGTAATTACAGTAGGGTTCTTTAACCTGCACAGGGGATGGTTCTCCCTGCACAGGGGGCCTCCAGTTAAAGTCCCGATCCGAAGGATGTTGCACTTTGTGACATTCATCCCTGCAAATGATGCCAATGGAGCGTGTTCGGACACCGAAATTTGATCGCCGCTGCGGGGGATCGAACCCGGGACCTCTGGCATCAATTGCAGGGATGAATGCCACAAAGTGCATAGTTCTTCTGATCGGGACGTCAACTGGAGGCCCCTTGTGCAGGGAGAACCATCCCCTGCACAAATAAAAGATAACTTCCAATATTATCTATCTTGTTGTTGTTGTATATCTATAAGGCATCTTATCGCTGCCTATAATCTCCTGGTACTTAAGTAAGTCACTTGTGCATTTCCCTATGAGAAAAACACATGATGCTCCTATTACAATGCCCTTCAAAATCTTTTAGTGCTCCTTTTAGTTATCTATCTCTGTTTACTGCCAACCCCTCCTTCGAGTGTAATGTACACCTGCACATAAGCCTCGTGTGAGGGAGTTACAGTAAAAGAAGAAAAGGAATTCCAAGGCCCCCATCAGGCATTAATTCATGCTTGATTGTATCACACACTGCGAGTCGGAACCACCATGGAAATACTGGAAATAAACGAAAACTAACCTGTTTCTGTCAAATAACGCTGCCGGAAGGTAAACAAAAGATTGGTACTCGATGTATTTATTTTGCGCCAACTGTCGGACAGTTTGTCTGTGAAAATGCAATAAGCGTCTCTGCAACATGGATCAATAATAGAGAAGCAGTCATCGTGACGTTTTTGAAGAATCCGAATTTACAGTTTTAATTTATTTATTTATTTTTATTTGGTCGTATACGTCAAAAAGTAATACATATAGCGGATTGAAATACGAAAAGGAGAAAAAAGAATCGTAAAAGATGAATGTTGTACTAGACTGGGGACCGACTGTGTGAAAGGCAGACATTTTATTGGATGAACCATACACAGGAAGTTGTCTCGCATAGTCTCACCGAGAATTCACGTGATTTGACCATCAAAAATATTTATCAGGGAAGCGAACTACGTTGTTATGACAACGCGTGCACCTCTTAGTCTATAGACGGACATGTTCATGTCCGTATAAACTGGAGTACTATGAGATGGGGTCCACATATAGGTGGATCAGCTCATGGCTCTCTGGGCGCTCACAACAAGTTGTACTTGATGGCCAAGCTTCTGATCCAGTCCCTGTTTTATCTGGAGCCCCCTCTTCTTGGTTTTCATCAATGATACGAGATCAAAGGTTCGGTTGTTTGCTGATGATACAGCCATCTACTTGGCAGTCTTCAGCCTGCAAGATGCTCAGATATTACAGCAGGATCTAGATTGCCTTCATGAGTGGGAGTTAAAATGGGACTGGGAGTTCAATCCAAGTAAGTGTGTCGTCATACACGTCACACGTGCTAGAATCCCTGTCCCAAGTCAATACCTGCTGCATGGCCAGATTCTTGAATCGGTTGGAGGCTCTAAGTATTTTGGCGTAGAGACCAGTGGCAACCTTTCCTTCAACACCCACGTCCAAAATGTATGCTCATCAGCAAGCCGTTCCTTGGGGTTCATTAAACGCAACATCAGAACAAAATCTCCAGCCATCCGTGAAATGGCATACAAGACACTGGTGTGCCCCCTAGTTGAATATTCCTCCTCTGTTTGGAGCCCCTACACCCAAAGCAACATCCATAAAATTGAAATGGTTCAACGTAGAGCAGCCCGGTGGACACTTGGCAACTACTCCAGACAAGCAAGTGTTACCGAGATGTTAAACTACCTTGGCTGGCGTTCCCTTGAACAGAGAAGGAGTGATTCCCGGCTTTTCCTGTTTTACAAAATCATTTACAGCTTAGCAGCCATTGACCTGCCACCGTATGTCGAGCATACCATCCGGATTTCCCAAAAGAATTCCCACCCACTGGTTTACCGTCAGATCCATACAAGAATAGATTACTATAAATACTCGTTCTACCCCCTCGCAATCTAGCAATGGAATCGGCTGCCATCCCAAATTGCACTACTGCCCACGTTCGAGCTTTTCAAAAGGGCAGTGTGTACAGTCAGCCATTCAATGCCATAAATGCTTGTGCGCTGTTTTTATCTTTCACTGTCAGCCTGCTTTCTGACATTTTAACCATATCATCTTTATTCCATCTTTATTTTATAACTCCTCTACTAACATTTCACAGACGCGCACCTGCACGTAATCCCCGCGAGGGGGTGATGCAGTATAGATAAAGATAGACAGATGATCTCCCTGATAATATCAGGTCATCGGTCGTTTTTTTTTTTTTTTTTTTTGCTGATGATCGTGTCCTGAATAGAAACATATATTCACCTTATGACTTGGTGCAAACCAATGTCCGGGGAATTGGGGGTAGTGGTGCGTTATCCCTAATAACTCCACTTCTGGTGGTCAGAAATTAATAAAATTAGTATCAAATAAAATTTAAATCTCCAATCTAAAAGATTATAAAACAAATATTTTTCATTTTTAACATTTTAAGGGTTCATTTCTGAAGATAATTTGTCCGGGAAATTCCCGGGTTGTGACCTGGATGTTGGGGTAGTGGTGCGTTAACCCTAATATCTCGACTTCGGGTGGTCAGAAATTAATAAAAAATAGTATCCAATAAAATTGTTAGCTCCATTCTAAAAGATCATTAAAATTTATTTTTTATTTTTAATATTTTAGGGGTCCGTTTTTTAAGTTGATTTGTCCGGGAAATTCCCGGATTGTGTCATGGAGGTTGTGGGTAGTGGTGCCTTATCCCTAATGTCTCCACTTCGGGTAGTCAGAAATTAATGAAATTAGTATCAAATAATGATAATAATGTATGTCGTGTGTTCGTTATAAGCGCCTCACTGATGCGATTCTAAAGAGTGCACACAACATGTCTTTATTTATAGAAGATCACAAAGATATATTAAGTGATCTTTAATTACGGCACAAGACCTACTTGGCAAACAGTGTAGAACTTGTTCAAAGGTTTAACCCATATATGCCTAGCGTCCCATTGGTGGGACATTGGCAAACAGTGAAGATCTTGATCAGGGTTTAACTCATATATGCCTAGAGTCCCTTTTGTGGGACATTGGCAAACAGTGTAGATCCAGATCTTATATTTAACCCATATATGCCTAGCGTCCCATTTGTGGGACATTGGCAAACAGTGTAGACCCAAATGATCAGACGCTGCAAAACGTGGCGCCTGATCTGGGCCGCAAAATGCGGTATCTGATCTGAGTCTACACTGTTTGATTAAACAACGACGAAATTTAACAGCATACATTTCTTGCTGGCGATGAATTAGGTGTACGGACTTTGAGTGTTTTACGGACCATTATGATCAGACGCTGCAAACTTGGCGTCTGATCTGGGCAGCAAAATATGGCATCTGATCTGGTTCTACACTGTTTGCTTAAACAACGATGAAATTGAGCCGCATCCATTTCTTGCTGGCGATGAATTAGGTGTACGGACTTTGAGCGATTTTACGGGCCATAAATTTTCTAACGAGGTTGAACATGTGTTAAGTTAATTGCTTTAACTCATAATAAGTTGACGTGTGCTGCATACCTGGATTGAAATAGTAGAAAGTGACTTCCACAAAAGTTGTGTCCAATTGATATTTTGAATGAATGCTGTTTTTTTTTTGTTCGTTTGAATTGAGATTAAACATCACCGTCAACACTATTTTGGTCATTTTGACGACTTTGCATTCCAATTTTGTAGGACTTAAGGTTTCGAGATATAACGCATTTATCACATTTCCAAAATGATGGTTACTTTTATGATAAAAAATCGTCATATTTTTCCTATTTATACTGCCAACATAGGTTGTGGTTGCTCGTTAGAACAGCCTCGTTGAGGCGGTTCTAACTAGTAATAACAACCTATGTCTTGGATCAAAAATAGGAAAAATAATGTATACCCCCATGAACCCATATTTTCTTTATATAAAATGCAGTTTATTATTATTTACCTTGTTTCTACCAAAAAAAAAAATCGATTGTGGGTACTTTTTAGAATCACCTCACCGAGGCTGTTCTGACGAGTTACCATACTGTACTTTTAAGCAGAGATCTAGAAAATGCAAATTTAGCAACCCTAAGATGAAATTGCGATTAAACAAAAAATCCCATATTTTTCATATTTCTGCTCTAAACAGAGTGTATACGAACTCCATAGAACGGCGAGACGGTTTCAACGAGTACCCACAACCTATGGTTTTGAGCAGAAATAAGGACCAAATGTATACCCCTGTTCAGCAACAACCGAATTATAATGATTGTGGGCTTTTTGCAATAGCGACGTGGTAGAGTTTTGTTTTGCTGCGGACTCATTTAACACTAGAATAATATTCGACGTGTCAAAAATGAGACAGCATTTAGTTGAATGCTTGGCAAGTGGGAAAAATGTCAGCGTTTCCGAAAGAAAAAGATACAGGCAGACGTAAACTTCATTCCTTCACTTGTAAAATCGTAAACAGTCCAGTGTGGTGCTTCTGCAAAATACCTGAGTGTTTTGATAATGGTCCGTAAAATCACTCAAAGTCACCGAGGCTGTTCTGACGAGTTACCTAATTCATCGCAAGCATTTTGCGGCCCAGATCAGACGCCACGTTTTGCAGCGTCTGATCATTTGGGTCTACACTGTTTGCCAAAGTCCCACAAATGGGACGCGAGGCATATATGGGTGAAATATCTGATCTGGATCTACACTGTTTGCCAATGTCCCACAAATCCGGGAATTTCCCGGACAAATTAACTTCAGAAATGAACCCTTAAAATGTTAAAAATGAAAAATAATTTTTAATAATCTTTCAGAATGGAGCTGAAAAATTTTATTTGTTACTAATTTTATTAATTTCTGACCATCCGAGGTGGAGATATTAGGGATAACGCACCACTACCCCCCATTTCCCGGACAGTTCCCGTACATTTCCCAGACAATTCCCGGCCATTAGTGTTCGCCCTGTTCGCGCTAATGTCCGGGAAATGGGGTGGGGGGGGGGTAGTGGTGCGTTATCCCTAATTTCTCCACTTCGGGTGGACGCGAGGCATATATGGGTGAAATATCTGATATGGATCTACACTGTTTGTCAATGTCCCACTAAACCAGGTTTTTCCCGGACAAATTAACTTCAGAAATGGACCCTTAAAATGTTAAAAATGAAATATATTTTTTAATAATCTTTCAGAATGAAGCTAAAAATTTTATTTGTTACTAATTTTATTAATTTCTGACCACCCGAAGTGCAGATATTAGGGATAACGCACCACTACCACAACATTCAGGTCACAATTCGGGAATTTCCCGGACAATTAACTTCAGAAATGGACCCTAAAAATGTTAAAAATGAAAAATAGTTTTTAATAATCTTTTAGATTGGATACTAATTTTATTGTATTCTGACCACCCGAAGTGGAGATATTAGGGATAACGCACCACTACCCCCCATTTCCCGGACATTTCCCGGACAATTCCCGGACATTAGTGTTCGCCCTGTTTGTAGCCAAGGTTTATTCACCATATTTGCATTATTTGCCGGCTCCCAGCTTGCACATTGTCAATATTGGAAGAACAGGTAACCAGACCCCTCTGACCTTTTAAGGTCAGGGGGGTCTGGTTACCTGTTTGTTCCAACACTGATAACCTTCAGACTAGGAACCAGCAGATAATGCAAATAAGGTGAATGGCCCAGCCAGATCGCTCACAATGTCATGTTAATTTCGCTGCAGACGTTTTATCACTTGTCCACAGTAGTTAAATCAGTTCGTGTTGCATGTTACTATTGTGCACAGTGCAAGTCATGTGACCTGGACAAAATGGCAGACAAACACGAGTGAACGGTTCCTCACTAAGTAGTTATAAATGTTATCTGCACGCATTTACAATCAAATAGCATAATGTTATGTCCATAGATTATATCTACCGATAAGTACAGTAAGGGTTCCGATACACCTCGGCCCCAGCTAAAGATGACCAATGAGCGTGATAGTTCAGTGGTTACCGTTAGTGCACTTGGTGATTTACCTCTGTCCGGTGCCTTTTAATATAGGAGCTTTTTTCGTGACGTACTTCCGGTTCTAAAAATAGAACGGGAAAAGCCCAGGCCGTCATCTACCGTATTGCTTCAAAGGCAGTGGGACAGATAAAGTGTTAATTACAGTGTAAAACAGTGGAATTCTTTTTAACTTTTGGGGAATTCTAATGTAAGATAATGGGAGAAACACCGATATGCTGTCAGATGTGAAAGTTCGCATTACGAAAATGATATATTGTACATACGATCTCTCTCTCTCTCTCTCTCTCTCTCTCTCTCTCTCTCTCTCTCTCTCTCTCTCTCTCTCTCTCTCTCTCTCTCTCAGCGCACCTATCTATCTATCTATCTTCTGATACTGCGTCGGTCACATTTGACCATTACCGCAGGTGTATATTACATACACTCCAGTTTTGCAGGATGAAAGCCTACACAGTAATCATGTAATTACGGTAGGGATCTTTAACCTGCACAGGGGATGGTTCTCCCTGCACAGGGGGCCTCCTGTTAACATCCCGATCCGAAGGACGGTGCACTTAATGACATTCATCCCTGCAAATGATGCCAATGGGGCGTGTTCGGACACCGAAATTTTATCGCCGCTGCCGGGGATCGAACCCGGGACCTCTAGCATCAGAGGCAAGTGCACGAACCACTGAGCTATCACACTCCATCAATTAGCGAGCGCAGGCAAATGTAAATTACAGTTTGTCGTTAAATGACGCTACGTCAACCGACATGTAGCGTGTCAACAACGTCGTGTCTACATCAAACCAACTTCAAAGCGATGCATTGAATTTGGCATTGCATTCACGTCGATGAAATGCCATAACGTTTGGTTGACGATATTACGGCGTTGCTTAATAAAATTTCATTTGCCCAGTGCACGGACCCATCAAGACTCAGTAGGATTGGAACATTAAATTCAAAACAAACGTATAACACCCTTTCAGAGCATAAGAATGTTAAACACTCCTTCGCAAGTGCAAGATTATACAGTAAAATCTGGTAAATTTGTAGATTGGTTCAACCTGCCCAGCCCTTAGGTCTACATTAACCCTTTTGGTACCGGAAACCCCAAAAGGGGTAAGTGACAAACAGTGCAGGCCCTGATCAGACGCCGCAGAACGCGGCGTCTGATCAGGGCCTACACCGTTGGCTAAAAGTTCGGCCATTTTCCAAATAAATTTTCAAGGAAACATAACCTGACACCCTTAAATTTTGAAAATGACTCCTGCTATATATAAGGAGGAAGATTCCATTTGGTACAAAAAGGGTTATGGGCTTCTTGGAAACAGTGATCAGTCAAACCATCTCAACGGTCACGTGCCATTGAAGCGAGTTGGAGTGGTTGTCGATGGCATGACGTCGAGCCAACGTTGACTCGACGTCCGTCTGTAAGTCCACTCATTGGTTGTTTTGTTGTTTTTTTCGACTGGCAGTATGTTTATGTGTCTGCCTAACAGTTCATCCGTCCGTTCGTTTGTTAGTCAGTCAGTCATTCAGTCAGTCGGTCTGTGTGTCGTCTGTCTGTCTACTGTCAGTTTGTCAGTCAAACCCCTCTCTCTATGTCTCTCTCTCTCTCTCATGCCAACGGTCATGTGACAATGAAGTGAGTTGGAGTGGGTGTCGACGGCATGACGTCGAACCAACATTGACACAACGTCCCTCAGTCAGTCCACTCATTAGTTTATTTCGACTGTCAGTATGGACATTTAAATTGCACATGTAGACAGATCGTTGGACAGATTTCTCAAGATAGATAGATAGATAGATAGACAGATAGACAGACAGACAGACAGACAGACAGACAGACAGATAAAGTTACGTAAAAACTTATTTTGTGAATAACGGTATCTCAAGCCATTGGCATGGTCATTCACGAAAAGATTTTCGTCAATTAAAAACGGATTTAGGATAAATGAACAGTAATGAAAGTAAAATATCATTCTTTCCTTCTCGAGGCTTTATTTCAATGAAAACGGGTATATTTTCTCTCAAAAATGTCTGAACATTGTTAGCATTTTAAGTTCCGACAATACATTTGAATAGCGAAGGCCGTTTCAATTGACGGCCAGTACTTTGCGCATGTGCAAGAATGACGTCATAAACGGAATTCCTAAAACCTCCTATTCACCGGAACGACTGGAAACAGTGTAACGACCCTGAAACAGTTGAACAGACTTAAAAATCGATACTTAATGTTTATATACAGGTCTTAATTATGCTAAAGAAAGAATACTAATTGATATAGGTTTTGTTTGTATTGGCATTTTAACGGCCCAGTCAACACTATTTAGGTCATTTTTTAAAAAGAGCCGGTCAGTTTACCTGTCCACACGTTTCCTGGGCAGCCTTTAATACATAAACCAGTACAGTACACATTCTTTCACGAGAAACTGACAACTGCCCTTCTTGAATCAGCCGAAGGGAGAGAATGACCTTAGAAAAGATTTCATGATCAATCTCCAGGAAAGAATGTTGCAGACCCCCACAGGTATCAAACCCGTGTCCTCCTGATCACCAGTCAGACATGCATCAGACTGAGCTACATAGCCTAGCTGATACAGGTTTAAAAAAAAATAAAATGATAAAAAATATTTATACGGGGTTGCTGAATCAGACTAGTTGGTCATTCAATGATGCATTTAATAAAAAAACTGAGTTCACAGAGGTTCCATTGACTAAAAGATCGATGTCATTGATGGAAAATATTGTTGTATCATCGGCAGGAGTGATCAAGTTTCCCAAAGGCTTAAACCCCACTAAAGCTTTAGGACCTGATGAGCTACATCTTAGAGTCCTGAAGGAACAAGCAAAACAGTTTGGTCCAGTTTTTGCCCACCTGTTTCAACAGTCTCTTGATACTGGTGAAATGAGATACATGTAGGGCTCTTGCTCATAATTATTGCCCTGTGTCTCTGACTTGTGTTCTGTGTAAATTGCTTGAACATATAGTCTGCTCAAACATCATGGCTCACTTGGATGAACATAAACTTTTCTCGCCCTGTGTCTCTGACTTGTGTTCTGTGTAAATTGCTTGAACATATAGTCTGCTCAAACATCATGGCTCACTTGGATGAACATAAACTTTCCTCGCCCTGTTTCTCTGACTTGTGTTCTGTGTAATTTGCTTGAACATATAATCTGCTCAAACATCATGGCTCACTTGGATGAACATAAACTTTTGTCAGACAGACAACATGCATTTAGGAAAAGGCATACATGTAATTGTGAAACTCAGTTGAGCACAGTTATTAATGACTGGGCAAAAATCTTGGACAAAGGGGGGCTGGTAGACACATTTATTCTGGACTTCGAGAAAGCTTTTGACACCCCACCACATGAAATACTTAAATCTAAGTTATTTGGTTATGGAATTTGGGGAAATACTCTCAAATGGATAGATTCCTTTCTTTGCTACAGAAAACAGCGTGTTGTTGTTAATGGTGAATCTTCAGAGTGGGCTCCAGTTTTGTCTGAAGTCCCACAAGGGACTGTTCTTAGTCCTCTGTTATTCTCCCTGTACTTCAGTGATATTCCCACTACATATATGTTCATGAACAGTAAAAAGAAAAATAATGTATTGTAACCCCAGTTTCTCTATATAAATTAAAAGTGGGATTTAAGAAGGTCAAAATTATAATGTCTTGTTTTCATGAAAAATAAATCAGTTTAACCTCACCCATCTCCGACTTCCAACTAATCAGATTCCTACTAGTTCAAGGAATGAATGTAAAACGGGGTATATACAGATCAAATGGCTTCTTCACCTTTATCTACATTGTTGCAAAATTAGAATATATCCTGGTTCCGCAGAACACAGACAATTATATGCCAAAATGATTGAAATTTCTGTTAGCTGTTGCGACGTAACAATTCAGTCCGTTAATTATATACCTACATTAACACGTACTATAGTCCATGGCCAGTACATAAATTTTGCTTAGTATCCCCACGCTTTAGCAGAGGGGATATTATATTCACCTCTGTCCATCCATTATGCTATCTCCTCCTAAACTATTAATCGGAATCCAATCAAATTTGGTATGTGGTTTGCTTAAATACATGAGTGGGGTATGCAACACTCTGACCTCAGTCATTGCGGCTATTATCTATAAAAAAATAATAATTCCGACAAGTCAGTGATAGTCAGGTGGACTTTAGCACTGAATAGCTTTTCTGCTTGGCAACTTGGGGTTATTTTATAATCTCTTATGCATGGTACTCATTGCTTTGAAAGAAAAACAGATATAGAATATAAAAGAAAGAAAATAGTCATAATTATTAAAGTTTTCGCTTTGGCATTATGACCTTTTCAAAATTAGTTCGGTTATTGTGATCCGATTGTTTATCATAGGTTGGGGAACCTGAGTGCCGGGAACAACAAAGACGCTGATCAGACTGCGCGGCTGATCTGCGCCTTTGTCTTTCGCAAATGCAAGTTTTTTAATGTTTTTTAATTTTTTTAATTTTTACGGACGCGGTTCATCATTAAAATTTTATATATAGCCCGGGAGTAAACGAAAGAAAAAAGGGAAAATACAGAAAATATACGGTTGGTGCTGTTCCCTTCTTAGGATGTAGAAAAAAAAAACTAAAAAAAAAGAAGGCAAGAAGAAAAGAGTCGGAATCCCGCGTTGCATTGTCTTACTATCAAAGTCTGCATACGGGCCTGACTATACAGAAAAAAAATAAACACTCTAGGAAGAAAGAAATTATATAGAACATATTTAGTAATAATATATATATATATATAGTATGCATATCCTGGTCTTCGTACAAAGACAGAAAGAACAAAAAACAGTCCGAGGTAACGACAGAATCAGACACCTGTGTCAACGAAAAATAGGCTCTGGTGAGAATGCACGGATGCTTAGCCTCGTCTGAGCCTTCGCTGTACTCATTTTCACAGGCGGGACTAGGAGATGATTCTATCTATCTATCTATCTATCTATCTATCTATCTATCTATCTATCTATCTATCTATCTATCTATCTATCTATCTATCTATCTATCTATCTATCTATCTATCTATCTATCTATCTATCTATCTATCTATCTATCTATCTATCTATCTATCTATCTATCTATCTATCTATCTATCTATCTATCTATCTATCTATCTATCTATCTATCTATCTATCTATCTATCTATCTATCTATCTATCTATCTATCTATCTATCTATCTATCTATCTATCTATCTATCTATCTATCTATCTATCTATCTATCTATCTATCTATCTATCTATCTATCTATCTATCTATCTATCTATCTATCTATCTATCTATCTATCTATCTATCTATCTATCTATCTATCTATCTATCTATCTATCTATCTATCTATCTATCTATCTATCTATCTATCTATCTATCTATCTATCTATCTATCTATCTATCTATCTATCTATCTATCTATCTATCTATCTATCTATCTATCTATCTATCTATCTATCTATCTATCTATCTATCTATCTATCTATCTATCTATCTATCTATCTATCTATCTATCTATCTATCTATCTATCTATCTATCTATCTATCTATCTATCTATCTATCTATCTATCTATCTATCTATCTATCTATCTATCTATCTATCTTTTTCTTTTTTTTTTTTTTTTTTTTTTAAAGCTAAATTCTAAATTTAGCCACCCACCCAACTGAGGTAATGGCCAAATGTGACCGACTCAGTATGTGAAGATAGATAGATAGAGCCTTCGTTGTACTTGTTTGCACAGGCGCAACTAGGAGACGCTTCTCGCCAATATGAATGACTCGCGGTGATGGAGATGCAGTCAAACACAATGCACAAAACACTTACCGCGCAGAATATACAATCCGTATTATCACAGTTTTCACAACACACAGAACAAATGTAGGTTTTAGCTATTGTGGACAAAATTAGCGAATAACATGAATTTCCAGAAATGAGTTTTTAAAGACAATTTTCCAAACGAGTAATACCGCCTACATCGTATGCGGCAAGTGTCTTTAAATTATTTTCGCTTTGAAAAAGTCGGTTCTTTAACTAAACCAAACTAACCATTTGAGTCCGCTAACCCAGTTAATTAATAATCACTGTGTAAGCACCGTCAGTTTTACACTAATTGTCCGCTAAAGTGCGGTCTTTAGCAGGTGTCATTAAAGACATTTATTCTTGTAACAGTAGGACACACCGTGTGTTCATAATAGTTTTATTGCCCCCCTGTGATGTACTGTCTATAGCAGATCAAAGGCAGCCCTTATTCCCTTAATAGGGTGAGTAGTAGCTCTTGTTGAATCAGTGCCGCAAAATGCTGGCGATGAATTCGGTGTACAGACTTTGAGTGATTTTATGGACCATTATCAAAACACTCAGGCATTTTGCAGAAGCACCACACTGGACTTTTTATGATTTTACAAGTGAAGGAATGAAGTTTAGGCCTGCCTGTATCTTTTTCTTTCGGAAACGCTGACATGTTTTCCCATTTGCCAAGCATTCAACTAAATGCTGTTTCATTTTTGACACGTCGAATATTATTCTAGTGTTAAATGAGACCGGAGCAAAACAAAACTCTACCACGTTCGCTATTGCAAAAAGCCCACAATCATTATAATTCGGTTGTTGCTGAACAGGGGTATACATTTGTTCCTTATTTCTGCTCAAAACCATAGGTTGTGGGTACTCGTTGAAACCATCTCGTCGTTCTATGGAGTTCGTATACACTCTGTTTAGAGCAGAAATATGAAAATTAAGCAAACAGTGTAGAACCAGATCAGATGCCATATTTTGCTGCCCAGATCGGACCCCAAGTTTGCAGCATCTGATCATAATGGTCCGTAAAACACTCAAAGTCCGTACTCCTAATTCATCGCCAGCAAGAAATGTATGCGGTTAAATTTCGTCATTGTTTAAGCAAACAGTGTGGACTCAGATCAGATACCGCATTTTTGCGGCCCAGATCAGACGCCACGTTTTGCAGCGTCTGATCATTTGGGTCTACACTGTTTGCCAATGTCCCACAAATGGGACGCTATGCATGTTTGGGTTAAATATCTGATCTGGATCTACACTGTTTGCCAATGTCCCACAAATGGGACTCTAGGCATATATGAGGGAGGGGTCAAAAGGTCAAATGTCAATAAAATTCAAGTACAAAATCAATTTTATAGATTTTGATACCAAACTTAGCAGAAGTAATGATTAATGAAATATGTAAAACATATTGAACAGGATTTTGGCTGCAACCCCTGGGTCTTGCCCCAGGAGGTTGACTTGTGGTAGGGAGATCAAAATTAAAGTTTTTTGGAACATAGTCATGTGGCAAATCAAATCAAAGTGGATGATAATAGAATATAATACAAGTAGAATTTTGACCTTGTGGTCAGATTGGTGCCCTAGAGGAGGGGTCATAAGGTCAAAATTTAAGTTTTTCAGAACATAGTCATTTGGCATATCAAATCGACGGGGATGATTAGTAGACTATAATACAAGTAAAGTTTTTACCCTAGGGTCAGATTTTGGCCCTGGGGGATGGGAAAAAGGTCACATGTCAGTCAAATTCAATTGCAAATACATGTACATGATTTAATTTGGTACTCAGCCGCTGTGGAGAAAGTGTGGGGATTTGCGATGGCATGCCATCGGCTGCATTCTAGTTTTAACATGTGAATATGGTAGCTCAGCGATTTTGTTTGTTTGATTTGAAGTTTAATGTCCCTGTCAACACTGTAAATAAAAATCAAAAATGAGTTCCTTTAAGAGCAATGAAAACATTCATAAGAAAGAAGATGGGTCATACTACGTAGTTTCGGCTAATCAGTGACCCTGTAATGATCCGGCAACGAAAGCCAGAGGAAACATACTGCAATTTTGCGAATTTCGAATAGGCAGTCGATTCAAAGACTGATATAAATCAAAGTGAGGTCCAAATAAATAAAAACCCGTCTAGAATATTAGTCTAAACCAATAATTTATTTCTGATTTCTCAGAATATTTACGCTGATCTCAAAGGACCAAAAGTAAAATATAAACTGCACTATGGTTGATGTACGGGGAGACGTTTTACGGCCGCCACACGGCACAACACCAAAAGGTCATTTTGGAGATGTTGCTTCCAATTTTGTGGGACTTATACCCGACATTGAGATGAAATGACATCTCAAGCCCTGTCGCCCAATGAAACCAATAGGGGTTATTAGCATGGACGGTCTGCCTCGCACAGCGGTTCCTGGACAGGCTTATATCCTCTAAGCGGTTTACCAGTACTAGTGTGCAGGCCGGATTCAGCTCTGCGTGGAAGCATCATGCAGCCCATATATTTCTTCAAGTCCCTATGGGCGGGGGCTAAATGGTAGCTCAGAGATTAGCACTCATGCCTCTGATACTAGAATTTGATCCTGATAAATTTCAATATTCATTCATGCTCAATTGGCATCATTTGCTAGGATTACTACAACAAAAATTGCCATCTTTTGGATGCAGATGTTGACTCAGGTACAGTAAAATTCCTATATTAAGACCACCTTTGGGACTGTTCAAAAGTGGTCTTTAAGACCACTTTTGAACAGTCTCAAAGGTGTTCTCTGACCAGAGGACCCTGTATGCGGAAAAGACAAATAAATAATAACTGCAACCTACGGTACAAGATAAAATTTTCAAACCAGAGTTAGTATTAATTTTAGGTGGTTTTAATAGCGGAATTTTACTGTATAGATCTTTTATTGTGTTCCCCCACAAACAGACAGATTGAACCATGTCATCTCAAGGTGCGAGAGGAAAGGATAAGAGAAGAAAACAGAGAGGACAGCAGACCAGACAGTTCTCTGAAGGATTAGAAGACAGTCTGCCGACTGGTGATCAGGAAGATGAAGAGGAAGGTAAATAGAATCTTACATCTGTCTCTGAATATTAGAATCTTACATGAGTGTGAGGGGTGGATGGAAAAATCCGTCCTGAGGGTCACTGTCAGGCATCTTGAGGCTTGCCGAAGGATGCCGAACAGTGATCCTGAGGGATGGATTTTTCTATAACCAAGTAATACCGGACAGTGATCCCAAGGGGCAGCACGCCAGACAGTTCTCTGAAGGATTAGAAGACAGTCTGCCAACTGGTGATCATGAGGAGGAAGATGAAGAGGAAGGTAAATAGACTCTTACATCTGTATCTGGTAGAGGTGGAGAATATAAGAATCTTACATGGGTTTGAGGGGTGGATAGAAAAATCCATCCTGAGGGTCACTGTCGGGTATCTCAAAGCTTGCCGAGTGATGCCGGACAGTGATCCTGAGGGATTGATTTTTCTATAACCGAGTAATGCCGGACAGTGATCCCGAGGGACAGCAGACCAGACAGTTCTCTGAAGCATTAGAAGACAGTCTGCCAACTGGTGATCAGGAAGAGGAAAGTAAATAGAATCTTACATCTGTATCTGATACAGGCTGAGAATATAAGAATCTTACATGGGTGTGAGGGTTGGATAGGAAAATCCGTCCAGACGGTCACTGTCCGGCATCACCAGGCTTGCCAAGTGATGCCAGACAGTGATCCTGAGGGATGGATTTTTCTATAGCCGAGTGATGCCGGACAGTGATCCCGAGGGACAGCAGACCAGACAGTTCTCTGAAGGATTAGATGACAGTCTGCCAACTGGTGATCATGAAGAGGAAGATGAAGTGGAAGGTAAATAGAATCTTACATCTGTATCTGATACAGTTTTGTTTGATTTGAGGTTTTACGTCCCCGTCAACACTGTAAAGGTCATTTTGGAGACGTTGCTTCCAATTTTGTAGGACTTTTACCCGACATTGAGATGAAATGACATCTCAAGCCCTGTCACCCAATGAAATCAATAGGGTTTATTAGCATGGACGGTCCGCCTCGCACCCCGGTTCCTGGACAGGCTTAGATCCTCTAAGCCGTTTACCAGTACTAGTGTGCGGGCCGGATTCAGCTCTGCGTGGAAGCATCATGCAGCCCATATATTTCTTCAAGCCCCTATGGGCGGGGGCTTATATCTGATACAGATAGAGTATATAGGAATCTTACATGGGTGTGAGGGTGGATGGAAAAATCCGTCCCAAGGGTCACTGTCCGGCATCATGAGGCTTGCAGAGTGATGCCAGACAGTTATCCCAAGGAACAGATTTTTCTGTCCACCACTCATTCCCCTGTAGGATTCTTTCCTTGCATGCCTGCAGTGTCTTAGAGTGGGTTTTAATACTGCAGTCACTTCGGCAGCCACACCCGCCATATAGTAACGATGCTACAGATGTTCAGTGACGTCACATAACATGCTGTGAAGTCAATCTTAACGATGGTGCATATGAGGTCATATTCAACCAGTGCATTTATCAAACACGTGAGAATATTCAATTTGGGGTTAGAACAGAATTTCTGTCCCAGGCTAAAGCTATAGATTTCCTTATTTGGTGTGCAAGAAATCAAAATCCAAGATTTAATGGATAAAACCAGAAATGAGATTTTACCAAGTTTCCAACTTTATATGTTGTCCTGAGGGATTCTCAATCTGAATTGGGGAGGTATAGGAGGGTAGGCTGAAAAGTTCTGAGCCTGACCAAGAAGCAGGCATCGAACAGCCATGAAATTTTGTATTCATTAAATCCAAACCTTTATTACTTGATTTGATTCAAATGAGTTCAAGTTTACCTGCAATAACTTAGAAATTCTAGACTTTGAAAATTGATACTAGCACGTTTTTGAGAAAATGGACAAAATCTGGCATCGTGGTGTCATCAAGTACCTCCATAAAAAGGGGTTAGCTCCTAAGGACATTCATGCCGATATGGTTGCTACATTAGGGGATGATGCTCCTTTGTATGCAACTGTGAAAAGGTGGGCAGCAAATTTTAAGATGGGCAAGGACAGCCTTGAAGATGATGACCAGTGTGGACGACCCACAACAGCAACAACTGAGGAAACCATCAGCCAAGTGCACATGGCTGTGATGGATGACAGGCGTTTAACTGTGAATCAGTTAGCTAACACTGTTGGCATCTCCCGTGAACAAGTAGAGAACATTCTACACAGTGAATTAGGACCAAAAGTTGACCAGACTGAACCTGTCACAAGCCAACTTGGCTATTTTTGAAACAGACCAAGATGATTTTCTTGACCGTTTTGTCACTCAGGATGAGTGTTGGGTTCATCACTTTGAGCCAGAGACCAAAAGACAATCCAATCAATGGAAGCACCCTGGCTCACCCCTTCCAAAGAAGGCAAAGGTCATCTCCTCTGCAGGGAAGGTGATGGCATCAGTGTTCTGGGATGCCAAGGGTATAATATTCATAGATTACCTTCAAAAGGGCAGAACAATTGATGGGGAGTATTATCCAGCTAAAACAATTGCGAAAAGCAATTAAGGCTAAACGACCCGGAAAATTGACAAAAGTAGTCTTGTTCCATCAGGACAATGCGCCTGCTCATAAATTGGTTGTCGCAATGGCTGCTTTGCATGACTGTGGCTTCACACTTGTCGATCACCCTCCGTATTCACCTGATCTAGCTTCATCAGATTATTTCCTGTTTCCAAACATGAAAAAGCACTTGGCTGGGCAGCATTATCGGTCAGACGAGGAGGTATACCTGCTGTGAAGGAGTTTTTCAGGGACCAAGATGACACCTTCTATACCACTGGGATCCAAGGACTCCAGCATTGCTGGAGGAAGTGTGTTGACAGGAAGGGAGACTATATTGAAAAATAAGGCACTTTCAGCATGGACAACCATTGGATCTTGGTCAGGCTCTGAACTTTTCAGCCTACCCTCATATCTGGTTATTTTCTTGCTGACAGCCTTTCATTTTCTTGGATTTTACATACCATAACGACCTCCACATGTTTGTCCATGTTTAACATGGAGACTCATAAGTTTATTAATATGAGATTCTGGTGAACTTCTTAATTAAAAAAAAAACATAGGAAAAACAAGAAAACAAAAATCAACAAAAAAAAAAAACCCAGAAGGCCCAGGCTTTGATATTTGGTATGAAGCTTCATCTAGTGAACCTCTTTCAAGATTGTTCAAATTATATCCTTGGGGCCAAAAATGCCCAGGCCTCGAGCTTTGGGCCCACATGTTTTGCATAGGCTTATCTTTAAAAACAATTCTTGTCTGAAACCAGAAGGCCGGGTCTTTGATATTTGGTATGACGCTTCATCTAGTGGACCTCTACCAAGAGAGTTCAAATAACCTTAGGGCCCAAAAAAAACCTTCCCCAGGGCCCACATGTTTTACATAGACTTGTATAGGGAAAAATGCCTCTGCTCCGATGAACAAGATGGTCACCAGAGCAAAAAAATGAAAAATATTTAAATGACTGCCTTCGCCCATACCCCTGGGCCAATTTCATTCAAATTTCTTAGGAATGTTGCTAAGTTGATCCTCTACCAAAATAGCTATAACGGTTCTTCTCCAATGGAAAAGATGGCCACCAGAGCTAAAAATAGAAAAATGTCAACAATTTGCTTAAAGTGCAATTGTGATTAGTGAATGTGTGTTGTCCATCGTTAACAATTTGATTTAAAATACTACTCCTCCTAAGCCCTTAGGCCAATTTCATTTAAACTTCACAGGAATGTTTCCTATGTGGCTCTCTACCTAAATAAGCTAATTAAAAAATGGCACTGTTCTGATGAACAAGATGGCCACCAGAGCTAAAAATAGAAAAATCTTTAAACGACTACTCCTGCCATATCCCTGGGTCAGTTTCATTAAAACTTCATAAGAATGTAGCTTACATGTAGTTGACCCTTTACCAAAATAGCTAAAATGGTTTTGCTCCAATGGACAAGTTGGCCACCAGAACTAAAAATAGACAATTTGCTTAAAATGCTAATTCCCCCAAAACCCTTTGGCTAATTTCACCTATTGCCTAGGCGACCAAAACAGCTAAAACTGTTCTGCTCCAATGAACTTGATGGCCACCAGAGCTAAAATTAAAAAAAAAAAATCAACAATTTGCTTAAAATGCTAACTCCTCCTAAACCCTGGGCCCAATTTCACTTTAACTTCACAGGAATGTTGCCTAGGTGGCTTTCTACTAATACAGCTAAAATCATTATGCTCCAACAAAGAAGATGGCTGTCAGAGCTAAAACTGAAAAGGTCTTTAAATGACTACTCCTCCCATACCCCCTGAGCCAATTTCATTCAAACTTCATAGGAATGATGCTTAGGTGACCCTCTTCGAAAAATACTAAAACGGTTATGCTCCGATGAACAAGATGGCCACCAATCAACAATTTGCTTAGTATGCTAACTCTTCCTAAACCCTTGGGCCAATTTTGCCTAAACTTCACAGGAATAATGCCTAGGTGGCTTTTTATCAAAATAGCTAAAATTGTTCTGCTCCGATGAACAAGATGCCCACCAGAGCAAAAAATTGAAAAATATTTAAATGACTGCCTTCGCCCATACCCCTGGGCCAATTTCATTCAAATTTCTTAGGAATGTTGCTTAGTTGACACTCTACTAAAAGAGCTAAAATTGTTTGCTCCAGTTGACACGGTACGTTGCCACCAGGGCTAAAAATAGAAAAAAATCTTTAAATGGCTACTTCTCCCATACCCCTAGTGCGATTTCATTCAAACTTCTAAGGAATTTTGCTTAAGTGACCCTCTACTAAAGTAATTAAGATGGTCTTGCTCTGATATAAAAAAATGGACACCAGAGCTAAAAATAGAAAAACCTCAGTTTGAAAGCAGGTGAGCGAATCAGGGCCATCTTGGCCCATTTGTTTCTTATTTATACTGTAAACATGCATGTATACAGGTTGTGGGTACTCATTATCTTCATTGAGGCAGTTCTACCCACAACCAATGTCAGAGCAGAAATAATTGTACATGTATACTCCTGTAAATCCCAGTTTTCTCTCTATATAAAGTGGAGCTTACGGCCATTATTGTTTCACAAACTTGTTAATATGATGCAATTTATTATAGACACAGAAGAAGAAGGGAGAGAAGCCAGTAGTATATCCTTTCAACTAGCTATGTGGGATCTAGAACACTGTGATCCGAAGAAATGTACTGGCAGAAAACTGGTACGGCTAGGCCTGGTGAAAACATTGAAGCTGAACAAACGGTTTAATGGTATCATCCTGTCACCAATGGGCAAACAGTGTGTTTCTCCAGCAGACAGGTTTGTATCAATCTCTCAGGAGTAAAGTTCTTAGAATGATTTATGAAACTATTTATTCCTCTCAATAGGAGCTTGTGCAATGAGAAATGGACACAGCAAAGGCGTAGTGTATATTTTGTAGATGTTTAATCTCTAATGAAAATATTTTCAATACAGAGACATCACCGAAATAAGAGGTGCTTTCCTTCGATATCATAGAAGTCACTCTTAAAGGAAAGCATTAGCTGCCTTCCCTTTTCAGTAACCCCACTCTTGGAGAAAGATGATTTTTTCATAATATTTTTCAATCTCCTACACTTTGTTATAGCCCCGCTTGTTATAGCCCCGCTTGAAAAGTGGGGATAGCCCCGCTTGAAAAGTGGGGCTATATTGGATTTGCCCTGTCATTCCGTAATTCTGTAATTCCGTAATTCTGTAATTCTGTAATTCCGTAATTCCGTTATTCCGTTATTTTTTCGTCACAGTTTTCCCCGAAACTAAGAGAGCTAGAAAACTAAAACTTTGTATACACGTGGACAATGGGTGCCTCCACGGACCTTACCGAAATTATGACCAAGGGCCCATAACTCTTGGAGTTATCTCCCCTGATAGGTTTTTTTAAATGAAAATGTTTGGTCACAGTTTTCTCAGGAACGAAAGAAGCTAGAAAGCTCAAACTTTGCATAAATGTGGACAATGGGTGGATATAGGGAGCTTACCAAAATAATGGCCAAGGGCCCATAACTGTTGGAGTTATCTCTCCTGATAGGTTTTTTAAATAAATGAAAATATAGGTTTTTTTTAAATGAAAATGTTTGGTCACAGTTTTCTCAGGAACTAAAGAAGCTAGAAACCTCAAACTTTGCATAAATGTGGACAATGGGTGGATATAGGGAGCTAACCAAAATAATGGCCGAGGGCCCATTACTTTTGGAGTTATCTCCCCTGATAGTATAGTTTTTTTTAATAAATGAAAAGGTTTGGTGACAGTTTTCTCAGGAACTAAGAAAGCTAGAATACTGAAACTTTGTATGAACATGAAAAGTGGGTGGATGTATGGCCCTTACCAAAATAATGGCCAAAGGCCCATAACTCTTGGAGTTATCTCCCCTGATAGGATATTTTCTGCAAGTAAAAAAATCATTTCACTTTTCTAACCATCAAACCATGAAAAATATTTTCGATACAGTTTTCTCAGGTACTAAGAAAGCTAGAAAGCTGAAACTTTGTATAAACATGAACATTAGGTGGATGTAAGTAAATAATGGCCAACAACATTACTCTTGGGGTTATCTCCCCAGCAAAGAAAAAAAAAATATTAAAGTTTTCTCTGGAACTAAGAAAGCTCCCCTGATAGGTTAAAAGCTTTTAGAGTCAATGTGTCTTACTCCTCTGATAGCGCTATAGCGGGGCTATAGTCAGATCCTCTGACAGCTCTAGTTTGTATTGGAGTTTAACGGCCCAGTCAACACAATTTAAGGTCATTTTTGAGCCCATCAGTATACCTCTCCACAGTTTTCCTGAGCAGGCTTATACGTAAGCATTTAACCAGAACAGTGCACATTCTTTCGCCAGAAACTGACAACTACCCTTCTTGAACCAGCAGCAGGTATCAAACCTGCGTCCTGATAACCAGTCAGATGGGCATCCAACTGAGCTACCAAGACCGGCAATCTGTCTACACTACTGAACCAGGGAAATGTAATTTCACACAGCAGAACTTCCGTGACTTCCTGTTTGTTTTCTTGTACAGTGAACCCCACCATATACACTAAAACCTTTTTTTATCATATGATATCGTCGATAAGCAGTGGATAACATTGTGTAATAAAAATCGTATGATCACACATGTAATTACACTTTGGCAGGATTTAGTAATGTCATGACGACTTCCATGTCAACAATGCATAATGTGGAAAATTTGTCAAATTCAAAGGCGATAAAATCCAATTAAAAGCGGTTGTATGATAAACATAATCTTACACTCGTGGTCATTTCATATGAAATTTATGAAGCTCGCCAAAGGCTCGTTTCATAAATTTCATATGAAATGACAACTCGTGTAAGATCCTATATAATAACACTTAATGGGATCCATAGCAGAAACCGTGTTAGTTAAACAACCGTGTTATATCCTAACAAAAATGTGTAGATTATATAGAAAAATGACCATTTATGGTCATTTTTCTATAAAATCTACACATTTTTGGGATCCATCTTGAAACCCTGTTATATCCACTTCATGTTATAATGAACCATGTTATAACGAGGTTGTGGTGTATAAGCATAGTTTAATCTTAAACCTTATCCGACTGAACATGACAACCCCTGCCTTTGCAAACAGTGTAGAGCCATCTGATCATGATCTACACTGATTGCAATGTAGTTTGTGAATTGAACGAACATATTGTATCAAGTAATTTGACTGATGGATAGTCAAAATGGGTGTGGCTAAACTAATTTATTTAGCAGGATAAGAGTTAAGGAAAAGCGCAAATGTTAGCCTATAATTCTTGTCTGTGAAGAGAAAATTCTTTCCTGTATTAGAGTGGACACAAACCAGACATACTGAGAAAATTATTGAACAACCTCTGGCTTTTCACAATGTTTAAGATCTTGTAGATTTCAAGGATACCCAAACCCCTTTATAACACTAAAATGGGAGTCCAAAGCCAATGCATCCCTGTCCATCGGTTCTTGAAGAAATCGATGGGCTACATGATGCTTCCACGCAGAGCTGAAACAGACCCACACATGAGTACTGATAAACCGCTTAGAGGATCTAAGCCTGCCCAGGCAAAGCAGTGTGAGTTTGTCTGTCATTGCTTATAAACCCTATTGGTTTCATTCGGCGGCAGGGCTTGAGATGTTATTTCATCTCAATGTCGGGAAAAAGTCCCACAAAATTGGAAGCAGCATCTCCAAAATGGCCTTTACAGTGTTGACGGGGAGGTTAAACCTCAAATCAAACAAAACCAAAGCCATGCTAGCCAGACAACCATGCTATACCCAAACAAAAATATATAGATTATGTAAAAAAATGACCATTTATGTCAATTTTGGATGGGTTTTGCAGAGGAAAACAATGTCTTGGCAGGTGTATTGTGGGCAGGCATCGATTGACAGGTTTAACTTTTGGTCATCTCATTTTTAGCTCAGGGTAAATCTTCAGATTTAAGATCACAAACTCCATTTTAGAATCTGTTGAGATGCAGGGCTGTAAAACAAAATTTTCTAACCATAAAACTGCAGATTTACCTCCCCAAATGATAATCATGAACACAGTTGTCCCCTAACCATATATATAGGAGACAGCTCACTCTAGAATTAACGGAGGCAACCCTTTAAAAGATATTGTCTCATCAGCAGGATTTATTCTTTAAATGAAGATTTGGCTCATAGTGTGAAGCAAATTCTGTCGTTTGAGAGTAGACCCCTTCACAAAGGAGCTTTGTAAACAGGCAGTCAAGCAGGAAGTGTTCTTTGCAGAGAGTATCAGAAAACATGTTATAAACTACTGTAAAAATCCTAAAAATTCAGACACCATGAGGACTACCTATAATTGTAACAAGTTTGTTTCCTGATCCTGAAAGGAGTGAATAAAAGTGGGGACAGAATGGCAAATAGTGTAGACCCAGATCAGACTGCTCCAATTGGAGCAGTCTGATCTGGGTCTGCACTGTTTGCTGATGCTTGTCTATCCCAAAACTTAGGATCATTACAGTATATTTATAACCTTTAAGTGACTTAATTTCATTAACGGCATAAAATTCTTGTTCATCAATGTTTTTGGTTGTTTGTATTGGAGAAAGTGGCCCTGTCAACACTATTTAGGTCATTTTTGAGCCGGTCAGTTTACCTATCCACATTTTTCCTGGGCAGGCTTATATGTAAGCTGTTAACCAGTACAGTGCACATTCTTTCGTCATAAACTGACAACTGCCGTTCTTTAATCACCGCGAAAGAATATTGCTGATCCCAGCAGGTATCAAACCTGCGTTCTCCTGATCACCAGTCAAAGATGCGTCCGCCTGTGCTATGGAGGCTTGCTTGTTTATCAATGTAAAGTTGTAGTCTTCATATTTTTTAGGGCAGTGGTGCATGATAATGGTATAGCTGTGGTTGATTGTTCATGGGCTCGTCTTGAAGACACACCATTCAGTCGTATGAAAGGAAATCATCTTAGACTTCTACCCTATCTTGTTGCTACAAACCCTGTGAACTATGGTAAACCATGTACTCTGAGTTGTGTTGAGGCCTTTGCTGCAACTTTGTACATTACGGGTATGTTAACCCTTATCTTTCTGAATATTCATTTAAGCCACACCCTTTTCTGTCTATCAACCAATCACATTACTTGATGTAATTTATTGCTACAAATTCATAAACTGAATGCCAAACAGTGTAGATCCTGATCAGATGGCAGAAGCCATCTGATCTGGATTTACACTGCTTGCAAAGATAGGGGTTGTCGTGAACAGCAAGATAAGGGTTAAATACATTTATCATCTGATGTCATTGATAAGCAGTGGATAGCATCGTGTAATAAAAATTGTATGACCACACATGTAGTAACACTTTGGCGGGATTAAGTAACATCATTTCAACGTCCATATCATCATGCATTTTCTTGGGACAAAAATGTGAAATTTAAAGGCGATAAAATTGAATTTAAAGTGGTCATATGATAAATAGAATGTTACACTCGTGGTCATTTCATATGAAATTTATGAAACTTGCCACAGGCTCATTTTAATAAATTTCATATGAAATAACCATGAGTGTAAGATCCTCTATGTACACCACAACCTCTTTATAACACTATTAACGTGGTCCGAAGCAGAAACCGTGTTAGTTAAACAAGTGTAAAAGGCATTTTGTGTGTACTGAATGAAGCGGTTCTAACGAGCATCTGCAACCTATGTTCAAGACATTTAGAAGAAATATCACAAATTTTCATCAGAAAAATAACCGTCTTTGAGACATGAAAGAATGACTTTTGTCACAAGGACAGGGGTGCCACGGTCAGGGAAAAGATCTAGAAAATGACTTTTTCCCAGGTCAGGGAAAGGTCAGGGAAATTTGATATGAGTCATTGAAATTGGAAAAGCCAGGGAATTTCAAGATTTCCCTTTAACTGCTATGGCTAAGACAGTCTCCTAAAAGTATAGATTGTCAAGTTACTTAAAAGTTATAGTTGATTTTTTTTTATTTTGGTTTTACAGCCTTTTCTATATTATTTCTCTCATATCGAGCCGATCATTAATCAGGGATGGGTTAAAACTGGAGTATTCAGAGATAGACCACCTGACCATCCGTTGCAGAACTTGGCGTCTCACATATGGCCCGAGCCTGGTTCGAACCCACAGTGCTCTTATCCAATAGGCCACGGAGGCCTGTTAAGTTAATGTTGAACCCTGCTTAATACTTTAATGTATGCCAACTAAAGATTATGCATTAATAAAAAGATGTTAAAATGAAAAATAAATAAAAAATAAATTGATAAATAAATAGCAACTACAAAACATAAATATATTTTGGGTAGAATTTTATTTTTGATGGATGATGACGGCTGTAAGGGGAGCAGAGAGGTGGACAGAAACATAGGGGTTATGTATATTGCTCAAAAACGTGCCAGGCCGTTCTGAAGTCTGCAAAATGGTCAGAAGTCAGGGAAAAGTCTGGGAATTTTGTATTGAAAATTGAGTGGTGGCCCCACAAGGATGTGTTATGGTAATGTGCTGTCAGTTTCAACAACATTAAATATGTTCTTTAAAAGGGTTATCCTTTGGAAGCAAGGAATACACCACAGAATTGAAAAATATGGAGTGTACATGTTTTCTGGGCCAGACTAGCTAGTTTCGGCCAATTAGGCCTCATCAGTGACCTTCAGATATTTTCAAAATTCCACAATGGAATCAATGATCCCAAAGGACAAGAAAATATAATCTACACTTTGATGTAGGGCAGGTGTTTTAAGCTCTGTTTCTTGAAACCCAAGAACTCTAGGCTAATGAAGCTTACTACCGTAGGTATATGTGCCATGACAAACCCTGCCAACTTCCCAGTGTTGTCAAATGTTACTATCCTGACCTACTTCTCATGCTTTGCTGAACAATGTTTAATCTATGCATTTATCTTTGTTTCAGTTGTAGAATAGTCTTTCGGTGAATTTCTTGTTATTTCTTCTGACTGTTGTGTGTTTTTTAGTTTCAAGCTTTAGAGTCTTGTCCAACAGTGGTACCAATATGAAATAACCGTAATTAACTTAAGTATTAAGACAGATATGCCTCAGCAAACAATGCAGACCCAGATCAGACTGCTCCTTCAGGAGAAGTCTGATCAGGGTCTACACTGTTTGCCATTCCCTCTGCACCTTTTGGACTCTTTGCTGGATCATAAAACAAATTTGGTATTACAGCAAGTCCCTAACCTGTCTGAATTTTTAGAATTTTTATGGTACCGGGTATTACCGCTAAATATATGTACAGTGGAACTTCCAAAACCCAAACACAGATGGCTGATTACCATGGCTAATTTCGAACTTGTTCTTGAGTCCCCAGAGAATTCATCTAATACATTAAGATATCTGTTTATTTGGATATGTTAATGAGGTTTTGCTGATTTGATCTGTAAAAGGTATTTTGTATGTACTCAATAGAAATTTGTAGAAGACTGCGAAGATAATACAATGGGATGCGGGTCTGACTGGTGATCAGGAGGACGCGGGTTTGATACTTGCCGAGGACGGCAACATTCTTTCGTGGAGATTGATCATGAAATCTTTTCTACGGTCATTCTCTCCCTTCCGCTGATTCAAGAAGGGCAGTTGTCAGTTTCTGCACTGTACTGGTTAACCACTTACATGTATGTATAAGCCTGCCCATGAAAAGTGTTGATAGGTAAACTGACCAGCTCAAACATGGAAAGATGACCTAAATTGTTAAACTCTAATACAAACAAACAAACAAAGATAACAACCTGAAACTGCGATAAAACTTTAGCACATGTTGTTCGAACTACCCCTGTTTGGAAGATATTTTCATGTTCCCAAAGGTATTTAAGTTAACAAATTTCCACTGTACATGTTGTTCATGTTAGTTGCCCAATGTTGAAGACAAACTGTTTCTGTGTAGATTATGGTGAGGAAGCCGATATTCTGCTGAGGAAGTTTAAGTGGGGGCATTCATTTGTGGAGCTGAACAGTGACCTACTGGACAGGTATAGTAGGTGTAATGACAGTGGAGAAGTTGTACAGATGCAACAAGACTACCTGACAGAGATCAAACAGCAGGACAAAGATGAGAGGCTTCGGTATCAAGGTATATACAGTTGAAATTCCTTTATTAAGACCACCCAAAGGTGGTCCCTGACCAGGGGACACTGTGTGCAGAAGACACGAAGAAAGAATAACTGCACACTTCTAAATAAGCTTTTTAAAGCAGAATTTCCACCCCCCACCCATCGGGGCTTGAAGAAATATATGGGCTGCATGATGCTTCCACGCAGAGCTGAATCTGGCCCGCACACGAGTACTGTTAAACCACTTAGAGGATCAAAGCCTGCCCAGGCAAAGCGGTGCGCAAGAGTCCGACCGTCCATGCTTATAAACCCTATTGGTTTCATTGGGCGACAGGGCTTGAGATGTCATTTCATCTCAATGTCGGGTAAAAGTCCCACAAAATTGGAAGCAACGTCTCCAAAATGACCTTTACAGTGTTGATGGGGACGTTAAACCTCAAATCAAACAAACAAATAAAGTAGAATTAGTCTTAATTTTGGGTGGTCTTAATAGCAGAATTTTACTGTATGTTTGTTTGGTACAAGGGCAAGTCAATAAGTAACCAGCCTATCCCATCTCCAATTGACTGAGACAACCAAGATTTTCATGCCTTGTTTCAATACATCTTTTAGGCATAAGGGCAAAATTACACCCTTTATCATGTCATTCACTCATAAGATATTGAATGTCAAACATGGCTAGTGATGCAAAAGTAAGTTTTTTGTCAGAAGTCAGTACTTCTATTTGAAAGGGAAAACAGGTCAGGAAGTACATTGCGAGTTGACCAATGTTTTAACGGTCTTCTGCGCCATCGTATGCACAAGCCCGGTCTGGACGCCTGTCAGATGCCACTGATGAAGAAATGTGTAACAAAGTACGGGATCTGGTGTACTCTGATGGGCAAATTAAGGTGGAAGAAATACCAAATGCATTACACATTTCACATGGTAGTGTTTCAACAATTTTACATTATCTCTTGGGTACGCAAGCGAATAGCCCATTGGGTCCCTAAATCCCTTAGCGAGGAGCAAATAACAACCAGAGCATCAGTATACAGTGCATTGTTGGAGCAGTTTAGGTCAATCTGGACCTACACTGTTTGCCAAGGTACCGCTTTAGAGGTTTCCCGCATGCCCCCAAAAACTGTCAGTTATGGGCCAAAAATGGCTTGCCTGCTTTCTATCTCATTAATGAATTGATTAATTTTAGTCAAACTTGGTACAATAAATTATTACAACATACCCCAGATTTGATTTTCAGGTCACAGGCCCCTAAAACAGTTAGTTTTGAACCAAAAATGGCTTGTCTGCACTCTATCTCGTTAACGAATTGTTTAATTTTACTCAAACTTGGAACAATATATCATTACATCATACCACAGATTTGTTTAGATTTTGGTGACCTTGACCTTTTTTCCAAGGTCACAGGCCCCCAAAATAGTCAATTTATGGTCAAAAATGGCTTATCTGCACTCTATCTCATTAACAAATTGATTAATTTTAGTCAAACTTGGTACAATTGTTTGTTTGTTTGTATTGGAGTTTAATCATCACTATTTTAGGTCATTTTTGATCTGGTCACCTATCCACACTTTTCCTGGGCAGGATTATATGTAAGCAGTTAACCAGTACAATGCTCATTCTTTCTCCAGAACTGTCAACTGCCCTTCTTGAATCAGTGGGTGAGAGAGAATAACCCAAAATTGCTTCTCTGCATTCTATCACATTAAAGAATTTATTAATTATGCCCCCAACTTTGAAAAAGTTGGAGGGGCATATTGCTTCTGGTTCGTTCGTCCGTTCGTCCGTTCGTCCGTTCGTCCGTTCGTCTGTTCGTCCGTTCGTCCGTTCGTCCGTTCGTCCGTCCGTTACGCTTTTGATGCATAGCATAACTAAAGAACCGTGTATGCTAGGGTTTTGAAATTTCATATATGGATTCCTCATGGAAAATTAGCTGACGCGTATTTTTTTTCTCGTCCGGATTATGCCCCCTTCAAGAGTTATTGCCCTTTGAATTTTTTTTAATAAAATCTTGTCAGCAAGATTTCTCAAAAATTATTGGAGCTAGAGCCTTGAAAGTTGGTGATTATATTGGTGGTGATGAGAAGATGAACTGATTAACTTTTGACAAAATTCCGAAAAATACTTTGTGAGTTATGGCCCTTTGTCATTTTGGTAATTTGTGCCCATTGTAATGTATGCTAAAAGTGATGCATAGCATATCTTTAGAACCGTGTATGCTAGGGTTTTGAAATTTCATATATGGATTCCTCATGGAAAATAAGCTGACGCATATTTTTTTTCTCGTCCGGATTATGCCCCTTTTAAGAATTATTGCCCTTTGAAATTTTTTTAATAAAATCTTGTCAGCAAGATATCTCAAAAATTATTGGAGCTAGAGCCTTGAAAGTTGGTGAATAGATTGGTGGTGATGAGTAGATGAACTGATTAACTTTTGACAAAATTCCGAAAAATACTTTGTGAGTTATGGCCCTTTGTCATTTTGGTAATTTGTGCCCATTGTAATGTATGCTAAAAGTGATGCGTAGTATAACTTTAGAACCGTGTATTCTAGGGTTTTGAAATTTCATATATGGATTCCTCATGGAAAATAAGCTGACGCGTATTTTTTTTCTTGTCCGGATTATGCCCCTTTTAAGAGTTATTGCCCTTTGAAATTTTTTTAATAAAATTTTGTCAGCAAGATATCTCAAAAACTATTGGAGCTAGAGCCTTAAAAGTTGGTGAATAGATTGGTGGTGATGAGTAGATGAACTGATTAACTTTTGACAAAATTCCGAAAACTACTTTGTGAGTTATGGCCCTTTGTCATTTTGGTAATTTGTGCCCATTGTAATGTATGCTAAAAGTGATGCATAGCATATCTTTAGAACCGTGTATGCTAGGGTTTTGAAATTTCATATATGGATTCCTCGTGGAAAATTAGCTGACGCGTATTTTTTTTCTCGTCCGGATTATGCCCCTTTTAAGAGTTATTGCCCTTTGAAATTTTTTTAATAAAATCTTGTCAGCAAGATATCTCAAAAACTATTGGAGCTAGAGCCTTGAAAGTTGGTGAATAGATTGTTGGTGATGAGTAGATGAACTGATTAACTTATGACAAAATTCGGAAAAATACTTTGTGAGTTATGGCCCTTTGTCATTTTGGTAATTTGTGAAAAACTTTGTCATCGTTCTAGCGCCTACATTTCTTCACCAATTTCAATATAACTTCACACAAATGTTCCTTATAAAAAAATCTCGAGCGAGTTCGACTTTCAAGGTCATGACCTCAAGGTCATGGTCACTGTGGCTATTTTTAGAAAAACTTCGTCATCGCTCTAGCGCCTACATTTCTTCACCAATTTTAATATAACTTCACACAAATGTTCCTTATAAAAAAATCTCGAGCGAGTTCGACTTTCAAGGTCATGACCTCAAGGTCAAGGTCACTGTGGCTATTTTTAGAAAACATTTGTCATCGCTCTAGCGCCTACATTTCTTCACCAATTTCAATATAACTTCACACAAATGTTCCTTATAAAAAAATCTCGAGCGAGTTTGACTTCAAGGTCATGACCTCAAGGTCAAGGTCACTTTGGCTATTTTTAGAAAAACTTTGTCATCGCTCTAGCGCCTACATTTCTTCACCAATTTCAATATAACTTCACACAAATGTTTCTTATCACAATATCTCAGCGAGTTCGACTTTCAAGGTCATGACCTCAAGGTCAAGGTCACTGTGGCTATTTTAAGAAAAACTTTGTCATCACTCTAGCGCCTACATTTCTTCACTGATTTCAATATAACTTCACACAAATGTGCCTTATGACAATATCTTGAGCGAGGTCGACTTTCAAGGTCATGACATCAAGGTCAAGGTCACTGTGGCTATTTTTAGAAAAACTTTGTCATTGCTCTAGCGCCTACATTTCTTCACTGATTTCAATATAACTTCACACAAATGTTCCTTATGACAATATCTCGAGTGTGTTCGACTTTCAAGGTCATGACCTCAAGGTCAAGGTCACTGTAGCTATTTTTAGAAAAATTGTCATCGCTCTATCGCCTACATTTCTTCACTGATTTCAATATAACTTCACACAAATGGTCATTATGACAATATCTCAAGCCATTTCAACTTTCAAGGTCAAGGTCACAATGGCTATTTTTAGAAAATATTTGTCATCGCTCCAGTGCCTACATTTCTTCACCGATTTTAATATAACTTCACACAAATGATCCTTATGACAATACCTCGAAAGAGTTCGACTTTCAAGGTCAAGGTCACTGTGGCTATTTTTAGAAAAACTTTTTCATTGCTGTAGCGCTTACATTTTTTCACCAATTTCAAAATCGATTAACACAAATGTTCCTTATGACAATATCTGTAGCGAGTTCCACTTTCAAGGTCAAGGTCACTGTGGCTATTTTTAGAAAAACTTTGTCAATGCTCTAGTCTAGCGCTTACATTTCTTCACCAATTTCAATATAACTTCACACAAATGTTCCTTAAGACAATATCTCGAGTGATTTTGACTTTCAAGGTCAAGGTCACTGTGGCTAATTTTAGAAAAACTTTGTCATCGCGATAGCTACTACATTTCTTCACTGATTTCAATATAACTTCACACAAATGTTCCTTATGACAATATCTCGAACTATTTCGACTTTCAAGGTCAAGGTCACTGTGGCTATTTTAAGAAAATCTTTGTCATCACTCTAGTGCCTACATTTATTGATGGATGTTAATACAACTTCACACAAATGTTTCTTATGGTAATATCTCGAGTTGCTTTAACTTTCAAGGTCATGACCTCAAGGTCAAGGTCACTATGGCTTTAGAAAAACTTTGTCATTGCTCTACCGCCTACATTTATGATTTTAATCTTATCTTCACACAAAAGATGCTTATGATAATATCTTGAGCAAGATCTACTTCGCGGCCATGGCCTCAAGTCAAGGTCCCTATGACTATTTTTAGAGAAATATTGTCATCACTCTAGAACCTACATTAATGGATGGAATTTTAAACAAACTTTACATAAATGTTGCATATGATAATATCTCAAGCAAGTTGGACTTTTGCCATTTCAGTGTTTTCCACACACGAAGTTGTCTTGTGCGAGGGGATTTGTATCGCATGCGATGCCTTGTTTTTTTTAATAAAATCTTGTCAGCAAGTCCATATCTTGAGAACTATTAGAGCTTCATTAATCATTCTTGGTACAAACTTGCATCCAGGCATTGCAACTTCAACGCAAGTATTCATATCTGACCTTGACCTATATTTCTTGGTTCACTGACTTCGTGAATTATTGCGACCACCCTGACATTCACCATTTCTCGAAAACTATTAAAGCTTTTTAAATTATAATTGGTACAAACTTGCATCTAGGAATTGCAACTGCAACGCAAGCATCCATGTTTGACTTTTACCCATATTTCATGGTTCACTGACTTTGTGAATTATTGCGACCACCGTTACTTTCTATCTAATGTAAGAGTCCATTTCTCAAGATCTATTAGAGCTTCATTAATTGTATTTGGTACAAGCTTGCATTTAGGAAACGAAACTTCAATGCAAGTATCCATTTCTGACCTTGACCTACATTTTATGGTTCACTGACTTTGTAAAATAGTGTGACAACCCTAACTTTCACCCTGATGTAAGAGTCTGTTTTTAAGAGTTTCATTGATGATACTTGGTACATGCTTGCAACTAGGAGTGAAATTTTTATGCAGGTATCCATGTTTGACCTTGACCTAGATTTCATGGTTTGGCGACTTTGCGCCCCCACAGGCGCGACATAGCCTTCGGGGGAATTCTTGTTGTATGTTTTTGAGTCTTTAACAATATTTGTTGAATATTTTGCCATCAAAGGACAAGCAAAGGTTGGGGGCATTGTGTTTTACAAACACCATTTCTAGTTTTAGTCAAATTTGGTACAGTATATCATTACAACATACTGCAGATTTGATTAGATTTTGGTGACCATGACTTTTTCTCCAGATCAGCTCCCCCCTCCCCCCCCCCCCACACACACAAAAAAAAAAAACAAACCAAAAAAAAAAAACAGTCAATTTTGGGCCAAAAATTGGCTTGTCTGTCCTGAAGTCAAATAATGGGTGTTTAAGATATATTTACGGTGGGGTGCGGGCATTGTTTTCCTCTGAAAAACATTTCTAGTTTTCTTATTTTTACTCCAAACATAGGTTGTGGGTGCTTGTTAGAACAACCTTACTGAAACGGTTTTAACGAATACCCACGACCCATATCTTGGAGCAGAAATAAGAAAAATAATGTTTACCCCCGTAAACCCCAGTTTTCTCATTTAAAGTGGGATTTAGGGTGGTGTTCATTTCATGGACTTGTTGACATGATGATATCTGTTCCAGAAATATTGGAGGGTGAGCTAGGTCATGGTCACTACAACCCTAACAGAAATGTGGGACTGCCAGAATTTAGGTGAGTAGAACATGCCAAAACAATATAAGTTAGACAGGTACACCTGCCAGCTGTCAAATGGAAACTATTTTCAGAAATTGAGTTTGGGCCCAAGATTATGTGTGATTTATAAAGGATAATTTGGAAGCAAGAAATACACCACAGGACTGAAAATTGTGAAGTGTTTGTGATCTGTGGTACAGGTCTGGACCTCTTGCAGAGTACAGGCCAGTTCCCATGCCCTGTATGTCGCACTGGTGTGGGCAGCAACAGTATCTTTTGTAATGGCTGCAAGTTCTGGGTGCACAATAAATGGAGTGGGCTCAAACCCCTGATAGAGGACCCTGATTACAGGTGTACAAGGTGCCAAGGAACTGCACGCCCCATAGATGGCAGACCACAGAGGGAAGTTCAAGTTGGATCCAACAAGCTGGAAGTTGTAGCTTCCTTTTGCTATCTAGGTGATATGCTCTCTGCAGCGGGTGGTTGCGACCTTTCAACTACATCACATGTGAAAACAGCCTGGAAGAAATTCAAGGAGTTGCTACCAGTTCTCTCTTCCCGCCACCTCTCGTAAACACGTGGCCGTGTGTATAGCTCTTGTGTGGGGAGCGCAATGCTCCATGCCAGTGAGACATGGCCATTGACAAAGCCAAACCTCCAACGTCTACAGCGGAATGACAGGGCAATGATCCGACAGATCTGCAATGTCAAGCCACAGGACACTGTCACCATCAGGTCCAGTGGGTTACTTGAGCGTCTTGGCATTGAGGACCTGGATCTCATCCTGAAAGAGAGAAGGCTTCGCTGGTATGGACATGTGGAAAGCTCCAACGGTGCAGTCAAGACTGCCTGTGACATACAGGTAAATGGAAAGCGGGGGCCTGGAAGGCCCAAGATGACCTGAGAGCAGCTAACAGAAAGAGATTGCA